>JAGXJF010003127.1:0-685634 GCA_019208055.1 Stipa capillata
ATAACCAGGCAGAGTATGAGGCACTGTTGTTTGGTTTACACAAGCTTAATAGACATGGGTGTAAGAGATGTAGATGCTTTTGGAGATTCATTGCTAGTAGTTCAGCAAGTCAATGGAGAGTTTCAATGCTTCGATGGGTTGCTGAATAGCTATTTAGACCGATGTTTAGATATAGTCAAGCTGTTAGATACCTTTAGTATCAGTCACATTCCCAGGGAGGAGAATTCTAGAGCCAACTATTTGGCACAGCAAGCATCCGGGTACCAAGTCAGAAGAGAAAGTTTTTTGTATCCAGAGAACCGATGCTCGTTGCTGTCAAAGGCCGGGCCGACTTACTGGAAGTCGAAGCCGACTCGTGTAGATCCAATTCCGACTCGGGGGGCAACAGTTTAACACAGGCTGCCGAGTCGTCAAGCGGTTTGGAAGTTAATGATTGGAGGGTGCCTTTAGTTAGTTATTTGAAAAATCCGGGTCAAACAAGAGATAGGAAAATTCGGCGGCAAGCCATAAAATACATCTTGTTTAACGACGAGTTGTATCGCCGGACAATAGATGGAGTATTATTGAAGTGCTTAGGTCCCGACCAGTCAAGGGTAGCTATGGGAGAAGTACATGAAGGGATATGCGGAACACATCAGTCGGCCCCTAAGATGCAATGGTTGTTGAAGAGGGCAGGATTCTATTGGCTGACTATGTTAGAAGACTGTTTTCGGTATTACAGAGGGTGTGAAGCATGTCAGAAGTTCGGGAACATACAATTAGTACCCGCGGCTAAGATGAACCCTATTATAAAGCCGTGGCCATTTAGAGGATGGGGTTTAGATTTCATTGGGGAAATACATCCTGCTTCGTCGAAAGGTCATCGTTTCGTCCTGGTAGCTACAGATTACTTCACTAAATGGACCGAAGCAGTTCCTTTAAGAAATATGACTCATAAGGAAGTGATTAGCTTTGTTCTGGAACATATCATCCATAGGTTCGGCATCCCTCAAACTCTGACGACTGATCAGGGTGCATCCTTTATGTCTCACCAATTCAGTGAGTTTGCCGAGTCCTTTGGGGTCAAGTTGTTGAACTCGTCGCCCTATTATGCCCAAGCCAATGGACAGGCCGAGTCCAGCAATAAAACCTTGATCAAGCTAATAAAGAAGAAAATTGAGGAACATCCGAGGAGGTGGCATGAGGTCCTCTCGGAAGCATTATGGGCCCATAGGATATCCAAGCATGGAGCCACCCGAGTGACGCCATTCGAGTTGGTGTACGGGCAGGAGGCGGTGTTGCCCGTGGAAGTTAAACTACAAGCTCTTAGAATAGCCAGGCAAGACAACTTGTCGGCTGAAGATTACAGCCACTTGATGATAGATAAGATAGATGATGTTCCAGAAGAGAGGTTGAAGGCCTTACAAGAAATCGAGAAGGAGAAGTTGAGAGTTGCCAAGGCTTACAACAAAAGAGTAAAGGAAAAATCGTTTCAGATAGGAGACCTAGTATGGAAAACGATTTTACCTGTTGGAGCTCGGGACAACAAATTCGGCAAATGGTCGCCGAGTTGGGAGGGCCCGTTTAGAGTTGTCGAGATAGTCCCCGGGAATTCCTATCTTGTAGAATCTTTGCAAGGGGAATGGTTATCTAGGGCTCTTAATGGGAAATATCTGAAAAAGTATTACCCGAGTATGTGGCAAGTAGCTTAACAAAATCTATGGCCGATATGCCCTTTAAAAATATCGCCCTGAGCAACGATGTAGTTCAAGGTGTTTTTGGCAAATGCAATTATGCCAAAAAGCAGGGGGGCATGTGTTTACAGCGTAATTTGGCTTGAAGGTTTATTCAGTGGGCCAAATTAAGTATTAGGTTTGCTGGAAGTTGAGATGATGAAACTAACAGTATGGATGCAGCATTTACTCTTACATGCAGGATTAATACAGCCGAGTGGCCTGGACGCTCGCGGTATACTTGATACCGAGTGCTCGCGGCGTTTCCGAGTGCCCCCGAGTGCTCACTGCATCCCGAGTAGTCATCATATCCCAAGTGCGAAGGTGCTCGCAGAAGTTCCCGAAGACCCAAGCAGTTGGAGGTGTCCCCGAGCGCCCACGCCCCGAGCACTACGCCATCAAGTCACGAGCGGTACCTCTGGGTATTCAACAGTGGCGGCCCCGAGCAACATCGACCCCGAGTACTGGTGATACCGAGTGGCCCAGCCCCGAGAAGGTCTCCAGCCCCGAGGGGTTTTTTCCCGAGTACTCGGCCGACTCCCGAGCGGTACAAAGTTCATCCCCGAGCAGTCCGAGTTCGTCCCCGAGCACTCGGCGGATTCCCGAGCGGTCCAAGTTCGTCCCCGAGCACCCGCGAAGGACCATCTTCAGCAAGTCTGAATTGCAGTACTATCCTTCAAGACTTACCCGACGCCAGAGACTTCAGCTTGAGGCGCAAGAAACGCGGCGAGGCAATCAAGGAGAGTCCTACAAGATTCGGAAGTCTATCCAGTTTGTTAAGGAAGGATATCCCGTGCGCCGAGAAGAGTCCGGATGTCGGCGTCCGAAGCAGTTAAGATTTGGAAAGCTATCTTGGTTTGTATGGAAAGTTACATGTACGGTAGAATCCGGATCCTTTAAGCAAGAAAGAGATATATTTGTAATCAGATTAGGATTAGGAGTCCGAACCTCCTACGGGAAGACCAGCCGCCCTATAAATATGTAAAGGGTGACGGCCGATTGAAATCATCCAACAATCGATCAAATCAATCTTTTATCTTTTATCTTTTACCTTTTCTTAGTAGTAGATCTTTGCTGTTTTGCGCTGTAAAACAGTCGGTTCTTCCTCACGTAAGTAGGAAGATCTTTGTTGCTTTGCTCGGAAAGCAATCGCTCGTCGTACGCTTAAGTGCGATAGTTTATCCTTTGTTGCTTTGCTCGAAAGCATCCGGTTATCGCACACGTAAGTGCGGTTGGCGACTCCCATCACCTAGGTGTTCCACGGATCCAATTTCGTGCGAACACCACGCAGAGGTAGAATTGCTTTGTAGAGGAGAAGAGATTGGAGAGTTATATTCCTTCACTGCAACGCCAACTGAAATTCCTTTTGCATGTGTTTTCTGTATTGTTTTCCTTACTTTTGCATTTCTAAAGACATGCACGACAGCTGAATAAACTTATTATGCAGTGCTTGGAGCTCTAATAGCGTACCACTGTTTATTTTTGACACAGTTACCAATCTTCACTATTTTATTAGTGCCCACATTGATCGGTTTAAAGGTCTATCCTCCAATAATTTGCTTAGTTTATACATGCTTGGTTAGGATATGATGCAGCAGTTTGCTCTTAGACACCAAACGGTGCATCAGTATCAAAGGTCTAATCTCTCTCTCTCTCTCTCTTTTGAGGGGAAAGTCCTAATCTCTCTGGATGCATTTATTTCTGTTTTTATTGTTATATTTCTGGAAGATCTGCAGACCATATTGACAAGAACAACAATTTTACATGTCTTGACAGGTATTGCTACCACTGACGGTGTGGATACAACTACCGAACATCCACCTGAATCGTGCCGTTGCCATTCAACATTAGCACCAAAGGAGTTCGAGGAGCGGAGCCAGGAGGTTCAGAGCTTGAAGCAACTTGTTTTGCAGTATTAGGAGCAGATGAGGACCCTCGAGGTGATAATCCTAGCCCCTTTCAGCAATTTCCCCCCTTTCCTGTTTGACAAATGAACTGAATAATTTTTTTGGGATCAACTATGCATTGTAGATTAAAAAAATTACATGCTAACGATGCACCTGAAGCAGCAGAACAAATCTATCCCCGAGCGTTACAATCCTAATGTCTTTTAACTTAGCTTCAGGGCGATGTCCTTCAGATTATTATATAATCTACCATATGAATATGTTACCTGGGACAGATGGATGGCTTTACCATCCACAAGGCCCATAAATCTCCATGATACATGTGCTTGCTTGCGTTGATACAATTTCCGATTCAGTATACAAAACAATTCTCTACATGCTGTTCTTCCATGTCATTCTAATGGACAGAGAGGTATTGACAACTTTATTCTGTTTATTATACTCAGGTACATTAGGTGATTGCTATCAATAGTATTCCCTGAGAGTATTATAATGCTAGGGATTTAGCATTTATCTTTTATCCATTGTTTGGTATATATGTTAAAAAAGGAATGATGTTGTTGTTGTCTCATATACTCCATCACACTAATGGAAAAGTAGCTCTTTTATAGACACTCCTAGCACTGGGTATATTCGTAACCATTTTAATATAGATGATTGATGAGTATTGGCAGCTATTTTTCTGTCGGCTTTTCAATATAGGATTTTATCATCGTTCCCTTTCCTGTTGGTCAGAAATAATTCCTTCTCTGATTAAACCTTTTTCCTTAATAAGCTTTATCATGGAATTTGCAAGCGGCAATGGCTAGAAATCAAAACTTATAGAAATAATGCTATTCTTTCAAAAGAACACCGATCCAGCATCAGTAATTTAAGTAGTAAGCAGCATACAGCCTGAAACAAACTTTTGATTGAATTTAGGAATATTTTGGCTTTGTTTTGAGAATAAAAATGCCCTGATGAAGTCTGGACTTCACAGCATAAGCATAAGTTCAGATTCTGATAGTGGGGGTGTTGGACACTGGGCAGTTTATGCATTGAACTATTGATCGTTTACCATTAACCTTTCATTAGAAGAAATGCCTGGTTATTGTTCCGAGTGCAGTTTTTTGTGTCAAGCAAATGCTGCAGTAAAAGGTGCAGAAGTACTTGCAAAATTTCATGAAAAACATTTGCAGTAAAAGGGACAGAAGTACTTGCAAAATTTCAGGAAAACACATATAGATAATTAATTTCTGGAATTCACAGTTGCTTTGTGGGAATACAGAGGGAGATAATGTTTTGACCAGTTAGCAAACCAGTTAGCAAACCTGCATAAATCAAAGAAAATGCCATGATAAAATTATATGATATTAGCTCTTCTATGGAATATCAGTTGGAAAGCCTATTTGCGTAGAGTTTGAGTTGGAATATAGAAAAGATATTCCTATTCGCATCTTGTGAGTCTAAATTTCGCAATATTTTTCTGAGAGAGGTTCAAGTTGAAAATCAAAATTTTCCATTCTCAAGAGTTTTGACCTTGAACTAAAGGACAAATTTTCAAACATGTGTTTCTCTAGGACACGATGGACAAATTTTCAAACATGTGTATCTCTAGGACATGATGGTTTTTATGTATGGGTATTTTCTTCTGATGCAGATTACTGAGGTATTCCTTACATGAGAATGCAATATTAGGTAGAATTTTAGGTATATTCTTCAGTTGGTGAGATGGTCCTAGCTTGTTTCGGTGGTTGTTCAAGAATGAGTTTTGGTTTGCTCTTTTCTTTCTTGTGAGCAAATCAGATCCAAATCTTCCTCTGGAGTTGGGGCTTCAACTGAACCTCCATACCCCTCGGATAAGTCCGCCCATGCTGATAGTTTAGCTCTTGAGTTTTGTCATTGATAAGGCATATTGAAAATAATTTTGTCGAACCCTGAGGTCGTACATGTAGATGGATTATTTGCCTTGATGATTTTGTATCTTTATCTCCAAAATAGTGCTTCTATGTATGTTCTTCATGCTGACAGCGACATAATTACAGGGAAGCAGTAGCACATGAAGAAGTTCAGAACTGTGTAGTGAAGCTGGTTGGTAGTTTGCAGAACTGAAATTTTTCATGTCAATTATAACGTAGTGAAATGAATGCTTAATTTTTTCTAATACTACTATCGTTTGATAGATGAGCAATTCTCAGCAGCACAGGAATAAAGTGTATGTTGGCTGTGGGGCTGGATTTGGGGGTGACAAGCCAATGGCTGCTTTGAAGTTACTTGAGAGAGTGACTGAACTTATCTACATAGTTCTCAAGTGTTTGGCAGAGCGAACTCTTGCAAACCGCTATCGAATTATGGTGTTCGGAGGGAAAGGATATAATCCCCGAGGTATACTCTTTAAGAAATATTTGCTACTTACGCAATTAGTTGAATTGCTGCTCAAAGCAGGTCAGATCTGTTATCTTGTGAACTGCATCTGTGATCACGATTTTATTGAGAGAACTTATTGCGAGTATTAAATTGTAGATCATTTTTGGACATGTGAAGGAGAAACTTATCTGATTTTTATCATGTAATACATATTTTGGTCCTTTTCTCCAGGGGGCTAAGCAACCTTCAATGCTCAGTAATCTGCTGAGTAATCTCTTCTCCGAACTCTTGCAATCAACCATCCTCTCACTGATATTCCCTTCTTTTGTTCATTCATCTGTACTGAGCTTACTATTTTTACACGTGAAGCAAGCATTTGAAAGAGGCATGTTGGGTCACAGGCAAGTATTGGTGCAAGGAGAGGTGAACAAGGCATTAGTAGAACTAGATATAGAAGAAAGGAAGGATGTATAACAAGGTAAATATGAAAATTTCTTCAGATCTTCATCGATTTGTGATCTTTGTTGGACTCAAAGAGGAGAAATGAGTTTGGGTTTATTGTTTTCCTATGGAAACTAGAAATTAATTAGCTATGTGACCCTCAGCTTCTCTTTAGATTGATATATAGTAGTGTGCTACAGATAGTTAAACAGGATATCCACTGAGTTGTAACATATATTTTTGTTTATTATTTAGAGCTCTCACCAATGAGTCTCTTTTTCTGTTCACTAATTCAAAATTCTTAAGCACAATACAATGTGTAAGTCACTCTTTCGTCTTTAAGTGATCTAACTTTGCACGTGCAATATTGTTTTATTTTAACAGATACAGTTTGGAAAATGCTATTGTCTACTCGGGTTGTACTCAAAATTATTGGGGACGATTAAGAAAAACGTCGCATTATGTGAGCTTTATCTCAATAGTGGCTGGAAATATTTGTTTGTTTTCAATTCAAACAATATATTCATATGAAAATATAAAATTTATTGGGATTGTATTAGAGTAGATATGACTTCACATTTTAGAAATGAGCTCATACTTGTTGTGGTATATATTGGGTAATACGATTGCATTTTGTGTGGTTGATTACTGTTTTTTAAAATTAGTGAAATTATAATATAATTAATATGATTTATAATTTTTTATAGTTGTAATTTGCATTAGTCAAGACGTGCGTTGCACATGCACGCTTACTAGTAACGGATAAGTAGTAGAGGTCGACTGGACGTGCATGTTAAGGTCAGCAGGACAGTCCGCTATACCTATACAAAAGGTTTGCAATCATATACAGTCAATCCAATCAAAAGGGGCTCAGGGCAGAACACACATATGCATATACTAAAGGGAATCCCAAAATTTTGTTTGTAATCCCGTTGGATTTTAGATCATATCAACAAATTTTATTTGTAACCCAGTTACGTCTGTACATGTTTCAATGACAATTCTGTTCGCAATGCCAGAACGTGGATGTGGGATAAACTTCACTATCTGAGAGCAGCATCTCTTCCCTCACCTTCCTCTCACCTCAGGTATATACCTGATCAGTTATTGCTTTAACCTTATCTGAAACAAACCCGTGTGATAAAATCCGCCGCCCCATGTGCCTCTGGCACCTTTCAAGGATTTCATCACCCATCATGATCACGTCCAAAAACCGACGGTCGAACTAAAACAACAGTTCATTCATCTTTAGAAAATAGATTTTCATTTGAACATGTTATAGACAAAAGAAAATTTTTAAAAATCATTCTCCACGGACATAAACAAAAAACTGAACTTGCCTGATAACGAATAACTAGTAGAGTTCGACTGGTCTGCTTTCTGAACTCCGACTTCTGAAGAAAAAGCAATATAGTCCGATAAGGACCAATCCGGAAGAATTCTCTCTCCCGTTCTTATCTCTCTCTCTCTCTCTCTCTCTCTCTTCTCTTCCAGGCGCCGCCGACTGCTCCCCTTTCTTCCCAACGTCTCCAGCGTCGCTGCCTAATAACGCTGCCTCCGGTTTCTCGGCTCTCGGCCGAAACGCCGACGTCATCCTCACTCGGCGCCGATGCCGACGTCCTCCGCTTCCTCCCCTCCATTTTTCTCCCTTGCCCGAGCTCACCCCGCCGCCGGTTTTTCACCAACTCGGTGGCCTGGGTTAGGGCCTAGCCCCGCCGGCCCCCGTTGGGTTGCTCCTCGCCTCGCCGCCCGAGGCCGCCGCGACCTGGCGTCGTAGCTCGCCTCCGGCGGGCTCCGCCGGGTTCGCCCCTCGCCGGCGGCGTGGCGAGGTGCTTGGCCGTCGCCTCCTCCACAGGTAAGCATTTCCCCCCTTTTCCTCTTCAATTCCTCAACTCCTCTTCTCCTATTTCCCCAAATTCTAGGGTTCTTCTATTGGGTTTATCAGTGATGCTTGATTACTCATGATTCCTATGGTTTGATTCGGCTTAAGCCCAGTTGAGCATTAGTTGGTCCACACGGTGCCTAAAAATTGAAATTCTGGATGTTTAATTTCTTGCTCTTTCGGTTAATCTAAGGGAATGTTTACATTTGAGTATTGATTAGTTGAATTGATAAGGAGAGATACTACGGGAAGTTACCGATCACTAATAGTATTCTTTTCTATAAACCGATTTGTCTAAACTGGAAGAACAGAAGCTCTACCTTTGGTCTTAGCTCCTTTCTGCCTTCTACCATACACACATGTCAGTTACTCAACTGAAGAACACATGCACTGCTTGATGCTAGGCTTAAACTTGCGATGATTTGTTTCTTCGAGAAAAGTTAGAGGAAGGTATTCTAATAAGAACAGATGCTTCATCAGATTTAGTGTTTTAAGACTGTTAAGAACAGATGATTCTTGATCTTGATCATCTTTTGTTCCTTCCATATGTGTATGTACGTGAGCCTATTCTAGTTCTTTTAAGCTGAAGAACAAGTACTACTTATGGCCCCTACTGGTTGCCTTGATCAACTACGATGTTCTCTAGGGAAAACCTGAAAAGATTTAGGAAGGTTGGCAAGAACAGATACTGCTACTTGGTCTTGGTCACATTCTTGTTCCCTGATTTGCACGAATACTGGAATCAATAGGTTAACGGAAAAGAACAAGGCTACATTTGATGTTGCTCATCTATTGCTATGATGCTTTTACCTGAGAAGGTTTGAGACACGGCATCTAGTTAAGAAGAACATATACTAGCTTGGTTTTTAGCTAATCCTTCGTGATTTCTGTGCATCTGAGGCATCTAGTTACAGTTTATAGGCATATATGGTTCGTATATACATTCTTCAGAAAGCTGATAAGGACTGATACTATTTTTGATCTTAGACTCCGTATGTTTTCCTCCATATGTGTGTATGCCAATTTATCCAACTGAAGTAACCGATATTGCAGTGCATGCTCAGCTAGCAAATGGTATTTATACACTTAAATCTTTTAGCCCATTCTGATATGTTCAGAAGATTTGATGGGAACATATACTTATGTTGATATGAGTAGGTTCTTCCTTTTGCAATAATTAGGTCTGAGAAATAATTCTTATAAGAACATGCTGCTACATTATATCTTAGCTGGTTTAAGGTTAAGATGCACATGTGTGCTCAGAACTACTAAGATCAGATGCTGCATTTGTTCTCTAGCTAGCTCTTGTGTATGCATGGTTCACATAAGAATGCCTTGAACTGATAGAAATGGATTCAATGCCTGGTCTTAGTTGATTGTCTGCTTCTTTCCTTTTTGCATGACCCATATCAGATCATTCAGCTGACAGAACAGATGCTCATTTAATCTTTAGCCTTAGTTCCATGATAATTCATTTGGGAAAAAGTTGGGAGAAAGGTATTATTCGGATGAGAACAGATTCACTATACTAGTTGCCTTAAAAACCCTATGATGATTCTTAGCTGTGGACTTTTGTTTGAAACATTTGTGGTGCCAAAGATAAGAACAGATGCTACCGAGTTTCCTACAAAATCCTGTGATGCAAAAATGGATTCTGAGGGTCCCTTTATCATGCTAAACTCCTAGGCATGTATATTTGGGTTATGAGTTTAGCAACCTTACTTTGCCTCGGCTTGAACAAGTGAGGCTTGGCTTCCTTGATCTGTTGGACTTGCTCCTAAACTTGCTGAGGCCTCACTCGCCCTTGCTGGTCCTGTTGGTGGTCTGCGCTCCTCCTCCAATCTTGGTGGCCTTCCTTCTCCTGATGCGTCTCTCCTCTGGTTTCTTCCTCCTCCTCCCCTAAAGCTTGGCTATGCTTCTTGAGGTTTGCTCTTGTGGGCTGGTCCTTGCTCCCCTCGGCAATGGCTACAGCTCTGGAGTTGTGGTTTCGGGCTGCTGCTGCTGCTGCTGTGATACTGGTGCGCTTTACTACTACCTTCACCGGTGCTTCCTATGTCACCTTGGCATTTGTGCTGCCACCTCATACTGCTTACCTTGCTACGTGGCTGCTTTGCTCTGAATTTCAATTCAGTGACTAAGCCTCCTTGAGCTAGCACATTAGCTATGTGATAAAATCCTTCGCTGGATTTTTGCCTTACCTAACCATGTTGCCTTACGAGCTACGTGGCTGCATTGGTGTTTTTTCTGGATTACTACTACGGCTGCTTCTTCGGTGGAATTTATTTCATCACCTCCTGCTGGTGGTTGCCTTTGACGCTAAGGGCTAAGGGACTTGACTTGGGTCAACTTATGAGCTGCTGGATAAATTACTCGGATGGTTTCCTTATAAGTCAAGAAACTTGACTTTGGATAAATATGCTGGCTATTGGGTACATATGACTAGATGCCTTATCTAAACATTTTGCTTTATAAAAATAATTTTTTTAAATAAAAACCAGGGAGGTATTTTAGTTTAGGAGAAATAAAATTATTTTAAATACTTCTCATCTCTTTTCTCTCTTTTTATAAATATAGAAGATTTGTCCAACGAGGGTCTTAGCCACGTGGCCATCGGATAATTTTAAAAACAAAAATATTTTTCAAACTATTTTTAAAACTTAAAACTTATCTAGGTCATCGGCACTATTTTGCCCTCGCAGCTAAGCCTACGGATGTCGGCGGAACTGTGCCGGTGATCGCTTGTATTTCAAAACGTGTTTTCGAAAAACCCTTGCCTCCTTCAGCAACGGCACGATTCCAACGGTCTCGAGTATCCATGCTCGAAGACGTCGGATGACGCCAACATTTCCGAAGAATCATCTCCCCTTCGACTCTCGGTGTTCCTCGACGACTCAACACTCGAAGGCTCGAAGGTTCGAAGGTTAGGGTTCGGACGTTGCATAGGTAGAAATCTTCATCTTGTAATTTTTTTTCCTTCTTCTTTCTTCCTTTTGTAAACTTTAATCCTTGTATCTTGATATTTGTACAATGTTGTATTAATACATGGTATTATTCATTTAATTAATAGAGTTTCAATTTCAAAGTCGTATTTGAACGTATGGGAATGATGAATGACATGAGTCGCATGTATGCCATGGATGCACAACAGATCCCCCCCCCCTCTCTCTCTAACTTCCGACGTAGCTCACGACGATCCTTGGTAGAACTATGTCAACTCAACAGCGCGAGTTGATCCGACTTCTACCTCACGCCTCTCTCGACTATTCTAAAACTAGGGTTCTCACATGAATTTTCTAAGATTTAATCAATTTAAATACTCTTTTTGTATTTTTTTAGTAAATAAAAATAATATTAAATCATAAATTTTTTTACTACTCAATTCATTTCGAGCCTCAGTGACTGACAAGTGGGCCCCATGGTCAACTTTGGTCAAAGTTGACCGAGTCAATGACAGGTGGGGCCCACTTGTCATATATTTCCATTTTCTTTAATCTTTTTATTTAAATTCTGTCAGGTGGGTCCCACATGTCATACACAGAGTTTAAACCAAAATTAATTAATGCATTAATGACTGTCATTAATATGTCGGATTAGCATTAATTACTAATGTTTAGCATTAAATTTGTCAGATTAGCATTTAATGTGTCGGATTAACACTAATTACTTATCATTAGCATTAATTATGTCACTTCTCTCCCGGCTGGTACATCTTGATCAGTTGACTACATATGTTTCGGAGATTCATGGCTGCTCCGATGAGCTTCGTGGCCACTCAAGGTTGGGGTTCACCAAGGTGGCAAACGTAAGGGTTCTAGGAGATTTTGGGGGGGAAGCATCAGCACGACGGCGAAGGACGGTGGTGGCGAGCGGTGGCGCGACGGTGGTTGCCGACGATAGACGGTTAGCTAGAATGACGACGACCAGGGTGGGTAGAGACGGCGATGACGGCCATGCGCGCCATGTGTACCGGTGGCGATGCTAGTCATGAACCAAATATGCCCCAAGAACCGGTGGCTGGGGCAACATTCAGGGTATTGTTGGATCCCTGTCAAGCATTGCCGTTGAACCCATGTGGGCTTGACTCGGCCCAAACAAAAGATGAGTTTTGCTTGTCGCCAATTTCTCCTTCTCTTCTTTTTTGGAGGTGAAATTGCATGCAGTCACGTGCATACAGATCGATCAGGTTCCATTTATTTGTGATCCAAATAAAAAAGAATTGAACAGGCTCACGAGTATGATCTATAATACACTGTTGGATGTAACTCTCCATGCTACGGGCGTGCATGCCTGGATGTGCAAATGCTCGTGAGCTCCATATATGCATGTTACTGTTCATGAATATATACACGAACTGCTTCATGCATGTATCATGTTCGAAAAACAAAATGTACATAAGACCGTGACAGCAGAGACATCATATCCGTGACACCCTCAACATAAGGTTGTCACTAACAAGAGCGCGCGTGCGAGAAAGATTTTCCACACACACTCTCCACGTCTTTTACATATATGTAGAAAAACATTACAAGGCTCTATGGCCCCGCTCAAATGCAGCACGTCCCGTAGAGCTAGAGATTTTGTTTTGTTCACATGAAAAATCAAGAAAATGTAGATTGAATTCCAAAACAATAAGGAAAAAGAAGAAAAAGGATAAGTTTTTCGAGAGAAGAAAAAGGATAAGTTGTGCCTTCCGTCTCAGGGGAGAAAGAGAGGCAGATTAATTAGCATCAAGCAGTGACCCCAAGCAACGACCAAGCTGAACTTTATCAAAGGAGAAAACGGCTTCCTACCTATAAACAGAAGTACACATCACACGACCGACACTTTAGTTTGGAAGGTTTTATCTCTTCTTCCTTTCTCTTAATTTGCTAGCTACTATATATGAAGGTGTATATATCAATGATATATTTGAGATATATCGATCTTAATTACTATGTCGGAATTGGAAGCAATGTACAATCCTGGCCATGGTCACTTAATAATTATAATTAGTGTTTCTCCGAAAGAATACTTTTTTCTACCGTGTTTTAGACTAACCCATAGCCATGATACGTGTCGTTTTAGGTTTTAATACGATCTCTGATGCACAACTTTGATCTTACTTTTAATATTAACTAGCACGATGTCCCGTGTAATTACGCAGAAAACGCTTTAAATTATTTTTATTTTTTATACGAAAAATATTTTTAACTATCTTTATTATTTTTTTACCTATACGCATGATATTAGATCAGTACGGAAAATAAAAGTTCAGATCACGAGCTAGTCTGCTAGTTGTTGTACTGAGCTATCTATTTAAATATAGTTATGATAATCTATCGGATGTGATCTGTTTGGGTACAATTATGATGGTCTATTGGTTGTTATCTGTTTAGGTACAGTTATAAAGATTTATCGGCTGTGATCTGTTTAGGTACAGTTATAAAGATCTATCAGTTGTGTTCTGTTTATGTGCAGTTATGAAGATCTACCGGCTATGATCTGTTTAGGTACAGTTATGAAGATCTTCGTTGTGACATGTTTAGGTGCAGTTATAGAGATTTATTGGTTGTGATCCACTAATAATAAAAGGGTCCACCAGATTGACGGTCAGATGTTTTACTTTTTTTTGGGAATTTCTAACCTCTCTCTATTTTTTCTATTGTATTATGCTTTTAGTATATAATAAATATGTTATAGATTAGAAATTATTGTATTGTGAAAATAATCTTTTATAACAATTGTTAAAGTCTGATTGTAGACGTTCTAGGACATCATCTATTTCGAAACAGAAGAAGCGTAACAATTCATTCACTTAAAACTAAGGTGGGCATTAGGGTGCAGACGAGGTTAACAATTTTAACCTGATGGGTACCGGTTAACGTTTCCTACCAGCCAGTTTGGATGATCAAAGTTAAAATCAAATTTTGAATATGGCTGGTTTTCAATCCATTACAGCCTCTGCACAAAAACAAAAACAAAAACATTACAGCCAGTTTCATTGATAGCTACCCGGAAATATCGTTCAAATCATTTTTTTCCGCTCAGTTCTCAGGCTGATATTATATCATTGTCAAATTTCTTACCCACTAAAGCAGCACCATTATTATTAGAGTAAAGTGTATTTTTCACCCCTCAAGTATTGCCTGTGGGCACATTTCACTCCATAACTTCAAAACCGGGTAAACATCACCCATAACTGTTAAAACCGGATAAATTACACCCCTACAGCGGTTTTGACGATTTCAAAAACGGTTTTGTGAATAAAAAATCATAAAAAACCCCCCAAAAATTAGAAAAAATCAGAAAAATTCCAAAAATTCAAAAAAATCATAAAAACTCCCATAAAATCATAAAAAATTCAGGAAAATTTAAAAAAATAATAGAAAATTCAAAAAAAAATCAAAAAATAGAAATAATAGAAAAATCCAAAAAAGGTAAAAAATTATTTAAAACCATAAAAAAATCTGAAAAATCCAAAAAAATCATTTAAAAAATCAGAAAAATCATAAAAAATATTTCTACTTTTTATCAGGAAAAAAAAATTTAGAAAAAAAGCAACTATATGTTATAAACTGATATTTATCATTTATCTTTGACAAATGTTTACATATGTACTTGTATTGATCTTTGACAAAAAATAAATTCTCTCCAATACTCGGTGGTGGTACTCCATGATAGTTCAATAATATTTTTTGTCAAAGATCAACGCAAGTACATATGTAAATTTATTTCAAAGATAAATGATAAATATCAGTTTATAACATATAGTTGTATTTTTTCTAAAAAATTTTTATTTTTCCTAATAAAAAGTAGAAATATTTTTTATGATTTTTCTGGGTTTTAAATGATTTTTTGGATTTTTTAGATTTTTAAAAAAATTTCTATTTTTTCTATTTTTTTATATTTTTTTTGAATTTTTCTGAATTTTTTTGAATTTTCCTGGATTTTTCTGATTTTATGGGAGTTTTTATGATTTTTCTGAATTTTTGGAATTTTTCTGATTTTTTCTAATTTTTAGGGGGTTTTTTATGATTTTTTATTCACAAAACCGTTTTTGAAATCGTCAAAACCGCTATAGGGGTGTAATTTATCCGGTTTTAACAGTTATGGGTGAAGTTTACCCGGTTTTGAAGTTGTGGGGTGAAATGTGCCCACAGGCAATAGTTAAGGGGTGAAAAATACACTTTACTCTTATTATTAATAGCAGCACTATTAGTCATAGTTAACTCCATGAATCATGTGTGGTGGGACCTTAGCTTTGCTCAAGTGGCGTTCAATAATACGCGCAAGTAGCATGCATCATTGGAGGCGATATGCTACGCTGCTCCGTGATCACGGCCGTTAGGTTAGAGGCCTGGACAACTTGCCTGACAAAACACCATATTGCCCAGAAGCAACCTGAATTTTGCCTGACCAGACAAGCCTAAAGATATTTATTTGGTTGGATACCTATGGCTAAGCTGGATGGGCGAACAAACCACAGGCCTATCTGGAAAGCAACTCTGATACTAGTACTATATATTTGTAATTGTAGTTTCCTGGGAAACTTAGTTAAAGATGATGAGAGATATATTATATGAATATGATGCAGAAGCGCGCGTTGGGCTGTCGCTCTGCCACTCGTGACATTTTCTAATCACTGATGGGAAACACGACGAAAGGCACTCACTTGTATATCAGTGTGTATCATCAGTGTTTCTTTGACCATCATTACTAGTGCTTGACCTGTAATGTGGGTCATTTAAAAATTAACCATCAATTTGGGTGCAGCTAGTTAAGTATTCATATGGCCAAGATAAGAAGAAGACAAACCTCAGGTTGATATCACTCCACATGCATATATGTACTTCTTCTACCTAGCTTTCACAGGTATATCTATCTAGGCCTTTGTAATTGTTTAATTTAGATTTTAGAATACACGGAAACTAGTATAACTGAGGAAATATGTAATTTCAGCAGCCTTTTCTCAAAATAATAACAATAGTAATTTCAGCAGCTTGTATTTGGATTTATTTGCATTTTTAAGGACCCAGTGAACAGGGAGAATTATTCAATGTGTACCTATAGCTGGAGAACTTATGATATCAGAATTAGGATTTAAATATTATAGTTTTGCCAGCACAACACAGCCAAACATAAACAAGAAAGAGGGATACATACAGTTATGATGAGTTGGAATAATGTTGAAATATGATCCACCAAATAATTTCCTGCCACCTAGGCATAGTATGATATATGATTTCTTTTGTTCACTACCACTGGCCTTTTATTTTTAATTTTCTTGTAGCTGCACAGTACTATGATAGTTGTTGTCTTTGCACACAATTATCAACTAATTAACCACCATATACTATACTCCAATTTATAGCTTATGGTACATCACATAGATAATTTGAGGTTAGGGAATTTATATGCTAATACGAGGCAACCAAAGGCCGTATGCTCTGCACCCCTATATAAGTGTTTGTGTGCTGCAGAATTCAGGTTTCCCCCTAAATATATCTGTAACTGATTAATGTCGACGATACTTGGATTTGGTTGATCATGGATGTCCTCAATGCCAGGTTGTGCACTTTGTTTCTGGTAATCTGGAAATATAAACCCTCAGAGTTCATAAGTCTTTTACACCAGTATTTTGGATAATTTGCAATTAGTTAATTATCTTCAGTACCACATCCAGCTGATCCCATCAAATTTTAAGTTTTATGTAACAATCAGTACCTAAAAAACACAGAAGCACTCAATTTCAAAATATAAACAATATCAATTGGGGATTCCAATTCTGTCCCCCACCCCCTCTTCTGTCTCCGAGCTGTCCATACTCCAAAGTCCCCTTGCCACCAGAGAGAGAGAGAGTATTGCAACAAGCACCAAGCCATAGAGAGAGAGGCACCAAGCTAATGCACACCAAAAACACCTTTCTGAAGTTCTCTCTCTGCGTCACTCTTCTCAGTGCCAGCTCCTACAAGGTTACAACCTCCAAGCCTCCTCACTCTCTCTCTTTGTGCTGTGCCCTCCTGTCAGTCCTACTACCTCCAACTCCAACTAAAAATCCTCAGCTCCAACTCCACCACCACCTCCTCCTCCTCCAATCCCCACCACCTTCCACATGATTGCATCCTTGCAGATTCCTGCAAGAATTCAGCTGTCCTCTCACGCCAACCTGACACCTTCCTGTTAGTTAGTTGCTCACAGCCGGAAGGGATTATCTGCTCCTTCCCTTCTCTTTGCTTCCGCAGGAAGATCGATTCGGTGGTTCCTGCAGTAAAGTTGCATCCTTTGTATGTGCGCCTGCCTTCTCGTTGCGGCACCGCCAGGGACAGATCTGGGGAGAGTTTGAGCTGCAGATCTGATCGGCCACTCGTGGTGATTGTTTCTTGGCGAAGAATTCGGGGGCCATGGGGAAGAAGGGAAAGTGGTTTGGCGCCGTCAAGAAGGTGTTCAGTCCTGAATCCAAGGAGAAGAAGGAGGAGGTAAGTAATCATGGTTCTTGGGATTCTGTTGCATGGAGTTTTTGTTTTGTTTTGGATTTAGATTTAGTTGTTGTAATTTGTAGCTCGGTCTGATCAGGATTTACAACTTCCTCCCTGAATTTTTTTAATCACGGTTTAGTTTGTCGATTCCCCAGTGATTTTTTAAAGGCAAACCTTCAACATTTCTCTTGAAATTGGCACCCCATAAGGTGATTAGTCCTTAGTTTTGATCACCACAACAATTTATTTAATGCGATTTCTAGTTTTGATCACCTGCCCACTAAATGTTGCACAAAGATTTAGAATTTCTAGTCTTTTCATCATGGTCATGGTTCCAATTGGCCTGTCATGTTTGGAAAGTGAAAGATTTTTCTTTTTTGATTTGCCATTCAGTAGTTTCAATAGGATTGTTGTCAAGATAGCATATTTCCTTTTGCAATTAGATTGTCGAGTAACTTTACATATTTGTGATCAAAGTATCACCTTTTCTCATGCAGTTGTGTTTTCATACTATAATTTGAATTGAATTGTGATCACAGCCCAAACTTTGCCCTTGAAATGGACAGAAACTGAGGAAGAGATTGGCCACGAGCAACCCGATTCCACTGGATCTAACCCCTTCTACTTCCTTGGAAGTCGATGTTCCCGTGCCGCCTCCTCCTGCTCATCCATCTCCTCACCAAACTGAGGAGGTTAAGGTCCCTGAAGCTGAGCAGGAGCAGAGCAAGCATGTTCCTGTGGAGGCAGCCCCTGCTGCTCCTGCGCAGACTTCGGTATTGCCACCTGGTGTATCAAGGGAAGAGCAAGCTGCAATCAAGATCCAGACCGCCTTCCGAGGTTACCTGGTAATGTGAAATCAGCTCTTGAAATTAGCTATTTGATGCCATTTGGAACTATGCAAT
Organism: Stipa capillata; assembly: GCA_019208055.1. Taxonomy (NCBI): domain Eukaryota; kingdom Viridiplantae; phylum Streptophyta; class Magnoliopsida; order Poales; family Poaceae; genus Stipa; species Stipa capillata. The sequence continues at coordinate 18,646 of JAGXJF010003127.1, forward strand.
GCACGCCTATTTCTTGAAATGTTTAGAGAACTCATTGTGACAGTTAAATTGCTTCACTTCTGCTTTCGTTCATAACTAGGCACGTTGTGAAAATATTGTAAAGATGGTTGCATACAGGTTTGTTTCTGCTGGCCGCTGATCAGGTCTTTCCAAGTTTTTAAGTTAGAAGAACAATTCTTGTATTGTTTAAGATTTTGACTCCGTGTTGACATGATTGAACATGCAAGCAAATGTCTTTGGTGGCCATCCTGAAAATTCTCTTATCCTGGTCTAAATTTTACGTATTGGCAGCTCACCAACTTGCAAGTTGCAAGTGGTAGTTGGTCATTAGCTGTTAATTTGAAGTGGGACGTCTTAACTGAAGTATCTTAGTTATTTACGACTCCTGTATTCATTTCAGAATTTTGTGTGGGAAAATCAACTTTTATGGTTCAAGAAGCCAATATTCTTGCCAAATGAAATTATCTCCTTTGAAGCAGTCATTTTCCCTTTGTTAATTTATTCTCTCTAATTGTATATCTGTTTCTGTATATGTTTGTTGAGAGGGCCCACAAATCAATCTTGCCAAGTATTACAAAACAATTCATGCTCATCTGGCAGTTGGTGGCAGCTACCTTTCATTACTCATTGTGATTATTTAATCATTTTTTTGATGCTGATGGATTTGTCTGTCTTGCTTATTGGTGTAGCCTAGATACAAAGATAACATGTGTTTGAACTAGACTTGGTAGCAGTATATTCTGTTCCTTGGAAAACCCGATGCCAACTTTTATTATGACTTACTGAATAAGATTTTTACTTGTACAATACATATGCTGATAATGTTTCTGTCATTGTAATAATGCAGGCAAGGAGGGCATTACGGGCCTTGCGGGGCCTTGTTAGATTGAAGTCACTGGTTGAGGGTAATTCAGTTAAGCGTCAAGCTGCAAGCACTCTTCGCTGTATGCAGACTCTAGCGCGGGTGCAGTCACAGATACGTTCAAGGAGGCTGAAGATGTCTGAGGAGAACCAGGCCCTCCAGCGCCAGCTCCTACTGAAACAGGAATTGGAGAGTTTGAGGGTAGGCAAACCATCTCAAAGCGTTCAGTAGAAATATTTCATGAGCCACTATTGTCCACTAAACTCCCTAGACACCTACTGTTTTTAGTTGTCGTGCAAAAGAGTTTTGCTTGATGAAAATTCCAAGATCCAGAAATATTGCTTTCTCTTTTGCTCTAAATCTCTCAGATAATCACAAATTTTCATTGAGAGCATTAAATATACTCCATTTTTGTGATTCATACCAGATGGGGGAGCACTGGGATGACAGCACTCAATCCAAGGAGCAGATCGAGGCAAGTCTTGTAAGCAGGCAAGAGGCTGCAATAAGAAGAGAGAGAGCGCTTGCATATGCATTTTCCCATCAGGTAGGCATTCGTGCTTCTTAAGAACAGATGCCAATCTACGTTTCATCTCATTTGACAACATCATGCTTAAAATGTTTCAAAAATTTGCACTTCAGTGGAAGAGCAGTTCAAGGTCCTCCAACCCAATGTTTGTAGACCCAAACAACCCTCACTGGGGCTGGAGCTGGCTGGAGCGCTGGATGGCAGCAAAGCCTTGGGAGGGCCGGACTGCGACTGACAAGGAAAGCAGCATTGACCGCGGATCAGTGAAGAGCATAAGTTTGAACCTTGGAGAGGGTGAGATAACAAAAGCCTTCAACCGTCGGGGCTCCAAGCCAGACAAGTCATCACCAACAACTCCAAAGCTGACCCGTCCAGCCTCCCGGCTATCCCCTTCGACACCCTCTGCTAAAGTGACACCAATCCTTGGGAAGAAGAAATCTGCTACGCCAAAGAATGGGCTTTCCCAGGTAGATGACGATGCAAGGAGCGTGTTCAGTGTGCAGTCCGAGCGACCAAGGAGGCACAGTATAGCTACCTCAACGGTGCGGGACGACGAGAGCCTTGCAAGCTCCCCATCAGTCCCAAGCTACATGGCTGCCACAAAATCCGCAAGGGCGAAGTCCCGCCTCCAGGGTTTGCCATTGACCGATGGTGTAGAGACCCCGGAGAAAGGAGGCTCCGTCGGGTCAGTCAAGAAGAGGTTGTCTTTCCCAGCCGGAATGGCATCTCCCTCGCCAATGAGGCCAGCCGGAATGGCATCTCCCTCGCCAATGAGGCGGCATTCCGGTCCTCCCAAGGTGGAGAGTGTGGTGAAGGACATTGCTGAGCCACCACAGCCAGAGGCTTTGGTGATCAATGGTGGAAACAAGTGATTCCATATAACAAGTGGCAAGAGGCGGCAATGGATTATGCAGATATATATATATTTCATCCACGAGCAAAGGTTTAAAGTTACATCAGATGCATGAATTATTCGCATTTATTTTTTCATCCAACTATGACCACATTGTTTGGTGTAGGAGAAGATTCTCAGTGTCTTGTCTGTTCATTTCATTTGTTGCTTGTGTAAAACTATATCGGTTTGTCACCGGAACCTTTGATGTTTGTATGTAAACAGGTCTTGTATTTATGCGAGCAATATATATTTCTTCCATTCCTTCCCAAGGTCCCAAATTCCCAATGAACTTGTCAATGTAGCATTCTGCTCTAATCACTACTAATGTCTTATATTTGGGAGAGACGGAGCGGCCTCAGCGCGGAGAAAGGTTGCGGTGGCTACGACGGTTGGGCGGTACAGGAGAGCGCCGGCGGAGGCTCTCAGCGGCGTCCCGGCTAACTGTGTGGCCGCACGAGCATATGAACAGAACTCATCTTGTTTTCTTTTCTGAGTTGCTGAGCTATAGCCTGTGTGAAGGTGTTGATTCTGAACACGACTGTTGCAGGCTGACACAGAGGAGAAGTTCACACGCTGAGTCGAAGCATATGCTCTAGCAATACGACTGGTACAGATAAGCCCAGGACGTCCAACTAATACACTTTGATGTCACAACAAATACAAGTTTGATGATGAAACATTCTTCCCCTGATTTTGTTGATTAACTAATGGTTAAATTTCGTGCTCTGGTCGAAATGGTGAAATGGACGGCGAAAATGTGCATGGATTTTTTTTTGGTTGGTTAATCAAAAGGTACATATAGAAAAGTGAATGCACGGAAGTGTATGGAATTTGTTTAGTTTCATGAATCTTTCCCATGGTCAGATCCAATGTGCATAAAATATCTGTTGAAAATTTAACAGTTATTCAAATATTTGTTTGAAATCTGTTTATACATATGTGTGTGTGCGCATGTGTGTGTGTTTGTTTTTGTTCAAAAAAATTCAGAATAATGTGGTTGTTCATGTTTGATCATCACCAATTTCAGATAAGTTAAATCTAAAACGAATGTTACTTTGCCATGGATCCAGGAGAGAGGGAGTAGCAGGGGAACGAGTAGAAGGATCTGGGTATGTGTGGAATGGATTGACAGTGTGTTTTGGTAGAAGTTTGGCACGAATCTCTCGATGCATAGTGGACGTCTTAGATTAGATAAGACCTAGACGTCCGACTACATGTGGGACCATTTTTGCTTCATGTTTATACAAAGTCAAAATAGAGAATGGATAAGTACCATCAAATCAATTGAGGCAAAGAAAATTCAAAAGGTTATTTATACATTTTGCTTCCGCATTGCAGTAAATGCTTTTCCATGGTTCCATGACAGCCTTGTTTCATTGTATATTTACAAATAATTACCAAGAAGAGTTTGTTGCTATGATGCTTTCATGTCGTAAAATTCCATTTGGAGAACACGTCATCTATAAACTGGGATCCAAATTATCTGTAAGCCAATATCCATTGCTTCTCATAAAATAGACAGAGACTACTGTTACACGATCACGAACTTTGGAGTAATTGCGACTCAATTTTGTACAGCTATATCTAATCCGTCTTAGCCTATTAGCAGTTGGACTAGAATTAAGCCCATATCTCCGGCGCATCCCATCACAACTAAACTATCAGGCCCTGGCGGCTCATATGCAACAATGTTTCTTTCTCCCCGTGGCAGCCCAACCGATCTCACTCGACCTATCCGGCCACATGCAACAAAGGATTTATGCAGCCCAGCCCTGGGGGCAATGGTGTCATCTTCTTTCTCTCGCCGTCTTCTTCTACTGCTTCCAACCGGTGACGCGCCTGTGTCGACCCTTTACCGTGCACTCTATATACAATAGATTGTCATTATTGTCCTTGACCTTCTTACACCTGCCTTCTCCTCGCAACCACAACACCTTGCCTCCATCCATCTGCTTATTGGCGTCGACCCGGTGCTGGCACCGTACCCTCTCCTCCAACCACCGTCCACTATTAGTCCATTGTCGTCCCGGAGTCTAAGCTGGTAAGAGGGATGGTGAACCCCTGGCTAATCCCTTGAAGTCTATCTTCTCTATCGCCACCACATATTCGTCCAGGTCGAGAAGCCTTAATGGACCGGGTCTGTATTGCGGGCTCGACGCAACCTCAGGATTGGGACTCAGTTATGTGGCTAATCCACCATAGCCCATTGGCTGTTGGGCAGGAATCAGGCCCATATATCTTGCCTACCCGATCCCATATAACATATCCATCCGGCCCATATGCACCCGTGGCTTTGTCTACCGGTGGCAGCCCAGCCCAGCCCAGCCCAGCCCAGCCCAGCCCAGCCCAGCCCAGCCCAGCCCGACGACTGCCTCAGTGTGAGTCAAGCGGGAGGATATGAGTGTGAGCGTAGCAATAAGGTACGGGAGGTGGGCGAACGGACCAACCCCCGTACCCCGGGAATCGCCGCCGGTCAGTCGCGCGCGGACTCGTACGGCCACGCGGATTAAACCGGATTGATAGCGGCCGATACGTCCGCCGCGGTGGGCTGAGTAGGAGAGAGAAAACCCCTCGTCGACGAGCGAGCCCCACCCCCACACACACGCACGCGAGAAAAAAAAAGAGAGAAAAGAAACCCCAACACCACGTCGATACAAAACGAGGGAGGCAGAGAGGAGAGAGAGAGAGAGAGAGAGGGGGCGAAGAAGAAGAGAGAGAGAGGAAGTGGAGGAGAGAGAAGAGAAGAGGAGAGGAAAGTGTTGGCGTGCTTTGCTGCCTCTGCCTCTGCCTCTGCCTCGCGCGTCGCCATTCCCTTCACCCCGCATCCCCGGCGCACCGGATCTCCCCGCCGCCGCCGTCGGCGTCGGCGTCGGCGTCGGCGCCGCGGTACCGCCCCCGATCGGCGGCTCCGGCGGTCGTGTGCCCCGCCCATGGTCGTGGCCGCGTGGGGACTCGCCGCGCGGCAGTAGGAGGAGACACCGGTGTATAGAGTCTGTGGCCGGCCATGGCGGACCTGTTTTCCACCTGCAAGGTTAGGAGCATCGCTCACCCGCCAATTCGCACCGATCTCCGCCGATTTTGCAAGGAATTCGTTTAGTTTGGGTGGAGTTTTGTGCCTGTTCCTCTTCCTTAATCACTTTAACTATCTCTTAGACGGGTTGATTGTTTTTGTTGTGAGTGCTAGTGATGGATGTCAAATTGGTGGTACTTCCGAGCCTAGTTTCGGCGTTTAGGGGAGGGTGCGGATGAATTGGCATCAGTACTCAGTAGCTTCTAGTGGTGGATTCAGCGGACCGTGGAATTCCTTAGCCTGCGCTTTCGCTTGTTTGTAGATCACCGCCTTTTCCCGCAAAAGAACAAAAAAATCGCCGCCTTTGCTCAACCCATGGTTTGGTCCCAGTGTAGGGAATCATATCGGAGTTCTTAGGAGGTGTTCTATGTAATCCTAGTGTTAAAGTTAGTTGCTCTGCATTGTGGACTGATGAGAAAATTGCTTGCTAGTTTGGATCCATGTATCTCGTGACAATTACTTAAGCAGGATTAGTTGTACTGTGCTTAATTCCGCACACAAATATTTCTCTGTTAGTGTTTAGTCCATGGATCAAACACAAGGTGTACTGGACATGCATGTTGTGCCAAATGAATTGCTGCTGCCATTTTACGTTGATCTTCTGCATTGTTCATCACAGGATAAACTAGCATACTTTAGAATAAAGGAACTCAAAGATATCCTAAATCAGCTTGGCCTACCAAAGCAAGGAAAGAAACAGGTTAGCAATGTTATTGCTCTCTTATTTATTTTTTCATTCATATACTTTGTTTCACCATCTCTCTGTGTAATGCAGTTCCAACTAAATGGTTACCACATGGTGTGTAACTTACTTTGGCAGTGATAGTGAGCTTATAACTTCATACGTAAAATCTTGTAATTCCTAAGGGCTCCTGGGCAAAAAAAGATAATGTTGCACATTTAAAAAAGATCCGAAAAATACACAGATGTACATGTTGAAATACTATGTACATTTACAATCTTTTGTGAAAAAACATATCCATTTGCGATCAGTAAAAAATACAAATATGATACACATATAGTTGCTATGTTAGCCCTTCATCCATTGTCTTCTTTTAGGTAGCACACAAATGGACATATTTTTTAACAGAAATTTACATGTACATAGACTCATAGAGTACTCCAACATGTAATCTGAGGGTTTAAAAAAATAAATAATCTAAAATGGTTCATTTGAACTTTTTAAGCCTCTCAGGAACACAGAATCCACACTTTACACAATATCCTTTCAATAATGCTATTGCACAGGTTTGTGTTTTGTGTTATCTGATTCAGCTTCCTAATCTGGTCACAGGATCTTGTCGACAGGGTATTGGCACTGTTATCAGATGAGCAAGGTATTCATGTCTATGTTGTTTGTGTTTTGCTTGTCTTGTCTTAATTGATTGCATTTTACACTGTCCGCTGTGGAATAGCCTAACATTCTAACATATGTTCAAACCAATTGGATTTTATTTTATGCACTGCTGCTCCATTATTACCCTGTATAACTTATTTCTTAGTTCTTGATTTATTATTTGATTAAGAATATTCTCTTTTTCTATCAGTGCATTGGCAAATTAGCAATTTGGTTTCCTTCTTATCTTTGTCTCAGTGATATCCAGTTCATCGTCATGAACGGATGATGATTTTCTATTTTCCTGAAGTACCTATTGAATTTATGTGTTATTTGCCTGTTGCAGGTCAAAGGCATCATGGATGGGGAAGGAAAAATTCTTTTACGAAGGAGGCAGTGGCAAAAATTGTTGATGATATATACAGGTTAAATTTCATTGTTTTATCGAATTGTCTGCATAGCAAATAGAGCTGATACTTGGGATGAAATTGTTGGCTCCTTTTTTTTGAGATTTTTATGCTTTCATTAGCAGGAAAATGCAAATCCAATGTGCTCCTGACCCAGCCACTAGGAGCCACAGTGGATCAGATTTCAATCATTTCAGGTCCAAAGAGGAAGCCAATGACTCTTTCCAGCCAGAGCCTAAGGTCCGATGCCTTTGTGGTAGCACATTGCTTAATGACAATATGATCCAGGTATTATAGCCTTTTTCTCTCTCTATTTTTTCTTTCCCTTGAAAGACCACTGGGACATGAAGCAAGATTTTTCTAAATTTCTGAATTTGGTCAGTTCGTTTTGCTGCCATCCCTCTTGGATATTTTATCGTGTATATTGTGTGTGTGTGTGTGTGTGTTTGCAGTGTGAGGATGACAGATGCCATGTGTGGCAGCATATGAGTTGTGTGCTCATTCCAGATAAGCCCACTGAGGGTGTTAGCCCTGAAGTTCCACCTCATTTCTACTGTGAATTGTGCCGACTGAGTCGGGCAGACCCGTATGTCTGCTCCTGCTTGATCTTTTTTGGTTTTAAGCTCAGTTATTGTCTGAATATGCTTATTATTGTGCAGCACATTTAATTTTATGTCTGTCACTAGAACTTCAGAGATAATGCTAATATTAATTGAAACTTTGAAAGTGATTAGAATGCTCCTGATTGTACCTTCCGTACAATGTGCTTTGTTAATTTGGATTAACCTGCGAATCAACATGATCACTTTCGTCCTTCGTGTCTGATCAACCATTAGTTATAAGATTTCATTTCCCTGGAGACTGGAGTTGGTCATGTGTCAAGCCTTTTATATGTATTCATTTATTATTTGAATCTGTCCATTCTATAATTGTTCAAGTTGGGGGTTCCTAGAAACTTTCCATAAATGGTGCTGTCGATTGTCAGTTCAGTGTGCTTACTAAACACCAGCTTATTGTTGCTGGACTTGAAGGTACTATTGGTTTTATCTCAAGTGTGGCCAAATGAGGCTTTGGCAGCACTGAAGTTACTTTGCTTTTCCATTCTGAGTTGTTTTATACAAGTACATATCTGGAGATTTTACGAAAAATTTCAGAATCTCGAATGAATTGTCCCAAAAAGGTGCAGAGAACTTTGTTTATGTAATTAAGGCTTCTGAACTCTGAAGTCTGAAACTATGAATAGCATTATAGAGGTTGGCTTGTGTAGCATGCACTGTTTATGTAGAGTATAAATCATTATTTAAGCTGAAGGGCTTTTTTCCAGATATGTTGTGTTTTTAGTAGATTCACTTCCCTGCTTTCCTGTGCAAACTGGGAACTGTAATTTTAGTTCTTATTTGCTGAAGTTACATCGTTTTGACTTTGCAGATTTTGGGTCACTACAGGAAATCCATTACCCCCTCTGAAGTTCATGTCATCTGGTGTTGCAAATGATGGGTGAGTATAAAATGAAACTCTGTCACGGGCAACGTTTTAACTGATAATCACTATTTATGACATAATTCATATCGATGCCCTTCTCTCTTTCTTAAATAAAAAGACATTTGAGAAAAACACATTGGACGATCCTCATATTTTTATTTTAGGAGGGAAATTCACGATATATTGCTTGTGCTTTGTTTTTGAACTTATGGATGCCTGTATTATGCTGTTGCTATAGACAAGTATATCAAAGTTAGTTATTCCAATTAATAGATGCTGGTTCATCCAACACAGTGAATTATATTTAGTGGCTTACTTCAGTTCATGGCCTTTTGTTATTCATTCTTAAATTCTATTATTGCACCTGAACGTGCTCTCAGTATGCTTGTTTTGCAAGTGTAGATGGGCACTTAATTATTTAATGGCTCATTAGTAAACACGTAGCTGGAATCTATTTTGTTGATGTCAGAACTAATACATGTCTCTGAAAATACAATCATATATTGTCCAGTACTACAATGCTTCTTAAGGCTTGATTTGTCGTGGCATGTCTATCCGTTGTATTACCTAGGGTAATATATGTAGGGGTGTCTTTATGATCAGGTGATCAGTAGGTATATAGCGTTATGTTTAGGACATTCATTAGACAATGATATGCTTTTAGAAGACTTACTATGTACTGTCTAGTTTAATATTCTTAAATGTATTGTTGTGGCATGTTAATCCATTGTATTACCCAAAGTAAAATACGTAGGGGTATTTTATGATAAGGTGGTCGGTAGCTATATAGCGTTGTGTTTAGGTGTTTATCACATTTATTGATAATGGTATGCCTTATAGAAGACCTACTTTGTATTGTCTGCTTTAATATTCTTGTGTTACTTATGATGTATAAACTTATCCTTATTAAATCCTCACATGTCTGGAGAACAAGTGTACTCCAAACCGTGGAGAAAAACTTCCAACTTTCTCGAGCAGAAAGGGAAACAGTCCAGAGACCAGAATATGACCTCCAGGTATGCTCCCTCCTTTGCAAAGCTTAATTTTTACATGTCTGAATTCTGAGCGAACTCGTGCTCACTATCGTCAACACTTGTTGGAGAGAGGTCGGATGGTGATGACTTGGAAGTAGAATGGTGCTAGGTGAAGGAGGGCATTGATTGGGGGATGAATAGATCTAGAATAGCCTGTCAAAGGACATACCACATCACGACTTTAGGGACTTGGAGACTTTGCTTAATTCATCTTTGGCTTGATAAAATGCTAGCCCTTATATAGGGATGACGAAGGAAAAAAGGCGCTCGCCTAGGCACTAGGCGGCGGCCAAACGCGGCGCCTAGGCCCTAGGTGGAGGTTTAGGCGGCCACCACCGTGAAACCATGTCGTTGTTGCCAGAGTTGAGGTCCTTGGGCAGCAAAGGTTAAGAGGATGATCATCTTCGATGCCGGCGAGAGGAAGAGCAAGCATCGTGGGTGAGGGATGAGGAGTCGGAGAGCTGGAGGGCGGGGGCTGGGGACGAGAAGACCAGAGGCGTTGGAGGCTGGGTACTGGCTCTAGTGGAGGCGACTTTGTTAGCAAGAGATGGTCCAGATCTTCGCAGAAAAGATAGATGGTATGTATTTGTTTGGAAAGCTAGGGCTCCACGTGGGCCTTATTGGGCCACCAAACCTCTATTCAGCCGAGTCGTCTTCCCCATCTGCCATCCGCCCCAACGTACTCTCTGCCTCCGCCGAACGCACTCTGCCGCCATTGCTGCGACCACCCTTCTCTCCTAGGACAGTGGGTCTCCCTAGGAAAGCCCACTACCATGCCAAATCTTCTCTCCTGGGACCCCATTGAGGAGGATCCTAGAGCTCGAGCTCGCGAGGAGGATGGGAACCCAATTCCTCCATCGTTGGCCAAATCCAAAGTGTGTCAACACGTCCAGCAGGAATGGCCAGGACATCATGTCAAAGGCATGCGCAGTATCCATTTGAGGAGCAACCGTGGGAGTTTTTTGACATGCAGTGCCTTAGCGGCTAGTTGAATAGAGAGGAAGTTGACCTGAATGCAACGACCCTTGATGAAAGCACTTTGGTTAGGCCAAACCAAGCGCTTGAGGTGGTCTGCCAGCCGAAGAGCAAGGAGCTTGTAGATCAGCTTAGCAATGCTGTGCAAAAGACTAATTGCCCGGAAGTCCTTGACCTACGATGCGTCCACAACCTTAGGAACCAGGGTGATAAGGGCCTGGTTAATAAGGTTTAAGCTGTGGCTGTCCATACGGCAGAGGGCATCCAAGCTGTTGAGAAGGTCCACTTTGATGATGGACCAAGCAGACTTGAAGAATGGGCCAGAGAACCCGAGAACCCATCAGGCCTTGGTGCGCGGTCATCCGAGTATCATAGCCCTCAAGACCTCCTCCTTCGTGAAGGGGGTCTCAAGGTGGCTCAGGTCACGGCTGGCTAGGTCGAGGAAGTCAAAATTGATACCATGCGACCTGTCAACCCCAACGCCGAGGAGGTCCTCGTAAGAGTCAAATAAGGGAGCTTTGCTTTGTTAGCATGCTCAATCACTGCTTGCTCTCCAACATATAGCATTGGAATCGAGGTCTTCCGTCTACGATGACTTGCGAATTGGTGAAAAGCATGTCGAGGCATCGCCCTCCTAAAGCCAGTGCATCCGCGACCGCTGTTGGGCCATGGTCCGCTCTAGCAACGCAAGTCCAAGCACTTGCGGTTGACCGGCTTACTCAACTCAAACTCCCGCATCAGATAGGGCCTGATCTTCCTGGGCCTTATCTAGGTGGAAGACAAGCTCTTTGGCCACCAAGAATTGCGGCTTGATGTTACCAAAGGACTTGTTGCTCCAACTCTGGAGGGACTTCGTGGTGTTACGCAACAAAGTGTGAAGGTGTTCTAAAAAAAAACAAAGTGTGAAGGCGGCGAATGGGGTCAACGACGTCAGCCGGGCAGAACTAGCCTTCGTGCACTGCCTCCAGGGAGCCAGGCTGACGGGGCCAGAAGGACTCAAAGTGGAAGTGACGCTTGGCCTCACAGGGCACTGCCGCTTGCAAGTTGATGGGCAGTGGTCGGAGACCGAAGTGGAGAGGGCCTAGAGGGAGCAGTCAGGGTAGAGGTCCTCCCAATCCGTTGACATGAACACACGGTCAATACATTCAAGCGTTGGGCTGCGATGCTCATTCTCCAAGTAAAGCGACGACCATGCAACGGAAGCTCCTTGAGCTCAAGGTCATCAAGGAGGCGTTGAAATTTGCTCATGAGGCGCCTGTTAAGGTTCTTGTTGTTCTTATCCTCTGCCGCATAGATGAGGTTAAAGTCACCGGCAAGCAACCATGGCCCCGCGCACTGACTCCTAATTTGGCGCAACTTATCAAGGAAAGCCTTCTTGTGTCGATCGGTATGGGGGCCATATAACAAGGAGATCCACCAGAGGGCACTCGTGCTTAGGTCACGGACCCGAATCGGGACCACTTGGTGCAAACAATACACTTGGTGCTAAAGTAGCTGTGTGCATAACACTCACTTTAATTTAATATGACATAATACAGCTATGTCTTTACCCACGTGAATTGTGAGTGGATCTTCCTCGCTTCAAGATATTGAATGTTATAACCCCATGAGTGCTAAGGAAGAAAGTATGGGTTTATGTCAGAGGTTTTAAGGCATCTCTGAATCTATAATTGAATTTACACTTACAGGAATAGTATATGTATTATCCCTTGTGTTATTCAATGGCGAAGGCAAACCTCTGTGGATATGTATTATCCCTTGTGTTATTCAATGGCGAAGGCAAACCTCTGTGGATAAGTTATGTTCTTTATGCAACATGGAATATTATGTTCACTTGCCAACTATTTATTTTGCGCTGTTGGAGATTTTCATTTTACCATATATAGATGCTAGCGTTGTGCATTTAGAATATTACTTCTCTCAAAAGTTTTATTAGTTTGAAGATTTACTTCTGAGATTGGACTATGTATGTTATTCTGTTCCACTGTTTTGTTAACCAGAGAAGTGTTATGGACAGGTTTGGTGCATTCTTATGAATGACAAAGTTCAGTTCCGGATGCAGTGGCCCCAATATGCAGAATTGGAAGTGAATGGTATTGTTAGCAATTTTTATATTTCATTTAGGTTTAAATTGAATATTTGCAATGCATATCAGTTTAAATATGTTCTTATATGTTGTACAGTGCTGTAACAAATATATGCTAGATTTGAGCTGTTGTAGGTTGTATTTACATGATTGTTCCTGAAATTAAGGGATTATCCGTGTGAAAGTTGGTTTCCTTTTCTATTCAGGTATACCTGTGCGAGTAGTGACCAGACCTTGTTCTCAGTTATTAGGGATAAATGGACGGGATGATGGGCCACCGGTGAGTTCATTCTTATTCTGTCCCATTGGTAGAATATAGATGCTAACTGCACTAAGAATTGGCTTTTATCCTTGATATACTTTTGGGAATGTTTTCCAACTAGTGTTTTCGTCATTCTCTGATTGACAGAATCTATTCTAATGAGTTGAATTGGAAACTTAAAAAAGGGACCACTAGTTTAGCTTCTACATCTAGTCCTTGATATTAGTGTATTCTATTGAGTTGAATTGGAAACTTAAAAAGGGACCACTAGTTTAGCTTCTACATCTAGTCCTTGATATTAGTGTATCCTTTTGTCTCCTGCTGCATGATCTCGCTTATCCTGCTGCTCACCTTGCACATTGCCAGCTAAGATCCAGCTCCGCAGATGAGGTTCATATGTCATATGCCTTTTAAACAAGCTAAGTGTATGATGTAACACCCTGGGCCCAAATGTTTGCTCAATGCCCAGCCCATCATGCGATGGGCCCTCCCATGCATGGCACTCCAATTACACTTCCGTCCTCACTTCATGTAAAAGGTTTAACCTGGTGCTATGTTTTGACCTAACAAGCATTATGGCTAGCACGGCCCACATTAAACTTCCAATGTGGGACTAAATCCACCACCACAACTCCACTTGGGCACTTGGGCTGACACCAGTCGGGTTGCATGGATGACACCCTGACAGCACACCGTATACACGGCAAACACCTAGAACGACTCTTCAGAGCAACCTCTGTGCCATGGGTACCCGCTAGTGAGCTCACACGTGCACATTCCACTGCACTAATACCATATGTAACACACTGGACCCAAAATCTGGTGAATCCCCATACCCACAAGGGCAGACCCCCACATGCATAGCAACCAATTTACACTTTTGTCCTTGCTTCGAATAAAAGAGTTAACCCAGAGCCTGTAGGTTCTGTGGTTGGACCCAAACAAACATTAGATGCTAGCACAACTCTCTTCGAACCCACCACCATAACTTCACTTGGGCCACATGGGCCAACACGAGTAGTGCTGGGTGTTACATATGATTTGCTTCTACATCATGCTGGGTTGTGGGCCATATTATCCATGGACCAAGATTAATTTTAGGTTATATTCCATCATGTTTACTATTAATAAGCTTGTACACTTTCCATGTTCCTTGAACATCCAAAATAGCTTTTGTTTAGAAGCGTTGATAATTTTTTTCTGATCAAGTACCACAGGAAGTATTAGGACTGTAAAGCAAACCAATAAGGTTTGAAAAACAGAATTTACATACAGATATGAGGTAAATGGCAAACTGTAAATAAACAATTGACATACAGAATGGGATATACAATAACTAATGATGTTATGTTCACACAAGAATTTTACTACGTCTCCATGGTACTATAAGACATCACTTGCACCAAAGACTTAATTGGCTTGGTGGCATTGATGTGAGATTGTCAGATTGCATGAATCACCGAATGAAATTTGGTAGTCTAGCTACATAACTGGCATTAAAGCAAATCCAGTTTCAATTTAGGACCATTTGATGATACATCATCGACAGGTAGAAATTGGGTGCATAACTCTGGTGCCTGAAGAAAAGTTCCACATTTGCTCTTTAGATAGTAATATTGATTACCCCATTTTTTTACTTTGAAATTCTGTCTCCCAAGCCCTTATTTTCATGGCTTGAACTTGACATTCTCATATTTTTTCTCATTTGCAGATAAACACATGCAGTAGAGAAGGAACTAATAAAATCTGCTTGCGAAGGGTTGATACTCGAACATTTTGCTTTGGAGTCCGAATTGCTAGGAGGAGGACTGTTACCCAGGTTTTGACTTTACTTACAAATATTGTTCAGTTGAAATTATTGGTAGAAGGTGCTATTTTTCAGGTTTACGTATCTTCCAGTTGCTTTTGTTGATTCGACCGGACTATAGCCTCCTTTTAAAGGGAAACATACCTCGGTACCATCAAGATGTACAAATTGAAAAATACCATCACATGTGAGGCAGACAAGTGAGCAATGGCGCCACATGTTAGTGACACATTGATGGACGATGGTCTTTTCCAACTCGAGTGATCTTTGCGATGATACGGAACACTCACACCCCTTTTAAAATGTGTATATCCTGAAGATTGAGATTTATATATGTCTGGTTGGACTGTAGATTTGTTCATTGATAACTGCGTGCAAATTTTGAATTATATCACAAGAATGAAATTAACAAGTTATGTAATTCATCACAAGTTTGAACTATATCACAAGAATCAAGTTTCAAATGTATGAACTGTGATTTTTACTTCCTTAATTTGCTTAAACCAGGTATTTTGTTATCTTAATTCTTCACTCACAAAGCTGCTTTCTCATGCCCTTCTCAATTCTTCACGGTGATCCATAGGTATGCCAGTATCATCCCAACTCTACCAACTCTGGTATGGTGGTATGCTACTGGTAGGAGCCCTATACACTTGTCGAATTGCTGTGATTTATCACTCTTTCTTTACAACAAGGTTGTTTTAGTGTCGAGCTGACCCAGGTTTTTTACCTGGGCAGCCCATGCACGCCGGTGCATCCTTCACTGGGAACATATTCCTGGCCTAAATACTGGTAGGGAAAACTGCTGACATCTACCACTGAAAAAAAATATCATATTGTTGAAATAACATTGTAACAATGACAAGTGGGTCTCTGACACACAATATTACTTTTGCTGCTGCATTACAGTATTAGTATAAGTATCACTTGGAAATTTCTGACATATTACATTCTTTATTGGCTGAATGGGGTAAAAGCTACTATATATCCTTGTATACATTGAAGAAGAGGGAATAGCTAAATGCTTTCTGTATTGCATTTGGGTTGTTCATGCATGTGCAACAAGTAGTTATACTCTTATCTAGCCAGCACTGGTTTTATTATTTCCATTAAAGCCCATATTGGTATCCAGGTTTTAAACTTGGTCCCAAAGGAGGCTGAAGGTGAGTCTTTTGAGGATGCTCTTACTCGTGTTCGACGCTGTCTTGGAGGTGGAGATGCTACAGAGAATGCTGATAGTGACAGTGATTTGGAAGTGGTTGCTGAGTCTGTAACAGTTAACCTTCGTTGCCCTGTGAGTTTTCTTGGGTGTAACCGTTATTATATTTTTTTGGCTGGCTCAACATATACTTGTCAGTATTGTATGCTTGCCTTGCAGTTAGTAGGCATATCCTGTCAGTTTTTTACTAATATTCCTTGCTCAGTTAGCTGGGTAGTTTTAGAAAATATGGGTACTAGTATTGGACATATAGGTACTAACATTGTGTCATTGAAAAGCAAAAATAATCATTGCAATAGGTGTTTTCGTTTCTGTGATGCTTTTCTTGTATTGTATGTAGGATTTGAAATGAATCTAACATATTCTAATATATATTTTCAGAATAGTGGATCCAGAATGAAGATTGCTGGAAGTTCAAACCTTGCATTCACATGGGTTGTTTTGATCTTGACACTTTTGTGGAACTGAATCAACGGTCCCGAAAGGTCAGATTTAGCACTTATAGATAGATGCTCACAGCAACGATGTGTATGTGCATGCAGGAACTCAAAGTTTTTTTTCCCTTTCTTTTTCTTTTTTTTGTCATAATTAATAATAGAGTGATTTTCCTTCATATTCCTAGTTCTTCCATATATAGTGATTCCTTGCAAGGTTGCAGCCCGCCTTTTGACGTGGAGATGGTTTCATATGTCCTATATAGTCTCTCAGATTGCTCTGTTCTTGCTTTTGTGCAGTGGCAGTGTCCGATATGTTTAAAGAACTACTCTGTGGAGAACTTGATGATTGATCCTTACTTCAATCGGATTACTTCTCTGGTAGGTCTTCATCGTACCTTCACATCTTTTTGTGTTGGACTTTGTTGTGTTTGTTGATTCTTTTTCTTTACGACGCAGTTGCGCAATTGCAGTGAAGATGTCAATGAGATTGATGTTAAGCCTGATGGATCTTGGCGTGTGAAGGGTGATGCTGCAATTAGAGAATTATCTCAGTGGCATATGCCTGATGGCACCCTTTGTATCTCAAAGGAAGATACCAAACCTGTTGTGGAAAATTTGAATGAACTAAAGATAGAAGGTACTTCTGATGGACATAGAAGTTTAAAAATTGGAATCAAAAGAAAAAATGGAATCTGGGAAGTTAGTAGCAAAGCGGATGACATTAAGACTTCTGTGGTATGCAATCACATCCAGAACAATAATGGTTTCCGAACTCCAAACATACCTATGAGCAGTAGCCCCACCGAGAGTTACAGAGATGGGGAAGACCCAAGTGTGAACCAAGAGGGTTTATCGTTGAACAGTGGTCATGAGTTTGAAAGTTTTCCTGTCAATTTTGGACAAACATACAATGTGGAGGATACATCGCAGCAGCAACATAATGTTGCAGATGTCATTGTTCTTAGTGATTCTGATGAAGAGAATGATAAAATTGTTTGTCCACTGACTGTCTTTGACAATACTACTATAAATGGAAGTGGTTTTCCTTTTGCTACCAGTGCTGCCGGATTTACTGAAAGATACCAGGAGGATGCTGGCGTTGGTACTAGTGGCCTTGGTTTATTAAGCAACAATGCTGATGATTTTGAGATGAATAATTGGCCAATGCATCCTTATCCCCAACCGGAGCTCCAGTTTTTTGGGAACGACAGTGATGCTGCCAATACTTTCGTTGGTTCACATAATTCCTTTAGCATGGCAGCAAATGACTATTCCCTTGATTGTAATGTTGGCGTAGAGGAGGCTTCTGTAGCTCATGATCTTTCAGTTTGCCGAAATAATAATGAAATGCATGGAAGCTTGGTTGATAATCCATTGGCTTTCGGTGGCGATGATCCTTCTTTGCAAATTTTTCTTCCAAGTCAACCTTCTGTTCCGCTTCAGGAAGAATTGGGTGAGCGTGTGAATGCACCAAATGGGGTTCAGTCTGATGATTGGATATCTCTTACACTCTCAGCTGGTGGAGGTGGTAATAAAGAGTCTGCACCTGCTGATGGGTTGAATTTACAGCAACAAATTCAGTCAAAAGAGACAGGAGTGGAACATTTAATTGATGCTGGTTTGTCTCCCTTTTATGCATTTAGTTTTTTTTTCCTTTGTGACAGTTTTTGGAATGGACTAGTTTATGGCCAATTATAAGTTATGCACCATTTCAGCTGCTTCAGAGCATAGAGCTCTTTTAATGGAACTGCAAATAGGGAGACTACTCAGTGGTTACTTTAGAGCTGATCTTACACATAACATAAATCTTAGAGACAACTTTGTCCTTTTCGCCCCACTTCCACCTTTTTGTTTTTTCTTCTTGAATGTGTAGGAGGAGATATGCAAAAAGGATTTTTTTCTATATAGGTCACTTCAGGGAATTTTTTTTACTTTCTTAACCCAACATCATGTTATTCTTTCAATAAGTGGGAGAGGGATTAAGTTTCTACTAGCCTAGTTATGCTTAATTGATACGCTGAAAAGAGCTATCATTCCCCAATTTTCTCTTCATTTCCAGTAATGATTGATATATTACTATTAAACTAAGTTTCTACTAGTCTAGCAAAAACTCTATAGATGCTTGTGGAAACAGTGACCTGCAGTGTATGTTCACTTGCTTTTACTGCTACTATTATCTGGTAGTAGGAGAAAATATCAGTTGAATACTGATCATCTGAGTTGTAAAGAAATAAGTTACACCCTGTTTCAACTTTTGTAGAATGAATTTAACTGGGTTTTGAGATTTGTAACCTTCTAGCGTTCTGTTAATATTTGTTGCTGTGTATTCCCACGAGTATCATCATATATTTGTCAGCAAACCATAATTGCAACTGTTTTAGTTGGCCCACAATGTTGCATAACCATTTCCCCCCAAATTGCAGCTTCTACGCTTCCGAGCACAGAAAATGACAGACGTAGCGGAGCTAACTTAAATCCAAGGAGGATTGAAAATATATTTTCTCATCCTCGCCAGCCTCGTTCTGTCAGACCTCGACTTTGTTTATCACTAGATACTGATTCTGAGTAGCTTGGGTATCTGAATGGTATAGCTGAGTTTGCATTAATTTGGTGAGGCTGCTTTGCAGAAATCTTGACTCTGGTTGATGTAAAGAGAAACACCAGCATAGATGCTTTGTTGCCTCACCTGGTGTACAAACTTTGAAGTGTTCCATACGATCCAAGAGGGATCTGCATAGAGGACTCTGATGGTGAGTATAACCAATCAATGATCTCTTTCTGTAGTGTTCAACTATTAAGCATGTTCTTTAGAAAATACATGGCATGTAAGATCTTTTCCCATCCACTAAGCAGTCCTTGCAATTTGTTATTTTTGTGGGACTCAAGTGGTTAATTTGTAATTAAGCATGTTCTTCAGAAAATACATGGCATGGAAGATCTTTTCCCATCCACTACTTAGCGGCAGAGTCTGGTCACACAATAGAAAATAAAAATTGGAAAATAAAACACGATAAATAGAAGCAAAGTATGTCTACTTTTTTATAGCATTACATGAAATGGCTAACTAAGCTAGCCTGTTAGATTGTTGTCAGTTATTTTTTATATCTTTGGTTATTCTGACATAGCTACCCTTTCATGATCAAAGGAATAGATTGTTAGGAATGAAATGGAAGGGGGTAATTGGAAATGAGTGATTGGCATAAGCTACACAAGGCATTTCAATAGACAGAGGTTTTTCGGAGATTGGGCAAGTTGCAAATATTAGGCATAGCTGCGTAGGCTTTATGTGAGAAGTGTCTGACCAATCGGCAAATACGAATAAGTTGTCTGACATCTATCTTGTTGTCTATCTCAGCAGTATGATTCTTATGGAAGTAATTCAACTTCCAAATAAGCAGTAATTATCTGATCTTTTAGCATGATTTGAACCTTACTGTATAACAAGAGTGTCCCTAGTTTGTTATGTCATTGTGTTGTCGAGGATCAAGTTGACGAAGCCATAGGGGTGAAATAGCACAGAAATTCATGAGTATATTTTTATAGAAAAATCAGCATAAGATTGTGTATATATATTTTTTGTCTGTTCATGTTTATTAGAGGCCACTAATGTATTTCTCTTTCTGTTAGGTGGGTATAGAAATTTTTCTAACTGGAATCAAGGCTTAATGTGGCTACTGGAGCAGTTTGTACATTTTTTCTGACTTACTGGATATAAGGAATAGGGGGCCATTCCTGGATGCAAGACAAATACATGTGGATGTTTGTTTGTACCGTCATTGTATTTAGGGTTTGGGGCACTAATTTAGATGTTTATTACCCTGATATTTGATGGAGAATAAACTATTTCTGGAGTGGCGGTTGATAAACAGAGCCCTTCGGTTTTACTTCAGCAACTGTCGATCCATCTGCAAGGCAAAGCATGGGAAGGCTGGATGTCGTATTTTTCTTGGTTCCCGTGTTAGTTGTACCAAGAGTCGTGGTAAGCAGGCCCTCGCCCCAACATCGCAAGTTATGTTTCACCATCGCCCTAATGGTACGCATGAGCTTTTCTACCTTCTTGCCAGTGAAACTGTCGTGATGGTTTTCAGGTCCAGGCCTATCCATTTTCCCAGTTCGCTTTTACAAAAGGTATGTGTAGACCTGTCTGGTTGTGCCCTCCCAAGAGTTTGCACTCAGTTCTGTAGTACAGTGTGGTTTTCTGTGACCCGGTTCAGTTGTGTGTACTTGAGCGTGTCAAATGTTGTATGCCCTCCATGTCCTGTGATTCTTGGGACATGGATACAGATGTGCATTTATCAGCCCAGTAATGTTGTGATGAGGCTCAGGGCGTACTTCCAAAGGCTCATTTAACTGATTTTACAAACACAAGAACGTGGGTAGAGATCAGATCGGCCAAACCCCCTCTGAATCATGTAGTACGAGACTGTATATGACCCTAGTACCACTCTGCTACAAGTCTCATTGGTTCTGTGCAAATTGTTGGGGGCTAGGAAGCATCAGATGATGTGAGGTTTCGTGCAAACACATGCTTCTCTCACTCGACCTACGTCCCTCCCTTGATCGCGAATAACACTCTTAGATCTCGGGAATATCAATACTCTTGTACTGCTATACTAGTACTACTATATATATCACTGATCTGTAGGTCAACTTGTACATCCTCCGTTCACGTGTTCACGTCGCACCATCCGGCGCATTACGAGTTTAGTTATGGCTCCTGCACCTGTTTAGTAGATCCTCTCGTCATGTTTCCAAGTCAAACCTCTTACTTAGTCTCTCTTCTGATTTTTATTCTCGTTACACGTGATTAGTCCGTCCAGAGAGAGCATCGATTTCGTGTCCAACAGGATGGCCCTCGTGTAGCTGAAGTAGAAACATCCAGTTGCAGACTTATTGCCTTACCTACGAACTGTAACTGTCACGAAAATGAGATGATCGCTATAAATCGGGTCGCGAAAGTGATTGCTGCTGTGAATTTCCTTGGCATAAAAGCATTTGTGCAGCCCATACAAGGACACGGTTATCGCTTGCACATCTTACTACTAGCATGTAACAGTTGTACCAAGTGACTTAAAGTCATTTGAAAAGAAGTTGCGCACTTCATTTTTATTTTTTGGAGGTGGAAAAGAAGTTACACACTGTGTTGAAGTGAAGCAAATGTGCAAGTTATGCTAATTTCCAAGGTGAAAGGGCAAGCTCATCAATTCATTGCACTTCTGATCCTAATATTTCGTTTTGATGTAGTACTCGTACTATAGTAGAATAGTACTAGCATTACAGATGGAGATGGTTGAACTAGAGGGGAATCATCATGATTACTATAGTACAAGTAGTAGCTAAATACTGGCACCATGCATAATAAGATTTACAGCGTGATCAGGTAAACTTTTTTACAAGCATCTTTGCCCAGAGACATGAAGATTACCCACAGGAAATTACAGCTTACCGCTCTAAATTACTATTACTAATTAATAATAGCAACAGCAAAACAAAAGGAAAACATTACTATATGGAAACCAGCTTCGGCCCCACCTACTCAGTGACCGGTCAAAGCCACCGGAGCGGCGGCAGCGGCCGGCGACGGCGCGTGCCTCCGACGGCCGCTGCTCCCGCCGTTGGCCCAGAAGCACCCAGAGGACGTCGCCTCCGCCCCGGTCCCGCCCGCCATCTTCGCCGCCGCCGTCGTCGCCGGCTCCGACTTGCACCTCGGCAGCACCAGCGGCCGCGCCGACGAGCACCTCACCTCTTCCTCCTCCTCCTCCTCCTCGTCGTCGTCGTCTTCTTCGCCCAGCTCCTCTTCTTGCTCCTGCGCGACTACCGCCACTTCCTGCCACTTCTCGTCCTCCCTTTCCGGCGCCGCCTTCTCCGGCTTGCGGGGAGAGGGA
This sequence comes from Stipa capillata, assembly GCA_019208055.1. Lineage (NCBI taxonomy): Eukaryota > Viridiplantae > Streptophyta > Magnoliopsida > Poales > Poaceae > Stipa > Stipa capillata. The sequence goes on from JAGXJF010003127.1 coordinate 40,932, forward strand.
GACGCCCGAGGTGGCGGTGCGGCGACCTCCACCGCGAAATCCACCGTGTCCTGAACCGGCGACGGCGCGGTGACGGCAGCGAACCTAGAGGTGAGCGGGGACGAGCTGTTCTGCGGCGCTGAGCGGCAGCGCATGAGGAGGAGCGCGTTCTTGGGCGGCGTCGTGGTCGCCGACGACACGAGCTCCGCCGCCTCCCCCTCTTCGCCTTCCTTGTCATCGCCGCTGTTGATCCCAAGCTCCTCCGTATCGTCTCTCTCCACCGAGCCGAAGACCCCTACTCCCACCTCCATCTCGTCCTCGCCCTCCTCCTCGCCGCGGTATCTCCTCGGATCCGATGGCTTCGGTGCGGCGGCGATGGCCACGTCCCTGCTGCTAAACACCCACGGCGACCGGCGGCTCCGCTCCGCCTCCGGCGACGGCGCCTTGTGCCGGCGCCTCCGGTCGAAGTCGAACAGGCCGCCGCAAAGGAACGCCTTTTTCAGGCATCGGCAGTACCCCCTGGCCTTCTCCGGCGCGGAAGCCCTGGCCGGCGCCACCGCCGCCGCGCCCTTCTTGCCCTTGCCCTTGCGCATCCGCACCTGCCCAATGCAGGTCACCTTGGGCGACGACGGCTCCCCGTCCGCCCCCGCCGCCGCCGCCGCGCGCCCGCCGGCGCTCCGGCCGCGGAAGACGAACATGGGCGACGTGGCCGGGGCGCGGCGGGACCGCGCACCGCGGCGGCTCTTGCTCAGCAGCAGCCGGGCCAGGCCAGGCGGCGCCGGCAGCTGCTTCTCCGCGCGCCCCGGGCTCGCCGCCGGCTGCTTCATCCGCACGGGCACGGAGAGCTAGTGGAGGAAGGCTAGGCGAGGCGAGCTACGAAGCATCGGACCTTATAGGTGCGTTTAGATTAGCGGTGGCGCGGGTGATTAGTCAGGTTGCTTATTGCGGTTAGTGTGAGTGCTTAGACTGATTAACCCTGCTTAGTTAGCGAGGCCTCTCAGTCTTAGGATTCTTTCATGAGATGGATGTGCTAAGATTCTGCCTTACTGTTTCTTTATCAATATTGTTGCAATCATCTCCATTTCTTTTCTTTGAGAAAAGTTATATCTCCACTCTTTAGTAAAAACTAGAATTTTTCTAAGCTCCCAAATGGAAAATTTGAGGCTGTTTTTACATACACAATTACACATGCATATATATAGGCAATAATGAGATTTTAGAGGGAAATTACCTGCTTAAAAAATTCACATGATCTGTTTGATCTGGGCATTTATTGCAGTTTTGTGGGCTTGTCTTCAGGTGGGCCCCAGCTCTGACCTCTCTCCTTTCATGGGAAGAGTGGTGTGGTGGTGAACATGAGTTGTACTGGCAGTGACAACTGAGGGAGTGTTGGATGTGATTTGAGCACTGATTCTTTGCCCTCTGCTTTGCTGCTTGCCATGTATCCATCCTTCCTTCCCTTTCTTTTTTCTCTGCTTTCTTGATTTCGTCACAGCCTGACTGCCAACAAAGCTTCTTTCATTTCACATCCATCCATTCGTTCGTCCATTCATCCGTCTCAGGCCTATCTGCCTCTCTGGCTGCTTCTCAGCATGAAGGGAAATCAAGTGCTATATGCACCAACATACCTGCAACATATATTTTTTTGGAAGGGAAGCAACGTACATCTCGTATGGATTTTAGAAGAAATGGTTCAACTCTTGCAGGATTCGGGAAAAATTTCCACGCTCTGTACGGGCTTTAGAAGTCAGCTATCGTCGGCTAACACAGGATCGGAGACACTCCAGTGTTCATAGTGAGTGTCGTAGATCACATACAACGCGATGATCTGCAATAATGCGATCATGTTTTATCAAATAAAACATCCCGATCATCGTATTGACAAAAGAAATTATCTGGAAAATGAAACGATTGACTTGTTTGGGCGACTCATGGTCCGTTGGGTTCGCATAGCCAAGAGATTCCTCTCAAAGATTTAAGATAGAATACAGGAGGCATTGCACGAGTGGTGAATCAGCCATGGCAGCTTTTAACCTCATCTCTCTCTCTCTCTCTCTCTCTATTTGTGTCTCTCTGTCTCTCTGCCAACGTTGTTAGGTAGCTGCTAACCTTTTCGTTATGCAAAACTAAATGTGTTTGTGCGTGCCTGTCGTGATCAGAGATGCTACTGATTGTTTAATTATTTGTTGTCAGGTGGGCGAGCTGCATCGTGCGTGAGTAGGGCAGGGCTGAGCTCTGAGCTGTTGCCATGTGGAGCTCCTCGTCTGGGGATCTGATGATGTGTGTGCATAGATCCTGATCTGAACCTGCCTTAAACAATACACAAGTTGACAAGTATCTTCCTCACCAAGCAACATGGAGGCAATTTGAGATTCGGAATGCTTCAAAAGATGGGATTAATTTGCAACAGAAAACCAAACTTACTAAAGTTGTAAAATACAAGTACATTTAAGATTAAAATTCTGTTATGGACCATGTATTTGTTATGAATGGAAAGTCAACCAGATTTGAAAAAAAATACCATATTGCACCTGATTTTACAAACAAAATTCTGACTTAAATCTAGTTCAACATGTCAGTTAGTGGGATTTTTCTGTTGCTAATATGGTATAACATGATGATACGTTTAAATCTGATTCAACCTGTCAATCTTTTCAAAATTCATGGTCCACAGTGAAATTTACTCTACATTTTGTCGTTTTAATCATTTCCACACTTCGAAAGTCAGTGACTATTAGTCCAATTTGTGGCAAGAAAACCTTTTCACTTGATAGTCATTATTGTGTCATATTGCAGTTGCAAACATATATCACAAGAACACAGGGGTGCCAACTTTAGATTATCATCATGGGCCATGGATCCTAAAAGGATCCAACAACATCATGGTACTAGCTAGTATATAGTACAACTGAATTGGTTTTGGATAAATGCATGCATGGAAATTAATTAATTTGTACGTGCATGGGCCAAGGCCAGTACGTTTTGTTGTGCCACTAGGAAGGCAATGTCACGAGTAGTATCTGACATACGGCACCACCAACCTTTATTTTTCCAACCTTTCCTTGTGTTCGCTTTGGATGTTTTGGTAATATATGGTGGAGAGATGATCTTCTGTCTCCTTTGATTCATTTCATCTCTCCTCCCATGAGAGGACCTCACATACTGTAGCTTTGCCGAAACCCTAGCTAGAGGGTTCGAAGTGAAGGGTCACCTCATTGTGGCGTTCCCTTGAATGCACACCAAGAGAGGGGTTCTATCTTCTTCTTTTTTGCAGCCCTTTTACTAGGCAAGTTTGACCGACCGTGGCAAGCGTTTTGTTTACAGCCATACTTTATTTTGGCACACCAAAAAATTTCTGTCACCAGGATCATTTCGCCAGCGAGTCATTTGCTTCAAATTTCGGTGGCGCAACGACTCATTTCCTTGCCAATTTGTGTGGTAATTTCTGTGGCACGCCGCACTTGTCAAATTAAAGAAGTGTGGAAGTGAGTTAGGATTTAAAAAAAAATCAAGGAAAAGGCTATCGTAAACTAATTCCAAGTATTCTAGTTATTTTACAAAACGTTGTTGCATCGCTAGCTTTGCTGAGTAATAATTGCAGAATAGCCACCCAAGAGCCTTTTTATAGAGGATGAAGATGATCAAATAGCAGTAGAGTAATAAGGCAGGTGAGATTCAGTAGATGTACACAAGCAAACCGTGCACATGTACACTCTACAATATTACAATAACAGGTGGACTGTAGAGGGTGGTGGCCTGGTGGGACGGGTCAAAAATAAATGTGTGGGCCTTCGTATTGGACATGACTATGCAACATGCATTATCCAAATAGCCTCTTATCTGAGAAGACGACAAAATAAAACCTCAAAATTTTACAGAAAGTAATCTTTTGAAAAAAATGCTCTTATTCTCAATGTCCAAAGTTTGGCTGATATGCTTAATTAATTTCCTGAATTGTACTTATGCTGATAACATCACATATCTAGTACTAAACTACAGTCTATTTTAATTAATTAGACCTGCTTGGAATATACTATGATTTTTATGGTAATCTTGGAAAGGAGCAAACAATCTTCCTCAGCAAGTTTCTACTAAGTTTCTGTGAAATTAGTCATCTTGTTCTCACAAATATTTTTATCTTCAAAATCAGTGCCCTGGCTTGAGAGGCAGGAATGGGGGCTGAATCTTTGACCAATAAAAGCGGGACACCAAAATCATCCTATTAAACCAAGTCAACTGTTGAGCATAGGATCCTGAAATATTTTTCTCAGAAAGAACTTGTGTGAGAACCTGAAATCCGCTAACAATGAAGAGAGGAGTTTAAACTAGGGTAAATTTAAAAAATTTGAATTCAAATTACAGAGATATGAATAAGTGATATATTATTGAATAAATAACTGAGTAGGATATGTATAAATGATAATACAATTAAACAAACAAATGTATATATAAGAAATGTCCAATGCATGATATCTAATAAGTCATAAACAATTCAATTATTCATTTCAAAATTAAAATAAATACAAAATAACAATACTACAAGAATTTTTTAAAGGATTACAATAGATGGTTTATAGAAATGATTACAAGAGTCATGTGCAAGGATGAAATCCTAGATAATCTACTCTTGTAGTTTCCTTTGTTTCTCTTTTCTTCATTTCCTTTCTTGTCCCCATGTTAACCTGCACAAATGCAAAATCTCAAACAAGAAAGATTTGGGCTGATGGTTAAAATGTTTGCATCCCCTGTCGGAATGAAATTTTGTTTAGAGATTAATCTTGAGGAACCAAAGAATTGGTTTTGGTTCCAAAGATTTAAAGATAACTTAGTGGATTCAGATTTTTAATTATTGAAAGGCAACCATTAGACAGAAGGCAACAACAACTATTTAGTAGCATGAAAGGCAACAATTAGGCAACTAATCTGATTCCATAAGCTAACTTGTTATTAGACTAATCTCCATAATTAGGCAACATTGAATAAGTTAATTCAGGTTAGCTTTCATGTATTAATCTAGCTACTCTAAATCCAATATGCTAATGAATTTTGAAATATGACCCATCTGCCATGTCAAGTGACAAAAGGCAACAAGTTAGGCAACTAGAAATGGTTTTAGATGAGTCAAGAACTAGCCCAGCACATCAAGCTATTGCCAGCAGTCTCAAGCCCATCCACAATGACACCACTAGCTTAAAAAAGGATTAGGATCAGTCTTACAATGCCCCTTAACAAGCACATTCACCCAATGATAACCTGAGTCACCAAATAGACTTCCAACCAGGAGAAATTTGAAATACCATCAAGGCAACCTCAAAGAGGATATAAATTGAGCGCAAGACTTCAGCTCTTAGCTCACACCATCACCCAAGCCACACACATATGAGTAGTGATACAGAGGGAGAACACCAGGAGGAGGAGGCCAGCAGCTAGGATCTGAAGGGAAGAATAATAAACCTCAAGTCAATGCCTAGCTAAGCCAAAGGAGTGTCTCCCCAAGGTAAAACCTAGCAAAGCAATCCTAGGCTAGCTAAAGCATAACAAAGGAGTAGAAGAAGAGAAGTTCAGCTTTAGAAAGCAAAGAAATAATGCCCAAGTAGAAATATTCTGTGCTAGTCAAAAATTAACCTCTCCAACCTTATGTAGTATCTATTCTTGTCATACTGATATTTCAGTAAAGAAACAAGCTAAAAAACTCCAGCATCATGTTATTATCAGTTGGTACATGCAATTACATTCAGAATTGACATGCTATGGATTAGCTAGCACAAACATGTGGGTACCTAGCTATTTCCATCCATTACTTTTGAATCAAAGACTATATTACCATGCTAGTATGTACTGATAAAATAACAACATGTGTATTTTCTATACTATTATATACATTCGTGTGCTTGAGGGGGGATACATGATTTAGTTAAAGGTATAAGCTATAGAAGGAACACGGTAAATAAGTAAACAGTATATATTTTCTAAACAATTAGCCTCTAGCCTAGCTTCTACAGAGATTGCACAAAGCATCAAGTGGCTAGCTAACATCAGGGACATTAGATTAAACTGTCCAGTAGCTAGAAATCCAGAACCCTTCTTAAACAAAATTAGATGCTATTGGGAAAAAAAATACCATTATCACAAAGGCACTGGTACATTCTTCGGTTAGCATCGAAAACTAGCTTGCATCATCAGAACATGATATAGCACCACAGGTCCTAACACATATACAAAAGCTACTGCAACTATAAGGTTCATGTCATCCACCTTTTTTAAATACTACTAAGAACATAAGCAATTTAATATTTTAGAATTTGAACCATATAGGCACACAGGCCTAATCCAACACCTTCAATTTCACTGAACCAAGGATAACCATAGTAACACCATTACTAACATCGCAACCATCACAATGCTCTATAGTAGTACCACCACCATCCATAGCTAAAGAAACAAAGGAGGAAGGTGTCACTTACCTTTAGAGGCACCGTTGTCACGGTTGTGGCGCAGTGAACTCATCGCCCTCACACGGTGGCGGTGAGGTCGTCGAATGTCACACCCTGATTTTCTGAAACACGAAAATTAGGGCTAACAAAAACTTTTTGCTGATAATAACATTCCTAAGCAAACCTAATTAAAAACCGTGTCGCCTCTTTCGTAATCAACACCGCCTGGCATAATGATCAAATGACCTCTTTTTTTCATTTTGACACATGTGTTCAAACCTCCCTCGCATTTAGCCCTCCGCCAAAATTCCATTTTGTAGCCCTCGACGTAAGGCAATCCCCTTCTATCTGAGGCGCCCCCGGTTTTAAGGCCGGATGCGCTCCTGTGATTACTGTACCGGTCCCTGGATCAATAGCCGGCACACACAAGAACTTGATAACGTCGTCATACATTACCGAATATTTTACAATACAAGCCATTAGAGTCTTTAACATAACATGGCCTATTGGCCGAATCAAAGTCTTGCAGCGGAAACACATAAGAGTTATGTAGATAGGCCCGTCAATATGCCAAATCCTCAGGCAACTGACTGGGGAAGCGCCCTAGCCCTCAAAGTCGGTATCTTCTTCGTCAAAGCAGAATTCTTTTTCTTCTTCTGGCCAAATCAACAAGCCAGGCGAGTACATTAAATGTACTCGCAAGCTATCCCCACAGGAGAAAGTATACGGCAATATTTCATGCGGGGAATACATCAAGGAATGGTTCTAACCTATGTTGGTTGTTGTGTGAAAAAGTAAGTTCTTAATTTAAATACAAGAATAGTAGATTCAAAAGCAGTTTGGTAAAACTGTTTAAATTAAAACGAAAAGAACTTCTCTTGAGGTAGACCCGGCTACCTCTTTTCTTTCAATCCTTGAGACAGCTCAGACCATACTACCCCGGGTAGCATGTCTAGCTTCTCTACCTAACGCTCAGCTTGCACTATTCCGGATAGTGCAGCGAGTGTCATCCATGCCCAGCCCGTGTTATCCCGGATAGCATGATTGGGCTCCTCTTCCAGTAATTCGTTGCTACCAGCCGCGTAACATAAATTGCACTCTGTGGACACGTCATACCCACGTCCTTAATCCCTTTTCCCCAAGTTTTCACAAGCAAAACTTAGTCTAACCAGTGTGTGGCCTTGCCAGTTCATGTCCATGACCGAGGACGCGGCTATTCGAATAGTTTTTAACACTCTGCAGAGATTGTACGGCTTTACCCACAAGATGTAAATTCACCCTTGTTGCCGAGCACTAACGGATACACTACACGAAGTGTATTGGCAGGGTGGTTACAACGAGACCTTCGCCCGCTTCCATACTAGAGTTGGACCCGCTAGAATGTTGACCCAACTTTTGCGTCCCGGACCAAAAGTGGGACTCCCCACCTTTGTGTCGCATCATCACCCCAAACGCTCGGCGTAGGTGCATCTCTAGGACTTTAAACACCTAGCACATGCTTCCTACTTCCCACGGGTCCAAACCCTAATACTTGCCGGGGTACTGAGCCAAGTCCTTCCCATAAAGGATATGTGGACGTACGGTAAGGAACCGGTTTAGCGGCACTTAGGCTCGGTCCTTAATTGATTCGAGCAAGACTCCACTTTCCGACTCCATGTCGTCCCGGACGAACATGGCTCCATCCGATGCTCTACATCCCCGAATATCTCTTATTATTCTTACCCGAATCAAAATCATCTCCATTTTTCTTTTGGGATTTTTGCAAACATTTCTTTTAAAAGCCACCTCGGATAGCGCATGCTACCCGATGGTTTATTTTTCCATATCCCAACAGGTTTTATAAAACTTGGTTCAAACTTAGCTTTTGACTACAGCAGGGCTAAGCGCGGCTAACGCCTATAGCCTTAATTATCTGATCGGTCGTGGAACAACCGATAAATATACCTAGGGTTACAAATGTGGGATATTCAGACCTAGGTATCGTGCAACTAATGGGTATAGCTATTTCTACATAAAATATCGGTATTACTCACATAGCATGCAGAGTTGCAAATAAAATACTTATGATTTCACACATATGGGGTTCAACATGATCAAAGTGGGAATGCTTGCCTGGTAGTTCTTGCTCTTGCTCCGAACGTGGGGGTGATGCCGGGTCCTCCTGACGCACGTACGTCGCTCCGTCAACTACGCGCCGAAAGAACACCGAATAAGAAGAAATCCAAATAACTCCAATAAAACTAGATGATATGCATGATCAAGAGAAAATAATGGTATTAGGGTTGAGTTAGGGTTTAGGGTTTTGAAAGGTCGATTTCCATTTCATCCAAGGGGTTGTTAAATCAAACGGTAGCTCCGTGCGGGAGCCGGGGAGAGTGTGTATATATATATGGGTTTAAATTAGTGGTAGAGTTCCGAAGTTCTAGGGCTTAGGTCTATGGGCACAATAAATATTTTGGGTGATGGGTATATGCAAGTATAACACATAAAATGATGGTGCATTGGGTAAGGAAAAGATATACCATTAAGATTGTTCCTTCGAAGTCATTGGCTTAATAGCCTCTCGGGTATTCTGGATACCTTAAGTGCACTAGATATGGTGGGAATATTCTGTTCTTAGCTTAAAAAATTTATATATATGCTCGTATATAGATACCAAGAGAAAGGAAGAATAAACCTAGTTCAAATTTAAATTGTTTCAGTCTGAAAAGTATTAAGTTTTTAAAATGTAATTGAACCAAAAGTTGGCAAATTTTGCTGGCTTTCCAGAACTGGAACAACTGTGGCAAGAACCGGTCGGGAGAGGCTCGAACCGGTCAAATTAATGTTAAACCGGCTCTGAACCGGTTTCCTGTGGCTTTTACGCTTTCAGCACAACTGGGAACTACGCTTTCTATCAGAGGAAACGGATAATGGGGAGGGCGCGGCCACAGAGCTTGGTCATGGGCCGAGCGGGCCATTTGGTCCACGCGCTGCTTGGGGCCTGGCTTACCTGTCTCGGACCAGGGCGTGTGAACCTGACCAGCTCGAGCGTCCGCTCGGACAAGAGCTGTCGGCGGCGGCGGTTTCAGCGGTTAGGGTGGTCGGCGGTTAGAGCTGTCTGGTGCCCGAGCAGTAGTTGATACTGGAGGAGCTCCGGCTTAGGGCTTTTAGCTGAGATGGAGCAAGAGATTGGGAGGTGGCGTTAGGGAGGAGAGAGGGCAAGGCTTGTACTGAGCTTGGCCGATTGGCTGCTGCTGATGGATTTGACGGCGGCGGAACGGGTTGAGTTGGTGAGTCCGGAGGAATACGGCAGTGGAGGTAACTTGCTATGGTTGCTATGGGGAGAGGGGAAGGGTGGCTTGGCGATGGCGTGGAGGAGAACTTGGGTTGGCTTTTTATAGGCTGGCGGTGAGAGGAGGGGCGGTGGCCGCTGTTCAGCTACAAGGCCGGCGACGGGACTGAGCTGACTAGGCCGCTGTGGTCACAGGAGGGTGAGGACAGCCGTGGCGTGCGATGGCGTGGCAAGGACGTGAGGTGGCCTAGCCATGGCTGCTGCACGCGATGACGGGACATGACCGGAGCTGCTCGGGGTGGTGCTGGTGAGGCCGCTGTTCGCCGGTGATAGAAAGACCCCGACGTGATTGGCTCGGTGTTGTGGCCACAGGGAGGTGGAGGGCCGGCCGACGCACATGTTGGCGTGGTGGAGACGGTGAGCAGCGCGGTACGGCCGCCGGGCGCACACTGTGCCACTCCGGTGCACGTCCAGCATGGCATGGAGATGCCGGGGTGCGTCCTGGTGGAGTCGGACACGCGCCATGTTGTCAATGGAAGTTCTGTGCACGAGTCCAAGTGACTAGTGGAGTTAGGCACTGCTTTGGTACTCTGAGGTGAACCGATTTGATCGTTGAAGCTTGACATGGCTTGGAGTCTAACTATAGAAGAAGAGATATAAGCTGCCAGGGGCTTTTATGGAGGTTGGTATAATGGGACTACTGAAGGGAGACTTCACGGCTCGGTTGGTAGATTTCTGGTAGGAGGCCATTTAAGATCTGATGTACTGAAGGTTTTTGGCCCTAAGTGTTCGATATGGTTCGTTCCAGATTTTTGAACTAGGCATGCCCATGTTTTTGTATATTCGGGCTCCTGGAGATGTGAAGGTTGTCGTGGAAATTTATTAGAAATTTTGGAAACTTATTTTAATGGGTTGTAGTTCAATGCTGATTTTAATCCTAAGTTTTATTGATTTCATAAACGAATAATTTGAATTGGACACTATCATTTTATGCCATAATTGAGTTAAGTATATTGTTAGGTTGTCCCACGAGTTATTTCAGAATTTTTGGAGGAGCCGAGGAGTGGTAGACTTCCCGATTAGGGTTTCTAAAGAAATTGGGTTAATTAGGACGAAGGGGAAATCGGGTGCTGGAGCCAGGGTTTCGGGGTGCGACAAGGGGTGGAGGGGATATGGAAACTCTTGGTAGGTTATCCGTCTTGGCTTAGGGCTACTTGGTGGTGAGGTACCACGGGTGCTCTGACATATACGGTGCATGTGTCGTTTTAGGGTATTTTTGGTATTAGGGTTTTATTTGACCGGGGTGCGGTGTGCGGGTTTCGGTGCATTGAGTCTATGGCTATTGTAAATGTCCTAGCTACATGTGATGATATGCTTGTAATCAAGTTCGGGAAAATCTGGGCGTGACACTATCTTTCCCGCTAGACGTCATGAGTGTCCATACACGCATGCCTGGAAATATGCACATGTATATACCCATATATGTATGTGTGCATGCCCGTCTATCACCTGACGCCTCGATGTATATGCGTATATCACCCTAAGTATGCATATATGGACATGTACATTCCCATAATCACCCTACCACCTTTTCTCTCCTGGGTGCCCAAAATCCTATCTCTCCTGCATCCGCCATCGCCTTGATCTTCTCACCGACTCAATCTAACATGCTAGTGTGGGAATCGACAGAACGGCATATTCCTAGCATGCTAATTCATAAATTAATAACCAACCCTAACGTGCTAGTCTCACTTGGAATAACAGAGCTATCTTGCGGATAATTCAGAACAAAACTACCATACATGTATACACATATGCCTGATTAATCAATCCATTCTAGCATGGTAACATCTCACGCCATAGCTTCCTACCCATGCTAGTGTTGGCACAAGAAATACATTGCATGCAATAACTTTTAACTACCACTAGAGCAATATGTATAGTGTTAATCCAACTCATCTGCTATATATATAGGTGATTACCTCTCCAACTCAGTAGGATAAATAAGCACGTGTGCAGGTTACCCGTGTAGTGCATATGCATAGCAAGAAAGTCATAGACCTCCTCAAGCGGGTCCCATCGTCTGAGCAACCAAAGTCAAGTCCGGGTTGTATTAATTCTAGCAGCACCAGCGTGCTACTGTCCTACCTAGCGCTCGTGCCATTTTCTTGCCAACGCACCAATCGGTGCCTAACTTCCTGTGCAGCTACAGCAGCGGGTACTAGCTCTCCTCTTCCTCCATAAAAGCATGCTGAGCTGCCTCATTTCTTTCCTAGGACTATCTCTCCCTCCATTTTCCTTTCCCTCTCTCCTGATGATAACACTGCTACTCGGTCGGCCCACCAAATGTGCTCAGAATCGGTGCCAATTTTCCCTGTGCGTCTGCAGCCGGAGCAACACAAACACAACACCTGGCATTAACCCTCTCTCCCAAGCCATGAGCTGAGCTCCACTTCCATGGTTCCTCTCTACCCGAGCTACTGCACCAGTGCTCCATTTTCCCCACTCTCTCTGCCCCCTGCCATTCTTCTTTTCTTTCCTGAGCAACCATCTCCCTGCTCTCTTCCTCAAACTACTCCAAAGCCTCTTCCCGAGCTCACTTCTATGCCCAAGCATGCTCCCCTAATCCCCAACTCTTCTTCCTCCCGCTAGGCACCAACCCATGCTACTCCAGCGCCTGCCACTCGAGCTCCATCTCCCATTAGCCCTGTTGTTCTTCCTTCCACGCCTGAGCTCAACCACGGTAGCCAAACTCCATTCTTTCCTCTCCCCGAGAAGTCGCTCTATTTCCTCCAAGATGAGCATACGAGTCCTTCCCGAGCTCCACCTCCCTCTACATTCATCCCTAAGCCAGTGAAGCTAGCCGACGAGGAATTTCTGATTGCAGGCCCGCCGGCTGTGGCATTAAAACCGGTGTCCAAGCCAGACCGAGCACACCCTAATCCAGCTACTCCCCAATGCCGCTGGCCGAGCAACTTCTCTCCTCTGCTGGACATTGCGCCAAGCTTCACCACCTCACTCGCCACCCAAGCGCCATCATCCTCCTTCCTTTTCCCCAAGCCGAGCGACCTCGTCGCTGGTTCTCGTCTATCAACGCTGCTGTGGCTCCTGTTCTTCCTCGGCTTCAAACGGGAGCTCCACTGGACCAGCCCAAGCGAGCACTCCCTCAAGAGCTTCTGTCCTCACCAAGCTACCCCTCCCTCCATCTCTTTCCCTTTTTCCCCAATTCTTCACACTAGCCTGGGTCTTCTTCCTTCCATCTTCCTCTCCCTGCTAAGCTCCTTATCTACCAAGTTTCTTCTCCCCACCTCTGTCCTCATCTACCGAGAATCCTTCTGAGCTCTACGCCCAAGCATTCCACCCAGGCCCTCCTATTCCCCTTTCTTTTTCAAGACCGGCACACTAGAGCCGCCGCCGGTGTCACTTGTTAGACCACACCGCCACCGACGGGAGCTACCTGGCCTGGAGCTCGTCCTCGGCCACTCCGGCATCCCTTCGCTTCCGTGCCCATCTCCCCGTTCCTCCGCCGCTACCAGTCCGCTGCCGGCCAGATCCACCACGAGCTCTACCATCGTGTTGAAAAAGAAAAGAAGTTCCCCAGCTACGGAGACACCACCGACCGCCTACCGCGTCACCTGGGTCAGGTGCTAACCACCCATCACCAGAGCCATGTTCTCGCCGCCGGTGAGCACCTATTCCCCTCCATCTTCTTGCCCAAGCTCACCTCCCCTACAGGTCAAGCAACCGAGCTCCAAGCCCCTCATTCTCCCCGTCGCTCCCATTACTCTTAGGCCGAGCAGCCACAACCAGGACTTCCAGTGCCCCGCCGTCGCTGCTGGATCCGCTGAACCCGCCAAGCGCAGCCACGACCAACTGGGTTCGATCCTCATCGCCACCAGATGCCCCTCGGCTCCTTTTCTTTTCTCGCTCCTGTTTAACCGCCCTAACTTCCAACCACCGCGTGCTTAAGCAGTTAATAACCGCTCGTCTCAAGCTAGCCACCGACAGCCCAGTCCCACCCGTTGGGACCAGCAGAAGAACATTCCCAGAAACATACATCCCGGTAGAACATCATCACTACGAATCCCATCCATCTCAAGCCCGTTTGACCCGATCCCTCTTCCTTTGTTTTTATCAAATCAAAACATATCCTTCAGCACCATTTGCATAATTTTTGAAACTAAATGAATTCCACTTTGAAATTAACTCAAACAACAATTGTCATATGTATATGCCCTCCCGTATATAGCTCAAATTAAACGGTTCTTTTTCCTAGCACCATCAAAAATCAGACCTCGTGTTTTGGCTTCAGTAAGTGTGGGAAATTCAAATGTGTTAGACTAAAAATAATAAAACGATATGAACTCCTTTGAAAACCCTCTCAAGTAAACACCTATAACAATTTTCACCCGACTCCATATAAATAAGTGGAAGAAATCCTAAAATGTTTTAAAGAAAATTAAATTCCTTAGATCTTAGCCAGATCATGCCAACCCTAAAGTATCTCGGGTTTAATAGCAAGGCTCTGTCCTACCTATAAGACAAATAGAGAAAACACTAGCGCGGCAATACACCCTCTAGTTGATATCTAATGGAAAATATAATACCTAGTGGTTTCCCGCCAATGTGAGGAAATCCTATCATGCATTCACCATAGCACAATAGAAGGTAAAGGGGTCCTATGCTGGCAGAAAGCCCTAAAATCAGTACCTTTTGTTGTAATGACCTAAAGTGCCATTTCTAACTCTTTAAAGTTCTTAAAATCAAATGGCTAAGCAAACGCGTCAAGATTTCATGTGTTGATTCTTCTGGCTCTACATTCGATGTTCTTGGTTCTTCCTCGCATCGTCTCTTATTCGGTACTTTTCCGACGTGTAGATACGACGTTACGAGATATCACGCGAGGGATCTTGGACCATCGCCGCACCGGGTTCAAGACCAAGATAAAGGCCAACGCAGTCAGTTCCGACGTCGCGACAAATCACGCGAAGAGTTTTAGATGATTGTCGTATCAAGTTCAAGCTCGAGACCCAGCCGCAAGGCAAGCATTTCGCACTTTAATCATGTTGAAACCCATATGTGTGAAAACTTAATTATGTTGTTTGCAATCCCACATGCTATGTGAGTATCACCGTTATTTTATGCTAGACCTAGGTACCCCTAGTAGATGCATATACCTCAGGTCCGATGAAACGTTTCCTTGTAGCCCTAGTATTAATTGCTGATCATCGTACCTTCAGCAGAGTATCTAGGAAGATAGGCAATAGCCCTGCTTAGACTTGCTTAGAGAAAAAGAAACCATTTTCTATCGGTGTACCGACTCCCTCAGACATGGGATAAAAACCCTCGGTTGGGCATGTGCCTTCCGAGGTGAGTGATTGAAAAGAATGCTGTTGATTTCAAAACCCCAAACAAAAGTGGAGAATGATTTTGATTCGGGTGAGAATGCTAAAGGCAGTTTGGGGATGGTAGAGTAGCTGGTAGCGATGTGGTTTTCTGTGTGACTATGGAGACTTGCTCGAATCAACCAAGGACCGAACCTAAAGTGCCGTCAGACCAGATTCCTTACCGTACATCCACATGTCCTTTATGGGAAGGACTTGGCCTATTATCCCGGCAAGTATTAGGGTCTGGACCCGTGGGCAGTACGAAAAGTGTGCTAGGTAGATTGGCATCCCTAGAGGATCTCCACGGGATTATGTGGGTAGAGTTTCTTAGTGAGCTCCACGTAATATGTGGGTAGAGGTTTGACACAGAGATGAGTCCACTTCTTCGAGTTGTGGTGTCGGGCTGCCCAGGCACAAGCGAAGAATGGGTAGATCTTATCTAGCGGGTCTAACTCTAGTATGAAAGCGGGCGAAAGGTCTCGTTGTAATAACCCTGTCGACACACCTCACGAAGTGCGTTTATTGAGCTCTGGCAACAAGGGGGACTTACATCTTGTGAGTAAAGTCGTACAACCTCTGCAGAGTTTTAAAAATCTATTCAAATAGCCGCGTCCTCGGTTATGGACATGAACTGGTAAGGCCACACATTGGTTCGACTGAGTTTTGTTTGCAAAAATTTGGGAATGGGACTAAGGATGTGGGCATGAAGTGTTTACAGAGAACAATTTATGCTACAGGGCTGGTAGCAAGGAATTGCAGAAGAAAGAGGCTAGCCATACTACCCGGGGTAGTGCGGGCTGGAGCATGAGTTAAGCAGTGATAGACGGAGCTATCACTCTGAGATGAGAAAAGGAGGTAGCGGAGTCTACCTCGAGTGAAGTTTTGTTACTTTGAATAGTTCTAATTTTCAGAACTGCTTTGGAATCTACTATTCTCGTATTTAAATTGAAAACTTACATTTTCGCACAACTGGCAACTTAGGATAGAGCTGTTCCTTTGACTCACACCCTGCATGCTATATTGCCGTATATTTCTCCTGTGGGAATTGCTTGCGAGTACATTCAAAGTACTCACCTAGCTTATTGATTTGGCCAGACGAAAAGGATAACTACTCCGAGAACACGATCGAGTTCGCGAAGGCTAGGGCGTAACCCCAGTCAGTTGCCGGTCGGGTATGGCATATTGATGGGCCACATCACCGCTTGTTTTCTGCTGCAAATTTATAGCCGTTGGGCCATAGGTAAAGGACCTCGACCTGAGGGTCTACTTCTATATCTCTGATACTGAAATATGCGTGTATGACAATGATATACAGGTTAACTTACGTGTACCGGCTACTGATCCAGGGACTGGTACAGTAAACACAAGGGAGTATCCGGCCTTAAAACCGGGTTCGCCACATCGAACAAGAGCTCAAGGTAGTAGGTCAGGGGCTCGGTAGTGACTGCCTCCACACCATGTAGCCAAGGCCAAGGGTGAGGTTGGCAACCCCGACAAAGGCCAAGGCTAACAAGCCTAACCCTAGGCGGCTAGCAGCGAGGGGGCTTGCGGATGTAAAACACCTGGAACCTTGTCCACGATGTCGTTCGTGGCTTCATTCATGACGACACTGGCACCTAACCATCAACTTGAGCCGTGGCTAGGGTTAGTCATGGTGGCAAACGCAAGAGCGGAGAGACAAACTGCTGGCGAGAGCTGGTCGGGAGCACAATGGGCACGTAGGCGGTGACGATAGCCGAAGTTGAGAAACCGAGCCGAATCGCCTGGCTAGGGTTCGCCACGACGGCCGAGTCGAGGGTGAAGAGATGTTGCGTCGATGCAAAAGGAGGAAGAATAGATAGGGCGAGCTTGTTTCAACGGTCGGCGTTGTTGATTACCGGTGGTAGCAGCTGGATCTGGGCGGCGACGGTGGTGGCGTTGATGTGCATCGCCCAAGAGAAAGGAGATCGGGAGGATAGTGCTACCATGGTTGAGTGAGAAAGAGTGGGTGAGGAGGGGAGTGCGGGGATTGGTTAGGGTTAATCTTAACCAGGTGGGCCTTTTGGGCCAAAGGCAACTGAACAGGCTGCCTGTGCCAAGAAAATGATCGGCCAGGCCTATGGGTTCAGCCCGAGTGGCTTTTGTAAGAATATGATTTAATAATTTTCCATTTGTATATTTTCGTTCTATTTCAAAATTGAGAAAAATTAGAAATATTTATTTATGTGTATTCCTTTGTGCTAAATTCTGATGAACATAAATTGTTTTCATTGACTTCTCAATAGGAATTTTATTAATTTCATGAAAGTAAAGTTTCTTGAAATGATCTACATAAAATCATAGAAATTTTAGTAAAATAAAAAGAATACAAAAATGAGAAATTAATTATGCCCTTACATGCATTCATATTCATATGCATATACATTTGCAATTATTTGGAATTAGTCCTTATCGGGCTATTATTCGATCTTCAGATCACAAAATTCTGCCAAATTCTCTCAATGAGACCTCGAGCTTCATTTCTTGCCCATCACAAGGCAAGTTCATTTCTTTTCCATATCCTTTAATATTTTTACCAAAGTATATGCAAATTATATATCTCTTATCACCTACATAGAAATAAAATGATAATTTTTGGAAACTGAGGTATGATATTAATGATTCATAGAATCATATATTGGTGGGTGGTAAAACCTCAGAATGAAAACTGTTAGGGTGGTCAGAGTTCCACTATATATGATATCACATTAAGATTAATAACAATTGGCAGTTAGCATTCTCGCGCCGTATAGATAGCGTTAACCACAGGACCTGGAGTGGGACAAATGAGTCAAGTAGTGCTTTTTTACTGACATAGTTTCCTAGAACATATGTAAAGTGACACCTGGGGAAGTGTTATGTCCCTCACCCAGGGGGGTGTAAACCCTAAATTCCACTTGGGAAGGTGTTATGTCCCCAACCTTTAAAAAAGTATGCTATAATGACGTGGTGGGTAGTCGGTGCTAGATTGACTACGACGATTGAGATATGAAACATGGAGAGGGCAAAATAACTCAGACTTAGATCTAGCCACACACTAATGGGAGTGTGATAGATTTTGTATCCAACAGAAAGGTTAAGTACAACTAATGGATAAAGTAGCATACCTCTACAGAGTGTATTGAAATATGAAATTTTCACTTCTTGTTCAGCATATGAACTGCGACCGCAGTGAGAAAGGAACCATTGGAGATTCTAACAACCTATGAGGCCTTCTAAACATAAAGAACTGTTTAAAGTTAAAACTTGACTTTTATTCCGAAAAGGTTATTAAAAAGTCATTACTTCCTTGAAGGCTTTGTAGTAATAGTGCATATTAAACACTTCTTATTATTCATGAACTTGTTGAGTACCGTATGTACTCATCCCTACATAAAGCCTCCTTTGTTAGGCTTAGAGGAGTTGGACATGTCAGGAGGAGTCGAGGTAACCGACTACTATATTGACTACGGAGAGCAAGACGACATGGAGCTAGACTAGTTGAATCTTAGTTTAGAATAGTCGATATAACGTGGTTATAATAAAACTTTTTTTATATGGCCTTTAGTTAATTACTTTATATCATATATACCAGCCTTTGCTGTTATCTGAACTTATCGTATTGTACTTCTTTTGAGTTATACTCTTTTGTATATTTTTGACTTATAATAGTAAGTTTTTAATTTGAACCACTGTTGTGCTTCGGTTGTACTATTTTGATGGACGTACTATTTATGAGACGTGATTTCATTTGTATTATATCAAAAACTGACATATTACACCATGCAGTAGTGTGCAGGATTGCTTCAACTTGTTTGTACCCTAAACAAGGCGATGTTAGAATGGTCTCGCCTTTTTCCCACACCACCTTCTTTGTCCAGAAAGCTAGCTTGCGTAGCTAAGTGGCAAAATTGATGAGTTATGTGAACTAAATTTATTTGAATTTGTGACATTTGATCTATGAGTCTGCACTAGCGATCGGTGTTTAATACAAAGCTAGGCTGTGAGGCCTTTGCATGTAAATATTTTTAGTCAAATCATTTATGTAAGATTCCTCGCAGAGAAACACCACATGAGCAGTAGAGAAAAGTAATACTCCCTTCGTCCCAAAATGTAAGACATATTTTATTTAGTTAAGATAATACTTTGACTAACAATTACTCTATTAATATGTAGTTTATGTGATACAAAGTCACAATCATATATAAGTACTTTTAAGTACGAATCTAATGACATCAACTTTATGTCACATAAACTACAAATTAATAGAGTAATTTTTAGTCGAAGCCTTGTCTTAACCAAACAAAATATGCCTTACATTCTGGGACGGAGGGAGTATTATTAGTGGAATAGGCTGGTTAACATGGGCCAATCCACCTATGCTTACTGGCCCATAAAGCCTCCGAAGGGCCACCCCATCAGTTTAGCAATATTAGGTTGGGTGCACACCAAACGAGAGCTTACAACTTATTCCGTATGGGCCATGTTTATCTATGGCTTTAAGTAAAAAGACAATGTGTTTTATTCTGAAATCAAAACATCTTCCAGTGGATTTTTGTTTCTGCACTACCCATGTTTTATATCCACTGACATAGAATAGATATCATCATAATTTTTCCCTTAACCTTATAATGTATTTTCTTCATCTACTTCAACGCTTCGCTATACAGATGAACATGAATCATGACTTTTTTTTTCACAGAAGCAAAACTATCCAAATATATTGTTATGCAAAAAACTACAAGGTAAACAAACCACAAAATAGGATCACGAGTTCCACCAACCAAATTGTAGAGAGTACAAAAGAGTATCACATATTTGATCAATTAAATCACTTGACGTGGCATAATCAATAGGAACTCAAGGATAAAGTTCGTACAAGAAACTGCTTGATAAGTTTGTAGATGTAGGTGAAAAAGGAGCACCGAACTTGTGAGCTTGGTTATACCTATTCACTTTTTTAGAACACATCCGAGTCACCATGGATATCCACTTACCTATGATAACTTTGTCTTCTATATGAACCCTAAACCACTTTGCTATCAAAGCCAACATACATCCCACAACACTTTCATCAACCAAGTTTCTTCTATCTCATCTAACAATTATGGCAAAATTCCCATTGCTTTATTTTTTTTACTTTTGCATATTCCTGTTGGCCATGGCTCCATGGCTCAGCTGTTTAGCCAGAGCTTTACCCCATGGCAAAGCTCTCGGCAAGGAAGTTTTAGGGAGTGTAGATTTGATAGGTTGCAAGCATTTGAACCACTTCGACAAGTGAGGTCACAAGCAACAATGACCGAGAATTTTGATGAGCAGGATAAGTAATTCTGTTGCACTGGTGTATTCGTCATCCGTAATGTTATCGAGCCTCGAGGCCTTTTGTTACCTTGATACCACAACACACCTGGCTTAGTCTACATCATCCAAGGTTGATGTAAGAATCGCGAAGTGCTTGAGTTAAATTTATCTATATTTAGGAGTTTATATGTTTAAGATGTAGTGGCATTCATAATTTTGTAATGCTAACATACACATGCTTTCTTTTAGGCGGTGGTTTTGCAGGATCGACTCTCTCTGAATGCCCAGAGACCTACTAACAACAATTTCAACAATTCGATCAAGCACGGTTTTTCCAAGGTCAAAGCCAAAGCTAGAAATTTAGAGATGAGCACCAGAAAGTCCAACACTTTAGACAAGGAGAGAGTGAGATCTAACGCCTCATCGCCCTTTGTCAGGTTGTCCTGTTAAAACAGTTACCATCATATTACTGTTGTAGGTACCAGGTTATACAATAAACAGCTAACACCTTGAAACTATTTTAGTTACCAAGTTGTTCAATAATGAGACTTCCTAGCCATCTATCTAAACCTTGCTTAGTCAGAATGAAACCACTCGGAAAAAGTAAACCTAACATCTTCCGACCATCTATATATCAGGCCCGCTAGAGTGATAAACCTACTCGGAGAATGATGGAACTAACACTCATAAATATCTCTGTACATTTTCGTTACCTTCTTCCTTACATGCATAAATCCCAACAGCGGGTTACAAATTTCCGACGTACTCTGATCTTAAAACTATTATAACCAGTTTGTAACGTTGAAAAAGTTTTTTAAGACTTAACTTCAGTTCAATGCATACGGTGTGAATGGAAGGTTCTTGGTGTACATGTAGAAGTGTAGACAGGAAAGTTGGTCTTATGACCGTATGGCCCAAGTTACGAGAGCAATTTTTAAACTTAATCAGCCCCTGTCCGTATCTCTACTGTACTTCACGGGTTACACTCTTCCTCTACGTCCTTTTGTCTTCTTCGCTTGTCTGTTCACCGCTTCTTCCTCCTGAACCTCCTGCACAGCTCCACCTCCATCTGTAGATCGCACTAGGTGATAATCATTTGTAACGCAAGAGAAAACTAAATGGTGAGGATGGCGGCGGATGATGGAGGGATCAGCAGTATGGAGCGCACGTCGCCCGACGGAAGCACATCCTTATAGACGATCTTATGTGCTCCTTCCTGCCAAAGCCGCATCCGTGAAGTGGGAGGCATCCACCTTTAGATGTTTGTATGCGAACAGCTAGATTTTAAGGGTCGTCGAGGTGAGAAGTAGAGCGGCCTGAACGAGGGAGACGTTTGGTCCCTCAGTCAGTGGCATGGATGACGGGGGAAGGGATTAGGAGGAAGGAGTGGAGGCCACGGAGGCAGTGTTACGCAGATGGGAGGCATGGCATAGTAACCGGACGGTGCAAGAGTTTTCACTGGCTTGTCAGTTCGCTGGCTAAGACAAGCCAGCGAACGTTTTCCAAGTAGATTTTTCGTATCATCTATTATAATATAGCGTACATATTTTACTAAACTAATCTACAAGTGCTTTGAGACTGTGCATGACGAAGGCGATGACAAGTGTCGAAGATTCAACCCTTGTTGACATCTACGACCTAGGTGTTGAAAGGATCACACGTCTTAACAGTCAGAGAGCTTCCCACGCTTAACTCCTTAGCTACAATTGAGAGATGAGAGAGAAACTCCATATCAAGTATACAATACATCTTTCTACGCAATTTGCATGTGATGGCCGCACCAGCATAGCAACATTAAGGAAAAGATTTATTTTTGATCCCTTAATTATTGTCAAAGTCTAAGATTGGTTCCTCAACTTTATAGCGGATAATCTTTGTTCCTCAAGGATCAAAATCATCTAGATTTGGCCCCTTACCCGACCGAAAGCAGCTTTGACAATGATGTAGCAGCTGTTTGCACACGTGACACCCCAGTCAACACAAAAAACAAAAAACCAAAACAAAGTTCACAAAAACGATAATTTAGCAAAAAAACATATTCTAGAAAAGTTATTGAAGATTTTAGGAATTCTGAAAGTTATTGAAGATTTCAGTAAAATTCAAAATGCTTCCTTTCCTAAATTTTTTATTTTTCATTAAAAAAATTTCAGATATTTTTAGTAACTTTTCTGGAATATTTCTGATTTTTCTAAAATTCTTGTTTTTCCTTCAAATTGTATATATTTTAATTCTTCTTTAAATTTTTACTTTAAAAAAATCTGGTTTTTATAGAAATATTTAGTTTCCTATAAAACTCCTATATTTTCATGTTCATTTCTAAATTTTTGAAACCTATTTTTCTTTTAGGTTTCCCAAAAAAACATTTTTTTCATTTTCATATTTTTCCTTTCTTTAATATTCCTTTTGCTAACATGGATGCCACGCGTGTGAAGCCGTCACCACGTCATCGCCAAAACTATTTTCAGTGGAGCAAGAGACTTAATCTAAACGGTTTTAACATCCGAGGGATAAAAAATATCCAGTATAAAGTTGAGAAACTAAACCTAGACTTTAAATTTAGTTAAGGAACTAAAATTTAAATTTTTTCAAAAATTAAACATCAGAAGATTCAGCTCTTTGTAAGGATCCTTTCTCCCTAGCTAGCTCCGCTACCATGTTAGTCGACGAGCGGCGATGTGGCAACATGAGAAGGACCTTTCTTTCTCTTAGCTTTCTATGCTTCTATTGAAACAGCGGCCCGTCTCCTTCATGCGCCTGATCTGATGCTTGGTAGGGCTCGATGTAACAACCCTTCGCTCTGATCCTCTCCATGGACATGCCGTTGCCCTAGCCACGGTTCTGTGGAACATCTAGAGAAAGGCAAAACGAAATGTTGTTCGACCAGGAAGATGAATCGATTCCCCCAAATTAACTTTGCGGCACGGCGCCACCGACCTGTGCTTTTAATTTGGTCGTTCATGAACCGCAAGACTTGCTAACAAAGGCGTTTCTCCATGAATGGAGCTCGAAATGCATGAACCTTTTATTAGTAATTTTACGGCAGCCGGTAATTTTATTCAATAATAAGCCGTCTCCATTTCATTATGTAATACGCTCACGTTTTTCTAAGATTAAACTTTGACCATAAATTATTTATAGAATATTTTGTTCTAGTTACAAAATCATAACCATAGAAAAATGCTTTTAAATGCTAATCTACTGATATCAATTAATTTTGTTACAGCTTATAGGGGTACAAGCTCAGGAGCTTCCAAGACCAGAAACTAATGACCAAAATTCAAACAAATGGAACCTCGCGCTAACAAATGCGCCTCAACGTTATAATCCCTGCTATATGACCTTCATTTCATAAAAATAAATATTTGTGCGGGCCGGCCCTTTTGGGGTCCGCCGTAATACGTCCACGAACAAAAAAAATTGACTTCTCAAATGTTCTTTGGGCTGTAGAGAACAGCAGCATGAAGGAGAATGGGCTAATTAGCATGGCCAATATCCACCTAGTGGCCCATATAATTTTAGGGCCACCCATTCAGTTTAGCAATATTGGGCCGAGAACCCACTGAAAGAGAGTTAACAAAGAATTTAGTCCTAATTTGCGTGTAAATGCCCCTTTTTGTCTCCACGGGCCATGTTTAGCTATGGCTTCAAGTGAAAAAAGGGTGCTTTATTTCCCAAGCAGAACGTCTTACAATGGATTTTCGTTTCTGTACTAAGATGGATATTTTATCATCATATTCTATTTTTCCTTAACCCTATATGTTCTTTTATGGCTACATGAATATGAGTATTCCACTTTACACTCCTTGGTGTAGATAGACGTCATGAAATTCTGATCAGTAAACCACTATCCAAATATATTGTTATGCAATAACTAAAAAGGTGATGTTGATTAGTGGTGAAACAAGTAAACAACAAAAACAGTCACAAGTGCCAACAACCACAATGTAGAAACTACAAACTTATAATTTTTTTTGAACAAGTTACCTGATGTGATATAATAGGCAGAGCTCCAGACACAAAAGGTAGTACAAACTTGCTCGATAAGCTTATAGATGTAGGTAAAAAGGCGAGATTAACATAGTGTCCCTATAACCTTTCTAAAAGTTATGACACATGATATCATTAAAGATAGCCCAAACACATATAGAATGACATTTTCCAAGTATGCTTACAAGCAAGCATAACTTTACTCTGTAAGGTTTGGTTATGTCTATTAAAATTTCTGACTAGATCCAAGTCACATTGCGTATCCTCTTATCTATGTCAACAAAATTCGTCTCTATATAAAATCTAAGCCACTTTTTTGGCTATAAAAGCCAACATATATCCCACAACACCTCCATCAACCAAGCTTCTGTTAGATCTTCAAACAATTGTGGCAACTACATGTTTCTCATCACTTTCTTTTTACTTTTGCGTCTTCCTCTTATGTCATGGCTCCATGGCTCAGCTATTTAGCCAGAGCTTTACCCCATGGCAATGCTCTTGACAAGGAGGTTTCAGGGAGTGCAGATTCGATAGGTTGCAGACATTTCAACCACTTCGACAAGTGAGGTCACACGGGACTATTATAACTAAGGAGCAGATGCAACAACAAGAGCAAAAGTCCTACCGGCAAACTCAATATCAGGAAGGGCAATCATGGGGTGGCAGTTGGAATGGTTTAGAGGAGAACTTCTGTGATCATAAGCCAAGGGTAAACATGGAAAATCCCCAACCGCGCTGACACGTATAACTCACGTGCTGGCAGGATAACATGTCTCAACAGCCAGTAGTTCCCCATCCTTAACCTCGCGCAAATGAGTGCTACGAGAGTAAATCTCTACCAGGTATGTATGATCTAGGATTTTGGTGCACTCATTTGCTATATGTTCTAAGCTTCATAGTACAAATCTAATAATATGACTTCTGCCAATTTACTGCGATTGCAGAATGCCATTCTTTCATCATTCTGGAATATAAATGCCTGTAGTGTGATGTACGTGATCCAAGAACATGGCTGGGTTCAGGTTGTTAATAACCATGGTCGAACTGTGTTCAGTGGCCTGCTCCGTCATGGACAACTATTAATCATACCACAAAACTATGCTGTTCTAAAGAAGGCAAAGCGTGAAGCATGCCGGTACATTGCATGCAAGACCAACACAGCCTCAATGGTTAGTCACATCGCGGGAAAGAACTCCATCATGTGTGTCTTGCCCGTTGATGTCATCGCCAATGCATACTGCATCTCTAGGGAAGAAGCCCGAAACCTAAAAAACAATAGGGGAGAAGAGCTAGGCACATTCACTCCTAAATATACCTAGATGAGGTACCAAAGTTATCCGAATGGAGAGGAGGAATCATCTTTGACTGATAAGGCATCAGAGTGAATGAGCTGCTACGAGAACTAGCAGAGTAAAATAAAACATCATAAGTGCGTAACACTTGGTGGTTCTATCGATGTTCATCTCAAAAAATATCAATAAAACTTCATCAATTTTCCTATGTGAATTATTTTGCAAATTTTCGCTCTCTTATTCCATTTGTAAATTGCAACCAACTACTAAATTTTTTTCACATTGTGCATGTAATGGGAGCATTAACATAACACGGAGCATAAACAACATCGTCCGTTATGACAGAGCATGTGTATCTCTATTAAAGCAATCTACTATCAATTTGAGACTGTGTTTCAGGGTGGACATACGGCTCGGCTCAGCTCGGACTCGGCTCGTAGGAGCAACGAGCCGAGCCTGAGCCTCCTTCTCGGCTCGTAAAGCTTGTCGAGCCATGCCTTAAAAGGTCGCGAGCCACTCGTAGACTCATTCAGGCTCATCGCATAAAAAACCTTGGCATGAACTTTTTTGAAAAACTAACAATTCACAAGCATATATGTCACAATTATACAATTCACAAGCACATGTAACATAAAACGAACGTGCACTCAACATACAACAACAACAAGTCTCAAGTCTCAAGTTCCTCAAATTCAAGATCATCTTAAATAGGAGATTTGCCACTTTAGGTAAATAGATCAGTGTAGTGCATCAATTGCATACTCCAGCAGTACATTAACTCCAATTTGGTGTGAAATAGATCAGTGTTAAGCATCAATTCAATATTCCAGCAGTAGATCAATGTAGCTTTTATAAAGCTATTGCATCTTTATTTCAATTCTACTTCTACTTACAAAGAAGAGTTTATTCTTACCAATTTGATCTACGGACAAAATAAGCACAAATGCAACTGAGATTAGGTAAGCTTCACAGTTGGCATCTCAGACTTTACCACTACAAGCATGAGCATGAACATGGCCGAAACCCTAGCCTCTTATTTCCCCCCAAATTAGTGGCCGAAGTAATTCTAGCATCTCAGATTGGTCACACAAATTTGAAGGACACAAAGGTGGGCACAGAACCGTGGAGAGGAGGAAGAAAGGGAGAGGGAGGGGAGGAAGAAAGAGAGAGCAGGGAAGGAGGAGGAGGAGGACCTTTACCTCCACAGAACAAGAGACGTGTCGGACCTGCTGCTGCTGAACGACGCTGCTCCAGGTGGGGCTTCGGTCATGACGGCATGGCCGGGGGAGTAGGCGGTGGCGTGGCCGGAGAGGAGTGGCGGTGGCCCCGGGACAAGAGCAGTGCGGCCAGAGGAGTAGGCGGTGGCGGCGGCCCCGGGGCAGGAGCGGCGCGACCAGGGGAGCAGTGGCCCTGGCACGGCGGAGGAAGGAGCGGTCGTCGCGCGGCCGAGGAAGGAGTGGCACCGCGGCTAAGGAGGAGTGGCGCCGCCACCGGCGATCCGGCTGCTCCTAACTCTAGTCGCGGGGCTGTCAGGCTAAGTATGGGCCGAGGACGATTGAGTGGCCCTCTATGGCTCGCGGCCATTTTTAGCTCAGGCTGGTAGGCAAGCTCGCGAGCTACGTCGAGCTGGTTTGAGCCAAGAGCGAGCCCGAGCCGAGCTCATATTTAAGCTTGCAGGGTGTTGGGAGCCGAGCCTGTTTGCAAGCCTGTGCAAGCCGATTCGGCTCGACCCGTATCCACCTTATCTATGTGGTAAAGACGATAACAAACGTCGAAGTTCTGACCCGTGTTGACATCTACAACCTAACCGTTAACATTCTCACACGCGTCTTAACAGCCAGAAACTCCTGATACTTAACTCCTTAATTACAATTGAGAACTGAGAGAGGAACTCTATATCAGGTATTTCTACACAATATGCATATCCAAGTGGGGCCGCATCAGCATAGCGAAACATCACAAAATTTCAGCTTTTCGTAAGGAGCTTTTGGCCCTAGGTACCGCTACCATGCTACTCGATCGGGCTGTGGTCTTAACAGTAGCAAGGACCACCGTACCAGTCCTTGTTTTCATTTGCAAAGCCCCCATTTCTTTCTCAGCATGCACCAACAACGGCCACAGTCCCTTCTGCGCTGCTATTGGAACAGATCGACGTCCCCTTCTTCACTGCCCCTTCTACCTCTCACGTCTTGTCGACGTCGGCAACTTCTCGTGTCGTTGCCCACCTCACCTGGCGACGCTAGATGTACTGAATGCGACCGTCCTAGCCGCGATCTCGTGGAACAACTAGAGACGGCGAAACAAAATGTTGTTCTACTAGGAAGATGAATCACGGATGGGCCTACGGTCAAGTGGTAAGAGTGAGATCGTTCTCTTCCACTCACTCAGGTTTGATTCTTGGGAGTTAGGATTGACATCTAAATTTAATCAGAGCATACGGATGTTTACGTGTTAAATGAGATAGCGTGTGCACAGTGGCGAAGCTAGGATTCACCCGACGAGTGGGCACCAATTTTTTTTTACTTCACAAATAAAACATATAAGTAAAAGTTTATCAAATTTTTTTTTGCTTCGCAAATAAACATATAAGTAAAAGTTTACCAAATTTTTTTTGCCTCCTGCCGTTGCCGCCTGCCAGCCGGCCTTTGCCCAGTCCACTGCCTCTGCCGATTTGCCCCTGCCGCAGTGCCGCTTCCCCTCCCCGTGCTATGCTGGCCGCTGCTCTGGGCTCCCCGTCTCCCTGAGCCCAAGCCTGAGGCCCGAGAGCCACAAGGTGGACCGCCACCTGCCGCCGAACAGCGCCGCTCTCCTCCTCCTCCCGGCCGCGGCGCCGCCCGCCGCCGAACATCGCCGCCAAGAAAGACGATGACCGCCTCCAGGCGGCCTTTTTCTTCTCGCCCTCCCCGGCTCGATGGCTCCCCGTGCTCCTCCTCCTATTCTCGTCGGCGGCGGCGGCAGCGACGGGGCCGACCTGCGGCGTGGGGAAGAAAAGGAGCTTCGGGCTCCAAAGTTGTGTCGGTGCCTCCTGCTGCTACCGGCCTCCGGGCTCCGGCCGCCTGCTGCTGGTCAAGCTGCCGCCGCTGCCGCCCACCCGCCCAGCTCCCGCCTCCGCTTGCTTTCCCCAATTCCCCGCCTCCCAATCCCCGGCTCCCCGACCCCGAGCATGTGAGCGATGGAGAATTGGAGAGACTGGGCTTTTGAAAAAAAATTCGTAGAAAATGGGTTGGGCGCCTGGGCTTTGGGTGGTCCATGGACCACCTGGACCACCCTCCAACGTCGCCACTGCGTGTGCATATACTCCCTCCGTCCACAAATGTAAGGCGTGCACGAAATTTAAGGTTTAACTTTGACCAATGATTAAACCAATACTATTGACTTATATGACATAGTAGTGGTACTATTGGATTCATATTCAAACGTATTTTCAAATGATATCACTTTTGTATTATATAATTTAATATTATTGACTTAATTATAAATCAAAGTTAGACCTTAAATTCTATACACGCCTTATATTTGTAGACGAAGAAAGTATTAAGTAGGCCCGGTACAGATGAATGGACGCCCCTGAATTTTGCGGCGCTGTGCCGTCTCCAAGACCGGAGTTCGAAGCGACTGAATGGTGTTTTCATTTTTCTTTTTGAACTACGAAGTGCCTGAATGATTAATCCTTTCGTTGCACGGTTGTAGTTTTCTCCGTTTCTGTTTCCATTAGGACAGTTGTCTTGGCCTTCGTTTATTGTTTGTGCAGGCTTGACCCTTTCTGGGTACGTACGCCGTAGTACGTCCACGTCAAAAGAATTCTTCAAGATCTTCTCTGACGTTTTCTGGGGTGTAGAGAAGAGCAGGGCAGCATTAGGGAAGGAGAATGGTATGATTAGCATGGGCCAATATCGACTTGCTGGCCCGTACAATTTTCATAGGGCCATCCCATCAGTTTTGCAATACTGGGCCCAGAACCCACGGAACAAGAATTAACAAATCTTTAATTAGGCCTAATTTGGTTGTAAATGCCTCTTCTTTATCTAAGGTTTCAATCCCAAACTAATGGCGCTTTATTTATCCAAAAAAATGTGTTTTTTTTCTCAAAACAAAAACTGCTCCAATGGATTTTTCTTTCTGCACTACCGTACTAAGATGGATATTGTATCATCGTAATCAACTTTTCTTTTTCCCTATATGTATTTTCCGTGCACACATGGATATGAGTCATCATCCACTTTGCAATTCTTGATGTATAGATAGACATGAGTCATCAAATTATCATCACACGACCAAAACTATCCAAATATATTGTTATGCAACAACCAAAAGGTGATGTTGATTAGTGGTGAAGTAAACAAACAAACAAAAAGAGTCATAAGTGCCACGAAGCACATTGTAGAAACTACAAAATTATAATAAATTTGAGCAACTAAATTACTTGACGTATCATAATAGGCAAGAGCTCTACACAAAAAACAAAAGCAAACTTGCTTGATAAGTTTATAGATGTAGGTGAAAAAAACACTTAAATCCAATGTCCCGAAAGCCTTTGTGAGAGTAATGACATGCAGGATCATGGGAGACAACCCAAGTATATATTGGCATTTCCAGGTATGTTTATAAGCAAGCATAATTCTAACTTATGAGGCTTGGATATATCTACTAAAATTTTCGACTACGTCCAAGTCACTTGCGTATCTTCTTATCCATGTTAACATACATCGTCTCTACATAGAACCTAAGCCACTTTTCTTCACTATAAAAGCAAGCATATGTCCCACTGCCATCAACCAAGCTTCTCTTATCTCTTCAAAACATTATGATAGTTACTAGTTTCTCATCGCTTTCTTTGTAATTTTGTATTTTTCTCTTGTGCTATGGCTCCACGGCTCAGATTTTAGGGAGTGTAGATTCGATAGGCTGTAGGAATTTCAACCACTTCGACAAGTGAGGTCACAAGCAAGACTTACCGAGTATTTTGATGAGGAGAATGAGCAATTTCATTGCACTACCGTATTCGTCATCCCTTGTGTTATCAAGCCTCAAGGCCTCTTGTTACCTTGATACGACAACACTCCTGACTTAGTTTACATCATCCAAGGTTGGTGCAACACTTAAGCAGTGCAGTTTCAATGTTATATTATTTCGGAGTTGTTATGTGCCAAACGTTACAAATCACATCCATAAGTTTGAATTGTTGACATGCACATGCTTTCTTGCAAGTAGTGGCTTTGCGAGATTGACTTCCCCAGATGCCCAGAGACCTACCAGCAACAACTCCAACAATATGATCAGAAACAGTCTACCTATGGTCAAAGCCAAAGCCAAAAGTTTAGAGATGAGCACCAAAATGTCCACGACATTAGACAAGGAGATGTCGTTGCACTACCTGCTGGCATTGCACATTGGTTCTACAATGACGGTGATGCACCAATTGTTGTTGTCTATTATTTTTGACATAAGCAACAATGCTAATCGGCTTGCACCAAGGAAAAAGCTAACTAAGTGTGCTTAAAACGAATCTATGAGCTGGACAATTGTTTTCAACTAATCTACTAGGTTTTAGGTAGTCTATTTAGTGAAATATAGTGACATATCATTTGAATTTTTTAATTGATCAATCCAAACTTGTAGGAATTTATGTCGGCTGGTAACAATAGGAGAGTGCAGCACTCCGGGCAGAGCATATTAACTGGGTTCAATGTTTAGTTGCTTCGCGAGGCCTTTGGTATAAGTGGACAGGCGGTGCAGATAATTCAAAGTCAAAATGATCAAAGAGGTGAGATAATTCGTGTGGATCATGGCCTTCAATTGTTAAGGCCTGCTATGATGCAACAACAAGAGCAAGAGTCATGCCGGTAGACTCAATATCAAGAAGGGTAATCAAGAAGTGACAGTTGGAATGGTTTGGAAGAGAACTTTTGTGCATCGGAGGCAAGGGTAAGCATCGAAAATCCTAACTGTGCTGATAAGTACAACAGATGTGTTGGCAACATAATATGTCTCAACAACCAAAAGTTCCCCATCCTTAGCCTCATGCAAATGAGTGCTACGACAGTCAATTTCTAACACATATATATGTTGTTTCATTCAAACAAACTTCTCTTGTAGCATATTCCAAGCTTTAGAGTCAAGTCTAATAATTTGTCATGTGCCAAATTGATGTGATCATAGAATGCCTTTTTTCACCATTCTAGAACACTAATGCCCATAGTGTGATATACATAATCCAAGGACATGCCCGAGTTCAAGTCGTTAATAACCATGGTTAAACTATGTTTAATGGTCTTCTTCGTTATGGGCAACTGTTAATTATACCATAGAACTATGTTGTTCTAAAGAAGGCAGAGCATAAAGGATACCAGTACATTGTATTCAAGACCCATGCAAACTCCATGTTTAGTCGGATCGCAGGAAAGAACTCAATCCTCCGGGCTCTGCCTGTTGATGTTATCGTCAATGCGTATGCATCTCTCGGTAGGAAGCTCGAAATCTCAAAAACAACATAGGAGAAGAGCTGAGCACATTCACTCCTAATATGCTCAAAGGAGCTACTAGAGTTATCCTAACAGTGAAGATGGGTCGTCTTCAACCGACAAGACATCAGAGTGAATGAGCTAATGTGAGAACTAGTTGAGTGAAATAAAGACATCACAATTGTGTAACAATTGATGGTTCTACATATGTTCATCTCAATAAAATATCAAAGAAAATCCATCATGTTTCGTATGTAGCAATGCAATGACCAGAGTGTTTGCCGTTTGTATTTGCACCAAAGTGTGGGCCTTACTTGCTGCCAAGGCCCAGTGAACTAGTATATGTTGACATGAGTAGTAAGGACCAGCGTCTGTTTGCATTTTGCATGGCATCTAGGGACGCCCGACCCACCACGTTCTCCCTCTGCACTGTGGGCGCCGTTTCCCTTGTGTTGTCTTTTGCACAGATGATCTACCCGGTGACTAGTTCTACACTGTGGGCTCCATTTCAATGGATGAACTATGTGGACTTGTGGTGGGTCCTTGACTCTTCCCTTGCAAATAGAGTTCACTAGAACTATGTAATTCATGTTTTCTAAGGAAACAACAGAAACAATCTAATTCTTTCTAGAAACGCCCGGTACATCCTGCAGAAGCGTACACATGGGGTTTGATCCTCTGTAGTTTGCAGGGGTAACCACCACCCCGCTGCAGTGACGACCATTTGGTTAGTATTGGTTCATGGGGAGTTTTTGTTGGTGTTTTCAGTTTCGAGTTTCATATGAACACGTACGAGATCCGAGTTATTTCGATTGGAAACTCGAATGATACTGATTGCTATTTACACACTCAATGTATCGCTCTGGCATTCAATCTTTGTCTTCAGCAATGATTAAGATGCCATCTAAGCGTGCAAAGAAGATAATTAACAGATTAATGATACTCATATATACTAAGCATGTGTGTTCCGCAAGCGCCATTAAGATAGATACCAACACCAACACTCTCTTGCTTGTTGTTGTTGCAGCTGATAAGAATATGTGCATATACTAGTTTGTGGGCTTACCTTTTAATTAGCTCTCAAGAAATGCCAACCTTGCCGGTATGATGTTCTATTATTGTGACGCCGGCTGGCCTTTGAACTGTGTCATCATGCATACATGTACCATTCGTAGTTAATTTCCCCAGCTATATATACATCTGATTTACAGTCAAATTAATTGATCTAATGTAGGTGCCAAGGTACTCGCTTTGTTTCATTATAACTGTCCCTAACATATGCACGTATAAACCAAAGAAACACTCAATTTGAAAAAACAGTTGAGAAATATACACGCTTATTAGGACTCTTATTAAATGACATGTTAAAACCACTTAACATGTCTCGCATCATTTAAGTAAGGAGGATAGAGTGTGGAAATAATACAAAAGCTATACTTTTGATTTTCTCAACGGATAAGTAGTTCGGAATAGAAACTCTGGGGTTGTAAACAAAAATAATGCAACGGAGGGAGTAACAATCAATATCATAGCAATTAAATAGTTATAATATGTATAGAGAAACATTTGTGAAAATAATTTGATCGGTGAACCTGCATGTGACTCGACTGCATAATGCCGGTACCTAGCTCGCTCGTTCCAGTGGTACTTAGATTTGATCTTGGGACGATTAACTTAATTGGTAACTTGTCTCAAAGAAAGGAAAGAATATTTTAAAATGTTAGTAAGTAGTTCACTTCACTGCAGTCGATATATATACAGACCGGGGTGATTAAACAATGCTGCTCCTAACAAACCTACTCAGCTACTCCAGGTTAAACAAACCAATTAAGATCGAATAGTAATTAATTACGCTAATGAGATGTACAGCTACATATATACACGAACGGGGTTGATTATGTTCCAGCATACTTGCATAGTTGCATGTGCAGTAAATATTTCCTTTGATCCCTACTTGTGTGGTGAGTACAATATATCAAACACCCCAGCCCGTAGGCCACAGGAATATATCACTTAGGACATCCCCTGTCAAGCTAGCTACTAAAATGTTATTTACCACTTGCCCAACTGGGAGCTGGGTTCAAATGTACAAACTGATCTAATGCAGCCGAAATGGTACCAAATCCAAATTTGTGCATATCATCTGCATGTTTATTTTTTATTTTTTCGAGAAAGACCATCTGCATGTTAATTCTACTCCACGGCTAAGGCTCGCACCTAGTATAGTTTATTTGACTTTTTTTTCTACGATGCAGTATAGCCCTTTTTGGAATGCGAAATTTTCTCAGATTCCTACCAAAAATTAAACTGTCTTCGTAAAATTTTTGTACAAAATTCATTCGTCCTAAACATGCCTAGCGCTGCTTCTGGCCTTTATGGACCTGGGCGCATGGCTAGTTTTAGGACAGAATACTCCATGAATTTTAGGTGCGTGCATGGGAAGCGTATAAAGTGGTGATGGTAACATGTGGTCTGGTAATCAGAGCCAATCAAGCTGATCAGAGGATCTTTACCAATCCAAGGGTGCCTTGTGTGAGTAGATTATTCATTCGCCGGAGTATTGTATTGTATGTTATCCCAATGATTTCAAGTGCAGTTTACGCAAACATGCCGTCGCCGCGCGGCGCGGGTCTAACCCAAAATCCCAAATCTCCGATCTGTAGGGTGGAGTGGACTAATGGAGTCACAGGAATACAGCCCACCAATCCATCGAGAGCATGATCTTCTGATCATAAGTTAAAATTTGGATTTGAGCGATCAAAACTCAGACCAAAAATTTATATTTTACTCAAATCTACGAGAGCGGGGTGGACACGGCTCGCATAAAAATAAAGGATAATCTGTATAAAGACGAAGGATAGTCCTATTGACACGAGGTCATATGCATGTGAGAATAGACTCTCTATCCATAGAATCAAGCGTGACATCACTGATCATGGACGTATCGATGAAAAAGCTATAAAAAAATTAAAACCGACACATGTCACAACAAAATACACATATGTAAAACCACGGATTATTTCCTGTCCTCCACATGTTCAATCTTCTTGGCCTCAATCCACCCAATGCATGATCGTCTCATTGTAAGTTAAAATTTGTTTTTTAAGTCAAAACTCGGTCTATTGTTCATATTTTACACAAATTAGTTATCGTCTATGTCTATAACAGTAGTACTAGAAACCGTCTATATTAAAACGGAAACAATCATGTCGGAACGGGTCTATCCATGTGAGGTCAAGCTCTATCTACACATGACATCGGCCATTATGGACAGACGTGTTGACGAAAAACGTGGGCAAAGACTGTCCCATATATAACTACTGAGCCACACTTTGGCTAACTTAGATTTAGCATGGTTAGGCATCAACCAAACATGGCATAAATATCGTAGGGTGTCTACAAGAACGGAGGAGATACCGTTTGCATAAAGACGAAGGATAATCATATTCAACCGAGGTCCTATCCATGTGAGATTAGACTTTATTTATAAGATCATGTGTGGCATCTCCGATTATAGACATGTTGACGGAAGAGCTATCAAAAGCTAATAACACGTGTCACGACAGAACATATACACATAAAACGCTTATTATTCTGGTTAACCACATGTTCAATCTTCTTGGCCTCGATCCACCCAATGAATGCTCTTCTGATCGTAAGTTAAAATTTGGACTTGGACAGTCAAAGTTAAGTCATTTCTTGATGTTGTACTCAAATTAATTCTTGGTTGGTGCCTATGACAGTAGTAGTAGAAACCATCCATGTTAAGATGGAAACAATCCAACGAGCCGAGTCCTATCCAAGTAAGATCAGACTCTATCCACACATAGCGTCACCAATTATGGACGGATGGGGTAAAAATTGTCTGTGTATAAGCACTAAGGTTAACTCTATTCATAACATCTCACGTGGCATCACTGATCATGGACGTGTTCACCAAAAACCTACTGAAATCAAGTATAACAACACGTGTCACCACGAAAACATATATACACACGTAAATCATCCCAATTATTCATGTTTTCAATCTCCTTGTCCTTAAGGTTCTTCCAGACCAGGGACCAAAAGAGAAATATCTATTTGTAAGTTGCCAATTTTTTTTACATTTCAGTCACTTTTTAAGCCTTTGAATCATGAAACAGTGTGTTTTTCGTCCCTCCACTATTGGCTAAGTGCAGATTTCACCTCTCAACTCTAAAACCACCCAAAGTTAGCCCCTCAACTATCAATACCATGCAATTTTAATCCCTCAAAATGGTTTTACCCATTCCAAAATGGTTTTATCTATTCCAAAGTGGTTTTGAATGGCATAACGTCTATATGTAAGCCATGTCATCACCATATGTCTATCATGTCACATATTTCATCGATTTATTAGAGAAAAAAAACTAAAACTTGGAAAATCAGAAAATTCTAAAAAACCATATTCGAATTTTTATTGAATTTCATATTTTTTGGTATTCCAAATAAATTTATGTCTTTTTGTGAATTCTTTTGTAGGAAGTATATATGTTTTTAAATAAAAAATTTTGAATATTTTTTTTCCTTTTCCTAAATTTTCTAAATTTTGTTATTAAATTTATGGATTGTTTTTAAGGAAATTATTGACTTGGCAGTCACATGATGGTGACGTGACCTACGTATAGACGCAACGTAATTTAAAATCACTTTGGAATGGACAAAATTGCTTGAAGAGATGTATATATAACTTATAAACTAAAAGTATAGTGATTTTAAGTTAAAGTTTCACACTGTTAATATTTTAGTTTTACTATAAATAATATGTTTTTTAGGTGATTAAGATTTATGGAAATTCCGGGGAAGCGAGACTTAGCAAATCTGGCTCAAAAGCAGACGGAATGGATCCATCAATCAGTAAATCCACGCCAATATGCCATGCAGCACATAATTGAACACTTGGTTACGTGCACTCGGCACGGGCACCCGTGATGCCTAAGTCGATGATGCGACGCGCGAGCGGCAGTGCGAGTGCCGCCAGGGCGCGCGGCGCGTTTTTCTTTCTTACCGTTTGATGGACGCGCGGCGCGCAAGCAAATCCACGGCAGCCGGCGTCGGCGTCGGCGTCGGCGTCGGCGTCGTCGTCGTCGCACCGGTTCCGTCCAAACCTGAAACCGAGGAGAACCCGTAAATCCACGGCCGAAAAGCACGCAAACCCCTCCTCGTCGTCGTCACCCGCCAGTGCTCAGTGCTCTGCCCGAGCGTGCCAGCCACCGCTCTCTTGCACCCTACCGTTGCCACCCCGTCGCACGTGTCGCCGCCATCCCCACCTGTCCCCACTCCCTCTTCCCCACCTCTCCAACTCTCTCACCTCACCTCACTCCCCCATGTACTAGTAATGTCTCCTCCTCCCCGTGCCACTCCCCAATGCCACCCCCACCCGCCATGGCCACGGCCACCTTCTTCTCGCTCCTCCTCCTCCTCCTCCTTCTCGCCGACCACGCCGCTGACGCTCTGCGGTTCGACTACGCGACCCTCACGCTCGCCACGCTCCGGCTCCTCGGCGACGCGCACCTCAACAACAACACCATCCGCCTCACCCGGGACCTGCCGGTGCCCACCTCCGCCGCCGGGCGCGCGCTCTACGCGGCGCCCGTCCACCTCCTCGGCGGCTTCTCCACCCACTTCGCCTTCACCGTCGCCACGCTCAACCGGGGCTCCGTCGGCGGGGGGCTCGCCTTCGTCGTGGCCCCCGACGAGACCGAGCTCGGCGAGGCCGGGGCCTACATCGGCGTGGCACCCGGGACCGACGTCGCCGTCGAGTTTGATACCCTCATGGATTTGCAGTTCGGGGATGTGAATGGGAACCATGTTGGGGTCGATCTTGGGACCATGGTGTCCGCCGCCGTTGCCGATCTTGACGAGGCCGGCGTCGAGCTTACCAGCGGGAGGACCGTATATGCCTGGATCGAGTACTCTGCGAGCGCGATGATGGAGGTGTTCGTGTCGTACTCGTCAAAGCGGCCGGCGGCGCCGGTGCTGTCCACGCCGATCGATCTGGCGGAGTACGTCAAGGACGAGGCTTTCGTCGGGTTCGCCGCGTCCACGCAGGGCAGCACGGAGATACACGCCATCGAGTGGTGGAGCTTCTCGACCCCGTCACTGGCTCCGGCGCCGTTGAGCTCGCCGCGTCTTCCGCCGCCGGAAGCACCGGTTTCCTCGGCTGCTCCCCCTCCGGCGAGTGTCGTCAACCCAACGCTTCCCTCTTCTCCGCAGCTCCCGGGCGTCACGCCGTCGCCGCCTGCTGCGACGGTCTCCGCGCCGACCGGCTCGGTTGCGGCCGCGAGCGCCCCGGCCAATTCGACTGTGGGGAAGAATGCCGCCTCGCCGCGCCCGCCCGCGCACGCGGCCGTGGCCGGCGCAGCGACGGCGGGGGCATTCGTGGCCGCGTCGTTCGCGGGCTTCGCGCTGTGGGCGCTCGCGCGCCGCGCGAGGGCCAGGAAGCTCACGGCGGTGGCGGTGGCCACGAAGCGCGACAGCCTCGCGTCGGCGGCGGCCATGGCGCGGTCGCCGCGGGAGTTCACCTACAAGGAGCTCAGCGCCGCGACGCGCGGCTTCGACGCGTCCCGCGTCATCGGCAATGGCGCGTTCGGCACCGTGTATAAGGGCATCGTCCCGGACACCGGCGCCATGGTCGCCGTCAAGCGCTGCACCAACGCCAACGCCGACGGCGCCCAGGCGCGCTCCGAGTTCCTCTCCGAGCTCTCCATCATCGCCGGCCTCCGCCACCGCAACCTCCTCCGCCTCCAGGGCTGGTGCTACGAGAAAGGCGAGATCTTGCTCGTCTACGACTACATGCGCAACGGCAGCCTCGACAGGGCGCTCTTCGACGCGTCCTCCCCCGTCCTGCCGTGGCACCACCGCCGCGAGATCCTCGCCGGTGTGGCCTCCGCACTCGCCTACCTCCACCACGAGTGCGACCGCCGCGTCATCCACCGCGACGTCAAGTCCAGCAACGTCATGCTCGACGAGGCGTTTCGCGCGCGCCTCGGCGACTTCGGCCTCGCGCGGCAGGCTGAGCACGGCGCGTCCCCGGACGCCACCGCCGCCGCCGGCACCATGGGGTACCTGGCACCGGAGTACTTCCTCACGGGGCGCGCCACCGAGGGCACCGACGTGTTCAGCTACGGCGCTCTCGTCCTCGAGGTGGCGTGCGGGCGCCGGCCCATCGGCACCGAGGGCCGGTGCAACAACCTCGTGGAGTGGGTGTGGAGCCTGCACAGTGAGGGCCGTGTGCTGGACGCCGTCGACGCGAGGCTCGACGGCGAGTACGACGAGGGGCAGATGAGGAGGGTGCTGCTGGTGGGGCTGGCGTGCTCCAGCCCAGAGCC
Source organism: Stipa capillata (assembly GCA_019208055.1). Classification (NCBI taxonomy): domain Eukaryota; kingdom Viridiplantae; phylum Streptophyta; class Magnoliopsida; order Poales; family Poaceae; genus Stipa; species Stipa capillata. The sequence goes on from JAGXJF010003127.1 coordinate 80,393, forward strand.
AGCGCTCCGGCCGGGGATGCGCGCCGTGGTGCAGGTGCTGAGCGGCGAGGCCGACCCGCCGTTCGTGCCGGCGACGAGACCGTCCATGAGCTTCAGCGCCAACCACCAGCTCCTGCTCAGCCTCCAGGACAGCGTGTCGGACTACAACGCGTTGGGGCTGAACCTGTCGGACGAGTCGTCGTCGGACTCGCTGAGCTCGTCGTCGCTGACGAGCACACTGCGCAAAGGTGGCCACGACATCGGGTTCAGCAGCACCGGCGGCGACGCCCGGTGATCAATCGATCGAGGCCCATGGAATGGAAATGGTACAGTGGCTGAATTGCTCTTGAATTCGAACAAAATCATGTATGCATCGAGTACATAGATTAGCATTGGACATAGCTCGCAAGTCCTAATCTGTTATATTTCTCTTGATAATAATTCAGAGTTCAAATGATTCATTCGTTCTCCAGTGAAGTGCACGAACCATAGGCAAGTTTTTATTTTATTTTCTTTTTGGATCTTGGTGAAAATGGCTAGAAAGAACTGTAGCACACAGATAAGATCTTGGTGAATATATCCTTTTGACACAACGACAAGGAAGATATGATATAGACTAATAGGAATGGCTTGTTTGGTGTGCAATCCTATGCTTGAGCGATCGGGCAAGCTGAGCTGGTTGGCTGGCGCATGGCAAGAAAAGCATCAATCTATCTAGAGTAGTAGTACTAATCTTCCCTTCTATTCTGGTGGTGGTGCACTGGTGCTTTACCATGGCGTGGAAGCCATCCATGATTCAGGTCAACAACCGAAAGTTCATCGATGATTCAATTGGCTAGCACTGATTCCTAACACTTGTGCTGTTGTCTAGTAGTAAAGGCCAGTGTGAGCACCAACTGATGCTATGAGCTTGGAATTGTCGACCTCAGCCTGGAGGGATGATTCCCTACGTGGCTGTCGCTGTCATGTGTGCGCCATCCGATCGGCATGAGACCGTGCGATCTAGACCGTCCGTTTCGATGTCGAACGGGATGAGCCATCGAACCTCGATTGGAGTGTTGCCCTCATGAGATGATAGGCGGCAGGTCCTTGTGCCTCATTTGGAGGCTTTCATGGTATCAAGAACTCGCAAATGGCAGAGATGCTGTCGCTACAGTCATGAAATGGCAGCGGGACCTCGTCGGTCGTTCGATCGACATCTTCAGGTTCAGCAGACGCTCGCATTTTCGTCTCGCAACAGGAGTTAACCAACAGCGTAGCTGCTCGACCGAATTCGCTCGAATTTTAACTGCTTCGACGATGCACTGGTCTGAATTAAAGCCATTTCTCAAACGGTCCATTCCATCATTCTAAGCTATGAACTACAAATTTGAGAGGATTGGGACCTGGGAATATGCAGGCACATAGACTAGCAGCCGTCACTTTCGTGGTTGTGCCGGGCGGTATGTGAGTCGTTGTCGCAATTCCATGGAAAGGCATGTTAGTTGATGGGGGTTAGTGGCTTCACCCTTTTCTTCATCGAAGACTCCTACGCTTCCTGTGCTATAGCGACGGACGGACGATTGAAAGGTATTATATTTCTCCCCGTCAATCTCTCCATTGACTAATGTCAACATCTGGCACGAGGCCCTGTCCTTACGATGTCCACTGCATTAGAAATATCGGTCCTACTTACACAAAGATGAAATCTCGAGTGTGAAGAAAATTGCACAGTGGGTCCCTGAACTTATTTTCTTTAAGCCAAACTTACCCGGTAGCGGCGGTAGGTCCATGCATTACGGTTAGAGTAGACCCCCCACATCTCATGTTCACAGTTCACCTTGCTGATATGCATCACTGTGTGCCGTGCAGAGATCACCAACACTATTTCTTTTTTTTGCCATCAGATCACCAACACTATTGACAGGCAGGCAAGCCACAACTGCACAAATGGCCTTTATTAAGGACGTCGGCAAGGCAAGCCCTTGGACAATTTCCGTCGTATTTATTGGGACCTTGTCATGTGCATTTGATTTGATTCTGCAGAGACCACCTCTCCGCCCTTTGCCTCTCCGACGTAGCAGTCTTCAGTTTTCCTCGATGATTATTACTTTACTAGCACTGAGAGAGAACATAAAGTAGATATTGTATATTGTTGTTAGAGGATAAAAATAGAAACAAATAGGCTCTGATGAGAGCTTTGTGACGGCTCCAGTGCAGCTGTCCAGGCCCAACGTGGCTGTCCTGCCCCTGCAGCACACAGGCTAAAAAGGACAGCAGTGAGTGCCTACAGTCTCTCACATGTCCTGGATCACAACAGGCTCAAAAAGTACAATCATTTATATATCAGACAACCCCAGTCCCTAGCACCTAGGGCCTAAAGAAAGCAGTTTTTTTTTCTGTTAAATGGATGCTCAAATCTATAATACAAATGCTGCTGAATCATTTTGTTAGAACAAACAGTATCAAATAGCAGCAGTTGACATGTCACCAGACAGATTAGCAGCCCTCCTAGTTGTACCACCAATCTGTCCCGGACATTGCTTTGGAAAGAAAATGGACAACCAGGTCAAACAGGCCCGAATTGGAACAATGACCATACGGTTTTGATCTGACTTGAACCAGCTGACAGCTAGTGTATCAATCAGATCAGACACTAATAAGCAGCCACAACTGGCCATTTTTACTTTCTAGAATTCCAATCATGCGGACAACAAAAGCCAAAGTCCGGCGTTGTTCAGTTTCTAGGACGTGAACTTCTCCAAGGGAGGGTGTTAGAACATCTTCGGTGATAGAGAAAATAGATTTTTCTATCATCTAGATATTACAATAAAAACACGTTATACAGAACGGTACGGGTGAAGGGAAGACAACTTTTTTTTCTTCTATCTCTTCCAATTCAACAAAAATCTCACGTGGTTCCTCTAAGAAAAGGTTGACGTCGTACTATCAGATATGCCCTTAAAACCAGTGTGTTCTCAAGGGGGCAGATCCTGGATGGAGCAAACCTTCTAATTTTAGAACTCAAGCGTGGCCCAAAACCAACAGAGATCCTATTCTTGGTTCAGCACATTGACCTCCACAGAGACATGGAGAAAAGGCTCCTCCTATTTGATCTCATTCTCTTAAAGGGATCACATTTTTGTGAAAACAATCTATGACCTGGATCCAGGATCCTTTAGCAAGAAAGGAAGCTGGAAGTTGTGTATGACTCGCACCAGTGCTGCCATTGTGTACAGTGTACACAAGGAGGAGGTTTCTGAATTATAAGAGCAGGGAGGCACAGGGGTTGGAGATTCATAGTGTTCATAAGGAGGAGGTTTGTGGATTGTAAGTGAGAAGAGGCAAAGGGATCGGAGAATTCATACATTGGGGAAAGATGAGCTGCTTTTCATGCTTCAAGCCTGACAAGAAGATGGCGTCCAGGAGGATGGAGTTGAGGGAAGTCGCGGTTGCGAATACCGTCTCAAAGCGACGCGGAGCGTCCCTCAAGGAATCTGGTAAGAATCATGGAGGATGCTCCTGCCCCTGCTAGGTACAGAAAGGAAACCATACTTTAGGTATTTAAACTGATAGCATAAACAATGTTGATTGGCAGCAATGTCAGCACACATAATCGGCCGGCCAAAAGTGAAAATACAATGCCCTAGAAAAGCTCCGTGATTTGCAATTCTCAATATGTTGTCTTCTTACATGCAATACAATTTTTTTTGTAGCTGGACATTTATAGTTAAATAATCCATTAAGTCGGTTCAATGGTTTCCTCAGTAGATTCCTTTAAGCCTCTACATACACACATTCACTGTATCTCTGTTTAAGGACAAATGACACCCTTGTGCCTCATTAGTCCCTTCTGGATATTTGTAATCTACCTAGCCATTATATTCTATATTATCTGTTCTGTACCAGTGTCACGTGCATTTTGTTGCCATGCTTATCCCTGTAATGCATGTTTAATTCTAAACATAATCCATGATGGATCAAAATGATGTTTCAAGATACACTATGGATGACCGCAACCTACTGTAGCTGACTAGGTTTGAATTTTGTCGAGAACAAAATCTAGACCCACCAAATAAGCACAAAATGGAATTCTCTCTTAACAAATGCTAAAAGTCACCTTGTAGAGTCGAACAAGCCATCATCTATGTCTCCAAAACAAGAGCAATCATCTGAAATAACAGCAAACGGTGAACCTGCCGAAGGAAGTTCTGTCATGGCCAAAACTGCAAAAGCATTCACATTCCGTGAGCTAGCGACAGCCACCAAGAACTTCCGATCCGACTGCCTTGTGGGAGAGGGGGGCTTTGGCAGGGTCTACAAGGGCCAGCTTGAAAATGGCCAGGTATATACAATAACGACTAATGACATTCTTCAGATGCAATCTTGCTCACTTGAAACAAATTGTTCCCTGCTTCAATTTTGTTGTTGTTGATGAATGATCAGCTTGTAGCTGTGAAGCAACTAGACCTGAATGGATTTCAAGGCAACAGAGAGTTCCTAGTTGAGGTCTTGATGCTCAGCCTCTTGCACCATCCAAACCTGGTCAGCTTGGTAGGCTATTGCGCAGACGGAGATCAAAGACTATTGGTGTATGAGTACATGCCCCTTGGTTCACTTGCAGACCACCTGCTTGGTAAGTGCTGGTCTTTTTCTTCACTAACACATTCATGTTCCAGTGCTCAGTTGACAACATCCACATTAATCTACGATGAAAACCTAGATTCTATAGACCATAAATTAAAAGAAATTCACACACATTATGTTCAGATTAAAAATCCTACAAATGATATTCAGACAACAGTATAGCATCATTTTCTAACGCTGTCATCATCAGCACATCTAATTACTAGATGCAACACGAACTTATAAGTTGAATTGTTGTCATTGCAGATAACACTTCTGATCAAATACCACTAAGTTGGCATAGAAGGATGAAGATAGCCCATGGAACCGCTAAGGGGCTTGAATACCTCCATGAGAAGGCAAACCCGCCTGTCATCTACCGAGATCTCAAGTCTCCAAACATCCTTCTTGATGAGGAATACAACCCTAAACTCTCAGACTTTGGGCTCGCAAAGCTCGGTCCTGTTGGGGAAAAGACACACATATCAACTCGGGTGATGGGCACATACGGGTACTGCGCCCCAGAATACATAAGAACAGGCCAGCTAACTATCAAGACCGATGTGTACAGTTTTGGGGTTTTCCTACTTGAGTTGATCACGGGAAGAAGAGCTGTGGATTCCAGTAGACCAGCAAGTGATCAAATCCTGGTTAACTGGGTATGCACCTTTTGTTTTCAGTGTACCTGATTGCACCAACATACATGCTCAGAGTCTACTTGCCTATATAAAATGCTTAGTTAGAAATTATTCAAAGAAGATGCCTGCTATGACTTTCTTCCAAAAAAAGAGAAAAAGATGCCTGCTACAAGATTTCTTTCTGACTGTTAGGCTAAATTCATGTTTGATCAACAGGCAAAGCCCATGTTCAGGGACAGGAAGAGGTACCATGAGCTAGTAGACCCTCTTCTTCGAGGTGACTATCCAGAGAGAGATTTGAGCCAGGCTGTGGGCGTGGCAGCAATGTGCCTACAGGAGGAAGCCTCTGTTCGGCCATACATGAGTGACGCTGTTGTGGCATTGGGATTCCTCGCAGAAGTGCCTGCTGGCTATGAAGAGAAGCCAAGTACTGCACCCCAAAAGGAACAGGTTGAAGATCCATCATTAACTAATAGCACTAAGCAAGATGAGAGCACAATCGATCGTCAACGAGCAGTTGCTGAGGCCATCGAGTGGGGCGCCATGAGGCAGAAACAGAAAGCTCAAACTCAAGGGAAGGAAAGGAAAATCACAGAGGATGTAAAAAGCAGTGATGGTACCCATGTGCAAACTTTTCGAGGTTCCCCTAACTTGTAACTTTTCAATTTTGTGCAAGCCTAGGCTGAATTGTCATACGGAAACTAGAAGCTGTAATTACCTTGTCTCATAAAGGTGGCAGGGATCAATCTCAAGGCACTATGGCTCTTACTGAATCCCAAAGGTTGTAAAAACCAGTATGGCGTATGCTTATATCTGTTGTGCAAAGATCACTGGGCTGTCTCATAACATGTAACTTTGCAATTTTCTGTGAGCCTTAGGGCTAAATTGTCATATAAAAATTAGAATCTGAAAATTAAGTTCTTGTCTCATAAAGATGTCGCTGTGTCAGGGATGTACACTTCTTGCAAAAAAGAAGAAAGAGGAACACAGTGTTTTTTTTTCCTTCTTTTGAACGAAAAAGACACTGAATCATGAGTCAAATGCAAATTATGTAACATCACAGTATCACAGGAACAGGCTTATAGACACTGAATAGAACCACATAGTACGTAAAAGGAAGTTGAACTTTATTTGCAAGTATGTTGGACATTTACAAAAGCATGAGAAGGCTTGTACCATCGAACATTGAACCTCAGGGGCAATTTATTAATTGTCTAGATCCTTCTCACCTCCTCCAGTTAGCAATATGCATTGATACCTGGCTTGCCAAAAGAAGTATCTCAGTCCTCTTTGAAGAGCTCGCGGCCAATAATCATTCTTCTTATCTCACTAGTACCAGCCCCAATCTCAAACAGTTTTGCATCTCTCAGGAGACGGCCAGTTGGATACTCATTTATGTATCCATTGCCACCAAGACATTGAATTGCCTGCCACAGGGGAAGGTTTAAGATCAATTAGTGGTCCAGAAATAACTTGATACATACTGCAAATTGCTAGGCTAAAAGCAGTTAGAAATAGTAAATTTAATAAGAACTTTGTCCAAGGAAGACAAAATAAGACTGCTGGGATGACACAAATGCAAAATTTGAGAAATCAACTGTTATCCGTCCAATGAAGGAAAAGAAACAGGGGCAAAATTTCTCAATGCTCGATTGCAAACAACAGACAACACAAATACCCATGAAATGAAGAGAAGGTTCTTACCTGAAGTGCAACTTGCGTTGCCCTTTCAGCAGCACAGAGAATAACTCCTGCACAATCCTGATTAGAAGAGATTATATTAAATGAAGATGAAGACAGTTTACCAGGCATGAGCATGATGCACAGAATTAGTTGTTTACTTTTGTCTTGAACAGCAGAACACATGCATGTGATGCAACAATGTAACTCCAAAGGAAAGTACCTTGCGGTCAACTTTGCCATTATCACAGTCCCTAGCAACCGAGTATACATATGATCTGAACAGCAAACAGAACTGCAATAAGAAGCTATTTAAACCTCTCAGTAGAAGTCTTGAGCAGATATCCCTACCTAGATGACTGCAAGGAGGTGTACATATCTGCCATTTTCCCCTGCATTAGAAGATTACTCATTATGGTTAGTGCCAGATGTCCACTAATAAAATGTTGCACCAAGAAACAGGAGATATGAGAGCTGCATGGCTATACCTGTATGAACTGAAATTCACCAATTGGACGGCCAAATTGCTCCCTCTGGCGAACATAAGGAAGAACAACATCAAGGCATGCCTGCATAAGCCCAATGGGACCTGCAGCTAATACAAGTCTTTCCAGATCAAGCCCTGACATCATGACATAAACACCTGCAACAAGAAAAGGTATCAAGAATATTCAAGATGGGTATCTATTTCAGGAACTCATTCTTTTAAGAGGGAGTTCGGAAAGTCCTTAAGGATGATATGAGAGTCAAATCCAAGAACTATCATAGTTTCCCATGTGTAGATTGGCATAGGAAATTAACTGTAAACAACCAAATGAAGATCGCAACACAGCAACAGTAGTCAAAACAGTCAGGAGATAATAGTAATACCTTTCCCTTCTTCTCCGAGCACATTTTCGTGAGGCACAAAGCAATTCTCAAAGACAAGCTCACATCTGTAAAAAAGATATCTGTCAAGTAGGAATCTAATGCACAATTTAATTATCCCCCCTTAAATAGAAAGACCATACGTGTCACTTCCTCGCATGCCAAGTTTGTCCAACTTCTGGGCAGTACTGAACCTGCAATGATATTGAAATTCTGGCATGTAAACATCTTTGTAGTTTCAACACAAACATATGTGCTATCCTAAACTTTTAATACAAACCTTAATCTAGCTTCGATCAAAGAGCACTAATACCATAAATTTCACATGACCAGAAATTTTTAGCAAGATACGCTTCCATGCCCAATTGAGCAGAACGAAAGAGAATGGAGTGGTTCTTTACCCTGGCATTCCCTTCTCGATTATGAATGCAGTTATTCCTTTTGATCCAGCAGCTATATCTGTTTTTGCATATACAACCTGCAAATCCCAACTTCAGTGAACTAGCAGGCTTATTATGGCTAAATAGAACTATAAACAACTGGGTGAAAGCTGCCACTGTGAAATGTCTGAAAATGTACACAGGCTCATTGAGAAATCAACAGTGGCTAAAGGAAACACATGGAAACACCAAGACAAAAAACAGCACAGCTTTTTTTTGGAAGGGATAGCACAGCTAATGACTGCAGATAATATGAGGGAATGAATGTACAAGGACCTCGAAACATTACCAGTGTCTGCGCAGATGGGCCATTTGTGCACCACATCTTATTCCCGTTAATGACATAGCCACCATCCACTTTCTCAGCTTTGCATTTCATACTGACAACATCAGAGCCAGCTGAAAGTAGGAAACTAGGAATTAACGTGAATCCCGTGCAGAAGTGAAACAGCACAGTACGCCAAACGAAATGATACTTACAGTTAGGTTCACTCATTGCCAATGCCCCCAACATGCTCTCCACTGATTAGCTTCAGAGAAAAGGTAAAACACATTATCAGAATCCACTATCACTGGACATACTACCCTTGAGTCTGATTGAAACAATGTTGATAATCTGGGAAAGAACCTTCGGTAAATACTTGTCCTTCTGCGCAGGGCTGCCATGACGGACCTATAAACAAACACCACACAAATTACAATTCCGTTTGTCAGGGATTGATTCAATCATTGTAATGACTAATGACATACTATAATCAAAGTAGACTAGTACCAGCTGGTTAATGCACAGATTCGAGTGGGCACCGTACGAAAGGCCGACCGACCCAGATGCCCTGCTGATCTCCTCCATGGCTATGCAGTGGTACATGTAACCGAGCCCGAGCCCTCCGTACTCCTCTGTATAACATGACAACCCCTGTAACTTAATCTATTCCAGTAACTAACATTAGACAATACAAAATTGCAGAGGCAGTGTTCCAAAAGGCAGTAATCTATTCCCTCAAGGCCATAACTAACATGACAACCCATGTTACTTAATCTATTCCCTAGACCCTCCCACCTTATTATCTACAAATAAAACCTCCCACCTTGCCCCCCTAGCGCCTATTAGAACATAGTACAGAGGTCCTAAACATTGTGTAAGCAGTAGTACTTGACTAGTTCCTTGCATCGCGGCACAAGCAAATTATTAGTCCATTGGGGATCAGATTCAGACATGGAACAGAGTGAAAATATCAAAATTAGATGGCACCTCAAAGCTGAAAACATGGAGGATTGGAGGCTGCATGTGCCTCTTAAATCCGAAATGGTCTTAAAATATAGTACTACCTGGCGAGGTGAGGCCGTGGAGGTTGAAGTCCCCCATGAGCTTCCACAGATTCACCTCCTGCACGCACCAAGCACAGACCAAATGAAGCCCTGGAACTCCAACGGGGGAATCAATGGCACGCGCAATCGCAGAGAGAGGGGGTTGGTCGCGGGGCTACCCTACCCTACCTTGGGGAAGTAGTTGGAGGCGTCGATGGCAGCGGCGTGTGGCGCGACGTGCTCCTGCGCGAATCTGTGCACGCTCTCCTTGAACTGAAACCAACCCGCGGGAGCGGGACGGGAATCGCGGTTAGTCCCATGGCCATGGTGGCGGAATCGGGGATTCGAGAGCTGCGACGCGGCGGGACGAACTTACCTGCTCCTGGGTGTCGTCGAAGAGGAGGGAGGAGGAGGAGGAGAGCCAACGGCGCGGCGCGGGGGATCCGCCTCCGGCGGCCGCGCGGCGGAGGAGATCTAGAGCCGGGAGCCAGCGCTGCATCGCGGCGGGCGAGGCGATCGCCGATCGAGAAGAAGAGGTAGTAGTAGCAGTAGCGCCGCCGCGCAGAAGAGTTGGCGACTGCTAGTGATTTAGCTTTCGTACTTCTGTACGAGGTGGAAGAGAGGAGAGGAGGAGTGACGTGTTGGGATTGGCTAGGCGAAATGATGGTGATGCAGTGCGGACGTGTTATCTTTCTCCCTCCCTTATCTGATCTCAAGCAGTGTTCAACTTGTCCCCGTCTTCTTCGCTAGACTGTAGAGCGCCATGCACACGTTCTCTGCGTGCGATCGATCCATCCTCTCGCCAATTCTGCGCCAACCCATCAATGTCTCACCCACCTGTTTTGCTTGTGCATGTATCTAATCACATAGTACGTAGTTTTGGTTGAGGCATATCCAGCCTGTATCTTATCACATACTGTATAGTTGCTCTATCCGGATCTGGAATTATTAGTGTGTATTGCATACCTGTTGAGTTCGTTGTTTTTCTGTACGTGTCGTTGTTGTAATGTAATGCAACTAGCTGAGTGATGCAGAGGTGCACAGCGTAGTAGCTATCACTCATTCTCATATAGTTTCTTCAGGTTATTAGACCCTGTACAATGCAGGTGCTTAGACAGCTGCCTTAGAAAAAAATTAAATTTTTTTCTGAGAGATGCTTAGGAAGGGCGACGGAAGCAAAGTTTAGCACCCGGTGTTAGGCTGGTGCTTAGGATGACAAGTAAATAGTACTCCAAGAAGCACCAATAGTACTCATATAAAGCGCTACATTGGAGACAACAGGTGCTAGAGTAGGTGCTACACGAATATTAAAGCAACTTAAGCACCCATATGAAGCACTCTGCATTGTAAATCACATATTTTTTTGAAACGCCACGCTACTCTCTCTCTTTAAGCACTGGGCTATAAGCACCCTGCATTATACATGGCCTTATGAGCTGGAGGAAGTTCTAGGTAAATTCTAGGCAGAGGAATTGGAGCAACAAGCTAAGCTTCAGTTATAAGCACCTCATACTGAAACAATTGTCTTTTGTTTTGTTGCTTCCGGTTATATGTTCAATTTGGATACATAACTCAAACTGTGACATGCATGGACTGTGGTGATGGATGCGGTTTGCAATCCCCTTATCCCGTGAGATGTCTATTCCTCTGGTCTTGAACAATGGATAATGTGAGATTGCTGGTGACTATAAAATAATGCTCTTGATGAGATAACTTATAGTAATTTTGGTGTTACTTTATTAAATATGCGGTGGGTTACTATAGAATAATGCTCTTGGTGAGATAGTGTTAATTGAAGCAGATGGCCCCTAAAACATGTTTCTATGTTTCATATAGCTCCATGTCTATAATTATAGTAGATCTTAGTATTTATTATGTCTTATTTTTACTGAATAATATACCTTATGTTCTTTAGTTCAGAGCCTAACTCGCATTCCGCCATTACATTTTTATGATTTACACATTTGCCATTCTTCCGTTAGCTCATATTAAGCTTTTTCTACTCTCTTTCGTTTACGTCAGTTGGACAGTTAATGCAGTGTGAAATGTGAAATGTCCAAAATACCATTGGCATCTCCTTCCTATGACTCTCTATCACCAATATCCCTGCTCGTAGGCCATATCCTTCCTCCACCATCCCTCGATGCTCTTTCTACGCCTCTACCCATCCACTTCAAACTCTAGCCAACTCTGACCCCAAGTCTCATTTCCCGCTCCTCCTCCCTCAAGATAAGTGCCACCACACTCCTTTCTCCAGAAGCGCACTGCCTCCTTCCTCATTCCATTCAACCATGGCTAGGGGAGCACAGCCTTGTAGGTGACACGGTGATGGTGAGGGCTGGTGATGAGGATATCCCTAACACTAATACAATCATACATCCACCATCACCAGCTGACCAAACTTGTCAAGTTGATATACAGGATCCAATGACAAGAGCTCGTACACGCTAACTTGATTATCAGGTAAATTCATTTATGAAGTTCAATCATTTTCTATGAACTCCATGATGCTACCAAAAGGAGATGATGTTATATTACTCAGGAATATAGAGTCAAGTTAAGAGAAGGATGACATCACTGATGTAAATAACACTAAGTAGAAGGTGGGTCCCACACGTCAACCCGGCCCCCCCTTTCTTTCTCATTTTCTCCCTTTTTCCCTTTTTTTCCTTCTCTTTCCTCTTCTCTTTTTTCTTTCTCTTCTCTTTTCTTTTCTCCCCTCCTCTTTTCTTTTTCTCTCTTTTCTTTCTTTCTTTCTTTCTTTTCCTCACCGGTCACTCACCCACATGTCAACCCGGCCCCCCTTTCTTTCTCCTTTTCTCCCTTTTTCCCTCTTCTCTTTTCTCTTTCCTCTTCTCTTTTCTTTTCTCCCCTCCTCTTTTCTTTCTTTCTTTCTTTCTTTTCCTCGCCGGTCACTCACCCTGCACCACGCTTGGTTCCTCTCCCTCTCGGCTCTCCCCTCAAACGCCGCCGCCCGGTCTCGTCCTCCCCCTGCTCTTCTCCACTCGGTCCCTCTCCTCTTCTCCCTTGAACGTGCCACCTCTTCACTCCCCGCTCCGAATGCACCGCCGTTCGCGCTCAATCCCGTCGTCGCTGGGCTCCATCCTCCGATCTCCCCCTTCTCTACTTCGGCCTCCCCGTCGCCGACGGCCCTCTGCCTCCCCTCGGGTCTAGGCTTGCCGCCGCTACCCTCGGGCCAGTGCCTCACCGTCCTTCTCCGAATGTGTTGCCGCCCTCGGCCCTGCTCCTCGTTGGCCGCCACCCGCACTTGCTGCCCGGGAGGCCGTGCGGCTCGGTGTGGTAGCTCCAGCGCCGCCGGTGCTCCACCGAGCCCCATTCCCGTCGGCGGCGAGTTGCGGGTGTCCGGTGCTCCACCGTCGGTAAGTCCTCAAACCTCTTTTCGCCCTCGATTCCCCATGGCTTACTTCTAGGGTTTGTCTATGAGGCTCGGCTGTGATGGCATTCAGGAGTTTATGGTGCATTCGAGTGTTGATCTAGCATGCTGTTGCGATTAATTACTTGTGGATGGTATGTGCTAATGTATGATAGTCATGCTATGCTGGAGAGGTTTAATCTCTCTGGTTGATTGTAACCTATAGATATATGTTGGGTACTACCACTACCTCAGTAAACATCATCACTGACGGGCGAAAACCCGCAATCACTGACGGGTTCAGCGCCCATCAGTACGCTCCTGTCAGTGGAAGTGAAACTTCCACTGACGGGCCGGCAGCCCGTCAGTAGTGGCTGTCACCACTGACGGGCCCCTGGTTATGGCCCGTCAGTGGTTTAACCCTCCACTGACAGGTAAATATTATTCTGCCCATCAGTAATTTCCTTTCAGGGATTTTAAAAAATAAATTTTGGATATTACAGCCACCATTACACATTATACATTACACATTACATTCATTACATTCATTACACAAATAAACAAGTATTTCTATATGCATCAGCACTTCATTACACTGACCAATGCCTTCTGCTTCGGTGAAGATCGACAACATATGATTGATGCACACTTGACAGCAAGATCCAAGAACTTAAACTTGACGACATCTTCCAAAGCATAAGTTAACGATTTACCATCAATGATCAGTGCAAAAGATTCCGTGCTGGACCGAGTTAAGGTTGGAATTTGTTTGATTCCATCCTCTATCTGATCCAAGACACTTTGCTTTGATGCCTGAATAGCCAATATAGAGGAAAATAATTATCGCAAGTTCGAACATCTAGGTGAATGCATGTTTTCTTAAACTCTTTTCTTTTTAAACATTTGGGAGCTATTGTTGCAAATATAGTCACTCTAAAATTACAAAAGCATATGCAATATTTCAGTAACAAAGGTAACTCAATCATTTATTCACCTTGGCAATGGATTGTTTGTCTCTAGTTTTCTCGAATGCAATGATTTCAGGTTCTTCCAGGGTGATGATTATCTGCGTCATTCCTTGTCTAAGTAGGCTACATGCAAAACTGAAGATGAAGAAACACATATTCAGAAACAGAAATAGCCAGGTTGTACGTTTTTTAGAAATAGCCAGGTTGGACTAAAAGAAATGTACCCGATATTGATAGCCGTCTCCATTTTGTCACCTGTCAGCACCCATATCTTAATTCCTGCTTGTGCAAGCTTGTCAATGCATTCTGGTACCTGAATACAAACGCACATGTGCACCAATGAACAAGAACTATTTAATATTTATTAGAATGCATTTGAACAAAATCAAAATGGACTGGAAAAGATAGCCTGTTCACAAAAAGCAATATATCGATATCAGTATCTAAGATATATCCTCAGAATTAACCATCAACACGGGAATAAGCTAAGAGAAACAAGCATAAATCTATTCTTACAAATAAAGATAGAATTACATGAATCACTGTTCTTCTGATAAGCTTAATAACATACAAGCAAAGGTCATCTACTAGCATAATATATGTTCCCATCAATTTCAAGAAGGCAATCATAATAATCTAATCACCAAAGAAAGAAAATATAATATCAAGTAGACACAACCATATCATAAAACATTATAAAACAAAAGATCAACAAAGAACTGCAATTCCTTGATGAAGAGGAGGCCGCCGCCGTCAGCGTGGAAGAGGAGGACGCCGCCGCTGCTCCTCGCGTGGACACCGCCGTGGATCCCGCCGCCACTAGATCTCGCAGCCACGGCGGTCGGGGAGGACGGTCAGGGACCTTGTGCCGCCGCCACGTGGTGCCCGACGCGCCACGCACACGCCGGAGAAGGGGACGGTGGTGGAGGGATTCGGGGATCCGAGGGAATGGCGGTGGAGGAGGGAGAGGGGATGGCGGCCTCGGTCATGGGTGGGGAGTAGGCCGGTGGGACAGAGGAGGAAGAGGAGAGATGGAGGGAGCAGGCCGGCGGGATGGAGCAGGCCGGCGGGATGGAGAAGGAAGAGGAGAAGGGGGCTCGGGTTAGGGTGAGAATGGGGAGGAAGAAAATCGGGGGGAGGGGGGTTGGCGGCTGGGTAGGGTTAGGGTTAGGATCTTATACACCGGTGCTCCAGGCTGGGCTTTTGGGCCGTGGACAGGTTGAGAAAAAAGAAAAGAAAAGAAAAGAACTATCACTGACGGGCCTAAAATGGGGCCCGTCAGGCCTAAAATGGGGCCCGTCAGTGAAGATCCGATCTTCACTGACGGGCACGCAAGGTGCGCCCGTCAGTAGAATTGTTCGTCAGTGGAGATGCCAAGTTGTGCCTCTCGTCGTGCCCGTCAGTGATGATTATGTAGCAGAAGTGTTTTCTGAGATAGTGTACGCATGCTGGGGAATCTTGACTGTGGAGCTTGTTCTGCTCGGAGAACTAGTCTTTTTCAATTCTGCCCTCTAGTCTTCCTAGTCTAAGGCTGGACACGAGCCGAGCAGAGGCTCTCTTGGGCTCGAAAAATTAGGAGCCGAGGCCGTGCCAACGAGCCTGGGGTGGCTGGGCTCGGGCTCGGGCCAGGTTCGAGCCGGCTCGGACCGGCTCGTGAGCCCAGCTCCGTAGCCACCCGACCGAGTCCCTGAGCTCCCGATCCAAAATCCCCCGAGCCCGACTCGCCTGACTCCCGAGCGACTCTCCCGCACGCTGCGTTAGGCAGACCCGCCGCTCCTCCTCCTCCGCGGACGCCGCCGCCGCCCGCCGTTACTCTGCGGACGTCGCCACCAGCCCGCAGCCGGCCCACCGCTCCTTCCCGACCGAGTACCGGCGGACGCGATTGGGCGCGCCGCCGCTCCTCCGCAGAACGCTGCAGCCAGCCCGCCGCCCTTCCGCTGACTGGCGGACGCCGCCGCCGCTCGGTAAGCCCTGCAGTTGCCCTATCTCCGCCGCTCTTCGTCCCTGTCACGGGAGGAGGCAGCTCCCCTATCTCCAACGTTCTTCGTCCCTGCCGTGAGAGCAGGCCCTTCTCCGTGCGCCTCCTCGACTTTGCCGTGGGCGGAGGCCCTTGTCCATGCTCTTCCTCATCTTTGTCCCGTGTAATGGCCCACTCCACACACCTCATCGTCCGATCAACTCAATTGCGGTGGCTCATTCGAGATCTAGGCGAAGAAGGCTACATCGGCGACCTTTGCTGCTGGCAGTGTTGGTCACGAGATCGAGTGGAAGCCGGTAGGAGCTGGGTGATGTTGCATACGAGTAAATTTTTTTTGTTGCAGAAGGCTTTTGTTTTCGTTGCAATAGATTTGTTTGTCCTGCTGTTGCATTCGTATTTTTGGTTTGTTTCGATCGTGCTAATTTTGTATTGCAGTTGCACAAAGATTTTATTGCAATGCTTTATTGTCATTGTTGCATAAGACAATATGGTTTTGTGCATCCGTCTCTATGCACGAGCGTCCCACCTATACCAGTCGCGGTGGTGCTTGGGTGCGAATCTACTTATCTAGTCGCCTAATTTGCTTGGATTGTTTGGTTGGTTCGGTAGGGACGGTGTCTTGAATCTAGTGCGGCGTTGCAATTTATGTCTGCGAGTAGAGATGTATGTGGTTAGAATTAGTTTGGAGGATTCGTTTGTATGGATTGACAAGATTGTAGATTGTAGATTTGTAGCTTTTGCAATTGTGCAGGTTAGTTGGTGTTTGTGTAATTGAGCCGATTTGATCAGAAATTGCACAAATCTAAAAAAAGTAAATGCTGCTACGATTGTGGCCTGAATGTGCTGGAGGACGCTCTCCCTGCCAATTGTCGTTGTATGGTAGCTTTAAGAACTCTGTAGGTTAGAGCGCTGTTGCAACTTTTTTTCTTGAAACCGAATGCAAAATTGCCTCAATCTATTTAATTAAGCCGAAAAGAGTTGCCCGGTTAATTAGGGCAAACCGGGCAACTTGTGTCCATGAGTAGTTTTGTATCTGGTTAGAATTAGTTTGAGGATTGGTTTGTATGGATCGACAAGATTGTGGTTTTGCCAATTGTCCAGTTTAGTTGATGTTTGTATAATTTAGGTGACTCGATCAGCAACTGGAGAAATCTAGTAAATACTACTATAATTGTGGCCTGTAGCTGGAAGAACGCTTTCCCAGCCAATGTTACCTGGTAGCTTTGTCCTAGTGCTCTTCTCAGTTCTGCTGTTTGGTGCTGTAAATGCAGACTATCTGTTTGGGGGTTACTCTGATCATGAACTTATAGAACTTCGTAGGTTGGGGTTTGGTTAACTACAAATGGCCGACTTTTGAGCCTAGTTAAAAGTCTAGTAGCTTTTCTGAAGCCGAATGCTGTTGTTAGTTCATTTCGTCCAGTAGCAACGAAGGTGTAGGTTTATTTCTCCAAAAGAGAGAAATAAAGGTGTGTATGAAGATCAGCTAGGGGAGTAAGTATGCTGATATCATTGGGAATTTGGAGGCTTTAGAATCTAGTGTTCTTTTTTGTAGATCTTTCCATGGTAGTACCATGTTAATGCTTGATGTTTTCTTTTACAAAACATTATTATTCATGTTCGTTGTATTTGCATTTGCAGGAAGAACGTATCGATTACCGGCCAACTATGAGTCTGAGATTATCAAGAGAGAATTTGATGGGCAGCGATTGGTGCCTCAAGTTGAGCATCAAGATGGCCCAACATGCGTCTTACATGCAATTTCATATGGGGCGCAAATGGAGATGCGGTGCACATACTTTCAGGCATGTCAGAAATGTGATGTCGTGTTTGACGTCGGCCATTTCAGATACCTGTATGAGAGGGAGACAATGGTTCCGATCTTGTATGACCGCTCTCCAAGAATCAACAGAGCACTTGCACTGTTCAAAGAGATGGGTGTACTAGCCAACTCAAGCAAGTTTGCAGAACCTATGGCTGTGCATCTGCCGGGATACCAGTCTTATCCTCCTAAGATTGATCAAGTAACCAGCAATCTAATCCCAGCTCTCCACTTTGACGACGTCAAGCGCATCATCGACCATGGAAGACCAATAATAGGGAGTTTTGCCGTGGGAGAAGACTTCCCAATGTTGAAAGCCGACACTATCTATGACTTCAAGTTCAAAGAGGAGGATGGTTTGGAACTTGAAACACACTGTGATGTTCATGGATCACGGAAGGAAGAAGGGCAAGTCGTAGCTCAAGTTTTTGAATTCACACGGCCCCGGATTTGGAGAAGACGGGTTCGGCCACGTTTACTTTGATCGGATCTATTAGACCGACTCAGAGTACTGTTTTCACTTGTTGACCTTCAGTGCTTCACCCTCCTCCGCACGTTAATGCTCGATGTTTTCTTTTACAAGAAATGATTATTCATGTTCACTATATTTGCATTTGCCGGCTGACTATGAGTCTGAGATTATCAAGATAGAATTTGATGGCTAGCGATTGGTGCCTCAAGTTGAGAATCAAAATGGCCCAACATGTGTCTTACACGCAATTGCGTACGGGGCGCAAATGGAGATGCGTCTCACATACTTTCAAGCGGGTGAGAAATGTGATGTGGTGTTTGATGTTGGCCATTCCACATACCTGTATACGAACTACGCACTCTCTACACCGACTAACCTTTTCTTCTATACTTAAAGCACTATTGTGATTTCGGGTGACCGATCTGCTCACGTCGAATCATAACTTGACAAGCACTAAGTACTAGAAGTATGCATTTTACCAGGGAGACCATACTTACACAAAAGAACTATTTATTCACTAATACAACTTGAATACAATACTCTTTAAGTGGCAACCCTACCACTCTACTATAACCTTCTCATGGCTATCCCTAAGATTCTCATACTTGGTAGCTTCTCTCTTGGTGACACCCCTATTTATACTTGTACAAGCCCATAGGATTGGTGCCAAGTGACAATCATTCAAAGCCTTCAACTACAAGTATCTTTATTCTAGAATTTTCTACTAAAATATCTAAGTCAAGATATTTCTATTTATCCATGGAAAGATTTCTCTAGCATCTTCCATGATAAATATCTAGGTCTAGATATTTCTTACATTTGTTGTGAAGCATGGTAAGTAGTTTATTCTAGAACTTTCATGGCAAATATCTTGTCTCCCAAATCTTCTAGAGTATTCTCAAATATGCATTGCATATTTTTGACAATCATGGATCCATATTATCGTATCCCTGTTGCACAACCAAATGGTGAGCCTTTTTTGCTTAAATTTGACGATCTAATCTGCGACCTAACAGAAGTTGGGAAACATGAGGTGATGACATGGTGGCAATAGAAATTGATTTCTTATCATCCAGCCCTCGCTTCTTTTATCGTGTGGAGGCAATTTTTTATGATACTCTAAAAGTCATCAAATTACTTAATCTTGATTACAATGAAAACTTCCTGAAAGCAATACCGTATGGATCATCGGCTACTTGGCGAATTGCAGTTGGAGAGGAAGCAGATGATTGGAGAGAGATATGTGCCAGTTCAACAAACCCTATATTGCATGAGGTTTTTTGGCATGAACATGAGAATAATAGTGCCGGTAAAACCCCACAGGACAAATAGACTGATGAGAATTTGTCATTTCATGAAACTATGTTTGGCGTGTTGTGATTGAAGAGAAATTTGGTAGAGCATGCGGGACGAACATGGCACAACAAAGGGAATTAGAAAAATAGAGTTGTTCTCAGCATCTAAGTGTGAACATCTTGTGGCATATCTTTCAGAAAGATCTTGCAACTTGAGAAGATAACAAGAGAAAAGATGTAAGCCCTTGTTCTTTCATTCTATGTTTTTTTTGCGGGGACATTCTATGTTATTTATTTTGTGATTAGTTAAGACTTAAGTTTTAAGAGTGGACATGATAGGAGTAGAATCTGAATGTATGCAAGTAGCTATGATTCTTTTGTACTAAAATTGTGTCATTTGTTTAGGGAGGCCGTAGCTTCGTAACTTTTGTTTTGTTATGATTTTTGAACAAAGGTCTTGTGAGCTGTTGCTAATAATCTGAGTTATGTTTCTACAATATCACATCTATAAAGGAGGACATGTTCAATGCTGCTTTCCCTTAAACCATTTTCAATTGCGCCATTCTTCTCTGGCATGTGATCTGCTTTGAGTTTATGTTTAGGGAGACGATGGTTCCTTCCCATCGTGCACGATCGGACTCCAAGAATTAGCAAAGTGCTTGCACTGTTCAAAGATATGGGTGTACTAGCCAACTCGGACAAGGTGTTGCATCTGTCGTGACACTAGTCTTATCCTCAACTATCGCCATTTCGGGCCCCGCTGCCAGTGGAATGGCGGCAAGTTCACCGCGCCGCAACCGTGGCAGTGGTGCCCTCTCCGGTGCAGGTATATATATGCACACACACACATTTGCTGCCTTCTTTGGATGCTGCCTATTGTGACATGACATTGCTGGTTAGCTGGTTGCCTAATTCGAATTCTTTAGCATATTGGCAAGGTTTAGCTAGATTTTTACACAGGAAAGCTAAACCTAAGTTAAAATTTTTAAGGTTGCCTAAATCCTTTCTGGAGATCAAACTAAAACAGTTTAGCCTATGGAATCAATAATTGCCTTGGTTGCCTAATTGTTGCCTGATGCCTTATAACCTGTTGCCTAAACATAGTTCCCTTTATATCAATTGATTCCATAAGTTAACTTAAACTTTATCGAGTCCAAATCCAGTTTTTGGTCTCATAAGTTTGATCTCCTAAATGAATACTGCACCTAAACCCTAAACCCTAGAGGTGCAAACATTTTAACCTTAACCTCTTCCTCTCTTTTGCATCTATCGGGGATGCACTTACCCTCCTAAGATCGATCGAGTAACTGGCGAGCCAATTCCAGCTCTCAACTTTGATGACGTCAAGCGCATCATCCAACAAGGAAGACTGTCGCGGGGATTTCGCGGCAATACTCATTTCTTATGGATCGGGGCGCGAGTGGAGGAACCAGTGGGATGCACACGAGACGATTTTACCCAGGTTCAGGCCCTCTGTGGAAGAGGTAATACCCTACTCCTGTTGGATGAATTATCTGGCCTCGTATGAGGAATCAAGGTCTGTACAGAGAGTACAGAATGCGTAAGACTAATGAGATCAATTGAGTCCAACCCTCTCTAAGGGTCCCAGCTTTGCCTTATATAGAGTGGACAAGGCTGAGGAATTACAATGCCGAGTTGGCTGGATCGTGGCTCGCCTGGCGCGGGTCGTGCGGCTGCACGTACGGGGTGGTAACGGCGCATTCATCGTGTGT
Source organism: Stipa capillata (assembly GCA_019208055.1). Taxonomy (NCBI): domain Eukaryota; kingdom Viridiplantae; phylum Streptophyta; class Magnoliopsida; order Poales; family Poaceae; genus Stipa; species Stipa capillata. The sequence continues at coordinate 101,548 of JAGXJF010003127.1, forward strand.
CGTTACCCCCGGGTTGAATGCATCATAACGCTCGTGGTTGAATGCGTCGTGGCGCTGACTTGATGACGCGCTGCCAGCCCAGCCGTGTGGAGCCGAGTGGACTTCGTGGAGTGGACTTGGGCCACCCCTGGCCTGTTGGGCCTACCCCTCGGGGATCCCGCCGTCAGTAGCCCCCGAGTCCTTCGGGGTCTCGCTGTTGGTGCCGACTCCTTCTCTGGACTGAGAAAGCTCCGTTTGGAGAACAACCTGTGCGTGCCGCCGAGTCGTCTTGCAGGGAGACCTTGATGGACTCCAGAAGTTCCTGAAAAGTAAAAGGTGAGCTAGTAGTGGAAAAAGTCTCGGTGATACCCGAAGTTCTCTGCTGTGGAGAGTGGCTAGTGGCCCGCTGGGAGGCGTATCATGAATTCTGAATGGATCCGAGCAGCGTCTGGGCTTATCTGAGTCGGTCGTTACCAGCTAGTGTCCGTAGGGGAACGCTCTCGAGTTCCAGCTTCGGAACCGAGTCTTCGGACTTCGGCACTTGGCTCTGAATGAGTTCAGAACTCAACTTGCGCCGTCAGGGATGCCGAGTCCATCCTTCGCTCTGGCGTTGCTGAGTGGCCTGTGAACCTTGTTGGGCCGGCCATTGACGCCCATTGCAGAGCTGGTCTGCTTCCGAGTGAGCGCAGTTGGTGTGCCTCGGGATGTGTGTATGCTGCTCGGTGGAGCCGACGCGGTCGGTACTCGGTTGGCCGACTCCACCAATCAGTCTTCGCGTTGCTGCGCAGCGGGTTGGATCCGGATTCGAGCTGGCTCGTGGATGCGCGAAGCGTCGCGGCTGTTGATGATGTCATGAGCTGTCGTCAGTGTGTTGTCCCGTCACTTGCCGCATTTAATGCGCGCAGACAGCACAATGGGCGCGCGGGACATTGGACCGCCATCATCACGCCTTGAGTTTAGCGCGAGTCATGCGCGCAGTGGGTCATTCTTCTGGGACTTATCGTTTGTCTTTTATAAGCTCTGGGGGCGCGATCAGCGCACCCAGTGGGTGTAGCCCCCGAGCTTCCGGCCGATTCGAGGAGTCGGGCGGAGGGTCTTTGCTAGCTTGCGTTGGATGGTGACTGCCGGAGCTCTCGTTGTCGTCCGAGTCTGAATGAAGCTTCCGCCGACTGGCTAGACGCCGAATCGCGGACGTGGAGTCTGCCGAGTCGTGGACGGGGAGTCTGCCAACGACGAAGTCCGCCGGGTTGCGGACGTGGAGTCTGCCGACGATGAAGTCCGCCGACTAGCTAGATGCCGAGTCACGGACATGTAGTCTGCCGGGTCGCGGACGAGGAATCCGCCGGCGATGAAGTCCGCCGACTGGCTAGATGCCGAGTCACGGACATGCAGTCCGCCGACGACGAAGTCCGCCGGGTTGCGGACATGGAGTTCGCCGACTGGCTAGATGCCGTGTCACGGACATGCAGTCCGCTGACGACGAAGTCCGCCAGGTCGCGGACGTGGAGTCCGCCGATGATGAAGTCCGCCGACGACGAAGTCCGCCGGGTTGCGGACGTGGAGTCTGCCGACGACGAAGTCCGCCGACTGGCTAGATGCCGAGTCATGAACATGCAGTCCGCCGGGACACGGACGAGGAATCCGCCGGTGATGAAGTTCGCCGACTGGCTAGATGCCGAGTCACGGACATGCAGTCCGCCGACGATGAAGTCCGCCAGGTCGCGGACATGGAGTCCGCCGATGATGAAGTCCAGGTTCCCAAAACGGAAAGCCTGTGCTTCGATGAACCTGGCAACAAAGTATTGAGCCAGCAGCCTTCGTGTTGGCGTCGTTTTGCGACTCGTCGAACCACCTATAAGGCCCAAAAAATAGAGTGAACTTGCGACTGCATTTAATCATACACTGGGGATGCCGAGTGAACATTTATATGCAAGCAACAAGTCAACTGTTGGTTGTTTAACTGGTTGAGTTAAAACGTATCCCTGTCTTTGCGTGATATTTTTTCGTGTGTAAGTTTAACTTGCTCCGTGTGCTCTTGCCAACGAGTCGTATCCTCGAGGAGCAAACTAGAAGTTGGGGTTGCCAACCTAGTCGTACTCCTAAGGCGTAAACTGTATGTTGGAGACGAAGAGTTGGCATAAGTATACTCACACATTACTGAAATTATCAGAAAGACAAGGGAAACTAGCTGAGTGCGCCGGGACGTGACGCACCCGAACAAGTAAAGACTCGGGGATGCCGAGTGAATTGTTGTGTTATGCATAAATAATTAACTATTTGAGTTAATTGCTCTCTTGAAGTTGCTTTTGCGTTGAGTCCTTTCGCGTGCAAGTTAGCTTCCAGCTTTTGCTCTTGCCAACCGGACAGCTAGGTTGCAACTGTAGTTGGGGACGAAGAGTGGGCTTTCAGCGTGACCGTACACATTTACTTAGACTTTTGCTATAAGACAAAGTTAAAGGAGCCTGAGTACGCCGGGTCGTGACGCACCTAGTGGGTGGTTGAGGTAGCCCCTGAGGGTTGCCTAGGAGAGTCGAACCAGTCAGTTGTTGATGTAGCCCCGAGGGTTGCCCGGGAGAGGCAAAAATAAACTTGTGATGGAGTAAAAAACGAAGCTTAAGCAAAAAGTGACTCATCTGTTTTATGCTCCAGGCTTTGGTGACATGGTCTGAGTCATTGAAGCGACGAGGTCGGAGTCCGCGGAGCGACGACATGGTGAAGTAGTCCTCGGAGCCTGCTTTAGAGGAGAGTCGGACTCGGCGTGGTGGAGTCGGACTCGACGCGGAGGAGTCGGACTCGGCTGTAGAGGAGTCAGACTCGGCATGGGGGAGTTGGACTCAGCGCGGAAGAGTCAGACTCGGCTGTAGAGGAGTCGGACTCAGCGCGGAGGAGTCGGACTCGGCTGTAGAGGAGTCGGACTCGGCATGGGGGAGTCAGACTCGGCGCGGAAGAGTCGGACTCGGCTGTAGAGGAGTCGGACTCAGCGCGGAGGAGTCGGACTCGGCGCGCAGGAGTCAGACTCGGCATTGGGGAGTCGGACTCAGCGCGGAAGAGTCGGACTCCGCTGTAGAGGAGTCGGACTCAGCGCGGAGGAGTCGGACTTGACATGAGGGAGTCGGACTCGGCGCGGAAGAGTCAGACTCGGCTGTAGAGGAGTCGGACTCGGCGCGGAGGAATCGGACTCAGCGCGGAGGAGTCGGACTCGGCTGTAGAGGAGTCGGACTCTGCATGGGGGAGTCGGACTCGGCTGTAGAGGAGTCGGACTCGGCGCGGAGGAGTCGGACTCGGTTGTAGAGGAGTCGGACTCGGCATGGGGGAGTCGGACTCGGTGCGGAAGAGTCGGACTCGGCTGTAGAGGAGTCGGACTCAGCGCGGAGAAGCAGATCTCGAACGCAGCTTCCTCTTTTTTTTATGCCAAGAGGCACTCGATGATCGAAAGATTCCCAGAGATCTAACCATCAAAATAGGCTCAAATTTGGTAGGCACGTGCATGACAATATGGCACACAACTCCACAAAAAATCTCTCCAATCAGAGGTGGTATGATAGGTCGCCCAATGGTCGAGACGAACTTGGATCTGGACGCTCTGTGCAGGAGTTCGCGCAGATCCGAAATTTGCCGTAGTAATAGGGAGATCGCCGGAGATTGAACCATTGGATCGAGCTGGAATTTTAGGACGTGATGTAAAGTTCGCATGACTTGAACGGTGGATTTATCGAAACAAGGTCAGAGGCGGCCGGTATTCTGGTTTTCCCAAGATCGCGCGGATTCCAGACTGAGTGCGTACAGTACCTCCATTTTTTAGAGATCGCCGGAGATCCCGCCGTCGGATCATGACGAAATTTTGCAGGGTCGATGTAGGCTTTATCCCGCAAGATCCCACTGAAGGGATCGGCGAAACAATGCTTGAGGCCGCAGAGGGAGCGCGAACAAGCCGGTCGTTCGTGCTGTCCCGCTCGAACGCGCGGGGGCGATGTTGCTGTCGAGCCCCCGAGCTCCGCGGCCGAAATTCTCCATGATCACGGGTGAGATCGAAGTTGATGTTGATGACGGATCTCATCTGGATCCTTTCAGATGAATCCATACGCACTTGCCCCTACTTGGTGTGCCAACTGTTGCGGGGATTTCGCGGCAATACTCATTTCTTATGGATCGCGCGCGAGTGGAGGAACCAGTGGAATGCACACTAGACGATTTTACCCAGGTTCAGGCCCTCTGTGGAAGAGGTAATACCCTACTCCTGCTGGATGAATTATCTGGCCTCGTATGAGGAATCAAGGTCTGTACAAAGAGTACAGAATGCGTAAGACTAATGAGATCAATTGAGTTCAACCCTCTCTAAGGGTCCCAGCTTTGCCTTATATAGAGTGGACAAGGCTGATGAATTACAATGCCGAGTTGGCTGGATCGTGGCTCGCCTGGCACGGGTCATGTGGCTGCACGTACGGGGTGGTAACGGCGCATTCATCGTGTGTCGTTACCCCCGGGTTGAATGCATCATAACGCTCGTGGTTGAATGCGTCGTGGCATTGACTTGATGACGCGCTGCTAGCCCAGCCGAGTGGAGCCGAGTGGACTTCGTGGAGTGGACTTGGGCCACCCCCGGCCTATTGGGCCGAGTCCTCGTCTTGGGCCTACCCCGCGGGGATCCCAAACATTCTAAGTTAAATTACACACTACTTCAGATAGAAAACATGATGAACTTCTCATGAATAATCATCAAAGTCGCCCAATGGGCGCTATGCCAATCCCTGAAGTTCAGGCCAACACTCAGAATAAATTTCATGGTCGTAAGAGGAACTATAAAGAGTTCAAAGGAAAGTGGAAACAAAACAACAAGCAGACAAACAACAAGTTTGACAAGGGTAAGGGTCGTTTTCAGAAAAATGATCCCAAAGACAACTCTCAAGTTTGTCAAAGATGTGGGTGTACGAATCATCGTACTAGGAAATGCCGAACACCAAAGCACGTGGTTGACTTGTACCTCCAATCCAAGGGAAAAGGCAAACAAGTTCAAGGGGTAAAATTCAAAGCTAACTTCAGCGAACAACCAGACAAGACTCTGGAGGCAGGATGTTCTCAGATTCTTCCTCATAAGGAGATTAAAGACCAAGCCAAGAAGGATGATGACCCCATGGATCTTGATGACATGCTTATGGAATTCAATTCCCAAGACATGTATAGAGACCTCAATTAGTCTCCCTATTATTCCTAAATTATGTTATTAGCCTATATTGTACGTACTAATTCCTAAAAGACGTACTATATTCTCCTTTTATTGTATTGTATTGTGTTATTATGTACCTCAGGCATAATATTTAATATACATGATGTATGTATTCTATATAAATTAAGTTCATAATAAATTCTCTTTTATTTTATATAGAATTTTTCAAGACAATCCAATGGAGGAGGAAATATGTTTAGTGGATAGTTGCACCACAAACACAATTTTAAGGGAAATGAAATATTTCCATACTCTGAAAAAGAGCAAAGGAAATGTTATGACTATCGCTGGACGCGATGCCATCATCATTGGTTCTGGACAAGCCACAATCATCCTCATGGGTACGAAAATAACGATCGAGGATGCACTCTTGTATCCTGATTCTACTCGTACCTACTAAGGTTTAAAGATAGGAAAATTTGATGATATGCTCCAAAGTTGGGGGGCGTTTGATCATTTGCCCCCCCCCTGAGAATGACTGGTGGGGTCCGGGGCCACCCGCCATTGACACAAATGGGGCAAATGATCAAACGCCCCAACAACTTTGGGGCAAATGATCAAATCCCCCTTAAAGATATCCATAAAAATGGTTTCCATGTTGAAACTTGTGTTGAGAGCAATGATGAAAATCTCCTCATCACTAAAACTAACGGATATGAAAAACAAATACTTGAGAAAATTCCTTCTTTATCATCTGGATTGTACTACACATACATCAGACCAATCACACATGTTGCGTACAAAGTAATTTTTCAAAATCTTGACAAATTCAAGGTTTGGCATGATCGCCTTGGTCACCCTGGGATAGGGATGGTGAGAAAAATTATTGACAATTCTGTTGGTCACGACTTAAAACTTACAAAATTTCCCAAATCCTTAGATTTTGTATGCACCGCATGTGCTACAGAGAAATTAATCTTAAGGCCCTCTCACCTTAAGATCCAAAATGAGCCACTTAATTTCCTCGAACGCATTCAAGGAGATACATGTGGTCCTATTCAGCCATTATCTGGACCATTTAGATATTTTATGGTCCATATTGATGCATTCACTAGATGGTCGCATGTGTGTCTATTATCCACAAGGAACCATGCTTTCGCTAAATTAATTGCTCAAATTATCAAATTAATAGTAAATTATCCTGAACATAGGATAAAAAACCATTCGAATGGATAATGCCGCTGAATTCACTTCGCGAGCATTTAATGATCATTGCGTAGCATTAGGCGTAAATTTGGAACATTCTGTACCTTATGTACATACTCAAAAACGGTTTGGCTGAATCTCTTATAAAAAAGAGTCAAATTAATTGCTCAACCACTTTTACAGAATTCAAATTTTACCAAATTCTGCTTAGCTTTACAACTTGAGTTTTTTCCCTCAGGAATTCTTGTACATCACTCAGCTTATATCTAGAAAATCTTGGAAAAATTCAATATGGATAAATCATATCCATCCAAGACACATATGGTCGTTCGATCTCTTGATAGAGATAAAGATTCATTTAGACCTAGGGGCGATGATGAAGAGATATTAGGACCTGAAGTTCCTTATCTCAGTGCCATCGGAACACTTATGTATCTAACAAACTGCACCAGGCCTGATATTTCATTTGCAGTTAATTTATTAGCTAGACACAGTGCGTCCCCTATAAAAAGGCACATGATTGGTGTAAGGAATATCCTCAGATATCTCTAAGGCACAAAAGATCTTGGTTTATTCTATCAGAAAAATCACGATATGACTATAGTAGGATATGCTGATGCTGGCTATCTATCTGATCCCCATAACGCCAGATTTTGGGCTGGTTTTGTATTCTTACATGGTGGAACCGTCTTCTCTTGGAAGTTCTCAAAACAGACTTTAGTGGCTACTTTCACTAATCATTCTAAAATAATCACATTACATGAAGCATCACATGAATGTGTATGACTTCGCAGAATGATTAACCACATACAAGAGTCATGTGGTATTGGTGCCTTAAAATCACCAACTATTATCTACGAAGATAATTCCGCTTGTGTTATACGAATGCAATCAGGTTATGTAAAAAGCAATATCACCAAGCACATTGCTCCTAAATTCTTTTATCCCCATGAATTACAGAAAAGCGGGGAAATATAAATCTTGCAAACTAAATCTTGTGAAAATCTAGCAGATTTATTCACACAATCTCTACCAACATCTTTATTCCAAAAATATGTTCATGGAATCAGTACGAGACGCCTGAGAGATTTGCAAGGTTCAAGGAGAGTAAAATCCTAAAGAAATAACCTGACAATGATCATCAGATCATATATATTGCACCCTTTTCCTTCCAAAATGGTTTCTCATAACGAGGCAATATTGATTCAAGCATATATATATGTCATATCATTTTCTCCTTATTTTTCCCATTGGGTTTAAAAAGGGGTTTTCCATGACATATTCTTCTTTATATATTTTCTCCTCATACTTTTCCCACAGGGTTTTTAAGAGGAGTTTTTAGATGCACTACATACAAGGATGGGGTTTTTAAGAGGAGTTTTTAGATGCACTACATACAAGGATGAAATTGATCAAGGGGGAGTGTTGTGAACCGACGTGCCACATCGGAGGGATACGACGTCTTGACCAATTAGCAACCGTCATTAGCAGTTGCTAATGACATTTCAAGACAAACAACTGCCGTCTTTCCCCTTGTATATATGTGTACAAAGATTCAAACATCAATACAAGAATCACTTCTCAGTGTCAAATTGCTGTTACTATTTTCTACCCTAGCTCATATACTAACTCACGCTATAATTTATATTCTGGAACTGCCCTCCAACTCCTTAGTCACCAAGTTAGATTGAATTGTGCTAATAGCTCTCACAATGAATCCATGCAGCTGAATGTTAATGTGGTAAACACTGAAAACTATCAGCTTAGTGCAATAGGGGAATTAGATATCCGTTCTACAATTAAGACATACATAAAAAATAAGGAAGCTATGCGTGTTCTCCCTGGAATAATTTACAACTGTCAAATTGGAGATGAGATAATTGTAAGAGGCTTACACTCCAAACTCGAAGTTTTTTCACGAAATGTGTGCCAGTGTGGCATACCGAAGATCCTCTCGGTATGTCGACTGAAATTACACAGCAGACCATATATTAACCTAAAGAACATAATATTGCAACTTGGACCACATAATCAACAGCTGAATACCTGACAATGACAATAATCAAGCTGATCAATTCTGCAGTCCATTATCTTGTGTGCCATTGCTTTCACAATCCAATATTCCACTTCTTCATCATTGATCTGACAAAGCATAACAAAGTCAATACAAATCTATAGCAACTCAAACAACAATAGAAAGGTTAGATAGAACAGCCAGTTACCCCAAGTGCATTTGTAATCGCAGAATAAGGGATTTCCCCGGAGCAATGGCTGCTCAAGTCAAGCAATGACATCAATCTCATTTTAGTTTTGCACTCCTCATGAACCAGTCCTGACAATTGTCCATCATGAGATAACCACCAAAAAAATGAAACCAGCATAGTTAGCATACTTGTAATCATAATGAAACAATATTAAATATTGGTTCCATAGATGAACATACCATAACCTTTCAACGAATCAGAGTTATCAGTCTAAAACTCTAAATAGCAAACGAGCCTCTGAGTAAGGAATATCTTTAATAGCTCATAAACTGATTTGTACTTTTCATCTTTTTCAAGCTGTGCAACAGCAGGCATATTGAGCAGATCACACTGCAATAACATATTTCCATTAATCAAGTATATATTGATTGAAAGTAGCATTGGCACAAGTTAGTGAAAATAAATACTGCCATCCAAAGTAGAAAGCCTGGAAAGAAACCAAGAATGTGTTTTAGAAAATGTAATACAGAAGGAGATACAACATTATGTTACAAACAAATAAATAAGACCCTCTAGCTACACTAATCAGTTAGTTCTCTTCTTCATCACCTTTTCCTTCTTTTCTTCAATTAACCTGCACACAACAAAAACAAAAGAGAGGGCGACGTTAAGGTCAAAATGTGTGCACCTCCTGAGGAGGTGCAGTATTTATTTAGGAGACCAAACTTATGAGACCAAAAACTGGTTTTGGACTCGATAAAGTTTAAGTTAACTTATGGAATCAATTGATATAAAGGCAACTATGTTTAGGCAGCAGGTTATAAGGCATCAGGCAACAATTAGGCAACCAAGGCAATTGTTGATTCCATAGGCTAAACTGTTTTAGTTTGATCTCCAGAAAGGATACTTAGGTTAGCTTTCCTGTGTAAAAATCTAGCTAAACCTTGCCAATATGCTAAACAATTCGAATTAGGCAACCAGCCAACCAGCAATGTCATGAGACAATAGGCAGGGTAGAACAAGCTTCAGGGTTTCTCAAGGTAGGAAGTGGAAGAGGGGAAGACAGGTTAAGATTTTAAAAAGGGGAGAAATAATACCCAAACAAGCATAAGTTATGCCTGGCAAAGCAAACCTGGAATAGATAGGCATTTAGAAGAGGACTAGACTAATATCAAATATAGTGCTCTGTTCTTATCAGTCTAACATCAGTAAAAGAATAAAATAAGGGTTATCTGCTCTTAACAGTTCAACATCACCAGATCAAAAAGGGTAAAACACATGAACATAAATTGAACAAGCAATATGATAATTCCAGTCTAGACATGATAAGGAAAGTTAAGAAGCACTGCACTGCCATATGATGTAAGTTTGTATTCCAGAATTAAGGACCTATTACTACTAAAACAGTAGCACACGTAAGAATTTCATAATACTAAATATGTACATTTGAATTAGGATAATGGGTTATGCTAGAGGTTGAGATAAGCAGTGGCTTAAGACAGCAAAACAAAATGCATGACAGCCACATAGCTAGCATAAGGGTTTACTAACATCAGCAAGAATAGAGAAATAATGCCCAAATTAGTGCAAGATACCAAGATGTTACTTAGGATCATGAACAGGAAATAATTAACCATAAAGGACTAGTATAGCTTTAACTAAACACACACAAACTAGCATCATGAATTGTTGCAGAGACATAACAACTCTAAGGCACACAACAATAACTTTTGCATCAGGGACATGTAAAAGTTTTCCTAAAATCCTTATAGGAACCAGAACAAGGCATCAGCATAATAAATAGTAGACTATTATCATCACAACAGTATTGCATCAGAATCTAAACATCATCAACATCAAAAATCATAGCAACCGCAGAGCAAAGGGGGAGAAGATAAGGAGAGTTAACAAATATATATATATATATACTTGCACTGGAGAGGGCACCACCGCCACGGTTGCGGCGCGGTGAACTCGCCGCCGCGGCGGGTGAGTAGAGGAAACCTGAGTGATTAAACAGCTTCAACAGGTATAGGTGATCTCACGAGGAAGAAGAATGAGCAGGCGGAAGCTGCGGTGCGGCACTACTGCAGAAACTGCTATAGGCGCCACATTACCAGTGACGAGCACAAAAACCAGAAAATTTACCAGTGGCGGGCGCAAATTGCCACTTGTCACTGGTAAATTTTTACCAGTGACGGGCAGAAGGCCGTAGCAAATCTTATCGGTGAATGGTGCTCCAACTCAAACGTCACTGGAATATCACATACCAGTGACGAGCCCGTCTATGTGCCCGCCACTGGTAATTGCTATGTTACCAGTGACGGGCAGAAATTCCTGCTCGTCACTGGTAACATAGCAATTACCAGTGGCGGGCACATAGACGGGCTCGTCACTGGTATGTGATATTCCAATTTCTGCCCGTCACTGGTAACATAGCAATTACCAGTGGCGGGCACATAGATGGGCTCGTCACTGGTATGTGATATTCCAGTGACGTTTGAGTTGGAGCGCCCTTCACCGGTAAGATTTGCTACGGCCGCCTCCGGGCCAGGTTACCAGTGGCGGGTGCACAGATTCGCTCGTCACTGGTATGTTCTATACTAGTGGCGGGCAGTTAGGTGCGCTCGTCACTGGTAACCTGGCCTATAAAATGCATCAGCGAGCTCGCTGCTGGCCAGTCCTCCACTGACTAGCAGCAAGCTCGCCGATCGCCTGCAGGTCCGCCGCCACCATAGGCGCCCCCTAGTAGTCTTTCTACCCTCCAAAAGCTTCCCCCACCTCCCCTCCCTAGCACTCTCTCTCTCCCTCCTAAATCTAGCTAGCTAGATCTCACCTCTCTCCCCCAAACCTCTCCCCTCTCATAAATCTTTGCTTCAACACCCCCCCAAACCTCTCCCCTCCATAGCTTCCCCCACCTCCCCTCCACCCTACCCCCCTCTCTCTAGATCTCCTCCTAGCTAAATCTAGATCGTATGAAATGAAAAATAAAATGTGTAATGCTACGACATCGATCGTATGAGATGAATATTTGTGGAAGGGTTTGTGATCAGCCATCGAGTCATCGTTTTGACAAATTTGTTCATACATTGCTTGTGTGGTACCGGCCATCGAGCCGAGGCAACATTTGTTGCTCTTTGTCAACACTTGAGCTGTCAACGTTTTGTCAAAATGTTGCTTTGTCAACGTTTTGTCAACGTTCGACATACTCGATTTTAGTTATTTTAGCAAAGGTCATGCCGAAATTTTCTATGGCTTGGTACTAATTAATTTTCGTATATCTGAATTAGGGATCGGACGACCGATGGATCGAAGTTGGATGTATGACGGCGATCGAAACAGTAAAAGTTTCCATACATCTTTGAATGAGTTCTTTGATTTCGTCGAGCGAGATATGGTGCGAAAGGGTGCCACGAAGATATGTTGTCCGTGTTGTGATTGCAAAAACTTGAAGATGTACGAAAGGAAATCTGGCTTTTTGCACATGCACCTGGTGCGATGGGGTTTCATGGCAGGTTATACACAGTGGAGAAGTCACGGTGAGGAGGATGAGATCGTTGCCAATGAAGGGTTAGATGAAGAAGCAGGGCATGGGGAGCCGGAAGCAGAACGGATGGATTACGAAGATGCCGGAGGATATGAAGAGGCCGAAGAAGATACGTGAAGCACGGGGGACAATTTGGCCGGAATGGTCCAGGACCCTCATGTGCAAGAGCAGGTTGTGAAAGAGACGAATAACGATAGTGCGGCTCATAGAGAGGCTGCCAAGTTGGAGACACTGGTGAAAGACTCGGAAACTCCCTTGTATCCCGGTTGCAATCCCGAGTACACCCGCCTGTCAGTCACGCTCGAACTTCTAAGACTCAAGGCACTCCACAACAGCACGGACACAAGCCTCGATGAGACATTGGAGTATCTTGCAAAAGTTCTACCGGAGGGGAACGTGTTGCCTCGCGGTTGCGATGAGGCCAAGAAGGTCGTGTGCCCTCTTGAATTGGAGGTGACGAGATACCACGCGTGTCCGAATGACTGCATCATTTATCGGAACCAATACGCGGAGCTAACCAAGTGTCCAGAGTGCAAAGCATCCGGATTCAAGCGAGGAAAGAACTACCAACCAGATGGTGAGAACGGAGTGAAGAGCGGTGCTCCTGCAAAGGTTATATGGTACCTTCCACTCATTCCCCGTTTGAAGCGTCTATTCACAAACAAGAAGGAGGCAAAGCTCATGCGTTGGCACGACGAGAGGCCGCGAAAAGATGACAGCATGCTGAGACACCCTGCAGACCAGTGGAAAACAATCGACGACCAATACCCCGAATTCGGAGGAGAGCCGAGGAATATCAGAATTGGTATGAGTACGGACAGACTCAATCCTTTTGGAAAAATGAGCAGCAGGCATAGCACTTGGCCCGTGGTTATATAGATGTACAACCTCCCTCCGTGGCTCTGCATGAAGCGGAAGTATCTACACCTCTCTATGCTAATTCAGGGGCCACTGCAACCAGGGAACGATCTGAACGTGTATCACCAACTACCAAAGGAGGAGTTAGATACACTATGGGCTGAACCAGGGGTCTAGGTTTAGGACGCTTACGAAGGAGACTATTTCAATATGAGAGCTATGATGATCACAACGGTGCAAGACTATCCCGCTTACGGATATCAATCCGGCCAAGTTTGCCACGGATACCAAGGATGTGTTAAGTGTATGGAAGATACAACAAGTCGTCACCTACCGGGCTCTCATAAAATCGTGTACATGGGCCACCGAAGATGGCTTCAATGGGATGACCCGTGGAGACAAGAAAAAGAAAAGTTCAACAATAGGTTGAGACCCGAGGACCACCACGTAAGAGGAGTGGGGAAGAAAACTATGAGATGTTGAACTCTTGGGGCCAGTGCCCTAAGGCGGGAAAGAAGCAGAAGAAGGTAAAGCCGCTGGGAGGCATATGGAAAATGAAATCTGTATTTTGGGACTTGCCTTACTAGCCTTTTCTCGAGACGCGTCACTGCATAGATGTCATGCATATTAATAAAAATGTCTGTGAGAGTGTGCTTGGTCTCTTGCTCCATATGGCAGACAAGACAAAAGATGGGCCGAAGGCACGAGCTGACTACGAGGAACTGGGGATAAGACGAGAGCTATGGGCCAACGAGGAGAAGACCAAGTTGGGCAGGAATGTTACAAAAATCAAGACGGACTGTCCCGCCGCTTGTTACACTCTAAGTACAGAGGAGCTCATCAAATTTTCAAGTGCCTCGAAGGTGTCAAAGTTACTTCTGGCTACTTGGCAAACATACAGAGATATCTAGACATGCAGAACCACAAACTAATCGGTATGAAGTCTCATGACTGTCACGTGATGATCACGCAGATACTTCCGGTTGCAATTAGAGGGCTAATGGAACCATGGATCCGCAAGACACTGCTTGATCTCTATAACTTTTTCAACATTATCTCTCAGAAGTCCATCAGTAAGAAGCGTTGCCGGAGACTACAGGTGGAGATCATTGTCATACTATGCGAGCTCGAGATGTACTTTCCGCCTGCATTCTTCGATGTCATGGTACATCTCATGATCCATATCGTCCCGGAGATCATCGACCTAGGTCCCATATTCCTACACAACATGTACCCGTTGAAAAGGTTCAATGGGGTCGTCAAGCGATACGTTCGTAACAGGTCTCATCCGGATGGGAGCATCGTCCAGGGCTTTCTCACCGAGGAGAGCATCGAGTTTTGCACGGATTACATGAAAGTCGACAAACCTATATGTGTGCCTATTAATCGGCACATTGGCAGGCTCGATGGCGTAGGTCACCAACGCGGAAAGAAGGATTTACATGTGCACAATGATGTACCGAACCGATCAGATGACTATGTCAGAGTGCACACAGTAGTGTTACAGCACCTGTCAGTGGTCCGACCTTATGTTAAGAAGCACATGGCAATGTTAAAAGCAAAGCACGGCACAAGAAAGACCGAAGCGGCTCTCACGAAAGAGCACAACGCTACGTTCGCCAGGTGGCTAAAAAACTACTTTGACGAACATAGCTTCTCAAAAGATGATGACATAGCATAGACGGTGTTCCACTTGGCACAGGGCCCCATGATGAATGTCGGGACATACCAAGCATATGATATCAACGGATACACATTCTATACAGAGGCACAAGACCAGAAAAGTGTGTACCAGAACTCTGGGGTGACGATGGAGGCCTTAACCGGTAAGAAAAAGGACAGATATTATGGCAGGCTCGAAGAGATTTGGGAACTTGAGTACACCGTGTCCAAGATCCCAATGTTCCGTGTCAGATGGGCGAAGAATGTCGAAACCAAAGACTATTTCACTACCATGGTCATATCAAAAGTAGTTCCTATTGAGACAGTAAATGTGAAAGCAATCAGTGCCAAAAATGAGCCGTGGGTATTAGCTAAACAAACGGCCCAATGCTTCTATATAATCGACCCGATGAAGCCAAGCCGTCATATCATGAGGAGAGGCAAAAGGAGTATCGTTGGAATCGATGGTGTCGTTGACGAAGAGGACTATGACCAATTCGACGACCCGGATACGGAAGAAGATACTGACGATGCTAACAAATAGCCACGGCCCAGCAGAAGGAGCAGAACTACATGTCCCGCCGTGCGTCCCTTCAAAAGACGCAGTCACTCCGAGGGGCTAACCTATATCAGGAAGAAGACCAAGACTACCGTTGAGAAGATTGTCGAAGAGTGAGAAGTACTAGCGACAAAATTGTCAACATGTATCTCTTTTGTATTTGCACTGTAAATATACTTAAATACTTAAATATGATTTTTCTTTCAATTTTTAAGCATTTTTTAATATACTTATAGTTCAAATTTGAATTATATCCAGTAAATACCTAGAAATTCATTTAATGCCTAAAAAATAGCAAATCAATCCAGAAAAATGCCTAATTTTGACATGAACAATGTAATGTACTATGTTCAATGTAGAAACAGTTTGGAGCCTTCCGGATCAATGTAGAAAAAGATTAGACCCTAAACCTAGCCCTAGCCCTAGCCCTAATTCTAGCTAACCCTAGCCTAGCCCTAACCCTACCCTAGCCTTAACCCTACCATACCCTAGCCGTAACCCTAGCCTACCCTATACCTAGCTCAAACCTAAAACCCTAACAAGTTACCAGTGATGAGCCGTTCGGGGTGCTCGTCACTGGTAAGTGTTTACCAGTGACGAGCACCCCGAACCGCTCGTCACTGGTAATGTTAGCATATATACGGCCCACGTGGGGACTTGGGACGAAAAATTTCCCAAATCCCGCGCGCCCTAATTCCCCAATCTCTCTCGCGACCGACGGCGCCAGGCCGCCGCTCCTCGCCTCCTCGCCGAACGCCTCCCTCGTCGGACTCCCCTCCGCCACCTCGCCGGCCACCATCGCCAACGCCGCACACCCGCACCGAGCCTGTCCCTGTCCCCGCTGCCGCCGCTGCTTTTTGGTCACCGCCCCGTCCCTATCCCCGTCCCCGAGGAGCCACCGCCCCGTCCGCTGCCGAGGAGCCACCGCCCCGTCCGCTGCCGAGCAACCGCCGCCCCGTCCACTGCCAGGCGCCCCCACCACCACCAGCCGCCGTCCCCTTCACACGCCGGCCGCCAGGTAAGCCCTAGGGTTCCATTGCTTGTTGCGGCATCGTCGTGGATGAATATGAGATGACCATTGTTCATATTTTTGTGCGTGGATGAATTTGAGATATGAGATGAATCATTGTGCGGCGTCATGGATGAATATGAGATGAAAATTGTTCATATATTTGCTTGTGGTACCGGCCGTCGAGCCGAGGCAACGTTCGTTGCTCCGTTTATTTTTTTCAGGGAAAATGAGTTGTCAACGTTTTGTCAAAATGTTGCTTCGTCAACGTTTTGTCAACGTTCGACACTCAATTTTAGTTAATTTTAGCAAAGGTCATGCCGAAATTTTCTATTTTCATTAATTTATTTTAGCATAGGTTTGTTTTATTAGGGTTATTATAGTTCCTTGTCATGCTCAA
Source organism: Stipa capillata (assembly GCA_019208055.1). NCBI lineage: Eukaryota > Viridiplantae > Streptophyta > Magnoliopsida > Poales > Poaceae > Stipa > Stipa capillata. The sequence continues at coordinate 118,136 of JAGXJF010003127.1, forward strand.
TTACGATCCTGCTGCCAAGGACAACAACAAGTACAACTCGTCCGACAATGAGTCGGATGAAGAGTCTGGACGTGCAGAAGAGTCCGGCGGTGCTGAAGACACGACCGATCATGACGAAGAGATCGGCCGTGAATACGAGACCGGTTTTGACGAAGAACAGGCAGACGGGGCTCCACAAGCTAAGCGAAAAGGCGGCACGCGCCTAGGAGACCAAACAAGTTGAGTACCGACACATTCGTAATCACTCGAGTCGACGATTTGGGTAAACCTGACAGTCCAGTAAAAGCTGCACAGGGGTACTCAAACGCCGTAGGCTGCATCCTGCATGAAACCGTGAAGATCACAATTCCCGATATAAGGACGAAAGAAACCGAGCATCTTCGAACTCTCCTCTTGGACAGGCTGTTCAGCAGGTATTCCATCCCGGAGGCTGACAAAAAAAGAGTCACAGCTAAAGCCTTGAGGATGATGTCCAAATCTACCGTGCCAATAAAAAGAAGGATAAAGATTTCAAGACCGTAATAAAACTGTTGTGGCCTATGATAGATGAGGTGAACTGGATCGAGTTCATTCAAACTCGCTCGGATGATGAATTCAAGAAGAAGAGTGAGTGGGGGAAGGACATGCGGGAGAAGATCGTGGGTAACCACAGACTCCGCAGCCGTGGTTACCCAGGGAAGAAGCCAAAATGAGACAAGGAGGACGCAAAGTTGATTGCGGCCGGGAAAGAACCCCCTTTCTCGGACATCCAGCTAGGGCGTGGAAAGGATTTTGTGAGGGCCCGTGCAAAATTTGACCCAGTGACGCGGGAACCGATCTTCACACACGAGAAACTGAAGGAGGTGCACGAAGAACTAGTAACCTCTGAACCCATTTTATTTTATTTGTCCTATGTAGATTAATTTTCGAAAAGGTACATTTCTAAATGGTTGATGTTACTTGCAGAAAAAGCTAAGCCAGTAACCTGAAAGCTCCCAGGACTCTGTCGATAGCGATAGGTGGCAAGACCCTATCAACAAGGCTCTCGGCAAGCCGGAGACTCGTGGCCGTGTGATGGGCATCGGGTATGGGGCTCGATGGGCTGATTATTGTCCCCAAACCCACGAGGTTGCCCGCCAGAGGAGAAAAGCCAATCAAGATAAAGAATTGGATGCGCGAGTGGATGCGGCGGTGAAACGTCTATTAGGGCCTGTATATGAGCAACTACGACGTCCACCCATGCATCCTGATACCCAGCCGCCGCCCTTGAATCTTGATACCCAGCCGTCGCCCTTCACTGCTGCAAGGAGTAGCAGCCCCTCTATCTCGGGCATTGGCCCCGGGTCGCCAAATTCAATCGACGGCCTCACGGTAAGCGTCCTCGGCTCAACAAATCGCTCTAGTACGTCTTGGTTTCGTTGTTCGGACTCTAACATCCACGACGCATCCACCCGTATATATGTTTCACAGGTAATCACTCCGTGCCATCTCCAGGCCCAAGTGCTTGGCTCGATGGTGACGGTCGCACACGGTCGAGTCCACCCAATAATGCCGGAGAACAAGATGCACCGTGTGGATTTACCACCAAACTTGGCGAGGGTGGAGTTGACTAAGGTGGTCGGCAACTTCGAGGACTTGGTTTTGAATGACCCTCCTGAAGAGGGATATGAAAAACTAGGAGCCTGCAAGGGGTTTTTTCTCAGGTGGCCGAAGGACGTAATAAAGTTGATTGAGACCTCCAATCGCGCAACACCGTCGCCGAGCCACGCCCACAGTCCATCACCAAGACCATCTCCTTTGGGTCTTTGCCCACCTCTATCGTATAGGGATCTGGAGATGGAGGGCGCCGATGAGGGCGCGGAGCATGACATGCCTCGTGACGAAGATGCACAATTATTTGAAGATACGCCGCCACCCCTTATGTTCTTTAGTTCAGAGCCTAACTCGCATTCCGCCATTACATTTTTATGATTTACACATTTGCCATTCTTCCGTTAGCTCATATTATGCTTTTTCTACTCTCTTTCGTTTACGTCAGTTGGACAGTTAATGCAGTGTGAAATGTGAAATGTCCAAAATACCATTGGCATCTCCTTCCTATGACTCTCTATCACCAACATCCATGCTCGTAGGCCATATCCTTCCTCCACCATCCCTCGATGCTCTTTCTACGCCTCTACCCATCCACTTCAAACTCTAGCCAACTCTGACCCCAAGTCTCATTTCCCTCTCCTCCTCCCTCAAGATAAGTGCCACCACACTCCTTTCTCTAGAAGCGCACTGCCTCCCTCCTCATTCCATTCAACCATGGCTAGGGGAGCACAACCTTGTAGGTGACACGGTGATGGTGAGGGCTGGTGATGAGGATATCCCTAACACTAATACAATCATACATCCACCATCACCAGCTGACCAAACTTGTCAAGTTGATATACAGGATCCAATGACAAGAGCTCGTACACGCTAACTTAATTATCAAGTAAATTTATTTCTAAAGTTCAATCATTTTCTATGAACTCCATGATGCTACCAAAAGGAGATGATGTTATATTACTCAGGAATATAGAGTCAAGTTAAGAGAAGGATGACATCACTACACTACAAGGGATACGAAGGGACATGTTGAGTTGCTGTCAAGCTATTACAAGACTTTGAAGCCGTCAGATGGAGTATGAAGACTTGAACAAATTATACAAACTTTCACTTTGTATTTTGTCCATAATTAGCACATGGTGTTGCTCCACCTCAAATTTGGGCCAGACCCATGTAATTTTGGATTTAGGCAAAATAGTCAAGTTTTGGAGTCCATAGTCGAGGAGAATTAGGTTTTAGAGGTTGTTTCGGACCCCTGCCTCAGGGTGCACGAAAATCCTATTAACCCCTCCTTAAATACACCACTTGCGCCTTCTCTAGGTATCAGGTTCCATTGAGTATTGTTTAGCTACTGCTACAATTTTGCATATGCAAGTCGTCTAGGACTACCATCTTATTCAGATCGCCAGTGGAATACAAACTCGTTCTTCTAACTCTTGTGCAAACTTATTACTCGTAATTTTAGACTACAAATTATCACCGTTCTTGCTAGTTCTTCATTTGCTTGCAGGAACTCGAACCTCATTGTTCAGATTGATCGTGCCTATGGCAAGATCAATAACCATCGAAAATTGATTTAATGACTTCTAAGGCATATCGTCTAGTATTGTATAGTCAGATCGTCAAGGTTAAGCTCCACCTAATCAATAGCTACCATCCTCTCATCGAAAGATTGGGTCATCGTCACATCAGCTAGGTGATGGCAAAAATGGAACCAAGATGGTGTGGTGAGCCTAGAGGAGGTGTTAGATGAGGCCTTGATGCTCTGATACAGTGTCCAGTAGTGGTGACAGGAGGTTGGTCACCATGACAAGGAAGCACGGAGGGAAAGAGATGGTCAAAGAGAGGGAATATGCTTGAAGCTCATGGGGGAATGGATGAAGACGACACCAAATCAAGCGGAGCGGCTGCTAGCTCAAGTTCCTCACATCGTTGCGGTGCTCTAGGCCATAGGAATCGAGCTGAGGTGTGGGTCCACGAGCGTTGCCACAATTCTCCTAATCCCATCCAACCATGACAGGAACCTTATGATTTATATGTTTTGTATGCCCCTGATATTCGTAGACTAAATTCACGGTAATTGTCTCAAAATTGTATAATGACCGTGATCCGATAAGCTGATAACTTGTACTTGTGCATGCAAAGTTACTTCTCTCGTGTCTTTTGAATATGTGTTGATGCTTTTGCAAGTGTCTCTAATACATCTGTAGAATTTTATAGTTCATTTACCCCTTATATTGATCCTTGGTGTTGTTAATAATGACATTTGATTGTCCTATGCAGATTCGTGGATGTGAGTAGCAACCGGCGCCATATTTGGGATCGACCTGTGCGAGATGGCAATTGTAGACATTCCTGATGATAGCATAAGTTGAAGTTGAAGCAAGTAAATATGGCAGTCGGCACAATAATTATTTTCTCGCGAACCATGTGTTATGGTGTACTAAGTCCTGGAACCAATTGGTGTTGCCATCTTTGGGCTATTTAATTGTGTTACAGAATCTGATGAAGCCACATCTTGTCATTTTGAGTACATGCTAAACTTGATTTTTCTGTCATTTTGGGTCAAGAGCAGTGTTGTCATCTCTGGAACCACTTAGTTCCCATCTCAGATGCACATGAGCAATTTGCTGAACCATTGTATGTGAATGAAGGGTTGGTTTGGTACGATCTACGTTTACCTTGGTTTGGTACGATCTACGTTTACCTTGGTCTGCTCACTAAGCATTGTCATGAATGGTTTCATGGTTCATGGAGAGTATAGTTGTTGCTTATGTCGCATGGTGCAAACAAAGCTGTGATTGGGCTTCCTAGCTTGGTTCTGGTTCCAAAATCAAGCCAGGATACCAAAAGAGTTGTTTATTAGTTTGTGGTGTTGTATAAACGAAGTGCAAATTGAGTATGTACATGATTACGCACAACAAATCTCAGAAATTAGCATAAACAATATCTCACCAATTCATCAAAAGACTGTAAAATTCTCTGAATTGTTCAGTTACAATTCCTTCTCACAAATCTGCACACATAAATACACAAACAACAACTCAATTCTCAGAAATTTTGTACAAAACATCCTACAAATTAACGCTTGAAGAGAGGTAAGGAGGATGACATATTTGGGCCAGGGGCCATCATTGCCAATTAACACCACTCCAATATTGGAGCTCCGCTCATGAATTCCACCCCCACCCTTCTTTTTTTCCGATACTACCTCCGTCTAGAAATATATATATTATCCAATGGTGCATGAAGCTGTAAAAATTTGTCATTTGGATTTGTCTTATAGTTTTTTATTATGTATCTATCATTTATTTTTGATAGCATATTATATATGATTGAAAATCCTAGTTAGAGTCTTGCGTTCATGACTACGAAAAGTCAAAAAGATCTAAACGGAAGGTGTAAATCTCAATGTTTCCTCAAAAATGGAAGGTGGATGGTGGCCAAGGAAGATACTCACTCCGTTTCACTATATCCATCTTAGATCTCGTGATAATCTGTTTCAATATGTTTATCCATTGAGGATATCTAAAGTGTAATTATGTAATGCTTTCATTTTTATACCTTATTTAAGTATTTTAAAAATATTTAAATAGTTGTACTATAGATTAACAGAGCTATGTGTAATTATTTTTTATTAACTTTTTTATATATATTTATTGCTACCTTCGTCTCTACATATGGTAAATAAAGCACAAATATATAAAAAGATGAAGTACGACACATATGGAAAATGTGGGAAGGTGGCCGTGGGTTTCGTATGCTCGCACGCGTGGGTAATTCCGTTAGCTAATGACTGTCTGAATGGGTGACTGTAATTTACCGGTGCTGTTAATCCCTTCAGACGGTTCTTAACCCCAAAGAACACACGTCCCAAGAAGATCACCTAATCAAATCTTCCTGCTGACGAAACGACTTTTCTCCATGCAAAAAAGAAAAGAAGTTTCTTCTGCCAATGGACTCGGTCTAGCTAATTAGTTATCGCCGAGTGCAGCAAACCGTTCGAGCGTAGCAAGTAGCTCAGACTGAACACGAAGGCCATGCCTGATGCCTCGCCTCTCCTCCACCTCCACCTCCACCACGCCGATGTCCCGCCTCCGGCTCCGCCACTCCTCCTCCACCTCGCCTCCCTCGCTCTTACGCGCTCCGTGGCCGCTCAGCCCGGCGGACGCACACCACCTGTTCGACGAATTGCTACATCAGGCCACCCCTGTCCCGGAGCGCGCCCTGAATGGCTTCCTCGCCTCCGCGCGCCGGCCTCCGCCGCCTGCGGCGACGGCCCCGCCCTCGCCCTCGCCCTCTTCAACCGCGTGTGCCGAGAAGAAGCTGGCCCGCGGGTGGCGCCGCCCACAATCTGCACCTACAACATACTCATGGACTGCTGCTGCCGCGTGCGTCGCCCGGACCTGGGGCTTGCCTTCTTCGGCCGCCTCCTCAGGACGGGCCTGAAGACATACGAGATCATGGCCAACACCCTCCTCAAGTGCCTCTGCTACGCCAAACGGACAGATGAGGCTGTGAACGTGCTGCTTCATAGGATGTCTGAGCTCGGCTGCGTGCCTGACGCCTTCTCATACTCCATAGTTCTGAAGAGCTTATGTGACGATCGCAGGAGCCAGCAGGCGCACGACCTTCTCCAGATGGTGGCGAAAGAAGGAGGTGGGTGCTCCCCCCAACGTGGTGGCATATAACACGGTCATCTACGGCTTGTTTAAGGAAGGCAAAGTAGGTAAAGCATGCAATCTATTCCATGAAATGATGCAGCAAGGGGTTGTGCCTGATGTGTGGACATATAACTCAATTATCGATGCGCTGTGCAAGACCAGAGAATGGACAAGGCAGAGTTGGTCCTTCGGCAGATGGTTGATAATGGTGTTCAACCGGATAAGGTGACATATAATGGCATGATCCATGGATATTCCACTTCAGGCCAGTGGAAAGAGGCGGGTAAAATGTTCAGAGAAATGACAAACCGGGGTCTTATACCAGATATTGTTACTTGCAACCCGTTCATGGCCTCCCCTTGCAAGCATGGAAGAAGCAAAGAAGCTGCAGAAATTTTTGATTCCATGACTGCAAAGGGCCACAAACCTGATATTGTCACGTACTCTATTCTGCTTCATGGGTATGCCACTGAAGGATGCTTTGTCGATATGATTAATCTCTTTAATTCAATGGCAGGCAACGGTATTGTAGCAGACCACCATGTTTTCACCATATTAATTGATGCATATGCTAAATGAGGAATGATGGATGGAGCTATGCTCATATTTACTGAAATGCGGGAACAAGGAGTGAGTCCGCATGTATTCACCTATTCAACTATAATAGCTGCACTTTGCAGAATTGGTAGGCTGGCTGATGCTATGGAAAAATTTGATCAGATGATTGCCATGGGAGTACAACCGAATGCAGTTGTTTATCACTCCCTAATTCAGGGTTTTTGTACACATGGTGATTTGGTGAAAGTGAAGGAATTGGCTTCTGAAATGATGAACAAAGGTATTCCTCGTCCTAACATTGTGTTCTTCACTAAAATAATAAACAGTCTATGCAACGAAGGAAGGGTTAGGCAGGCACACGATATATTCGACTTGGTTATACGCATAGGTGAGAGGCCTGATGTCATTACATTTAATTCATTGATTGTCGGATATTGCTTAGTTGGCAAGATGGAGAAAGCATTTGGAGTACTTGATGCCATGATATTAATTGGCGTTGAGCCGATATTGTTACGTAATACACTCGTTAATGGCTATTTTAGAAATGGAAGGATCGATGATGGGTTGATTCTATTTAGAGAAATGTTGCGTAAGGGAATTAAACCTACAACTGTTACATATAGCACCATAATGGATGGGTTATTTCATGCTGGGAGAACTGATGCTGCAAAGAGAATGTTCCATGAGCATTTCCACATACAGTATAATTATTGGGGGACTTTGTAGAAATAATTGTGCCGATGAAGCAATTGCCCTCTTCCAGAAATTAGGTGCAATAAATCTGAAGTTCGATATTACAATACTCAATACCATGCTTAATGCAATGTACAAGGTTCGAGGAAGAGAAGAAGCTAAGGAGTTGTTTGCTGCAATATCAGCCAGTGGGTTGGTACCTAATGTTTCTACTTACAGTGTAATGATAACAAATCTTATAAAAGAAGGATCAGTGGAAGAAGCTGACAATATCTTTTCATCAATGGAGAAGAGTGGTTGTGCTCCCAGCTCTCGTCTGTTAAATAATGTCATCAGAATGTTAATGGAAAAAGGTGAGATAGTAATGGCCGGAAACTACATGTCTAAAGTTGATGGGAAGAGCATCTCACTTGAAGCTTCAACTACTTCGTTGCTGATGTCTCTCTTTTCAAGGAAAGGGAAGTATCGGGAACACATAAAATTGCTCCCTGCAGAGTATCAATTTTTCGATGGAGACAGTTGAGTAGTTGATACATCATATATGAACTTAACTCCTCAGAAGGCACAGTTCAATTGTTGCTTGCCATAAGGCCCTCCTACTGGTTTAAGAAATGCAAATGACCTACTTGTAGAAAGTCACTCCTTCATTCTTTCATTGTGTTCATTTTGTGATGCGTTGAAATCACAAGGATGTGAATTATCTGTTGAATCATAAGAATGTGAGTTATCTGTGGATCTTTTCATCTTTGTTGGATGAGAAAAGGTAGACCAACTAGTCTAACACGACTGCTTGCATTTTTAAGGTTAATGGCTTCTGATGCCGTTGGAGAATGTCAGATATGTGTTCTTCCACAAGGAGCACAATGACTATTTATGCAATCTTTTGTAGCATGGTACCAGTCACCTTAGATTTTATGATCTTTGTAAAACAGTCACCTGAGATGTCGTCCTCAATGATCTGCAATGTATGCAAGGTTGGATTTACTTTTGGTTTGAGGAATTTGTTGTATATGTCAGCGCAGATGGGCCCTAGAAGAAGGGATGTTTGAAGTTGCTGATGCTATGTTCATTTAGCGGATATAAGAGTTCATATCAGTGTCTCCTAGGCTCTATGCTGTCAGTAGCACTGGTGGAGCTTGTTGCATACAGGTGAGATAAAGTATCTCCAGTACGATTTTATTCTGTTAATGAGAACTCATATATTGAAGATTCAACTACTTTCCTCACAATGTAGGGAACAATATGGGCAAGAATTTTCCGGTGCGAGCTTTCACTTCAGATATGGAACACCTTGGAAACTGTATTATCTGAGAACTTTTGCCGAGGGCAGTCAGGGAACCAATATCACCCTAGTGATAGAGGAGAAGGGATCAAACCATTTGCTTTACGAGAAGAACCTCTCGCTTGAATACCTTGCTGATCTCTCTTCTCAAGGATAGGGAAGTTCATAAAATTGCTCCCTCGAAAGCATCAACTATTGCAGAGAGCCAGCCAGAAAGCCTCGTTGTACATGGAATGCAAATTACCTTTATGCAGAAAGTAGGGACAAAGAATGAGGAGGATTGCCGGTGCTTAAGAGATTGGAAGTCTCTGTTGATGTAAGGTAAAAGCGTTTGCTTGGCGGATCTCCTGTCATTTACTCACGCAGATGATATTTGTTTTATACCGGGGTTTTGGTGGAAGATTGGTCCTATGCTATATTATACTACACTCGGCTCTGTTCATTATAATTGTTCTCGACCACAGGCATATATGTTTCAAGATAACTGTCCATTGAAAAAATCAATGGTAGTTAATGCAATATTACCACTCACAACCTCTACTTTAATGATTTGAAAGAGATTAAATAATTGCAGCATGTCATTTAATAGGTGTATTTATTGTCACTTCTAATTAGCCTTTTTAAATTAATGTTTTCTTGATTTATGAGAACGGTGGACTGAGAATAGTTATAGTAAAACGGAGAGAGTATTCCACTGTTTGGAGTTCTCCGGACCGCCAGCACCGACAATTTATAATGATTCAGGCAGTTCGACGATGGAACTACTTGAACAGAACTCGATCGATTGACTTCATGCCCTGCTCTCGCTAATATCTACGCTGGTCGCTTTGGGACCTGATGACATGTTTTGAATCACCTTGATTGTCCTCGCCATCGATAGGTTAGTGCCCGACGCCGGAGCAGGGCAGCCGGGCAGAATGGCGCCGAGGGCTGGGATCATCTTTGCTCACGTAGCCCCTTCTTCCTCCTCCGGCCACGATTCATGTTGATGGCAAGGCGGCGAAGAAGTCGGAGAAGCTTATGGCAGCAGGTACCAGACCTGGTTTTTTGCTTTCTCTTGCTTCCTTGGTGGTTCCTCGATGCCGGCGACGCTTGTCTCTAATCTCGGGCGGTGTCTATGTGCAATTGTGCATCGCTCTCGGTCTTCTTGGAGCTTGAGCAGCTAGCTCAGTACGGGACCCTCGATCGCATGTGTTTCTCTCTTTCTCTTGGCGTGGGTTCTTCCTTGCGTGTATGATGGTTTTTCTTGGCATCCTTTCTGCCGGCGCAAAGGCTGATCTCACGTTTCTCCCCGGAACCATCTCAACCTGGTAACTGGGGGATGCCCGGCGAGTTCGACGCCGTGGCTCTCGCTTCGTCCTGGTAACTGCCGCAAAGCCCATCGGAGAGGTGTTGAGTAGAATGAATCGATTTTTCTTGCCATATAGACTAGTATTGATGTATGTTTTATAGTGTGAGTGTTTAATTAGGTATCTATGCTTAAGAAGTACTTATATATTTAATTAATATATATAATTAGTAATCTAAGAGTAGGTAAAATTTAAATGATGCTTAATGATATGACTATGTTATCTCTCTTTAAGCACTCATATAAGCATCTTGCGTTGTACATGCCCTAATTCTCTATTGGCGCAGAAGCTTCTACTACATCTCTAGCCTCGATGGAGTGCTTCACCTTCGGATCCTCAGAGAGGGGATCCTTCCGAGGCCTTTGTCCCAGCCACTGCAACCTCTTTGGTGGAGGCCATCCTAGCAGCGCGTCGCCGATGATCTGCTCGGCAGTCAGGGTTGATCTACGTGGCTGGACATGTGCAAAGTTTCAACAGCAACAGGGGCACGTATGGGCTCAATTTTTTCCTTCTGCCATGTGTCCTGTGAGGGCAGAAATGTAATTTTTACCTTTCGAGCTTGGGAACTTGGGAACGTGCACGCTCAACCTCGCAGATGGCATCGCCAACCACTATATAGGAGAACACCAATGCAAGCTTGTAGGCTTATAGAGAAGAAATATGGGTTTGCCTGCAGCGGGGCAGAATGGTGGGTTGATCGATGGGACAAAGGACTAAGAGCTTATTACCAAATTTTTACTCCTATAAAGATATTAATCGGAGGCGACGATCTATATATTTTCTCCTCTCTCTCTCTCTCTCTCTACATGTGAGATCGTCTCAAATTTTGGCAAAACCTATATGCCTATGTGAAAACTCCAATAGATGTCCTCCTCATCCATCGACTCCAAATTCAAAATTTCAGACTGTCCACAATGCTACTGCCCCACAAGCAACTCCCAATTCTACTTGAGGTGAAGCTCAACCAAGAACTGAGGTTTAAACAACTCCTCATTCTGCTCAAGACGAAGCTCAACCAAGAGCGAGAGCGTGACATAGAGCACGATAACAATGATTCGACATGCTCGATAATTTAATTTATTTATCATAGTAATGTATGGGTATTTAGCTAGTACTCTTAAATATTACTAAGTGCTTTGGCGGGCCGTGCAAATCTTAACCTTCTTTTGAAACTTTTCTTTTAACTAGAAATCTTAACCTTCCGTCGAGAATGAGTGCACAGTAACACCGCATCACCACGAAAACAATAATCATTGATATTTCAAATAAAAAAACTAAATTTGGTGATATAATGATGCTAAATTAGCCGTTTTGAAAAAAGGATGCTAAATTAGCTCTTCATCTTTGTCTCTTTTGCAAAAGGACATATATGTGTGATTTCTTCGAACTTCTTTGGATTTTGCAAAAGCGCATTTAGATTAAAGAAAATTGAAGGTTTCATGTGAGCATGGGAGCAAAAAAGATCCACTCGACATCAACATTGTTTCATCCGTTGTTGAATCTGATCTTATGGACACCTAACTATACACTCTGGACTCTTCTATTGAGATATTTAAAGTGCATTTTATTGTAAAATGACATCATCATTTGTTTCCACGCCTTTTGAATTGAAATCTAATGTATGCGATCTCGCAAAAGTTAGACACGTATACTCTAGAACTCTCTATTAACTTGGAGTGAACCTAGATACTTAGACACTTCAGATATTAAAGCGTTAAGTGTTTATCTTTTATGACATATAGAATTAAGTAATTTTGTCCTTATTGTTGTGACAAGGAAAAACCGATAGAAAGAAATGTGTATACCATATCATCATTGTCCCACCTCTATTATATGCTACTCTCTGACTAAGTTTTACATATTTTTATTCTAAAGGTTGATTTGTTAGGAAATATTTTACAATCTAAATCAGCACATGTAGACGACCAGACATATATATATGATGTTTTATCCGAAATTGATTTTAATGACCATCCCTTTAATTATTATTTACAATTGTAATATTGAGTGTGGTGTATTTTATTAGAAAAAATAATGTGGCATATTTGAGCACATCCACTTTTCTTTTTTATTAAAATAGAAAAATTAGGTTAAATGAAACAGAAATTGAGCTTTTGAAGAGTTTATATATTAAACTTGTTAAGCCTTTTCGGTGGTTTACTAGTGGAGGATTTATTAAATAGTATATTTATGTGAAAGCTATTCACAACAACACATTGAGCAAAGCCTAAGTCCATGAACATCACACAATGAATTTCGGTTCCAAATCGACCCTCTCGTGGCATATGAAGTCATAGATTTGGTCGGCTTGCAACGACTTTAAGTCTTCTGCGGCAGCAAAACTCCCTATGATTGGTCTTCCTTGTTGGATGATGCGTGTGACGTTACTAAAGCTAAGAGCTGCAATTGGTTTGCCGGTTACTCGATCGATCTTAGGAGCATAAGACTGGTATCACAGCAGATGCAAAATGTGAGTTCTCAAAACTTTTTTGATTTGGCTAGTACGCCCATATCTCTAAACAATGCAAGCGCTCTACTAATTCTTGGAGTCCGACCATACACGATAGGAACCATCATCTCTCTCTTGTATATGAACTGTATGCTCTATTGTATGTAATGGAAAAAAATTAATCAAGACATCGAGTATGATTTGAATAAACAACCTAAGTTGTTAGTCATGTATGTTCTATAACGTCGTGGAATTGATTTAAAAATTGATGTTTCATGCCACAATTGATGTGATATCAAAAGAATAGTTGAAAAAATAGATATAATTAAACTAGACAACAAGTATATTAAATTGTGCATGGTGTTGAGGACTTTGAAAAATTATTACAAGATCTTTATTTTTTTGTAAATTGGAGTCACGAAGGAAGTTACATTTTCCGGTCGGTGAAAATAAAAAGAGCTCTCACACGACTTCTTGAAAACTTGATCACATAAAATTTGATATGTACTCTTTCCGTCCCATTCTGCAAAGCACGTTAAGTTTCTATTTTGTCCAAAAATATATGTTTTGTATGCATGTCAAATTTTGTCTCGATTTTCTTGTTACTTTACATGGTTTTAGTCATCCTCAAACTCACATTACCCTGCCGAGAATAATAGATCATACTATAAAAGGTATGTGGGAATTGCTAATGACAATGGTGGCAGCATAAAGATGAACAACATATTTCAATTACTATAATATTGGTAGAGTTTAGTTGTTTGTTTTCTTACCTTTGTACCCGGTTAAAAGGGAATATATGTCGTACTTGTATTAACCCAAATTAATGTCAAGGATTCGGTTTACAACGGTCCCCCTTGACGAATACCACATTTACATCTACCTTGCCAAAACTACAAAATTCATACCAATAAATGTTAGAAATGGTACATTACGAGCATTCATGTCTTGCACTTTGGTTGCCTCATTAAAACCTTTCTATGAGAAACTTTAGAAAAAAAAATTCATATTAGACTTTTTCTTGAGGTAGGTATTTGCTTCCTCCATTTTCTTTGTGGTTTCAATGGTGTTCAAGTCATCTACATCTATAGAGATGACGTAGAATCTATTGCAAGACTTCTTTATGAACATAAAAAGGGTTGTCGTCATCGTGTCTCTCTTCACCAGGGAGAATTCACTCAGTCTGTTGTACCACATTCTTCTAGATTGTTTTAAGTTCACATATTAATCCTTTGGCAAGGCCCTATGGCATTTGTTTTTAGTGGGAAATGAACCAACTGAATTCGAGCCTAGGCAGGTGAGGTGGTCAGCGATATCTTCACCCACCGAATTCGAGCTCAATCGTTTCATTTTCTCCTGCTGCCTACTTTACAATACCCACGGTCTTTGCCAATTTGCAAGTTGCTGATCTTTGATTTTTTTTTCCCGTCCATTGATAGGATTAGCTCCCAGCAGTGGCTTATTTTTGTTTTCTATTTTAGAAATTGCGCTCCAAATAAGCACCGGATGCCACAAGATACAACTTGTTGCATGGGTGCGCACCTACTCTATTTTGGACAAAAGTCGCAAAACAATGCATCGACCATCACATGAAACCCGTAACACACCGCTAATTGGACGGTGCATGACATTCTAAGCTTGAAAGGCACATACATCTCATCTCCCCGTGCACGAGCCATATAATGATATGAACTCGTTTGCTTCCAGCCTCCAGAAATTCCAGGGACTTCCGGGCTCCACACCTCTCACATCACTCAACGCTCACGAGTTGAAGACTCGGAGCTGAGAATGCAATGCAATAACAGGAGAATCAATGAGATTTTAGTCGCCTTTCTTTTGCATGTGCCTGTTTAGAAAAGTATCCACATCACTTGATGCATCTTCTGTTTCCGGTCCAAGCAACAACACAATCTCTCCGAAATGCACAGATTCCTTCACCACCACATATGACATTATGACATGTGTGTTTCAGAGTTCAGGCTACCTATGAAAATGTGACCCTAGTGACCAAGGAAGCCAATTGTCAGTATCAAGATGATCAGTAGCTTAAACCCTTCGTAATTTAAAAGGTAATCAATCGATGATAACATTTCTAGAAGCATGAGGCTTTCTCTCGAGCCACACGGAATGTTTTGGACTCCAACGCCTCGCGTGCTTTCGGTTTACCTAGCATTACAGGTTCAGAACATACTTTCACACCCCATAAAAGCCAAGAAAAGCATCTAAAAAAGGCAGGCATCTACGTAAACCGATCCACCATTATTCAGGCCACTGAAAAAATATATCATAGCGTGTGGTAGCAGCGCCACATTTGTGAATCTGTGATTACAACAAATCCCATGCGCTCTTAGCTGATTGGCCGCAGCATCCTCATGAGCTTATCCTGCTCAAAGGGAATACACACAAAAAAAAGGTGAGCAGAGGATGAAAAGGCAATGCATTATGCATACGATGCACTTTTTATTTGCCACTGATCTGGGCAACACGACGACTACATAGGGCTCTTGTTCTTCTTTTTTTACTTGCATGAAAAGTGATACTGGCGTCATATGGTTATAAGGCATGTTGCTTCATGTACTCTGATGTGAAAAAAAAGGCCAGCTGCTTCCTTATCCTTGCTAGCCCAGAAAGCCAGAATCCAGATGCCCAGCCTCCAGTTTTTTTTTCCTTCATGATTAAGCATCAAGGCAGGGGCTAAGACAACGACACATTAAGAACAATGTCTCACCATAATTCTACTGCTTTTTCATGAAGAATCAATACCAAAGAAGGTAATCTAAGGGATGTTCTATTCTTATTCGAATAAATAAGTAAAGTGGCGATGGAAAAACATATGCTCATTCCCCATGCTGTAACAGAAATTGGCCTTCCAGGCCTCTAGTGGTCTTAGTCAGCTCCAGTGTTCTTAAATTCTTAAACTGTTGAACTATCTAAACTTTTGTAGGTACAAAATGGTAGCGCTTTATAATTTAGTATGGAAAGATAATAGAATGCCAAGGCGGAAAACGCGGAAATGGTTTGAAATCATACACACGAACGTAAAGATACAAGTGCGTAAAGCTAAAGTTTTCCAAAAACCATCACAGCATTATTAAAGACAAGCCGCAACAAAGCAAAGCCAGCATTAGAATAAACACAAGCACAGCCGTTGCAGGGACACATGCACAGTCATCAGGATGAAAAAGCAGTCCTCCAAGGGAAGAAGAAAGGCAAGCTTGCACCAGGCCACTTTAAGAAACATTACCACCCCCAATCAGTAAAAGCGAGTGAGACAAGCCAAATCAACAGCAAGAACAGCCAAGAACATCATAGCCATATCATATAAACCAAAGGCCAGCAGAGCACGTAAGAATACAGCAGGAGCAGAAGCAAGAACTGAACGGCATCAAGATCAAGATGAACGGCATGTACCCTCACCGTTTCAGCAACGTGACGATCGGCTACCTCAACCTGGCGACGCTCCTCGCCTCGATCCCAGTCATCGGGGCCGGGCTCTGGCTGGCCAAGGGCTCGACGACGACATGCTCGTCGATGCTGCAGACGCCACTCCTCGTCATCGGCTTCGTCGTCCTCCTCATCTCCCTCGCCGGCTTCGTGGGCGCCTGCTTCCACGTCGCCTGGGCGCTGTGGCTGTACCTCTTCGCCGTGATGATCCTCATCGCCATGCTGCTTGGGCTCACCATGTTCGGGTTCGCCGTCACAGCGGGAGGCGGTGGCACGCAGGTGCAGGGCAGGCCGTACAGGGAGTACCACATCACGGACTACTCCTCATGGCTCCAGAAGCATATGCAGGATACCGAGTACTGGAAGCCAGCGCTCGCCTGCGTCGTTGGGTCCAAGGCCTGCGCCAAGATATCCAACTGGACTCCCATGGACTACCTCCAGCATGATCTCACGCCAATACAGGTTTGCAGTGTCAGCCACTGGTCCATTTTCTTCCATATTCGCTCCTCTTTTTATTATTGCAACTGCTTTCAGCACCTGTAGACTGTAGTACAACAAAGTTGATATTCTGAACTATACCCAGCTCTATTCTGTTCAAGAACCAACAGATTATCAAAGAAATGGAAACGCACAAATTAGCTAAACAATTTATTGCTGTAGTCCAGACAGTTGCATCATCTTGGCCGTGTGAGATTAAACCATCTCGAGCATATGTTTACTTATTGCCTATTTGGTCATGAAAAAATAGTAAATTGACCATTCAGACTGAAAAAATAGCAAAGAATTAAGGTGACCTCAGGACAAGGTTTAACCCCTTTTTAGATAAATTGAACAAACTAGGTCTACCGAATCTCTAACTCAGGGTGTTTTTACTGCTCCTGCACTTCTGCTACTCTAATGCTAATGAAACACTGAACTATCCTGCAGTCTGGCTGCTGCAAGCCACCAACATCATGCACATACAGCGGGGGCATGCCGGTCGGAGCGCAGGATGAGGATTGCTTCCGGTGGAACAATGCCCCGAACATCCTGTGCTACCAGTGCGACTCATGCAAGGCCGGCGTGATGGAGCAGGTGCGCCAGGACTGGCACAAGATCTCCGTGCTCAACGTCATCGTGCTCGTCTTCCTCATCTGCATCTGCGCCTGTGGGTGCTGCGCCTTCAGAAACGCCCGCCGCTCCGTGTCCGAGTACCCATACGGGGTAAACCACATGTCAAAGATCAACCCACGCTGGGACTACTACTGGTACTCTCAGCCAAAAAAATACAAAATTTGTGACTCCCTTGGTTACTTCTTTTTTAATTTGGCATTTGATTTCTTCTTCGTAAGTTTGATTTAAGCGATGAAAACGCATTGCTACAATCTCATGATAAAACGAAACAATAGATTATTTTATTTAGGAAGACATGCTTAATTCAGCAGAAAGAAGGGGGGAGTTTCTTTTCTTTTCTTGTCACAACTGCATAACCATGCTTCATTGCTTCCGCAGTAACAGAGCTCTTTACAACAAGAAGAATTTTTCTTAATGATGACACAGGCAATATAACGCAATTTAAATTTGTACCCCTTTATTTGCTGTGATCATTTTAACACTGCTTTATGGTTTTTGCTACAGGTGGCGATGGTTCCGCGATAGGAGAGAACAGATGTACTAGGCTAGCTATTGGCATTCAACCCGTGTGTAATATTTTCTTCCTGATCCACCTTATATCTAAAAATCAAAATAGCTGAGAGTTGGGTCAGTTCATCATAGCATTCTCTGGGTTTTCATATGTAAATTTTCTTTCAGTGTCCAATAATTAATCTTCTGTAGATATTTGAGTATGAGGAAAGTACAAGATAGTGTAGTGGAAAGGCATGTCTAGTTTCTCCAGTATGGTAGCCAAAGTGTTGCATTTTGTAGTATATATTCTAGTTGGTGGGCTCAAAAGAGAAGTGATTTCACGTCTATGGGGGAAAATCCAGAGTCAGCTATATGACTATATCAGCTTATCTACTGTTGGTGTGACTTGTATATTTGTTATGTTTTGACCATGTCTACCTTCTGCTACGATATCAGTCGACCCCTAAATTGAAGTTAAATCAAAGACAAGCTCTTCATCTTCAGCACCCACGGACCATGGTGTTCTGATGTGATTTGAAAACACTTTAGATACTGATCAGCGATATTTCAGAAAGCACTTCTAATTCAAGGCAAAAGAATATACTCTCTCCGTCCACAAATGAAAGGCGTGCACGGAATTTAATGTCCAACTTTGATCAACAATTAAGTCAATAATATTAAATTATATAATTAAAAAAGTGATACTATTTGAAAATACGTTTGAATATGAATCCAATAGTACTATTACTATGTTATATAAGTTAATCGTATTGGTTTAATCATTGGTTAAAGTTAGACCTTGAATTCCGTGCACGCCTTACATTTGTGGACGGAGGGAGTAACAAGTAAAAAAAATCTTATAAAAACAAAATAATTTGATCACAAGCCCAGTAAATTTGCAGTGATCATCTATGCTCAGTATTGGTTTATTGGATAGAGTAGAATATATTCCCATTGACCTTTCTCGCTTGTAATTGATGCCTGATAGATGGTGCAGCCACTATATATGATCAGAATAATACTAGCCCGAATCTCGAAAGGTGCCAAAGGATTATTAGACTACATGTGTTCTGAGTTTTGAGACAATCTGTCTTTTGGAAGCAAAGTATCTTGTGTCCCATGTCAGCTATGACTGCCTAAACAAGATGCTGATTCAATGCAGATTCTGGAACATAACACAAGCAAAGAAACAGTCTGAAATGGACTCACCCCCTTGCAATCCATGCAGCCAAAGTGATGATTTCGAGCAGTAGGAGCCTGCAGGAAGAGACTTATCGCTAGCCAAGCTTCTTATCTCTAGTTCTCTACCCACTTTGCAACCAGGGGACTATATGCTCCAGTCTATAGCTCAAACACTTTGAATTTGGTAGTTTTTTTAGTTGAGTATCATCAAATTCCGTACCTTGCAAAAAACATTCTATAGGATTCAACAAAGCAGCACATAATTGAAACCAAAAGATTAAAATATGCCTAGAACCCTTAGGACTCATGTAACTCATGTGCTGACCGATGGATAGCACAGGTATACGTAGCTTAAATGACCACTATACACTGATTGGAAGCCACCAGAACAAGTCATCTGATTTAGTACATTAAAGCTGGGCGGACTCCGCGCCCTCTCAGGGCATCAGCTGCAGGATTACGTCCATTCCCGGGGGGATGGCCGCGATCGGCACGGGGCGAGCGCGTGGGGCGCCTGGGCTGGCCTGCGTCTCGCTTGCCTGTGTTGTTCCGTGAGGTCAGCGCTGTGTGGGCCGCTACTGCATAGGAAAAATCAGAGGCTTCTCCTCCACTTGACCCTTTGGCTCCTATCCAGGCGATGGCGACGGCAACGGCGGCTGCTCCCTCGCAAGTGAGCTCCTCCCCCCTCCCCTCTTCCCGGCGACGCAGGTGAGCTCCGCGGCAGCTGTAACATCCCCTATTTTAAAAGTTTTGCTAAGTGTGCATCATGGCATGGCATGGCTAAAATAATTTTAAATTTGAATTTGAATCACATAAAAGAAGGGGCTTGGAATTGGTTTGAGTTGCAAAACAAATTTGAAAATTAGAGAACAAACTTCAAGGAGAAAAGAAAACAGAAAAGAAGTTTGAATCCGGGGCAAAAGGATTTTGAAATTGTTTGAATTTGTAGAACACAAGTTTAAAAAAAAGAACAGGAAAACCAAAAATTTTAAACCTATTCTAAATTCGGCAGCCCGCTCGGCCCCTTCCCTTCCCTCCCCTTCATCCCGACTGGGCCTCGGCCCAGCCTTTCCCCGTGCGCAGCCCGCCCCGGACTGCCCCACCCGCCTCCTCTCTTCTCCCTCCTCTCTTTTCTCTCTCTCCTGCCCAGCTCTTCTCCCACCACCCGCCTCACCAGACGCGTGGCAGGCGTCCGGCTTCCTCCCGCGCCACCCCGCTTCAGCCGCATCGCCGCCTCCCCCATAAAACCCCCCTCCCCTCGGCTCCCCCACCGCCTAGCACCCTCTTTCTCCTTCCTTTTCTCTTCCACCACCGAGCCACCCCGGTTTCCTCCCCGCCGTCCTCGCCGCCGCTCCGCCCCGCTTCGCCATCGCCTCGGCCGCGATCTTCCCCGAGCCTCGCCGCCTCCGTCCGTCGTCTTCTCGCCCCCGGCGCCGCTTCACTCTCCTCGCCGCCGCCCCAGAGCTCGCTACCCTGAGCTACCCCACCTCGCTGACCCGGGCCCTCCCGGCCGCCTCGCCGTCGCCCTCGGCATCGTCCCCACCGCCAGCTCCTCCTTCGCCAAGCTCCGCCACCGAAGTCCGGCTGACCTCGCCGCCCTCGCCGCCTCGGTTCATTGCCGCCCAAGCCCGCCGCTCCGTCTCGGTTCCACTCTGCCCCGGCCGCCATCGTCGAGCCACCTCGCCCCATCAACCACCAAGCCTTGTCGCCATCGCTTCTCCGAGCTCCGCCGCCGTGCCCCGGTAAGCCGCGCCGCCGCGCCCTTCTTCCCTTCCCGGCCGCGGCCTCACCACCGGTCAGACCGGCCGAAGCATCCGGTCTGACCGGGCATCCCAAGCCGACTGGCCGACCGGGTGGATTATGCATTAATGACGCTACTAATGATGTCGTTAGGACATCATTAGTGCTACATTAAATTTTTCCGAGTGATAGATGGGTCCCATGGTTCAGAATTAAATAAAATCATAAAAGAAAAGAAAAAATATATATGACAAGTGGGCCCCACTTGTCATTGACTCGGTCAACTTTGACCCGAGTTGACCGAAGGGCCCACCTGTCAGCCTCAGGGGTTGGTTTGAGCTGAGTAATAAAAGTATTTATGATTTAATATTGATTTTTATTTACTGAGAAAAATACAAAAAAGGGTATTTAAATTGATTAAATCTTAGAAAATTCATCTTTAATCAGAAAAATGTAAATAATATACCAAAATGTTCAGCAAAATGAGAGCTATTCAAATATGTCACTTTTATCCATGTTTGCAGGTTAGGAAAACTAAAAATAGCTAAAAACTCAAAATAGGGTTTCCTCGATTAGCCGGAGAATTCCGGAACGCGATATCTCGAGCGTCCGGATTCCGATTAAATTGATTCCACATGTATTAGTCTTTATTTTGCATCCTTTAGGACATGGCCCACATTTCACATCATGCTGATGTTCTTCGTCGTGGTATTCATTATTGCGTCTGTTTTGTTTGGTGTTTTCGTTCTTTTCGATAGGACTAGAAGATCTCGACAAGTATAGTCTTGAGGATTTAGTAGCGGAACCGCAAGGCAAGCAGCCCCCTTTGAACATCTTGCGAACATCCTATTATTTTCATATTAATATTTTTTTTGAAGCCTTATTGCATGCGTTCCACTGATATTTTATGTTAAGTGCTAGCCCTATTCTGCATAAAACTTACTTTGTCGCTCAATCAACACCACCGACCCTCTCAACCTATTTAGAGTAGATTACTTGTTGTTTTACGATTGCTTATATAGCTAGTGATGCTTAGACCTGCTTAGTTGTGTAAAAGTCATAATTCCTTGGATGGCAGACAAAGCATAACACTCTGGATGAGTTAGAGGATAGGTGGGTGTTCACCGGGAAGTGCATAATAAATCTGACTAATAACAATCGGGCTTAGATGAGAGGCTATGCTGAGAGCATGGTGGGTTGTCTTGTTTTTCCCACAAGGACCGGTTCCCGGTGTCCTTTCGAACCAAGATTTGCGTACTTCTACGCGGGTGGTATAGTGGGCCACCCACGACCGAATAATTTGTCTAGGCCTAAGTCTTGAGCCGCATAGTTTGCTATTTCATTTACGGTGTGAGTGGAAAAGAGGTGGTGTGATATTTCAATATAGGTGTAAGGGTTACACACGGTCCGGGACCGGGGATGTATCACCTGATACAACTGTTGGGACCGTGTCAGAGTACCAGCCGGCCTGGTGTACACGGATTAGATCATCAGGGCGGCTCAGGCTTAAGTCGAACACATGGTAAAGGTCATGTTCAATCATACTCTGCTAACACATCTCGTGAAGTGTGTCATGGCCTGGGGCCTAGTATTAAGAGTCGATTGATACGTGTAGGTAAAGATGTACACCCTTGCAGGATTTGAACTATTCGAATAGCTGTGTCCGCGGTTATGGACAGCTTGGTAAGAATCCGCATCGAATTAGACAGCTACAACATTAAACTAAAACTTGCCCACTCTAAGGATGAGTTATTAGCGATTGCTTCCTCCCTGGTGGTCGAGGAAGAATCGAGGATTTTATTGTGTCCGATGATCTGTTTTAGATTTCACTATGCAGTTTCAGCTCATCCCTTTAAAAAGGCATTCCAGTAGACGGATTTCAATCTACTACATGTATTGTTGGAAGAATAAATCAGTTTTCCGTAAAAACAGTCCACCAATAGCCCTTTGTTGAAACCTGATGCATCTATTACTAATTTTCCCTTGTAAGTCTTGCGGAGTACAATTTTTATACTCACCTTGCAGTTGTTGATTAATTTTGTGCAGAAGAGACCATTCCCTCTACGGATGGTTTCTATGTAGAGATCGACACCGACATCGACTAGTCGCTGGTGATCCCAGACAGTGGTCCTGCCCAGGGTTCGGCAGCTCGGTTTGTTCTGCTTCCACTTTTGGCCCTACCTTTTGGCTTCGTAGCCACTCTAAACTTCCACTGTGTAATTAACTTTTGGTGTGTATATGTTGTTAAGTTTCAGCGAACAACTAGTATTATTGCAGTTTCAGTCGTAGAGTTGCTGTTGTGATACTGGTTTGTTCTCACCTGTCTCATGTGCAGTGCGTGTATTGTTGAAGCACATGATGCGGGTAGGGTTTTAGGGTCTATAACATGGAGTTGTCATGTTTAATCACCCCTGTGAAGTGACTCTCCCACTGAGAGTTCAGGAACTATAACATCATACTCCAGCCGAGCATTAATTTATCGGGACGAGTTCAGGATTGATGTTCCGGCTCAGTGGGGAAAGAGTGAGGAGACCATATCACCCTACTACTCTGTGCATTAGTTTGCCGGAGCAAGTTCGGGGTTGACGTCTCCGGCTATTCGAAGCCATATCACTCCACTCCTTTGAGAATTGACACCCGAGAGTTGAGGTCGGGGTTGACGTTTCGACTTAGCGGGTGATTTCACCTAAGACTCCCTGTTGTTGATCCTGGGGTCCGACAGCAACGCTCCTCCCTCCCCCTTTCCCGATGGCAGGCGGCAGCGGGGCTTAGGGTTTCAAAGTGACCAACAGGACGAGCCCTGGTTTGCCGCCGCTAGCAACGCCTCCTGCCCGGAGCAGCCAGATCGACACGGAGCGGGGGCGCTGCGGGGTCCGGCACAGGAGGAAGAGGTAGGGCGGGCGGCGAGTTTGCATCCACCTCTGGCACTCCCTGGCGACGGATCCTCCATTGCTTGTAGGTAAAGCTTGCCCCTGCCATGTTCCCTTCTCTCCCATTCTCTTCCAATTGATCAGAACATGAGTATCTATATTTTTCTAAATCTTGCTAAATGAACGATGTGCTAGTGCATCAATTTTTTCCCATGTTCAGATTTTGGGAGGCTTCTCGTCCTCCTCTCCGCCTCCATCCCTCACCATTAGACCAGCCCAGATCGACAGTGGGTTGGTTTTGATGCTTCTTCTTCTGTGCCGAAACTGCAGGGTTAGGATTTTAGGCATGAAACTGAACTCATGTGCTAGGAGGTGCTTAGTAAGTAAATCTGATTAGTCGTGAACTTTTGCATGCATTATTATTGGATTTAGATCCTAGGAACAGTTGCTGGTTAGAGTTTCTGGTAGGTTAGGCTGGACTGCTGGAGGCAGGAGGGTATCAGCATATTTGCTGATGCCGCTATATGTCTGACGAACTGCAGGGCCTGGAGTAATACATTTGATTTGGGTGAGATTGTATTGGTTGCAGTGACCAGTGATTTTACCCTTTAATTTGAGTGACGAGAACTGCGTTAGTTGCATTTAGCACAGATCTTGTTAATGTAACATCCCATTAAACCCTTTTGTGCAGAGCCCAAGGAATTGATCTTATGAATATCATACAACATTCATCATGCTTTAGAACATCATAAATCACTACAAATATAATAGAGGATGAAATAACTATCAAATTGTATAAGGTGTTGCATGAAGCTAATTAGGGAAATTGTCTTCTGGTACAATTCATTTGTATGCGCTCGCTGGTTTGGGGATAAAGTTTTAGCCAGATATGTTTATAATCTGATTTCCTAAGTGCTATCTGATTGTAATTAATTCCAATTTTTCCTCTAGTGTTGCAAATATAGGTGAAACAATAATAGTGCAAGAGTCCAGGAGTTCAAAGATGAACAAGGGGAAAATTTTCAAGTTAGCTAAGGGGTTCAAAGGAAGAGCGAAAAACTACATAAGGATAGCTAGGGAGCAGGTGGAAAAAGCATTGCAGTATCCATACAGGGATCGGCGTAACAAAAAGAGGGACATGCGACACCTGGATAGCTAGGGAGTGGGTGGAAAAAGTCAAGCAATGGAAGTGAGTTGTGCCTAGCCATCACCCGTTTTAATGTGGTTTTTTGCTTCTTTCATTATGTCAGTACACTCTTTATTTTTTAATGCATACTCAATACTTTCAATACTGTTAGAAATGAAATTGTATGTTTATAGATTATAAATAATAGGCTTGGGTCTCCTAGAAACTTTGCAAAAGAAATCCCTTTTTCAGTTGATAAAATGGATGATCGCATCTGAGCGGGAACCTTAGACATGTTCTTTATAATAGATAAGACATTATTTACTGCTCGAAATGTTGATATGCTAAATTATTGGAATTCATGTCCACAGGAATCAATAGGTTAATTTATTCCTCTGATATCTTCTATCATATCAAGATTCTTTGCGTAGTGTTGTTCATTTTAGATCTGTACTTGTGATAGAATTCTAGATGTTATCGCAGATTATTGAAACTTGCTCTTGTGTGATATCTGATTTGTTTCATATTTATATTGTCTAACGCGAACCCCTCAACCTTCTTTTCTCCTTACTCATAGCCTATAGAAATAATCATGTTTGCTACTTTTGCATTGTTTTATTTACACTAGCTAAATAATCTTGCATCACAATGGATCACCAAGTTAGATTACCACAACATGTCGAAGCACTGTTGCAGTGCTCCATGGCACACCCTTGGTTTTCTCAGCTCTAGGCTGAGCCTCGCATCTGGTAAAATTTGGAGTTTTTTGCAGGGGAGCAATACCATGGGCGGATTTGAATTTTGAATTTGAATTCTGGTGGATGAGGCAGACAGCTGTTGGGGTCTCCGCATGGGCATATAGGTTTGCCAAAATAGATGGTCCCACATGTAAGAAGGTGACGTTAAAACAATCATTTAATGTTTAGTTGCATTTGAGGACACATACCTGAAATTTGAGAAATACTTTTGCTTGCATCTTCTTGGAGAGGTGATAAGCTAATGTGATCTGTTTTATTTTTACTAGCCTACATTACTAGGAGTAGAGGTTACTTTTCAGTGTGATATGGCTGGTAATTTATTAAAAGCTTCAACAACTTCAAAGTAATTCTAAAGCTTCAGCAACTTCAGGAATTAATAGTCCAACTATTCATTCATATATATATATTATTTGGTCTTTTCTCGGAATATGGAATCTACCTGTGTAATCTGACTTTCTAAAAGTTTGAAGTTTTTGAGACGTTCTTCCTTTTCATATTTTGGTTCTGCCAGATATCCTTTCGATCTAATGCTTCCCTTGCTTTAAACTATTGCTTACGATCTGTTTTTGATGTTGCTACTAGAACTGTCATAAATTTTTATTCTGTGGATTTAGATGTTTATATACCTGTTGCAGATTCTCACAATTACCTATTTGAGAGGTACATGGTGATGGTGGTGCAAAAATCTAGCTAGAGCATGATGAGACTGGCATATGACAAAGTTCTTTTTTGCCTTTGTCCTAGGTTGTTCCTTCTATAGAGTTACCGATATCTATCGTTGTAGTTTCATTTTAAATTATAAATTTTACTACTATTCAAATGCTAATCCAGTATTTTGTAGCATTTTTCTGCTTCACGTCATAGCTCATAATTGTTTCTCACCATCATCTTGTTTATGTTTTCCTCTAAAATAGGTTTATGAACTTTTATCTGCCTTCCATCTTAACATGTTTTGCAGATCCATAAGAGAAAGAGATCTGTAAAGATTTCTTGCAAACTGGCTTACAAAAAGATATTGGATCGCTATTTGAACTGCCACTGCTACAAGATATTCCAAAACCTAAATAGATTTTAATCCATGCTACAAATTGTTGTTTCTGTTATTAACTACATATATTAAATCAAGTCATCAACAGTGACAACTAATTCCTTTAAAGTACTGGTCGCAGTTGGTTCGTGGTGCAGTCGCCGAGACATTGATGCCTCAATTCATGGATATGATCTAAATGTTGATATAGGATATGGGATGGCCTTTTCATGTTAAATCCATGTAGCATTTTTCGGAGCATTTTTGTCCTCCGACCATTTTATCTAAACTCTTTTAAAAAGGATGGGAGTGTTAAGTTATTTGCAACATGAAGGGTTCTTGATTAAGAGTGTTAAGTTATTGTGTGTGTGTGTGTATATGTATGTATGTATGTATGTATGTGTATGTGCGTGTGCGTATGTATTAACACCTTGTTTCATGCATTTACATGCTCATATACCTGCTTCAGGCTGCTAACACAGCGGCCTGTCATATGCAAAATAGAATTTTTCTGATTTGTTTAAACATTAGACTTGAATTTTGCTTGTCTCAAGTGATATCTATCAAGATCTTCAAAATACGATTATTGTTCAATTTATTGTTAAAACATTTAATCTATAATACAATATTCCAGATATTCATTATCAACATTTGAGGACGGGCGCGGCAACGCGCGCCTTTATGTTCTAGTTGACATCATATCGAGGATTTGATGGAGACTCACTACATGTCAAGTACAGCAGCAGCCTCCGTGCTTGTAAGGAGCATTCTTCCAGCCGGGGAGGTTATACATCCATTGCCAGGCAGCTAAATGTGGAGAAATGAACCAGAGTGCTAACTGCTAACTTCGTACATGGTTCCTCTAGAACAACAGTTATTCCGCATCACAACATAAAACTAGCCTTCCAAGATATCAGAACTGAGGAGTGAGGAGTAGAACGCAGAGAGAAAGGTAAGGAAAAAGAGCAATAGATCAATAACAATCATTAGTAGTTCAAATACTGACTACGTACGAAATTCTGTATCGTAAATGTACCAGAAGGGTTGCGGATATTGGTCATTCTGATCCCCAGCACACACAAGTAAGATCATATAGCTTATTCTAAATACATGACAGCACAGATGCTCCATTACAACGAACACAAATTTGTGAAATTCAAATTAAAACAAAATCCAGCATTATTGCTGTTGAAAGAAGTGTTACATCTAGTATTCCACCAAAGGGTTGCGACATTCTTGAGAACTGTTGCAAGAGCATATTTATGCTATCTGAAAATTTTGGGATGAAACACAGCAGCAGAAACGAGTTAGACGCCTTGCCATTTTCCAGAGTAGCTCCTTAAGCCATTGCAGCTTTCTTTTCTTCCTCAAGCTGTTTTAGCTCTGTCAACCTTTCTGCCCATGCGCGATCTCTTGCCACTGCAGCCATCTTCCTTTCTGTCCTTTCTGCCTCCTTTCTCTTAACAGCAACAGAATACTGTGCTTTGCGCTTCCTCTTCTCAGCCTGCCAAAGCAAGATAGGTTTGAAAGAAAGGATACAGCATTAAGTTATTACCACACTTATAAATGAGAATTCAGATCTGAGTAGTTAGACATATGGACAAAGCATAAGTGAACATCATAACAAAAGTTTGGTATAGAAATAAATGGTAAAAAACAAGTTCGGTTCTATGAAGGCCAGCAGCATGGACTAAAGTATTAACACAGTCAAAACTAGTATTCTTGAAGTCCATGAAAAGAACATAAAGTAGGAGAAAGAAAATAGAACAGTGCATAGACATGTAAATGTTAGTTTTAATTTTAAAATTTTGTTGAACACTATTTTCAAAATACCTACTCGCATAAACTATGATTAGCCAGTTCCGTTCCGTCATAATATTTAGGACTGCTCGGTGGCATAAACAGCTACACTTTTTCTCAATAATGTGCATCTATCTATCATATATTGCTAGAATGTTATTGGCCTATTATCTTTTTCCATTCCAACATATAGATAGGCTTTGATAACCTTGCATACGACAATTATGCAATTAAACCAGCATTACGGGGAACTGAACAAATGCACACCATGATGAAGTCCTTGCGCTGCTTGATCCGCTTCTTCTCCTTCCTCCCCTGCACGCTCCCCTCATTCGGCTGGCTCGACGGGATAGGCTCCCCCGGCTTGCACTTCACCCAGTAATGCGGACCTGCCGACGAAAAACATAAGTATCAACAATGCGAACCAACCACCAGAGATCACGCAGTTGATCCAAATGATGATATCCGAAATAATCATGCAGATCGTAGCATTCCGACTACTAAGAAACGCGGAACGGCAGAGATCACCGCACCTTTAGGGCGCAGGCTGGCCCTCTTCCGCCGGGACACGAACCCCGGCCGCCGCTTCGGGAACCTGGTCTCCGTGAGCCCCCTGAAGAGGCTGGCCCCCATTTCTGGCGCCCGTGCGACGGCGGCGGCGGCGGAGAACGGCCGGAGCACGATCGGATCCAGGAGCCGAAGAGGACCGAGAGGAAGAGGAGGAGGGCCCGGGGCGCGACGGAGGAGGGACGCCGTTGGCGAGGAAAACGGCAGGAGGGCTCGCCGGAGAGTTCGGAGGAGCGCCATGGAAGAGAAGGTTCTAGAAGGTTGCTGCGCTGGGCTAGGGTTTTAGCGGAGGGAAAGAAGGTGAGCAGAGTCTTCCGCGCTGCGACTGCGAGCCCGCAACCAGTTGGAGCTTGGAAGAGACTGAAGGCGCCTCACGAGATTACGTAATCAGAAGGCGTATACGTAATATGACCTCCCAGCCCAATTAAGAAAAGAACAATTGGAGGCGTCCCACAGAGTTACGTAAACACAAGGCGTATACGTAATTCTTGACCGTCTCAGCCCAATTAAGAAATAACAGATTTAGAAAAGATTCGCCCATAAATTCGCATTTTAGAAAAGTATATGGCAGAGTTTACACGTCATGTTCGAGCTTTTGTTGTTGCATTACCGTTTCCCTTGCTTTAGTTGACAGGTTAGGCTAGTTCCACATATCTGCAAATCAATTGTCATATCAAAGTATCCATTTCAATTTCATTTAATTTGACCCAGGGTTCAAAGAACCAGAGCAACGCAACATCACATCCACACCTTGCATTTATTATAATTTTATGTCAAGGCAACCTACCTTGTTGCTGGACATTTGCTAGGCAAATGGCAACATCAATGTCAAGAAATTTGCAGATGCCTTAAAGTTTAGTTTAGCAACAGATTGAGAGAGAAAGAAAAGAAAAAACACAACCTTGAAGCATCCATTGGTCCAAAATTCCATATGCATGGGAATCAAGTTTAACCAATCCTCCCATCACTAATCTCTTCTTCTACCATGCATCCATATTTACATTGAGATCAACTGTAAGTAGCAGCAATCACAAAACTACCCCACTATTACCTCTACTCTGCTCCCTCATACTAGTAAAAAAAAATTAGAGAATACTAGTAATTTCTTATGACACCTACAAACATCACAAAATTTGAAGACTAAAAAAGTAGTAAAACAGGGTCATCTACATAATCTCTTTAGTAAAAAAAAATTGTCCTAATGATGATGGTAAGCAGTAATAACAGGTTACTCAGTACTCTCTTTTTTCGCTGTCAAAAATTTCACTCTGCAGTAATAATCTCTCATGCAGCTTAGCAGCGGCTGGCTAATAGTCAAGTATGAGGCTGCCGAATGGTGCGCGGCGTGGAATGCCCTTGCGCCGCTTCGCCGGCAGAGTGGGAGGTGGCGGCGGCGTGGAGCTCTGGTTGACGGCATTGTGCAGGGAGGGAGAGGAGGAGGAGGAGGTGCTGCCGCCGTGGGAACAGGAGCGGACGGCGACCTTGCAACCGAGCGAACAGAAGCGGAAGACGTCGATGAGGCCGCGGCCGCAGGCTCCGCAGAGGCTGGCGCCGCTGCCCTTGACGCCGCCGCCGTGCTTGTGCTGCGGGCCGCGCTCGTTGAGGAAGACGACGCGCGCCCCGTTGATGAGGTACGTCTGCACGCCGCCGACGTCCACGAGCCCCCGGAGGTCCGACACCCGGATCACGCTGCTGTAGGTCGACCGGCGGATCTGGACGGCGCGGTGGCCGCGGTGGCCGTGGGCGAGGCACAGGGCGCAGAGTGCGCCGGCGCCGGCGCAGTCGAGGCAGAACATGGTGCGCTCGCCGCCCCGGCGCGAGTCCGCGTGCGCCTTGCATCGCGTGTAGAAGCGCGCCGACAGCAGAGGGCGCAGCCACAGAGGCCACCCCTCCCCGTGCGCCTCCGCCGCCGCCTCCTCATCCTCATCCTCCGGCTCAGGGCTGCCGCCGCCCTGTACACCGCGACAGACAGATAGATTGGTCAATTTACTAGTACTTCACGCAGAAAGAAAGGTTCAACGATGGTCAAAAAAATTGCTCTCCTCGAAACGACGATCACCATGCACACAATGTGTTTGTCGTAGGAACCAATCAATCAATCAAACGGGAAGAAGAGAAACAATTACGAACTGATTCCCCAACTAGGATTAATCCCAATACACCACAATGTTGTACGAATCCCAAGAAACAATGCAAGAACACAATGGAACCCTATAGGGAGGAGAACAAAAGGGTTAATGACGAAGAAGAAAAAACCAATCCTTTCAGCCATCACCATTGCTCACAAGATTCACCTGATGCCCTCGATACTAGCAATCCGCCTGCGGAATACAGCAGTAATAAAAAATGACGGGGAGAGGAGGACGAGGACGAATCAAGAAACTGTCCCTTCACGGACAGGGGGGGCCGAGCAGACGAAAAAGCAAAAGAGAAGCAACACATGAGGAATAGCGTTCGCGGAAAGAACAGGTACCATGATCCTCCTGTTCTTGAGGCGGAGCTCCTGGTCGATCGCCATGGATGGCAGTATGCACGCGCAGCAAGGAGGAGAAAGGGGCGGGGAATCCAAGAGCAGGCAGTTGGTGGGTGGAGGCCAGAGGAAGAGGTGGCTGGTAGTGGAAATGGAACGGCGGAACAAGGGAAACGGGTGTGGTGGGTGAGCTTATATGGATGGACTCGCAGAAGAACAGGCGAGGAGTCGACTCTTTCTAATCCTCCCAAGTTGTCGTCTTCACCTAAAAAAAATCTTTAAAAGATTGTCGTCTTCTCTTCTCTCCAAAAGAAAAAAGTTGTCTTCTTCTCTTTCTACCAAAAAGAAGGATGTCTTCTCGCTTGTGGTTAGTTTTTCTTTTACTACTTTCGAAAGTAGATTTGCTTGCGGAAGATATTAGTGATCCAAAGACGTCTATGCAGGAAAAAATGGTATCTGTAGCCTCTCTCTCTAATCCAATTATAAATTTAGCCTCTCAAACCGCGTAAAGTCAGATTTGATCCCACAATAGGCCCGACAGACGATGCATGTGGCATGTCACGACGCGGGCCCATGAAGCCCACTAATTGTGCCCGCCACCCACGACATGCCATGCAGGTCATGATGGACCAGCTATCACGACTGTGGCCCGTGACAACACAAATAGTGCATTGTTTTGGTATTTGGTAGAGAAAATTGGCTAGCCTATTGATTTAGAGACTGAGATCGAGAGCATGAGGTGTTGGATTCAATTCCCAATTCTAACAAATTCTTATTGCCCACGCAATAGATATTGGCCTAGGCGGCAGCACCGTCGCGGGCCCTAGGCACGACAGGCCTGCTGTCGCGGGCCACAGGCACGATAGCTGGCCCATCATGGCCTGTGTGGCATGTCGCGGGTGGTGAGCGCGATTGCTAGGCTTCGCGAGCTGGCGCCGCGACAAGCCACACGTGTTGCTTGTCAGGCCTATCGTGGGATCAAATCTAGCTTTGCGCAGCCTGGGAGGCTAGATTTGTTATTGGGCTAGTGACGGGGCCTAAATTTGCCATTTTTCCTAAACAAAGAGAGTAATATATTTGCGAATGCATGTCTCATTTTTAAGGTACATGCTTTCTAGGTAAGGTGCAGTCGAGCGCGACCGTCCGATAGGGCTATCAAGCGGCCGGTCCCTTACCTTCTTTGTGTCTCCATCCTCCCTATCGTCGTATCCGCCTTCTTATTATGCTATCGTCACCACCGCCTCCGCCTCTCCATTCTACCACTGTCACTACTACCTCACCCTTAGCCATCGCCACCTTCCGTACTTCCCCCTCCTGCTCCACTAAATCTGACCGGCGGCCACCAACGCCACATCGGCGCCCTAGTCAAGCCATCTCTTTAAGCCCGAGAGACGTCGGTGTTACCTGTCCAGCCAAGCCATCGGTTATCCCCTAAGGTGCCGGCCATCGCTCATCACCGGTGAGTCTTTCCCTCCCTCTTCTTCCTCCTTCCCTTCTTTCTCCTCTTCTTCTTCTTCTTCCTCATCTCCTTCCTCCTCCCCTCCTACCGATCCGACCGTGCACGACTGGTCACTAAGCAAGCCTAATATGGCGGATATACTCAATAATGTAAGTACTCTTCCTTTGTCTCCCTAGTGCCCACAGATATACTGGAGTAGTAGTTTGCCAGTTCAACTGCTCATCGATCTTTTACTGGATTCCTGGAGAAGTCCTACACCCCAGTCAGAATTGTATCCAATGGAAGTTGATTTTCTTTCCAGCAAAAACCATGAGCGACGCAATAGTTATGGTGTGTTCATTTCACGAGACAGGCTTGCTAGAACCGAGAGCCTTCCATGTCTCTCTTCATCTGACATAATCAATAGAAGCCGTCTCATCTCATCCCTCATGGGGGAGTTCTTCGCGTTCTCTATCGCCCCAGCACCGCCCCAAGCGGCAAAAGCAGAAACATCACAAGGAACTCGTCAAAGGAAACGAGGAAGAGAAAACAATTCACAACAAGGGTAAGAAAATATGGCGGCCGCCACAAACTTCACACGCACAGAAGTTGAAAGGTAGCCAGAGTTCCGACAAATCTACAGGCGTAGCTTCTCATAATTATTATGACGGGTCACACATGCGAGGGAGAAAACAAATTAAATGGTCAAAGAGTGTAAACACACATGACACCCTTTTATGCAACCAACGCACATGACATGATCAGAAATAAACTTGAACCCTGCGATCGATCAACAACCTGATATCCAATGGTCACACAATTTATACCAGCAGACACCACGGTATAAATCTCCCACAAGAAACCGAAGCAAACAATACCAAGAGAAGAGAACAGCCAACACAAATTGTATAACTAACAAAAATTTCATTGCTCCCAAATCTCGTGACACAGAAGCAAAAACAAAACTCCGCAGTTGGCAGCTGATGCTGCTAATGTTCAACACGACGGTAGCAGATGGCATCCCTGCATCTGGATAATAATCAGAATACAAACATAAGGTCTGCACCAAAGCAACCATTTAACCAAAACTCCAGCAGAAGAGATAACTGGGTTAGGCATTACCATTACCATATTACAATGATCTGTGAGGTTTCTGCATAAATTGAATAATAAAGCCCTACCGACAAACATCTTGTCACCTCTAGCAACCTACAGCACTGCTGATAGGCAAAACTAAATATGGAGCTGCAGA
Organism: Stipa capillata; assembly: GCA_019208055.1. Taxonomy (NCBI): domain Eukaryota; kingdom Viridiplantae; phylum Streptophyta; class Magnoliopsida; order Poales; family Poaceae; genus Stipa; species Stipa capillata. Next base: position 151,982 of record JAGXJF010003127.1, read on the forward strand.
AAAGGTAGAAAAGTTAATGCCAGGACAAAACATAACCAACAGCTACCGAAAAGCCTACAACAATATGGACAGGAAAGCCATTCACTTTCCCTTGTTTAATTTCATTCAAGTTACAAAAACTAAATATGATACAGAGAGCAAGAAAGCATGCACTATTACCACTAACACTACAGATGCTACCTGTTTCCTATGTCGTTCCACGGGTCCACGTCGTTGCCCAGAATCTTTGGACCTGGACCATACTGCGCCTTGAGGGCAGCCACTGGGTCAGACACCCCACTGACAAGGATTCCAGCACCTCCAAGCCGCGAGGCTTTCCCTGGTTGCTGGAACCCTGAGATGAGCTCCATACCATTCCTCTTCTGAAGATCAGCAAAGTTATCCAGCCGTTTTGGATCTGACGGATGCTGCTGCATTAAAGGCTGTTGATATTCTGTAAATACACCAAGTGTGCCATTTTTAGCTGAGTAAAATGGTACACCGGCTAATGATCTCTGACGCTTTGCCACCACGAACATAGACTCAGGCTGTACTGTGCTCCCATCCAAGTGGGCATAGCTCCTCACCACTCGCTCCTCTAGCCCCAAGTTAGCAGTGTTTGCAGGCCTAGATGAATAAACCATGCAATCCCTTGAATTGTTCAACAATCTTGCTGCCGATTTATCAATCTTTGGCGAGGGAGGCTTGCTTTTGATTCCATTCGATGATGATCCAGAACTTTGCAAGGATGATTGATGGCTAAGAATTTTCCCAAACAACTTGACATCGCCAGGACGCTTTACCTGATCGTAACTCTCGGTGCTTGCCTTGTGGGAATCGGAGCAAGGTTTCAACAGACCTTCCTGTACTACCTCGCTGTTCCCGGTCCACAGAATCCCAGCAGATGCATTTGAGACACCTGAGCTGCCGGACCTGCCATTTTGGAATTTGGTTACTGTGAACTGATCCGAATGAGAAATTCCCACAGTGCCACTTACAGTGCTCTCAGAAAAAGCAGGTACTTCAGCTGCCAGATGATGATTCCGTCTGTGCTGCATGTATCTATCGTTATTACGGAACAGAGCATCATGCTGACGTGATTGTTCATTAAATGCTGGGAACTTGTTCATGTCGTTGGCCCCTGAAGTATTGATGGCTTTGTGGCCATGATCCTCAAAATTGGGTGAAGTTATGGAGGCTATGCCCTCAAAACGAATTGAGCTAGGATCAGGAAGCGCAGAACTAAACTGAACAGGCATTAAATCCTTTGGGGTAAGAGGGGTAACCTGTGGCTTTGGCTTCGATGGGAGCAGGTCAGCCGGCACAGTTTGCTGATAACATGAAGTAAATGCAGGCCTAATAGAGGAAACACCAGCCATTTCCGAGAAGTGGATAACATTTTCCTTACTATCACGATCTCCAGGTAAACAAGCAGAGGAGGTAAAATTTGCAGCTTTCATGAGTGCACTCTCAGGTGCATGGTGTGAAGAACCTTCCATCCTGGAAACCTGAGTGCAAGTCACTTCAGACGCCTTCCTCAATTGGATCACTTCAACAGGATGTAGACTGGACCTGACATCCAGGTGTGCTGCCACAGCCTGCTCAGTCAAAGAGGCCATTGCACCATTGCCATGCGTACTCACTTGGTTACCATACTCTCTGTTTTGCATATTCTCTGCATTTTCGGAAGAATTGATGTCAATAGGAGCACATGATGCTTGATGAGTGGCTTCACTTAACCGTCTGTGATCAACAGTAATGTTACAATTTTTATCTTCTGCTTTGATCTCACCTTCCTCAAATTTTATGTCTACAACATCAGGCCCATTCGATCTATCAGTTTCTGGCTGTTTAAGGGTGATACCAGAAAGAGGATGCCCTTGAATGGATCCATCAGCAGAAGGACATACATCCATCTCCATTTTCAAAGAGGAACGTGTGCTACAGATAGCTGGATCCATCTCAGCAGCACAGGCCTCATCATTATCACTCCTCCCACCATTTGTATCACTTGCTGGCAAACCAGCATCAGCAGTGCGTTGATGGATCATATCCAAACCAAGTGATTTGCGAGCCTTGCTGAAAAATACCTTGCATTGCTCATATGACTTGCTCTTCACACATGACGAAATGCGAGCAAAATCCTTCCCATAGTTATTCATAGCCTCAATGAAAATTGACTTCTCATCATCGTTCCAATCAACTGAGTCAACTTCACATTCCTGATCTGAGAGAGTGCCTTCCTCATCAAAGCTTTTGTCTACTGCTGGTGTTAAAAGATGCTCCATTCTTGTGATGCCTATCTTTTGGCTAGGATCAGCAGAACTGGTAATGCATGAGCCCATTCCTTCAGGGGAGAGAGTTCCACATATACCTGCCAAGACATCAGCAGCTACAGATTCTCTCTCATGCAAAGATACATTAGCAGCACTGTTTTTGTCTGAAGATCCTTTGACCACAACCGAAATATCAGACCTATAAGAAGTCCGAATTATAGACTTTGCAGAAATTTTCTCCACTCTGTTTGCATAATCAAGGCCATGGGACGCCACAACTGATGCTACACCAAGCATATCAAGAGATGCAGCATTACCCTCAGGATTCCATTTCTTTCCAGATTTTGTTCCTAGGTAATTGCTGGTGGGTTGCTGTTGCTGCCGAAGATCCAGAAGTTTCTTGACTTCTCGGAAACTGTCAGATTTATGGTGCTTGTAGTAAAACTCAACACAGTCAGCTGTTGTCTTGTGCTGAAGGAAATTGGAGATTTTGGAGAAATCCTTGCCAAATGTAGCAAGCATCTGCATAAAAATTTCCTTCTCTTCATGAGTCCATGGATTTATCACAGCCCGCTCCTTCTCAACTGAAACAGGATCCTCAATTAAGCCATTCTTGCTGATAAACCTGGCACCTGCCATCTCTTTTTCATCTATAATTAGTGCTGGCATTTTCAAATAATTTCTGCAGCGCTTAAACTGAAATTCTGAAAATATCTTGTTTGCAACATCTGATATCTCCGTGGTAGGTAACGTACTTAAATTACCAGCTGCAAACAAACAAACAATAGAACAGTCAAATGGGGATCAAAGACAAAAGGCATGTAACTGCAGATAAGATAGCAGTAACCGTAAGTATAACAAATGAGGGAGCAAACACAAAATTGCATTCAAGGTAATAAAAACCAGGCGTGATAGTTGAAAACAAAAGTTTACACTTTGTAGACATTCACAGGTAGCGTACAAAGAAAAGAAAACAGAGCATACCAGAATTTGTAAAAATAAATTCTTATCCTATTTCCTGCCATCATGCCAAGTATTGACCTGAGTCCACACAACCATCCTTTATGCCAACAATCAGGCCTACTGCAGTAACATGGTACAAGCTAGCCAAAAGTATAACATGTTCTCAACCCAACTTATGCATGGTTAGATTAGAATTTCATACTTCAGTAGATATGTGAACAGGATTTAGTACTCTCAAGAAATTGGCATGGCCTTGATATCTGATAAACAACATGAAATGGGGAGTACACTTCAATGCCACATTATTATGGTACAGCTGATTCACTGGAATTTCTACAACTGATTTCCTTTCTGGTAATTCTTTCTACAGGTGAAGGAAGGGACTAAAATTGCCACATAAGATCACATAGCGTTGTCAACAATTTTTCATGCATGATTTATTTTTCTTTATTGTGCCACTAAAAAAACAAGTCCATGAGATAAAATGATGTTCATAATCAAAATTAGAAAGGCAGGATGTAAATTGGCAAATATCTGGCAATATCATGCTATGCACAACATTCAGACACCAATATGGAAACGATACAACACCAGGTGTTGCTACTGATGTTCAGAGTTCCTGATAATTTATTAGGCAATCTACCATTACATATACATTGGAGGCTGGGACTCAATAATTTAACATCACATGAAACTTATAGAAGATCAGAAAGGCATCAACGCATAGCTCCTAAAATGAAAATAAAGACAGATAGTACTTTGAATTAGTAGAACGGAATACTGACCAGGCATGCCCAATCGGGAGCGGTTAGAGGAGCGTTGCCTGTGAGATCCACTCTGTGATGCACGGTTGCTCTGATCAGTGCGCCTATTAGACTTTGGGCGCTGCTTCCGTACAGAAAGGAGCCGTACATCCTCTTTCCAAAGGTGACGCAGCACCTTGAACTTGAAGGTAAGAGTTTGCTCTTTGAATCTTAGTCTATTTTTATGTATAGCAAGCTTCTTTTTGATACTCAGGTCATTCTTCCTTTGGCTAGAAAAATGATTCAATGCTGATAAATCAAGATTGGGTTGATAAGCAGACGAAGGCTTAAAAACCAATTCATTAAATTCCTTTGCTATATCATTGTTCACAGCTATAATTGAAGGGATTAAATTATAGTTGTCAACACGGTACGAGCAAGGCCTGATTGATAAGTCCTCGCTGCCTTCTCCTTTCATGGAATTAACATTATCATGGCATGAATTGGCTGCATGCCTCTCACTATCATCATCAATTTGAGATCCACTTCCTTCAGAAGGCTTCGTTGGGGCAACATCAACAGCTGCAGCAACCTGAGCTTCAGCAACTCCAGGACATGCAGCACTCTCTTCTGAAGAGACTGTTTTTACATTGTGAACAGGAGCTGTCTCAGCTTCCATCGGTTCTGCACCTTTGGCATCAGCATCCTGCTCCACAGAAATCTTGCAAGGAGGAGAGAACTCCCCTTGTTCTTTCGGAGGAGATGATGCTTCACATATCTCAGTGCTGATAGGAACTTTTGATGTCCCACTGGAAGGTGAAGGATTTTGTGCACCTTTAAGAGCTATATTTCCAGATTCAGTATTCACTGATTTAAGTTCGCCTTCTAATGAATCAATCTCAAGTTCAGTCTTTTCGAGCTCCTTGGTAATGCTTCCTTTCAGTAGCAGTAACTTACTAGTATTGGTCAATCTTCTCGAATCTGCAGAGCAGGAATCCTCATGTTGCAGTAGTTCAGCAAGGATGTTTGCAAGAGATCCAATGGGATCACCATCGAGCAGACTTAACTTAATGGGGATTTCGTCATTATAAGCCTGAACCTCAGCCCCAGGGATATCTTTATTGGACACCGTGACCGTGTTTGCTGTCAGTTCACAGGATTTATCTTCAGGGACTGCAGTAAAACATATAACGGAGATGTCAGCAATCAAGACATTTGACATGTTCAATCTCTACAAACTTGCTTCATTAATAAACTCAGCATCTTAATGCTAACATGATCAATAGACAAGTCCCAAGGAACAGCAGGATTAATATATTGCTGCAACTATACAAATTTCAATTAAATCGACTCAAAGGTGCATTAATATAGTGAACAGATGCAAATCCAAATGAAACATTAGTGGATGGAACAGAGATACTGTGCTTCTGTGAACATGATGAATGCAAACCCAAGGGTAACTGAAGTATTGTTGACCATTTGAAGGAATGCATTTGGTTAATCAGGTAAGATGAATAGAATGCATATGTTATCACATGGCGCATGTATGAAGTTGAAAGAGAAACTCATTTTCAAATATCCCAGACTGCTAGTTAATTCGTCTCAGTAATTACATATAATGCTATCCTAAGCACTGGCACTTCGCATATGCCCTAATGAACATCAATATTACAGAATTGATTCAGCGACATAATGGAGATCTAGACTAAACGAGAAAGGAATTACAGGGAGGGAGGGTAAAAAGTTAACAAAACAACTGAGCTACAACAAGGAAAATAAGGTCAAAATGGGATGCATACCTGGAGAACTAGATGGCGGTGCAGGTGATGGTGCTGCCACCGGAGATGCACATAGTGCAGATGCAGATGTGCCTGCACCTGCCTTCTGTTCAACTTCAACTGGGCTCCCATCAGCAACAGCTTCGGCAGGCTCAGGAACGTGCACCTTCTGCTTCTCATACTTGGCCAAACCTTGCCCCCATCCAAGCCGGGGCTTCTTCCTTGGTGCCTCGTCCTCAGCCATCTGAGGAGCTGCCACAGCCAAAGACTGAGCTGGAACCTTCTTCTCTGAGGCCGCCCCTGCTGCAGTGTTCTGACCAACAGACGTAGGTCCAGCACCAGCTGCGTCTGCAGCATCAGATCTGCTCTCCCTCCGCCGCAGCGGCCGCCAAGGGGTCACCCGGGGGTGGTGTTCCCTATCCTCTCTATCAGCCCTATCATTGGGAGGGTCGTAACAGATCGGCACGGCGACTGACCTCAGAGGAGACCTCCTCAGCGGTGGAGGCGGATGCTCCTGGTGGCTTCGTGGGAAGTCGCCTCCATAGCTCCTAAACGGAGACCTGCGGTAGGACCCCCGCATGTCACGGCCCTCCCTCCGGCCACCGCCACCATACCGGCTGAAACCCTTATAGCCGCCTCCGTCTTCCTCCAGCCAGTACCGGTCCGAGCGCGAGGGCGTGTAGCCGAGCGGCTCATCAGGGTACGAGCGCTCGTAGGCGACGCCGCCCTGCCGGTAATAACCTTCTGAAACAACAGAGCGGGTCAGGGGGATTAGCGGGGCGGAGGAGAAGCCCGCCACGGCGGCGGGGTTGGTGTCCGCATCAGATCTGAGGATCCGTAAGGGAGATACCGACCTGAGGAGACCGAAGACGTGGTCCGGCGAGGCGAGGGCCGCGCGTGCTCGCGGAGGGGGGGCGGCGGCGGCGGCGGGTGGTACGGCGAGTCGCGCCACCGCGGCGGCGTGGGGGCGGCCGGTGGGAGGGGGTCCCCACCGGCGCCGTCGTGCCTGCGGCCGTCCCTGTACAGGAAGTCCCTCCGATCCGGCGGAGGTGGAGGCATCCACGGCGTCGTTGTCGTCGTCCCAGCGGCGCCTATACCCAGTTCCGGCCGCCGCCGCAAATCACATACGCGCGGCGAAGCCAACTCCACGGCGTCTCCGACCTCTTATCTAGGGGAAAACCTTCACGAAAACGAACACACAAACGCCAGTCAGGAAAAAGGCCTCCGCGGCGGGTACATACGCCCGGCGGCGAGACGGATTCAGAAGCTTACGACTCACGGTCCCCGGCGTCGGCGGCGCAGGGCAGGTATCGCAGGGCGCAGGGAGTGGTGCCCTCGAGACGTAGAGAAGACTCAGCGGCGCCGGAAACGGAAGCAGGCCGGCGCGCACAGCCCGCCGGTGAGGAGGCGGCGGGGGGAGATGAGAAGCGTAGCGGAGGCGGCACCAACGCACGGCGCCCAGAGTCGCAGGGCAGGGAGGCGGGGGGGGGAGGGGGGACGAGGGCGGTGGGTGGCTGATCTGCGGAGAGGGCGGAGGCGGAGGCGGAGGCGGAGGGAGGAGGCGGGCGTGGGGAGAGAGGAGAGGGAAGAGAGGGGGAGAGGTGGGGAAGAGGGAGGAAGGAAACGGAGCCGGAGGCTGTGGCAACGTGAGCCGATAAAGCGGACGCAGCCGGGCCTTAACCCCATTTGATTCGCACCCCACCTCGCGTCCGCGCGTGCCCCACCCCGAGACAGATGAAAATAAAAAACAAATCTTCCAAAATCCAAATTAATTTATTCACTTCTTTTTTACTTATTTATTTTTTCAAAATAAAAAAAGGATAAAGAAGAGAGAGAGAGAGATAGAGGAGGCAACCAGCAACGCAAGCAACAAACCTGGAGCCAGCCGGGGCCAGTTACCATACCTGCCCCTGCCCCACCACGAGATTTACGGGAATACCACCACCCCACGAGGCCACGATCAACGGCCGGGATCGGGCGCTGGCAGCCTGGCAGAGGCCGTGATGGACACGGGCTCGGACCTCGCAGGGGCAGCCTGGATCGAGGACGCCGACGCCCGCCTCGGCATCGCCACCCGACCGACGACGACGCCGGCCACGGCCACGGCCACCGTCACCGCCGGCGAGCGTCCGCCGCTGTGGACGCCATCGACGCGCGCGCGACTAGGGCCCCGACGCCCCTGCGGGCTCACGGCTGATCTCCGCATTAAGCAGCGAGCGAGCAAGAGGAGATCGAGAGCGGAATTGAGGGGAGAGAGGAGCAGGGAGATGGATGGGTGGATGGATGATGGGTGGATTCCTTGCCTGGATAGGTCGTAAAGGCTGGCGACAGACGGTTTCTAACGCGGTGGCCCGGGAGGAGGAGGGGGCATCCAGGCGCTCGGTTGGCGATGGACGGCTGCGATGCTCTCGCTGGGTCGGCAGTAGGGGAGAAAGGAACGAACAAACAGAGGTTGCGGCGACACCATTGGGATCTAGGTTATGCAGAGGGGATTTGAGGAGTGTTGTAGGAGGCCGAGATTGATCGATTGATTAGGAGGTTTTGGGCGATTGGTGGCTGCTAAAAGATGTGATTTTCAAGTGTCCTGCTTGTGGATGTTGTTTAAGTTTCGTACAAATTTCACGTCGACGTGTAAGTTTTGAATAAAACCAACTGGTTTTAGTATGTTTTACTTTATTTTTTTTATGAGTTCACCTGGATTACAAGTTGAGTTATGTCGAATCGATCGGTTCTCATCGATTATAAATTGTTTCTGCTTACTTGATGCTCATAGAAACGTGATCATCTTATCTGCTGCCCTACTCATGAAAGTATGACCAATATTTTGTACTTGAGCTATGATTTTATATATCAATAGAGAAGAAAATATGAGTTAGGTTTTGATCCAAACAATCTTAGTTATTCGTAATTTTTATAATCTTTAATTTTTAGATCAAGACTTGAGAGTTTTAGTTAGAATGTTACCTCTAGCCTCTCCTCTATTAATTGTCTATTTCAATTGCCTGTTTTAAAATTCAACAAACAGACGACTGATTAAAACCTTCCGACTATTACAGATTTAATTCTCAATCAATACCATAATTATTACCTTTTATCATTGTCTAAAAAAATATCTTTTATAACCTCACATCTTTCTAATCCAGTCACGTCTATTTTCTTCTTTCCCCTGTAGAAATAATATGAAAAACATGTGTTACACGTGTGCATTTACTAGTTTACACAAATGATTAAGTCTAAGTGACCCTTTGAGGTTTGGGATAACGACTACTTAACCTCCTGAGATATAATACCGGGTGTCTAACCCTCTAACGTTTGTAAAACCGTTTAAATAATTCTCTCGGAGCACTATAAGGTGGTTTAGAGGGCGGTTTTGCCCACGTGGCGCGCTGACGAGTATAAATTGCCAACATGTACTGTTACCCCACGTGTCAATGCAAACCTTTCTTTTACCCCTCCCCCCCTCCCCATCTCCTCTTTTTCTTCCAACGTCGCCTTTCCTCTCCTCGTCATGCTTTCGATGCGGCCAGTGGGCCTCACCGCCCCTGCCCTCGGCAGGGTCACCACCGCCGGCGACCGGCCAGCCGTCACCCTCCCTTCGGTCCCTTCCGGTCCCCTACTCCACCCATCCCGAGCCACCAAAGCCCCTGCCGTAGCCACCAGGGAGCTCCAGCTCTGCCGCTATGGGGGTGGTGGCCGGCCAGCCAGCCGCGCATTGTTCATCCACCCTCCGCTCCTCTGCACCACGTCGGAAGCATGGGAAAGAAGGAGAGGAAAGGCGGTGTTGGGAGAAGAAGAAGAGATGGGGGGTAAAAGAAAGATTTACACTGACATGTGGGTCTCATTGTGAGGTGACAGTATATTTTGGCAATTGATCTTCGTCATCACGCCACATAGGCAAAACAGCCATCCAAACCACCTTACAGAGCTCCGAGAGAGTTATTTAAACGGTTTTACAAACTTTAGGGAATCAAATATCCGGTATTATATCTCAAGGGGTTAAATAGTCATTATCCCAAAACCTTAAGGGGGGTCATTCGAACTTATTCCTTGTACAAAAGGAGGTGTGCAACCAAGTAGCTTGTATTTCTCGAAAAAAAAACTAAGGGCCTGTTCGGAACTCCTCTGGCACCGTGCTCCGCGAACTCCGCGCGCTGAGCCGAGCCGAACGCCCCAGCTCCGCCGAGCCAGCTCCGCGAAGCGCCGCCCTCCTCAAATGCAAATGGGCGAAGCGGAGGAAGCCGAGCTTCCCGACTTCAGCGCCGCGCGGAGTTCGTGGAAATTACCCGGAATGCCACCGCCAAGTCGCCTGCATACCGTTTCAGAGAACTCTTTTTCCTCCCCAGGCAGTCGAGCGACCCGTGAACACGCCAAAAATCCCCAACTCGCGAACCCTAGCTAGCTCGCCGCCGCCCCACCGCCACCTCGCCACCCCGCCGCCGGCAGTCAGTCTCGCTCCCCGCTGACCTCGCGCCGGTCGTCCGCGTACCCTTCCCCTCCCTCTCCTCCTCGCGCCGCCCCGCCGTGGCCCTCCCCGAGCTCACCGCCGTCGCCCTCCCCGAAGTCACCGCCGCTGCCCAGCCGTCGCCCCTTGCCCCGAGCTCGCCGACGTCGCCACTGCGCCCCAGCTCACCGCCGTCGGTTCTCCCCGAGCTTTTCTTCCCGCCTCACCACTGGGCTGCCAGCCCATGTAGCGGGGGAGGAGCTGGATTTGGCGTCCCGAACGGGTGGAGCTCCTTGTGTGAAGCTGGCGCGCGACGCCGAGCACCGGAGCTGAGGATTCGGTGTAGCTGGGGGACATCCGAACGGGCCCTAAATAGCTTGTATAGTGCATCGGCTTCATTCCCAAACCCGACCATCACAGTTTCTTTAGAAAACTAAAGATCGGTTGTTTCACATATGAGTTACGGGACTAGTGATCTCGCCATTGCAGCTATTTAAAATAAGGTACATAACTAAGACACTATGTTTTCTTGAATCCAAAAAAAAAGACACTATGTTTTCTTACGCGATAGTACTTTTTAGGTGTTTAATTAGAAACTCTCATATTTTCTCACAACACTGCATGCCAGGTTGATTTGTTGTGTACCATATGTGCTATAGCACGTAGACGTATAGTATCAAAAGAAATCTCAACAATTTAGCCATGTCTCCAAAAAGAATTCTCAACTTCTTTTCTATGTTTCTTTTCCACAAAAAAATGTTCCATAGACCATAAAAAGAGCACAAAGACAGCTACCATTATTATCTCTCTTACCTTGCAAGTAGTGGCGAGAATAGGGCTCCGGACATGAGGCAATTTCTCGGAATACATCCATGAGGGTTCTAAAGCATTATGGTTGTCAACGTAGGAATCTAGCCAAGCCATGTTTGGTGCATGCCCTGCTGAGAATGAGGACCAAACTGCAATTGGTTGAACTTGTATCATAGATAATAGACCCATTCACCAGAAACTTAAATTTGTTGGACAGATTATTACTTTAAAAGGTTAAGGCACATGTGTTGTCTTGTAGAAAATACACGTACGCGAGTTGGCTTTCTGGGTCAAAATTTGATGCTAAGGCACCACTAAAGATCTATACAAGATAGGAATAATTCATTTAAATTTCATGTGTTTCAGATAAGTCGTGCATGGCAAATATTATGTTCAAGTAGATATGCACCGAACAAGCAGTAAATTTCAACTAGACTTGCATTGTTCGGACGCTACGCTTAATACTCCGAACCAAACCATGTTGTAAACTTGTAATAGCTTATGTCATATTAGCTTTTTTGGCGAGAGAAAAAAAGTAAAGGAATCTATATAGTATGTAGTATGGGTACATATAGCACGTGAGTTTTGATGCCACAAATGGAAAAGTGAATTAACAGAATTGGTTTCTAGTAGGTTTTACGATTGCCTTAAAATAGCAAGACATTGCATAGAAACACAAAGGCACGTGAAATGATTCTTTGCGGTCCTTCCTTATAGGTAAAACATGACATGGATGCAAATTCATCATACAAAGGAGGACTCTAATTTACAATGGTTCATGAAACTTTACAATCGTTTGTTGGAACTATCACTTTTCGACAGGCAGCTCGCCCCCCTTCTCCTCCTGCCCCACCTTTCCTTTCCTCTCCGATTGCCATCCCCACCACAGAACAATTCTCCAAAATTCAGCTTTCAACCATTGAACAACAAGCTTTCAACTTCAAGTGCTAAATCAACAGCTTTTGACTCCAAGAAAAAAAGTTTCAACTTCAAGTGCCAAATCGACAACTTTCATCTTCAAGAAAAAAAGATTTCAACTATGTCCATCAAGCTTTCAACCCAAAACATATGACATACTTTCAACTCAAATTGGGGTCAAATTTTGAACTCCTAGTACTAACTTTCAACCTGTAAAATTGGCCCTCAAATATCTCAAAAGTCACACCGTCCAACTTCTAATATTATACCTGCGAACTAAGAATTTTTGAGATTTTGGCAAAATCCTAGATCTAGAAGCCCTATCTCTTTACCTCATGGCGTGTAGTGGCATAGGGCGAGGCTAGCTGTTGGTGCACAAGACCGGAGGCAAGGTCGCTAACGGTTAGCGCCGCCTACTAGGAGAAAGGGAGAGAGATGGGGAAAGGTTCAGTAGGGGAGAGAAGAAACAGAGGAAGGAGTCACACTGGATTGCAATGAGGGAGAGAATAAAAAGAGACAGCACGTGGGATCTATGCATGTCGTTTGGAATCCTTCGTTGGCGCGAGGACCGCCTATTACCGTTTTCACACACAAAGATGTAGGCCCCCTTCTAGCCGGTTTCGATTTGTGCATAAGCCGGCTTAAACTTAATGGCCACCAGAAGCTCCGGTGTGGGGAAACCTAAGAAGCTCTTTATCACCTTCTAAACGGCTTCAAGATTTGAGCTTATGGCCAGAGGTGAATTGTAGAAAGTCTGTAATACCCTTTGACATATTTGATCGCTGTTTAAATGATAATTTGTATCAAATTCGTGCCTCATGTACTATTTGAATAATATGATTTCCTTTTTTTGTACGTAAACAATATATGAAGCAAAATACCAAAGTATAAAAATCTCGTTCTTGTTTTGCATTGAAAGATGATGTGGCAACACAAACAAAGGGCTGCATTAGTGAACCATCATTTGTAATTACCATTTCAACTCTTTCAAACATAATTAGCTCGACATGTATCTTGTGCCGCATCCAGAAAAACATTCAATTAGCTCGACATATAATCAGTGCATGCACGTCAAATTCTGTCTGCATACATCATCAGTGCATATCAAATTTTCACACATCAAATTTTCACACAACCATTTACATGTATCATTGCATGCATCAATTTTCCTCACAACCAAACATCAAAGTTTATTCCTTTGTTAGCTAATATTCATATTACTCCCAATGTTCCTGCACACCAATGCTCATATGCATCACAATTCACAAGTTGCATATCTAAAAGGAGAAACATTTATGTATCCTCTCCCTGCTTCTTTCTTTACAACAAACACAAATATGCATAAAATTTGTACAGCTCATACAGCAGCATATACATCATCAGTGCATACTCAAAGTTCAAAGAAAATAATATTTGGTTCATCATGAGTGTTTTTGAGCTTGTACTACTACCTTCGATTCACTGAGATCGGGAAGAAGCTGGCGAGGCGAGGCTGACAAATCCGGCAACCAATCTAGCGACAAGCTCGAGAAGAAGCTGTCGGGTGCAGTCGAACTTTGGGCCGAGTGACACCGAAGCTGCCCATGAGCGATGTCGAGGGAAACCCGGCGCTGTGCCTCTCTCGATGCCTCAGCGAGGCCAGTAACCGCGAGCGTACGGCACAGTGTGCTACTCATGTCGCCACCGCCATGCTGCTCTCTACGCTAGTGGTCCAGCGACCCCGGGGTGGTAGCTGTGGACGCGGGGAGGCGCGAGGTGGCGACGAGAGACGGCAGGACGCGGGAGCTAGCCACATCTAGCACGGGAGGCGGGGGGAGGGGGGAATGGTGGGGACACGGCCGGATCTGGCATGGGAGGGCATGGGGATGCGGCCGAATGTTCGACGGGAGGGTGGCGGGAGGCAAGGGGAGCTGGCGGGATGGGTGGATGGGGGCAGCGAGATTTGGACAGGCAGGAGAGGAGACGAATGAGGGGGGAGGGGGTGCGGGGGTGCGAGGGAGGGTTTTGGGGTCCGCTGGGGGCATCTTTTTCCATTATTTTTTCAACCTTGAGGGCAAAGCCGTAACGCCGTGATACAGAAGCTCGGGAAGCACCTCAACCGAGGCTTTTGGCTACCAACATGAAATTGGAGAAGCTTCTCCCCACAGCTACATAACTTCTAACCCTTCTAGACAGCTTATGATTTCTTGGGACCATAAACCAGTCAAGAAGCTATCTAGAAGGGGGTCGTAATATCATGCCTTGGATATGTTTCACATGTCGTGATTTTGTTTCACCTGCTGTGTCATATTGATGAGGACATCCCTAACATCGATACAACCTTAGTAAAGGGTCCTGTAACACGAGCTCGAGTACGGCAACTTAATTGTCAGGTAAATTCGTTTCTTGGAGCTCCGTCATTTTATATGAACTCCATGATGCTGCCTAAAGGAGATGATGTTATATTACTCAGGAACATGGGTTCAAGTGAGGAGAAGGACGGCAGCGCTACAAGGATGGAGTCACCGTGAGAGACGACTTATACTTAGTAGATGGTGCTGCGTCACCTTTTTCTTGGGCCAAGGGCCTTGTAAGCCATAGTGGGGCCCCATGTACTGTTCACGCACCCCATGTACTGTTCACGTGTACTGTTCACGCGTGTGAACAGTACCCCTTTCCCTTCCTTCTCTCTTTAAGTAGTAGTTGCCACCCCTAGGGTTGATTGGGTTTCATTGAATTGTTTAGCTACTGCTACAATGTTGCATCTACAAGTCGTGTAGGACTACCGCCTTGTTCAGATCTCCAGTGGAATCCCACACTTTGTTCTTTTAGCTCTTGTGCCAATTTTATACTCGCAATTTCAGATTGCAATCTTAGTTCTTGCTGGTTCTTCGGTTGCTTGCAGGAACTCAAACTTCGTTGTTCAGGTTGATCGCGCCTACGGCAAGATCAATAACCATCGGAGGTTGGTTTAGCGATTGCTAAGGCGTATTGTCGCGTACGGTATAGTCGGATCGTCAAGGTCAAACTCCACCAAATCGATAGTTACCTTTGTCTCATCGAAAGATCGGGCCCCTATTTCATCACATATGGTATGAAACATGGACTAATTGATATAGCTACCATTTTGGGTGTTTCTTTTGCTATCTTAGTTTTCAAATATTTGCAACTTTTGACTAGAATATTTGTTTCTACGTATCAGATAATTTTTTAATTTTGAGATTAACATTTTTAAACTACCTCTTTTAAACATATACATCCCTCGAACTTTACTACCTCATTTACATGTACAAAATATTATTGGAGGGTCTATACATTCCCTGAACTTTATGTTGGGTTTGGTCCCACATCGGTTCGTATCGGTTGTGGACAGAGGTAGAATATGACTTATAAGAGTGATGGTAGTCTCTCTTATCAGGCTAGTCTTTTAGAGGGAGAAGACCCAAGACATTTTAAACCTGTGTTACTATGTGATGGGGCTTGAGGCGCAATAGGGGGGCTGGAACACTGGCGTTTAGCGAGCCTGGGATTGCGCAACAAGTGGTATCAGAACCCAGGTGCACGTATACAAATCTCGAGGACTTCATGATTACCGGTCATGGTTGGCAGGCTGAAATGCTGGTACAAGCGGGCCTAGGTATGACAGATGTGCGAGGGGAGATTTGTTGGGTTTAATCCATCAGTTGTGGATAGCGGTAGAATATGACTTATACGAGTGAGGATATTCCCTCCTATCAAGCTAGTCTTTTAGAAAAAGAGGTTCCAAAACTTCTTATAAGTCTACGTTGCTTGGTGGCGAGTTGGGGGCTAGAACACTAGTGTTTAGTGGGCCCGAGATTGAGCAACAAGTGGTATCAGGTGCCTGAATATAAATCTCGAGGACCTCACGTTGCTAGTCATGGTTGGTAGGATGGAACTCTAGTGTAAGCGGGCTTGTGTATGATAGATGTGTGAGGAGGAGATTTGTTGAGTTTAGTCCCACATTGGTCCGCATCGGTTGTGGATAGAGGCAGAACACGTCCTGAAGAGTGAGGGCAACCCCTCCTTCAGGCTAGTCTTTTGGAGAGAGAGGGTATAAGACCTCTTATAAGTCTGTGTTACTATGTGGTTGGCTTGGAACGAGATGGGGGGCTGGAACACTATCATTTAGCAGGGCCGGCATTGTGCAACAAGTGGTATCAGAGTCTAAGTGTTCGGATATAAATCTCGAGGACCTCACGTTGCTAATCATGGTTGACAGGCTAAAACGCTGGTGTAAGCGGACTTAGATATAACCGATGTGTAAGGGTGAGCTTAGTCTCACACTAGTCTATATTGATTGTGAAAAGGCTAGTCTTTTATAGAGAAATGATTTAAGACCTTTTATAAATTTACGAAATACATTAGAGGCTGGAAGCTGGTTTAATGGGTTTAAAAGTACATAACACTTTACTACCTCGTTTTACGTGTACGAGATATGTTTGGAGTACATTCTATAAAGAAAACTTACCGAGATATGTGTGTTATTTGGTAAATAGATTGGTAAATATATAGAAAATCGATGGACATGGTTTAAAATTCCTCCCATGATGGTAGACCAGGAAAAAAAGAAAAGAAAACCTCAACCGTTGACCTAACCCCACCATCTCCTCGGTCCCACACAAGCAAAAGCCAGCGCAACGACCACGCGTGCCTGCCATCTTTGTCACTCACTGCCCTCCTGTACGTGCACCGCGCGAATCCGCCATGACTCACGCCTCTCGTCAGCCACACGCCGCGACGGTTACGATTTTGTTCCCCGATCAAAACCGACACCGAGAAACACCCAAAAAAAAATGGCCCTGGAAATCCCAAAGCTGGCGGCGGTGGTGGCGGCGGTGGTGGTGGTGGTGACTGGAGGGGGGAGCGGCCGCCGGCGGCCCCGCGAGCCCGCGGCTGCTGCCTCGGCGCCGGCGCGCAGCGGTGACCGGTGTGGTGGCTCCAGTTTCCGCGTAAGGTTGGTGCGCGCGACGGTCTCGCGACGTCTCCCCATCCCGCTTCGGCAAATTTTTCCTGCTCTGTTTGGGTGCTGTTGCCCTTGCCCCCTGACTTCGCGGCGGATCCAACTCGATCCGTTCGAGTTCGCCACGCGTGGTGCGGTTGGTTGGTTGCCGGTTTTGCTCGGCGGTTGGCTGGTCGATCTGTTGGCTCCATCTCTCGCTGTTTCTGACGCCGCCGTGATCCGTCAGAGCCCGTCATGCGGACGGAGGTTCTGGATCCTTTCGATCCGGGTCCAAGTGACAATAACATGGCCATCGATTCATTCACCGACCACGGTGTGTTAAGATCCTGGTGCTGATCCAAGCATTTGAGTTGACAAGACAAAGTAGAAAAGTTGGGTATCCCGGATGCTGCACGCATTGCAACCCTGATGCATTGTGAGTGTGATGCCAGCTGTGGAATCCCAACTAAGTGGTACCATGATCTCTTCTCTGGACTGTTCAAACAATAGAGACTTAACCTGCTATAGCTTTCTCATGTTTTTTGAGTCCTTCCTCAAGTTTCATAATTGATGACTATACAACACGTCATGGCATACTAGACAACACATCATGGAGAGTGTATTTTGGCATTTCGCACGCATAATGCCATATGTATGCTGCCCACGTCCAAATAAGCAACTGCATAGTATGTAATGCACTAGTGTTCAATGCATTAAATTACCGAAAGACATGAATCATTCTACTAATCTTCGTAATTCAGGCAGTGTTTCTGTCTAAGATCGTTAGAATATGTTATCTCTGCTTCCTTTGTGAAGCATCTGGTAGCAAATTCCTTGTTGTGAAATATAATGGAAGATCAAAACAATGATCCCTCTACTTTGTTCAGGCAAGCATAAGGAATGATGAATATGGGGAAATGTGATGAAGTCCTTTGATTGCTGAATGCCACATCAGGGATTTTCCCAAAATTGTTCAGGAGCTTACCAGCAACAGGCATCTATTCTTCGTCATGAGTGCATCCAGGAAGGTAAATCTGTTCATCTCAAAAGATGTTTCCTGCTTGTTTACTGGTGGAATGTTGACATTTACAGTTTAAACGTGATGGACTGATGGTTAGCTGACTAAGGTTTTTCAAATACTTCGTGAGTTTACATAATAGGTGTCTGCCATTATGTTGGAACAGCCATGTTCGTTACATATGGTTTCACTTTTAAAGGACATGTATTGCTATATCACTATAAAAAATCAGAATTCTGTGAGCATTTGTTAACAATTATATCTTCAGGGATAGAATAAAAACATCCTTCTTACTTTACACCAAATTGATCCAAGTGTTTATAAGGGGACGTCTGTTTCTCCCTTTCCTAGTTTCCTACAAGAACACAACAAATCCTTTCCTAGTTTCCTACAATCCGGTAATTAGTAGTCGTGGCTTGTTGTTACTAAGAATGAATCATGATCACTCTAAGTCAATTAAAGGTTCGTTCACCTACAAATATGGATACTAGTTTACAGTATTTAGTTCTTTCATTTTTCCTACCTACTCTCAGTTTACACATGTTTTTTCTTAACAATTCAAGATTTAACAACTCCAATCAGGGAATGTAACAACCAACAGACAGCACTTTACACAGGTACAACGCATGCAGCCGTACCTCATCCTGCAGATAAGAAGCACCAACCAGAAGTTCAAACATATACGAAGTAAACTGGAATACCATTTCAGAAACTCCATCCAGTAAACCAGACCACAAGTAGCACCACTAATTTCCTTCCTTCCAGGCAAGTTTTGGTTGTTTGGCCTGCGAACATGCCCAGCCTGACAAACAGATTCAATTTGCCCCCGCCCTCAGTTGTTCTTCTTGCAGCCTACTTGCTGCATCCCTGCCCAATATCGTGAGAGCACAACAACTTTAGATATAACATCTAACGGATCACTCAGTTTCTTCCCATCAGATAGCGAGTGGTTGCGGATAGACATTGTGTATTAATTTATCTCTTAGGAGGCTATGACATTCAAGTGAGCCCAACTCATGAACTCACTGATGTTTTGAGGTCTGTATATAGCCTGAAGACACATTTACGGTACTGTTCAAGTGTTATTTCCAAGATTGGATTAATTATAAATGAAGACGAATAATTTGGATGCACTGTTGTTTTGTGGTCATGCTTACTGCTGTTTTTCTTAATGTTATGTTCGGTTCTAGGTAAAGTTGCATATTGTTATCTTGCTGACTACTTGCATACATGGACATGCATATATCTTGTTGTCTAGCTCCTCCTGATCCAAACTTAGTAGATGATCTGTGTTCCATTTTTGTTATTTTCATTGAAGAATTATACGGGATCATGTCATTGTATACTATAAATTAATTAGCGATATAATACAAGTACACTTTTCTCTATTGCTCTTATTTCTCTTATGGCACTCTCATGTATGTTATTACATAAACATTTCCTGGAATAATTAGTCTCATGTAACAGCGGTAGCTTATTTTAAAAAAACTAAGGTTGCATAGATTAACCAATTATTCAGAAATCAAAACCGAAGACTGTAGAATATATTTAGCTGGGCAGTTAAGCAGCTTTTGTTCTGGCGAGGTTTCCTTCATGTATTTATACAATAATGAGGATATCGCTATTGATGTGCAGGAGCTGTGAGAACTGATAAACATAGAATGGTACGATCTCCTTGTGGTTTCAAAGACATCACCAGTTTTTGATATTAAACAGGACTACAAGAAGATGGCATTGCAGTTGTAGTGGCATCCGCATATGAACTTGGCAACAGACAATAAGCACAAAACAAGTTTGAAGAAACTGCTGCTATAAGGTAATGCGGAACATGAAAGATTAGCAATTTGCTGGTGTATTTTTTATTTTACATGAACTGCTGCAGACTTGAGAACTTCTCACAATAGTTTGAAAATGAACGCCTCCTCTGTCTTTTATCATGTATATGTCACATTTTTACCCGTGGCTGGAAACAAATTATCTCTGTCCAAAAGAGAAACACATTACCTCCTTGCCTCAATCCTCTTTGGTGTCCTAACAGTGTATAACCTACAAGCTGTACTTTCGGCACAGCAGTCGAATGTAAAATTTCCCATGAACTTTGTTCTTATTTGAATCATTGTCATTACAGGTGCCTTCTAGAAAGTAGAATAGGGTTTGTTTAGTTCATTCATTCCCACGATTACAAACTGTCGAGCACCATATACTGCGGATAAATCACCAGCAGCTGATCTTTTAGACTTGGAACTATAAGAGCAAACACAAGCAGTTTTCAGGCGGTCCCAGGGATGAGCGTGTGCTATTCGGTTGTTAACCTGGCTCTGCTGTTGCTAAAGTCCAGATGCAAATACTACATTATGCTTCTGTCTTTATTTCTTTTTGCCCTCCCGTTAAGTCCAGGACTTGTAAGATGAGCCTTGAGCAAAAGTCTGCTGCTGCAATCATTTTTTTGGGTGTTATGTCGGTGTTGGATCTCTGTACTTTCTCAGTTTCCATGAGCGAAAATTAGCATCCTGAATTGAAAAAACGCAAGCAGTTGCCCGCTTAGCCCATTCAATGCTTTAGTGTCTGTTACTTGTTTATTCATTACTCTCTTAAGAATCTATTCAGTGGATTTTATTTATGCAGAACTCATGATTGTGATGAGGAAAACTTGGCCGATCATATTGTTCCAGGCTTGCTTTGTGTTTTTCTGGAAGCATGGTTCAAGCAACTGTATTGTCACTGCAGAAATCAGCAGGGTAAATTTCTGTTTCGCTCAGAAATCATCCAGTTCAATTTCAGTTCACCTTGACCATACTCTTCTTTGAAGAACACTTGATGCATACTCTTAGTATATGTTACCATTAGTGGATCTCTGGTTTGCATGGTAAAATTTGTAAGATGTAACTTTACTAGGTAAACGATCTTAGGTGCATGGGGCTGTACTGTCAAGTTCTTTTATATCTGAAAGGGGCTTGTGAGCAGATGGAAGTACTTATATAGGTCCATAAGGCATATAGTACTACATCTGCTCATTACTACTATACAGTACACAGTTACTTGCACCATGAAATTGCCAAATCCGACACAGTAACTCACAATAAAGCCCATGCCTAACCTTCCCCTCTTTGCCACTGCACCCCTTCACCACTGTTTCTGCATGATGATGATGGAGAAGACGACAGGGGTGTTGGTGTGGTGGTAGCTGCAGAGGTCTCCGCCATCACAGATCGATTGCATACTTGGTTCAGCCACTAGGCACTGTGATTTCCACAGCCAGCACTGTAATCTCCTTCCAACACCTGCACTGTCTTCCCCATTCACTTCATTATGCGTGACTTCCATTTCTGAAAACAAGGCTTAGCTAACTTTTGCTGTTTAGTCCCCTCTCTTAACTGTCTACATGTAATTTCCAGTTTGTAGGTGTTTCGGCAGAAGATAAACATGCTGTGCAGGAATCAAGATACGAAGCATGGTCACGTGCTGCTCAGGAATCCAGATGTGATGCACGGCGACGGTGGACCCCCGTGAGATGAAATGCAGGAGAAAGCTCAGATTCCACTTTGAACCAAGGTTAATTTCCCTGTAGTATTTCGGTCCTGCTTCGGACAAAACCCCACCAGCTTACTGTTGTCATGTCTGCCTTTCTCACCGAGCAAGCTTGTTTCTTCAGAAAAGCCTTTTAGGTTTTAGCTGTAGGTCATTCTAGTCTGGGCTCTGCAGTTTGATGTTTGATCCAGTAGCCCGTAGTCTGTAGCCCTGTTTGCCTGGACTCTGCAGCATATGAATTTCTTCAGTAATCAGGGGACGAGCTCATTGTCTGGGTGTGCTACAGTGAAAATATATGATCCAGTCTGGGTATCCACTCGGTGAATGAATGGATAGAAAAAACCGATGATTGATAGGCACTGTTGGTGATCCCCGTACATGGTTAATGCCGCAGTTACATTGGAAGATCAGACTGGAATGGTGAACAGGTGAAACCATGAAAGTGAAACCCTCTTCTGCACAGCACAGTCGGATGGAGCTGGCACAACAAAAAGTTTTAACTTCTAGTTCCATACATGACGTAAAGAGCAAGCGTTTCTCTTTATTAAACAGAAGAACAGAAAGAAGAATGATCTGATTTAGTTTGTACATTTCTTGAGATGCAAGCGAGCGACTTTGAGAAGAGAAAAAGAACAAGCACCGGCAGCGACTCGAAAACGCGTCAAGCGAAGGAAAAAAGAGTGAGAAGCTGCACAAGGACACAGCAGGCAAAGCAAGATCACGCATCGCCCGACGGCGCAACGGAATCAGACGGTGGCGCCGCCGCCGCCGCCACCGCCGCCGCCGCTGCGTCGTCCTTGTCCGAGGGCTCGGACGCGGGGTGGAGCGCGCGGATCTTGATGTGGTACCGCGGGGGCCTCCTGGCGGCGGCCGTGTCGTCGTAGCCGAACCCGAGGTGCGCGCCGCACTGGCGGCAGAGCAGCCGCGTGCGTCGCGCGAAGAGGCGGCGCGCGAGCACGTCCAGGCACCGGAACTCGTCGACGTGCCCGAACCGCGCGTCGTCGATGGCCGCGAACGCCACCACCCCACCGCGCCGCCCGTACCGCCTCGCCCCGCCGCCGACGATCCCCGCCGTGTCCCGCGCCGACGAGCTCAGCTTCAGGTCGTACCCGCACACCCCGCAGCTGCACAGACACAATCCATTGTCATCACCAACACATACGGCAAGAAAGAAGAAGCCAAGCGAATCAAACGAAATGGAGACTGACCAGTAGGAGACGGTGGAGAGGCTCCCGGGAAGAGGAGGCTTGTCCATGCCCATGCCCATGCCCATGTCCTTCTCCATGGATCGATCTAATGATCTATGAGCCAAGCTTATGTACTGCAAACCACTCGTTTCTTGATTTGTCTTGTGTCGATCCATGGAGGTTATATATATATAGAACCAACAATGTTTGGAATGAGGGTCTGTGCCGGAGCAGGGTGATGGTTGTGTTTGATGATGATGATGAACTGGACGTGCAGGTCCAGGCAGGATGGGAACATGCTGGCCGGTGCTCTTCTTCATCTCTGCCCACGTTGCAACCGAACCCAATCATCACCATGATCACACTGTCTTTTTTCACTCTATCTCTCTCTTGATCTTCGAGTTTCTTATCTATCTTGTCGGTCAAGTAGAATCTCAAGTCAGAAGTAATGCACCAATAGTATACATGCATAATGCATTTAACAATGGTTTTCGTTAAGTCAATGCTCGAGATGTGTCAACGCTCTTGAACTCCTCCGTGTTCTGACTTCTGACATAAGCAAAAGACAAAATGCTTATTCTATGTGCGGCCCAATTACAAAAGAGGCTTTTGTGGGCCTGAAAAGGCTGCCCAGCATCTTATCAAGATGCAAAATGCAAATCGAGTCCGTGGCACATCAGATGCATGCGGTCCGTGCCTAATTATCACGTACAACCCAAGGAAAAGATCAAAACGATGGTGGTTCACCACCAGGTACAATCATTTCATTCAAAAAAACTAATCCTAGTGATCAATGTGCACGAGCATTTCGTTCAAAGTTAATCCTACTAGTTAATGCGCACAATCATTACTAATGTGCACGTAATTAATTAGTTCGAGACTTGGAGAGGTCATGCATGGTATCGATCCATCCATCATGTCATGCGTACTTCCGTTTTTGCAAGAGGTAGGGGGTTGTTGGGAATTTGGGATGCCTACCTCAATCTATCTACCACTCAGTGCTCAGTTAGTGGAAGATGTCTCATTTTTTTCTAAAACGAATCGCGGGACCTTGTGTCTTAGGACACTCCCAATACATTGTATCTTAGGTTGTATCTTATTGCACTAGATACAACCTGCTCAATGGGTTGTATCTTAGTGTTGTATCTAAAAGAACTCTCATTTAATGTGTTTTGTGAGAGAAAAATCATGAGATGTCTTGAATTTGGTGCTAAGATCCATATCTAGATTAAGATATAGTTACTCTCTCTTTCCTCATTAAATATGGTACCACATCAGATTTTTGCTTAGATGGTATAATTTATATATAGTACATGGTGGAGCATTGGGAGTGCCCTTAGGCTAGTCCCAGTGCTTTGGGGTGTGCCGTATCAAAACACATTCATGTTAGACTTTTGTCTAGGTGGACAAAAATTAAAGAAAGAGAGATAGAGATGGTCATCTCAAGATTGAGATACGATGGATGGTACAATCTTTCATTAGTTCTCATTATTTTTTATTCGCCTTTCCTCTGTTTCTCTCTCTGTAATCCCACCTGCTTCTCCCAATTCTTGCCTACTACTGCGGCTCGAGGTGCCCGCCGGTGAGATTCTGCCGAGACAAAGCACTCGTGGCCAAGGCTCGCCGGCTAAAATCACCGTGCCTGATCGCCGCTCCGCCTTGCCCTGACGGCCGCGCCGGGCTCCTCGGTCCTGTCGGTCTTGCCTCACTCCGCCTTGCATCAGGCGCTCCTCCCTCCACCATTAATGGAGGACCGAAGCTCCATGGTCGCCGTTGATCTTCCACTCCCCTCTATAAAATGCACAGCCGAGACTGTCATCCGTAATCGAAACAAATACATATACAGTGCACAGTTTAAGTAAAACTGGTTTCATTAAGTCAATGCTTTTAAACTTGTCTGACTCTGTGTTTCTAACTTCTGTGGCCTACATCTCCAAAAAAGAAGAAAAACTTCTGTGGCCTAGACGAAAGGCAAAATTTCGTTAAAACCTGGGCTGACCGGCTATCGCATTTGGGCTATTACTAGTTCCGGGCTTCTGGCCACAATCGCGAATAACGCTGCTCTGGGCCAAAAAGGCCTCTCGACATCTTACATTTTTGGGATCTGTCCTAAGCACCTCCATTAGTTTCAATTTCAGCCAGACGTCAACCTGTTTGTCATGGAGTTCTCTCTAAAGTTCTTTTCTTTTTATTCCTAAGTGATTTTTGATGCGAAGCTTTTGGATGCTTCAGTTCTTGTCCGTGTTAATTTCCAATCATGAACTGGCCCACAATGACAAATCCATAGCATTATCACCATTGCATCCCAAATGAATGGATCAAGGTACGAATCGAATCCGTGCAGAACACATCAGAGGCATGAGGGTCCGTGTCTACTGATCACAAGTCAAGGAGAAGATCAAATGATGGCTGCTACTGCTAATGAGTCATTAGGTACAATCAGTTCATTCAAAATTAATCCTAGTGATCAATGGCAGGTAAATGGTTTACTTCTACTTCGAGAATTGAGAGACCGTTCTTGCATATGGTAGATCCATCCGACCTACATACTTCCATCTTCCAGGTGATAGGTTATACATTTGGATGTCTACCCCAACTACATTTTTTGGTTCCAAACCAAACAATGGCTGAAACAATGGTTTGGGCCAAAACTTGGCTTCACAATGCTGGCGACCAATTTTGCACGAACGTTTTCTGCATTGTAGCCACACCAAAATATTGGCAACAAGACGGCAATCGAAATGGTCGCCAAACTGATTTGATTATTCCTTCTATTGCTTTCTAGATGTTGATTTGTAATGTGAGCAGTCGTTCATTTTAATCATTGGCCGCTGATATTCTTTTATAGATAATGAAAGATAACTTTCCATCGACCTATGTATCCGACCATATATATGTGATCCAATTATTACAAAATGTTATGGAATTAGCTTCTACGGTGTTGAGCCATTGCAAACTTCCACGACTAATACCGTGGCCGCTTGGTTCCACTAGTTGTAATACTGAGGTCGCACAATGTAGAATCTACTGATGTTATACGCAAGAAGAAGATGACACAATATTTGTTGATGAGATTCAGCTGAAGCCTACATCTCCGGGAGCCAACTATGGGCGCTCCTCCCTCATATATTAGACATATATGTACAACACCGTCGGCCCCTGGCGATCCACCGAGTATCCACAATGATTTCAAGGTTTCTGCCGGTTTTCCTGTTTAGGACCAGTCGGACTACCCCTCAAACCTCCCTCCACTGAAACTCGAATTTTGGCTTGGTTACAACGCGTGGTGCCCTCCTCCTTATATAGGAAGTTTAGGATACAAGAGTCCAACTTCTATTCTATCCGTACCCTACTAGGGCACATTGTAGTACTTTTTCTTTACAATACTATGACTTTTCTAAATCCAATTTGTAACCTACTCGTACACATGTTCGACACAATCTCAACACAAAGTTACTACGAAAGTAGTGCTGACTGTGACAAGGTAAGTAAGAGGCTACATAAGAGAGGATAACATCAAACATCACATAGCATGTTCTTAAAATGTCATCCATACTGAGACATAAATTTTCTGATAGCTGACCACAACCTCCTGTCACTAGTAACCATCAGCTCATGTTCCGATGATTGCCATTGTAGTAAGGACCACAATCGCAGACAGCTGATAATAAGAATAGTGCTTGTAAAGGATTTGATATTTTTTTTATCAAACACAATATCATTTCTACATAGCAAAAAAAAATGATGTTTTGGACATTGACACGATCTTCAAGCTGTAACTTTAACAACTAATTTCTATTGTAATATAGGTACGAAACCCAATAAAGTTATACTTCTTGAGACAAATCTATACATATAATTTTCAAGTACCTAATCTAGATAGTTAAAATAATATCAATAGTTAAAGTTTTAAAAGTTTGACTGAAGTTATGTCCAAAACATCACGTTTTTGTGATATAGAGAAAATACAACATTTTTAGATTTATCACGTACGTGCAATTGTTATCACCCCGATTTGCTTATTACACTTTTAATAATTTTTACTAACACTTAGATAAAAATAATATTGATCAAATGTGGATATCGTCCATGTCCGAAGGGCTTTCAAATTCCAACCGAACACCCATGCAATCCTTTATCGAACTAAAAAGCCGGAGCGTTGCCCATCCATTAGGTAGAAAAGAGTTCGAACAACACAACTCAACACTCCTAGAGTCTTTTGCAATTCGTATAGAGTGTGTGTCTTCAACGATTCGTGCTAGTGAGACGGCTCCAATTGAATCGATGCTTTATTCGTGTATCGATGATCAGGTCCGCAGATATGCGCCTAAGTAGGAATATTTAACGAGGAAGGTAGCTAGGAATGTGTTCGATTCAAAGTAACACTGATTGAGAGCCAGAACGAATCAGGAAACGCGAATCTATGTTCGTCTCCTGAGCACTAAGCAAGCCGCAATCCCGGATTGCATTCTAGAATATATACTTCTTTTATAATGGGGGGAGAACTTGTTCAATTGGTTGCTATAGCACCGAGTAACCTAGAGTTAGGCACATGATTAATCCTGCTAAAGCTTAGTTTGTTGTTGCGGATTTTTTCAATGTCTACCACGCATTAAACATGTTATCCAGTGATTTGTTGACTTGTTGCAACAATGTTCCTTTTGATAATAAATCTTTTATCATTTGGATTAGATAGTCTCTATGTGTGACAACTTGCTATGATCCTGGTCACTAACGCAGAAAATGGAATACAAACAACATATGTGTACTATGAAAACATATTTCATGATAAATATAATGACACTAATTTAATATCGTAGATGTTGATATTTTTTAATATAAACTCGGTCAAACTTAAAACACATTGACTTATGACAAAACAAAAGAGCCTTACATTTTCGGACGGAGGGAGTAGATAATTATGCACAGTTTTTCCTTCTAGATAACAGTAACCAACACATGGCTAGTAGCTAGGGATTTCGAGTAACTCTGCCTTGAATTTCGGCTAAAAAGACTAATGTATGCTTGGAATAGCCAATCACATCTCGAACAATACTAGGACTAGGCAACGGTTGTAACATGCTCATGAAGAATATATGTAAGTATGCTTCATTAGAGTGACATGATTGATCATATCACACAAAACATCAGATAACCCATGATTCGAGGAAAACAAGATGCTAATCTTGCCAGCAGGCCTGATTACATTGGACGCAAACAAGTCAATGACAGCAAATTAAGCTGCCATGCATTACAGGATTGAATAAACTATATGTACCATTGGATCGAGCACGCGACACTTGGACGGCCATAACATGTGTATGCATGTACGAATAATTTTATCTGGCTATAGTTTACTACGTTATCACATGAAATTGTTATTCCCAACGAGATGACTTGACAGTACGTGTAACTAAACTAGCCTCTTTCTCTAACTAAGTGAGTACTTAATCTATACAAAATGGCAAACCAATATACATCTTCCAACTAACATCATATTTAACCAGTGGTGATGGACACCTGGACACACGTATACAACCGACGAGAGGATATTTTATGCGTATATATACCTAGAAATTTCCATTTCGATCGGTTCTAAGGCGCGCACTCATGTATGAAGCTGAATTTAGGCTCTATGGAATCTGAGCTCCATGATTTCATAATCGTGAATTCAAATCAAATTTAGGTATTATTTTCACAAGTTTTTGTTTCTACGTACGTGTACACCTGATTATAACAATTCAAATAAAAAACATACCTTTGAAAAAGTACAAATATTTTAAGGTACATTAGATTACATACCTAGAATTTAGACTATGTTGGATCTCATACCCTGAATTCTGGATATGTGATTAAATATACCTCAAATATTTGAACCCAGCACCATGAAACCCCGATAATTATTATATATATATATATGTATGTATGTATATATATAATGTATGTGTCTACCTTGCACTGTTGCATCTTTTTATATTTATTAGTTTATTTCTCTGAGAAGAGCTAGGAAAGTCAGATTGTACGTTACGTATGTTGAATAATGTTTTTGTCCCTGCTTAATAAATTATTTAAGAAATTGACTAAAACAGGACTACGTGGCCTAATGCTCAAGACACGTACGTATTGATATACGAAACAATGATTGAGGAACAGTTAGGAGAGGTTTAAATCCTAGTACTTATATCTCATATATAAATACACTCGGTAAGAACTTAATGAGATTCGTGTTAGCGTGTGATCTTTTTCTTGTAACCGTAAAAAGAAAAGATAAATAGTTTAAACACAAGTAAATATACATGACTACATATTTACCGATCGATTTTCATCGAAAAGCTTTTATGGTCGTGGTAGTCTGGTAGAGCGTTAAACAAGTTGCAGTCGCCACCTCCCGTCGCTCCTTCCTCCTTCTCAGGCGTAGTGGTCGTCCTCGGCTCCGGTCGATGTTGGCACTCCTCCGTCCCCATCTTACGTCGGTCTTACCGTACCACCGCCCGTCATTCAGTTAGCCCTCGGCGGGTGGGTGAGTGAGTTTTCAGCCTTGTGCACGCACCGTTGCATCACCAGAGATCGACTTCGATCTCCTGCCTTTCACATTGTGAAGCAACGTGTGTTGCATAAAGAGGGATCAAACCAATGATCCACGAAGGCGACGTTGGCCGTGCTGATAGGGGTTATATTAGATGGCAACTGAGTGACATGGAAAGCTCATGAATTCATGCCACTGTTCCACATTTGGTCGATCCCAATTAACCCGAAAATCTGACGATGACACTGATAGGCAGAGAATTGCCGTGCACGGGCTATGGCGGCCAGACAATCAGATCAGCCTGGTTGCTGCCACCGTATTCTGAAAACTGCCATTTGGACAGCTCGACCACCAGCTTGCGTGCATCTACCGAAAGCAGTAACAAACAAACGCACGCAGCTCAGAAGAGCACATGGGCCCACTTGTCAGTGACACTAGTCTGAGTGCCCGACCGGGACCACCATATCCATCATGTAGTGTTCCCACTAACCAACTGCTATGCTAGACACTCAGGTAGATAGCTATTGCTAACCATTCCATTGCAGTCAAATATGCACTCATTGTTAATATCTTTGGATGGTCCCATGCACACACTCATCAAGATGCAACGACACCACAACTTGACTACATGCCCTATCTGCTCCACTCACGAACAAAAGATCCTTTTCTCTTTTGAGAACATTTGTGTCGACGCCAAAGAAGTACACAATGGGAAAGAGCGCTCTTGCCTAGCAGTGTACGGTCGGAAGCAATTTCGACGGTATAACCTTCTTCTAAAAGAATCAAAGACAAGCTTTAATTAAACTAAAAAAAGTTGCACGATTAATCAAAGAAAACTGATCGAAAACCGAGAGGCAACGGTATACCCTTCATTGTCAGGAACCAACATCTTCCTCCTCTATTGTCTTCCTACCTCATTTGTCTCCCCTCCTGTACCCTATCTCTGACCGGTGGTGAGCTAGCCGCATTGTCTACTCCCCCACGCTCACTAGCCACTGGCCCAACATAAAGTCAATCCAACTTGACTTTGCCCAAGGGTCGTGAAACTATCAAAGAGTGGCGGCGGCAATGTCCACCCTCACCGAAGCTCGATATGACAGGGAAAGGAAGAGAGATCTGATACAAAAGTAGAGCGATAAAGCAGGAATGCGAGAAGCTATAGCCATCGGATGAAGACGATGATGAACAATATACCGTGTTGTTCAAATGTTCTTAGAACGGCATACCTTCATAATAATTCATTGCAAAAATACCATCAAGCGTGCCAATGACATGTGAGGCCTAGGGCCACATATTAGTGACATATTGGATGATATATTTTCTTCATTCTCAGTGATCTTTGCTGCACTGAGTATTATCTTTGTTGGAAAATATATGACATATTTTGACCGTCTAAATTTAATCTTTGACCAATAACTTACCCAATAATATATGACTTGTGTGACATAAAATTGATACCGTTGGATTTGTATTCAAAAACATTTTACTATATCACTGTGATTTTCTTACGGTCAAAATTTAATCTCGAACGGTCAAAACACGGCCTATCTTTACTAATCGGAGGGAGCAATATATATTGGCCTGGTTACCTGTCTGGTCCAACACATGTTCGGTTGCTGCCGCTGCCCACCAACTAGTGTACATATCTACAAGCTAGCACAGAGACGGCATATTCACAGAGATATATATGTAGCTAGAGCTCTCACACTCTCACACCAAAACTAGTTCACTCCGCGTGGACATAGAAGCAGTACGTGGAGCGAGGCCATGACGACGTACAGGGTGTGCTGCTTCCTCCGGCGGTTCCGGCCGGCGTCGAACGAGCCGTCGGAGGCGATCGGCGACGTGTTCCAGGCGTACGCCGGCGACGGCGTGCTCGGGGAGGAGGCGCTCAGGAGGTTCCTCCGGGAGGTGCAGGCGGAGACGTCGACGGACGTCGAGGAGGCGGCGAGGGAGGTCATGGCGTTCGCGGCGGAGCAGAGGCTGCTCAAGAAGGGCGGGCTCACTGTCGAGGGCTTCCACCGCTGGCTCTGCAGCGACGCCAACGCCGCGCTCCATCCTCGCCGAGGGGTAAGCTACTAGAGCTTCATTTGCTTGTAATTAGTAATGAAAATAATATATGTTATTTTTGCTTCAATAGTGTACTAAAAAAATTAGGTAAAAATTCTGCAAAAATGCTTCCACGTACGATTTTCCATAAATTAAATTGCACAAAGAAATCCTGATATGTGTATACTAGTAGTGCATGGACTGTATATATGCCTGACAGAGTTGAACATGTGGCCATAAAAATGAGAGGAGAACTTTTCTTTTTGCAGTGCAATGGAGTTAGACATGGTCTTAATTAGCAGAGCTGATTGACTTCTCTTTGAAAAATAAATTAAGCTGATATATTTCTGGTTAATTGGGTACTAATTATTTTTTTAAAGAAGAGGGTGGCTCCTGTAAAAAAAAAGCGTTTTCTTTAAGTCATTTTAGTACAGTTTTAGGTGTGGCAGGCAATCAACGTTGAGTACAGCGGACAAATAGTTAGGGCACATGTGCAATGTCCCATGCATGGATCAACAACAGTGTTAAGCATGTGTACAAATTAATTCCCCCATGCTAGAGGGTGACACCAAGATTAGGATCGTTCAACTAGCTCTAACTAGCTATAGTAATTTCTGATCTTTTGTTTTTCTTATCTCATTTATATGTCATAGACCTCGCACGTTTGGCAATTATTATTTGATAGTGAAGCTATTTAAGGCTGCTTCATAATTATGTGATTGATAAAAGGGGGTAGTTTTGCTATGAAAATTTTAATTAAATCTATTTAAGGCTGCTTCATAATTATGTGATTGATAAAAGGGAGTAGTTTTGCTATGAAAATTTTAATTAAGTACTACATGTAGTTAGCAAATAGTATTTCTAGCTAGAATGGGATGACTTAGAGACCCGGCCTACTCACCCACAGAGAGGGCCGAGAAACCACTATTTGGTAGGCTGGTGAAATTATAGGTGCATAATTCTATTTACCAAAGCTGAAATACTGGTGTCCACATCAATTTAGAACACGCAGACAGCGTCTCAGTTGGAATTCTGTGAGGTTGTGGATTTGCCTCTTGCGTCCTGATTCTACGCGTGCGTGCGCTAAGAGGTGCCTTTGTGTGCGTGCACAGAGAGAGAGAGAGAGAGAGAGAGATGTTCGGATTGTACATGTCAGAGCTCAACATTTTTGAATTAGCACTTGCAAAAGTAAGCTAACGATATTATAACTAAACACTTGACACTTTGGTGTAGTTTAGAACCTGTTCACGCGCGCATAAAGTGATCAAACCGAACCACTCCCCGTGTTTTGACGAGCCTATATATACAAGTGTATTGATAGCTTCAAGCTTTTCTGTATAGGTCATCACTAAAGTGAACATGAAACATGTGATTACGTGAGGTTAAGCCACTAATTAAGAGAGATACACGGATTCCTGCATGCACTTCGCGAGCTATATGTATCACCAGCACCCCACACTTTTGAGCTACTGAGATGAGGTGCTAGCTTGCAGTAGCTAGCAAGCGTCATTTAGATACGAACAAAAAGGAGACATGGACTAATTAATTGGAATATGAGCGGAATACATTTCTCTCTAATTGATGAATTAAGCGAGTCTATTTCCGCTGAAGTAATTTTAAGACGCTTTCAGACTATTTTGGACCATATATTCATTTTGACCTAATGATCCAGTTTTGTCTATAGATCTTACCTGGTAACCGTCATTAGTGTTTATAGGGTTATCTGTTGGAATCGAACACCCAGCCCCAGCTGACCTGACGTTGAAGTGTGATTTGTTCTTGGACGTATTTGGTGGCTGCAATCGTACTTTACCTCTTGGACGTATTTGCTAGCCACAAGCTGTACTTTACCAAAGATAGAGTTTGGTACAGGGGAGCTTTCTTCATGCGCCCCCTCTCATGTTCTGTCTCTTTCTTCGTCTTTGTCAAATTTTAGTTTTCTTTCTTTTTTGTTTCCAATTTCCCGCAGTTTTGGTTCTTTTAATGGATCTTCTATTTCTTGGTTCATTGAGACATTCTTATTCTTCAATCAACGATCATGACCGTGGATTCTTTATTCAATGGAAATTAGCTAGTTGCATATTTTAGAAATTATGTGAAATTTTAAGTTTGAAAATGCGTAATTGATAATTTATACATTTTCAGAACTAAAAGATTGCACATTACTCTTTTATGTAACTTCAAACTTTATGACGTGTAACTTAGTCACAGGCAACGGAGAAATAATAAATCTGTTCTCTTAGTACATAACTTGGTCACAGGCAACGTAGAATAACAAATTCTTTCTCGTAATCCATGGTGGGCGAAGCAAAATTGCATCAGTGGGTTGACCCCTTACACCCAAAATAAAAAAATTGGAAAGACAAGACGTCAAAGACGCAACCAATCCATTTAGATTTATCATATGAAAAACTATGCAAGCTCTAATTAACGTGAGCACTAATCAAGGCGTTTGTGCTGGTGTCGGATCATGGTGCGCGCAGGTTCACGATGACATGAGGTTGCCGCTGTCGCACTACTTCATCTACACGGGGCACAACTCGTACCTGACGGGGAACCAGCTGAGCAGCGGCTGCAGCGAGGCGCCCATCGTCGACGCCCTCCGCCGCGCCGTCAGGGTCATCGAGCTCGACCTCTGGCCCAACGCCGCCAAGGACGCCGTCGAGGTCCTACACGGCAGGTACGTGTGTCTCTTCTGCTAGCCGTCTATTTTTCGTTTATCTTTGTGGCAAAATTGGCTACAGGACACTCGGGTTAGATGCTCAAAATCTAAGCAATTCGGTCTCACTTCAGTATTTGCTAGAAGACAACGCCAATAAGCTGTAAAACCGTGGACATTTGCTAGAACACATTCGTCTCTTTTTTAAAGAAAAAAAGTCAAGAAACTACATGGTGATTAGGGCGGTTGTCTGCTAATAGGCCAGGCCCAGCTTAAGCTTAATAATTAGTTAAAAAAGAGTTGGAAGCCACATGCTACCAAAGCACAAATCTAGTACAGGCCTAAACTGGGCCCATGACGATGTCGGGCTTCACCATTGACGGAGACGATGGATTTTCATTCGCATGCAGGACATGGACGTCGCCGGTGGAGCTCATCAAATGCCTGGAGGCCATCAAGGAGCATGCCTTCGTGTCCTCTCCCTACCCTGTCATCCTCACTCTCGAAGATCACCTCACCCCGGATCTCCAAGCCAAAGTAGCAAAGGTACACACATATCCTTCTGCGTACACTCACAGCTCTCAATCTGAACTCTAAGGGGGTGTTTGGTTGGGCTTTTTAACAGCTTTTCACTGGAAAAAGCTGCAGCCCAACCAAACGGCCAGCTTTTCAGCAGTTTTTGCCAAAAGTAGTTGTGGGCTTTGCAGTGCAAATTTAGCTGTTTGAAAAAGCTGCTTTCTGCCAGCTTTTTGCAATGTGTTGAAGCTTCAATGCTCATTTTCTAAAATGCTGTAGATGATTTGGATCGACCAAAAGCCATATATTCACTTTCTCACAGCCACAGCAGCTTTTCCAGATAGCCAGCCAACAGCTGCTTTGTCAACAGCCACAGCCCAACCAAACAGGCCCTAAAGCTGTGAGAACCATTCATGCTTTTATCATGCCATTTTGCAGCAATGGCAAATTGACATACATATATTTGATCATGAGGCAGATGATCAAGGGAACGTTCGGGGACATGCTCTACATCTCGGAGTCCGAGACCATGGCAGAGTTCCTTCCCCTGACGATCTCAAGGGGAAGATCATCATATCAACCAAGCCACCGAAGGAGTATCTCCAGAGCAAGAGCAGCAAGGAGGAGGCCCAGAACGGCGTCGCGGAAGAGAGTGTCTGGGGTGAGGAGATCCCTGACGATAAGGCCCAGGTGGTCGCTGCTCGCCATGTACTGCCTCCGTTCCTTTTTACTAGTCGTTTTGGTCATTGACACGGTCTCTAATATATATAATTAATTTAGTTTTTCTAGTTGTGAAAATTTATGGA
The DNA here is from genome assembly GCA_019208055.1 of Stipa capillata. Taxonomy (NCBI): domain Eukaryota; kingdom Viridiplantae; phylum Streptophyta; class Magnoliopsida; order Poales; family Poaceae; genus Stipa; species Stipa capillata. The sequence goes on from JAGXJF010003127.1 coordinate 187,118, forward strand.
ATATATAATTACGTGGAAGTACGTTTTATGATAAATGTACTAGTATCATTTCCATATAATGGCGAAATGGTCACACATTTTGCACAAGTCAATTAACATATATGGCAATGCATTTTAATTCCTTGATGTAATAGTTGTGGAATCGATGTGCAGATGTCAGAGCAGTACAGCGAGCTGTACGTGGAAGAGGAGGAAGAGATGGAGAAGAAGGCGCAGCGGGGTGTCGACGGTGAGTACAAGCGCCTCATCGCGATCCAGCTCACCCGGAGGAAGCACGACATGGACGAGGATCTCAAGGTTGATCCTGAGAAGGTGACGAGGATGAGCCTGGGCGAGAAGGCGTATGAGAAGGCCACCATCACCCATGGAGCTGACATTATCAGGTGAGTTCATGGAAGTTGGTTGAGTTGAGATGTTCTTTTTGCGGGTAAAGTTTTGTTACCTCAGCTCACTGAATAAATTTCGAGTTAATATGGTGGATTGAAGAATTTTTGTGATTTTCATTCAGGTTTACACAGAGGAACTTACTGCGGATATTTCCACGGACGACACGCATTACTTCCTCTAATTATAATCCATTGATGGGTTGGAGGTATGGAGCTCAGATGGTTGCAGCAAACATGCAGGTAACTGATATTATTATCTCCAGTGATAATTGTCTTAGTTCTGCACAAAACTGAGGTGACTGAAACTAACTGTTCCCCAATTTGGTCTGGGCAATTTGCTGACGCTCTGCAGGGCCATGGGAGGAAACTATGGCTGACTCAAGGGATGTTTCGGGCAAATGGGGGTTGTGGTTACGTGAAAAAGCCTGATTTTCTGATGAACAGCAGCCCGGATAAAATGTTTGATCCTAGATCCAATCTACCAGTGAAGACAAGGCTCAAGGTGAAATGAAGAAACAATAACCATCTAGTTGCACCTCCTCCACACACAAACCATCCTAAATTGCTACTCCTACTCAGTGTTCCCTTTTTGCCGTATTTGCTACAGTAACTGTAAGTTTTTAACTTGTTTCCTTGCCAATGCTAAAATCTGAAGGTGACTGTCTACATGGGAGACGGATGGCGATTCGACTTCCGCAAGACGCATTTTGACATGTGCTCACCCCCAGACTTCTATGCAAGGGTACTTGCCTTACCCTAAGCCACATGTTTCTATCAATTAATCACTTAATTAATTAGTGAGATGAAAAATGTGCTGAAGACTGAAGTATACTAGCAGAAAAATGAAATGCTAATGTCTGAAAAATAAGTGCAGGTGGGTATAGCAGGAGTAGCAGCAGACACAAGGATGGAGGAGAGCAGGGTGATCATGGACAACTGGATACCGACGTGGGATCACGAGTTCCAGTTCCCGTTGGCCGTGCCGGAGCTGGCCCTACTCCGCGTCGAGGTGCACGAGTCCGACAACCACCAGAAAGACGACTTCGCCGGCCAGACCTGCCTGCCGGTCTGGGAGCTCCGGCCGGGGATACGCTCCGTCAGGCTATGCGGCCGCGACGGCGAGATGCTGCGCTCCGTCAGGCTCCTCATGCGCTTCGAGTTCGCGTGACGAGCTCGCTCGCTCCGTCCCTCTTGATGCTGGTGATGTCGGTGCCGTGTAAAAACTCGGAATTCTTTTTCGGTGCTTGTGTGATTGTGCAGGATGCAGTGCAGAGTGCAGAAAAATGCTCATGCTGTATTATACGACTGAAACTGAAAGCGTGATTGTTCTAGCAATTGGACATTGGATGTTGTCAATAGGAATCAATAAAAGGTGAAGGATAGTTAAATGCGATGGTTCAAGCACGTGTTTAGCGTGCCCTACTGACAGAACGAAAATGTTAACGATGAGTGGTCAAAAGGCCAATTCAGAAAGGCTGGAATTCAGCACTGCAAGCTGACTAATTTGTGCATGTTTCCACAAATTGGAGAGAGATTGTACTACCATCAGAAACAGGATAACCAATCAAACAAACCCCAGGTTGATCAGAAACAGGAAATTTGCCACTCAGGAGCACAAGAACATAAGGAAATCATTTTGGAGAACTACTTGAGATCCACTGCTAAAATGGTTTCTCAAAATTCCAAACGGTACATGCAAAACACTACTACGAGTAACAGCATTTCAGGATGTATCAGCACCCTGCTAATACCCAAAACGATGTTTCTTGGTTGCATATGGAGAGCACATGCATATGCTTGAACTAAGAAGCAGTTAAATGGATAGAGCAGGTTGCAACAAAAGTGTTAATCCTTTTCACCTGAAGAAGGGGAACGCGTGGTAGCGGCGGTAGAGCCTGCCGAGCCGGACGCTGTTTCTGTAGAGGCTGGCGAGCTCCACCTTGTTGCCGCTCTCGAGGTCGTACCGCAGCAGGAACTTCTGCTTATCGACGACGATGAACTCGCCGCACGCGCCGGCGAAGTCCACCGGCATCTCGTGGTTGAGGCCGTAGTACCATATGTCCTCCACCACCGCCTCGACCACGCGCCGCCACGACCATGCCGCTGCGGGGCCGTCCATCAACCAGACGCCGTGCACGCCCTCCAGGTCGTCGTCGTCCGGGAATATCGACTCGCTGCGGTCGTCGCGGATGTCGAACGTGCACAGCCGGAGCCGCCCGTCGACCGACCCTAGCGACCGCCCCACCCGGGCCTTGGACTGCTCCGCCTGCGGCGGCTCGCGCAGCACCGAGGCGCGACCGAGGGAGGCGTCGTAGCGGAGGATGCAGCCCCGGCGCCAGCTCAGCCAGTAGAAGCACGTGCCGACGTGGACGCCAGGGGACGCGGCGCCGAGGCAGCGCGCCACGCCTTGCGCGGGGAGCTCGCTTGCCACCCACACGCCGGTAGCTGACGAGAAGGTTTCCACGAGCATGCGGCGGCGCTTGAGCCGAATGAGGAGGACGACGGTGAAGGCAAGCCGCCCGGTGGACGCGTCGAGGATGTCATAGTGGAGGCCGGAGTTGGTGTGGCGGACCGGCGGGGTCGTGGACGGCGGGAGCGCGAGCCAGCGGTTGGCGACCGGGTCGCAGACATAGTAGCGGCTCCGGCTGCGGCCCAGCAGCAGCCTGCCGTGGGACGCCACGATGGACATGTCTAGCATGGGGACGGTGCGCTCGAAGAAGACGACGTAGTCTTCCACTTTCACTTGCACTTCCAAGGGCGAGGCTGGCGCAGGATCCGCGGGCACAGCGTCCGGGGCAGCGACATCCATCGCCGGGGTGGCAGGGTCATCAAGCGAGACGGCGCCAGGTTCAGGGGCGTCATCCTCAGGGTTTTCAGGAACATCGTCGTCGTCTTCAGGAACATCGTCGTCGTCGTCGTCGACGCCGGTGGAGTAGAGAAGGCGGAAGAATGACGCCCTGTCAAGGAGGGAGGGTGGCGGAGGATGTGGGCTTTCGCGGGTTCGTGGGGGCGGCGGAGGAAGGTCAATGTACTTGGGGCGGACGCTGAGGTCGACGCCGACGCGGTCGCGGTCGGCGGGGTCGATGGCGACGAAGGTGAGGTGGGTGAAGCCCACTCTGCGCCGCGGCTGGACGACGAGGGCGTAGGGGCGGTCATCGAGGAGCGGGAGCGGCCGGGGGGAGAGGTGGCGGGAGAAGAACGTCGGCTGGTAGAGCACCGAGCGCCACTGCGAGCAGACGGCGGCGAGGCGGTACGCGTCCCTGGTCGGCAGCCGGTACAGTATCTCGGAGACGATGCCGTCTGCCAGGTGCGGCACGGCGACGGCCGGTGGCGTCGCGCCGCCGCAGTCGGTGTCCGCGCCCGCGCCCGAGCCCGGGGTGATCGCGTCCGCCATTTGGGTGGGGTGGCAACGTGTGAGAGCGGAATCTTTTCTTTTTTTTGAAAGGAGAGCGGAATCTTTTCGGTGGCCTTGCTTACTGGGCCCCGAGTTTGGCGTGCTCCCTATATATACGGAAACTGCAGGAGCTCTCGGCGTCGATCTGAAGCGTTTATTTCAATTTCGAGGGCTGAGATTGCACTTTCGATGGATTGTTCTGGATGGTGGACCGATGTACTGGACGGCTGGCAGTTTTGTTTGGTTTCTTGGTTCGCACTAAAGAAACATCAGCCGCACAGCATCGCCTGTCAGACGATCTGGTCCGTCTGTTTTCCCCGTCTACAAGACGGCGATACCCACGAGAAATTAGGTAATTGTTTATTTATATTCAAGAAATAGACATTCAAATTCGAGTTGAAGAAGACGAGGAGCTAAGCTCAATTTTTTCGTCTCTCCTCCCTGGCAGCCTGTTCTGTTCAAGGTTTTACGTAAGGAAACGAAGGAATTTCGATTCCTTTGAGACGGGCATTGTTCACCTGGTTCACATGATTCTAGCATTTGAATTCCATGGCGAGTACAATTCATACCATGCGGTTTTGAAATGATTTCTGTAGGAAAACAATTATATTACTTTAACCTCATTGTTTTTTTTTGCTTACCATAAGAACGAGGTCCTCTCGTCCAAACGATAATGCAGAGGATTCTCCGATGCTTTTCAATCCTCTATTTATCACTACTAGATTAGTAGTATCCCTAAAAAACCTAGATTAGTAGTGGCTTAACTCGATCTGTTACTCTTACTATTTTGTGCATGTTAATTTCCACATGAATGTGATTTGTGAGGGGTTGTACTACTGTCCGAAGATAGATAAATAACGAGAGAATTTTCCACGTACCATTCCAAAAGAGCTCAATTTTCTCTACATCATTGATAAAGGTTTCACTCCATACATACCAACTCTCCTAATGTCCTAATGTCGATGATCTTCCTATTGCCTTGCGAAAGCCTTTTAAATCTTTAATTGTACCAGCACATCTTAAAGATTGTGTTGGCGACAAACATAATGGCTTTGAGTTCACTCTATACCATTCCGTTAACCACCCATTAGTAGAGCTCCATTAAGTGTGTAAGAAAGACCATTTTGCCTTTGTCAGTGGTGGACCTAAAAAAAATAACCTAATATCCCCACATAAATTACGCATGTCCCTCGCGATTGAGTTGTGGTGGCACATACTATATGCATATTGAGTATATCAAGGAAAATGTTCTTGGACCCAATGTCCTGTGTACCATGGTAATTGTACCTAGGTCTGCCCCTAGTCTTTGTATTGCACTTGTAATGCAATTCTCTATATGGCATCCTCATTATACAATAGTTCCACTATACCACTTAGTATTTGCTACAACAATGGATTTCAACCATGTCCCTTGCAGACCAAAAACTCACGAAGCAACTCAACCGATGCGGATTGCAACTGAAAGCAAGGTGAAGTGTCAATCCATTGGCCTGAACGAGAGGAACGTACGCTACATGATGGTAGGTGTCATAGAGCTCACGAAGCCAGTCGTTGCTTCCGCGGAGGCACGTGACCTCCAACTTGCTGCCGCTCTCGACGTCGCACGTACGTGCCGGCGAACTCCACCGGCGTCTCGTGGTTGAACAGCACGTGGTGGAAGTACGACGCCGGTACGTGCCAACCCAGCACCATCATGCCCGCGTCGGCCGCCACGATCACGCCGCGGAGCCATCCAGTTGTTAATTACAAATACATGAGAAATCATCTTAGAAGTATGAAAGTATATATGAACGTACGAAACTATTATGTATACCTATGGAAAGACCAATAGAAATAATGAGCAACCACAATAACTGATATATTCACGTCAAATAGAAAAAAATGAGTAACACAACAAACACCGCTTTCTCATTCCTAGATAAGAGAAAATATACATTCCAAATTATCAGAAGTAAAACTGACTATATCATTCAAAGAGTTAATATCCTTCACCTTAACATCATTGGCCATAAAAGGACCCAACTTGTCCTCCATTGCATCCATGGTTAACTACCACCTGAGCACCAACATCCTGAACACCAACATCTGATTGCAAGGTTCAAAAAGAATAACACTTTAGAGCAGCCGAAATACCGGTGAGCAAGCTCTCTTCCTCCATCTCTCTCCCTCCCTTCCTTCCTCCCTCCCTTCCTCCCTCTCTCCCCCTCTCTCTGCAACTGGCACCTCCAATAACTCGGAAATAACAAAGAAACACGAGTAAAGGTATTGCACAATCCTCCCCTTCCTCCCCCTATCTCTCTAAAACTGGCATCTCCAATAAATTGGAAATAACAAAGACACTAAGTAAAAGTACTGCACAACAAAATCAGATAGAAAGCCAAAACAAAGCTGGCAAAAGTAAGCAAGAGATAGAAAAGAAGAGGGGGGTGATGTGCAGCTTGGCCGGCCTTGCAAATGCATGAAGGATCAAGGAATGCGGTCTAGAGAGGGTGAATAGACTAGTTTAAAAAATTAATCATAATTATGGAAAATATGACCTAGTATGCTAGTATCAAGTAAGATAGCAACAAGTAAATCTAGTGACCTAGACAACAAACAACAACAAATAAGGAAAGAGATGCAAACACGGGAGACACGGAATTTGTTGTCGAAGTTCGGATCTTTGGTGAGATCTTAAATCTCTGTTGAGAAAGTTTGATCCAACGGTCGAAATCAACACTAAATCATGTCCTTTTCTTAAGAGGCTTGCCGATGCGAAACCTCCCTCTCACTTGGTAGCTCTTCACCTTGTTGTAGCCGTCTCCAAACCTTCACGAATTCTTTGAAGGCTCTCAAGTGACTCCTAACCGTCTAGTAGACGCCAACTTTCAAAAATAACATGTTTTAAAGAAGCTCCAACATTCAAGGCAAAAGAACTTAGACGCTTTTAGGAACGGAATTTGGGGTACCGGGAAAATTCAGATGTTTCAACATCTAGAAAAACAAATAAAAGGGCAATTTGGAGACTCCGAGTTTCCTGACTCTTCACGCAAAGGTGAAATCCGGTTGTTCTGACACTAAAGTCAGATGTTCCGATCCTAATATATTGTTTAGCTACTATTCATAGAAGAATTTATCTTTTTATTTGTTAATATAAAAGTTGAATTTTTGATTTATAATTGAGAAAAGCAAATGTACATATACATGTGGGTACATGAGTTAAGAATTTAGTTCAATTCTCATATTTGTGCATCTCAAAAAATTCTCCAAAAATTCATAGATGTTCATCATATTATATTGTACAAACCCACAAAATTTCATGCAAAAATATAATCAAGAGTGCCCTATACAAAAAAGACAAAAAATTTAACTTATTTTTAAAACAATGTAGCAACAATTTTTTATCTTTTTTGTGTAGGGCACTCTTGATCATATTTTTGCATGAAATTTTGTGAGTTTGTACATTATAACATGATGAACATCTATGAATTTTTAGAGAATTTTTTGAGATGCATAAATATGAGAATTGACCTAAATCCTTAACTCATGTACCCACATGTACATGTGTAACATAATAGACATATCTTATGTCCATGTTTACTTTTTTTTTGGAATGTTTCGTAACCTCCTGAGTGTCACCCGGTCAGATTGACAGATTTCGTACAAATTGCTCCCAGTTATGAGCACAGCAGCCGACGCCTGGACTGCCCCGGCCGAGCGAGAGTGACAACACCGTGTCCCCGCGCTAAGACGCACACGAGACGACGAGACCGCGGGCGCGGAGCACCAACCCCACGAGCCGAGGCCGCGGTGGAAACGACGAAAAACCAGGCGAACCCAATGGAAACCCCGACGCGGTCGCCCGCGGCCCCCAGCCCCGCGTCTTTGCCTCATTTTCCCCGCTTTTATCTTTTCCACGCACTCTGCTTAAAAATCCGCGCCCTCCTGCTACGACTCGTCCTCTGTGCCACGCGCCGCCGTCGAACACCTCGCAGATGACGGCCGCCGCCACCGTTCTCTCCCTCCAATGACCCCTGCCTCGCTCGTCCCCCTAATCGCGGCCCTCCTCTCGCTGCTGCTGCTCGCCCCCGCGTCCACCTCCGCGTCCACACTCGCCGTCTCGGGGGGCTCGACCGTCTGCGGCGTCGCGGTCGGGAACGGCACCGTATACTGCGCCTCTGTTCTCCCGGCGGCGGCGGCGAACTCGTCTTTGTCCTCGACGCCCGTCGTACCGTTCATCGCCTTCTCGGGGGTCTCCGGCGGCGCGCGGTTCCTCTGCGGGCTCAGCGTGGGCGGCTCCACGCTCTTCTGCTGGCCGCCGGCCTCGCCGGGGCAGCTCAGGCGGGTGTACAGGGGCCCGGCCCCGCTCGCGGACCTCGCCGTCGGCACAGACCACGTCGCGGCCTATGACGGGGGAGCACGCGGGGTGAGATGGTGGAGGGGTTCCCGGCGGTTCCCGCCGCTGGTCGTGGGCCGGTTCCGCTCTCTGGTCTCCGGGGACGGCTTCACCTGCGCGGTGGAGACCAACTCCTCCGCCGTCCGCTGCTGGGGCCCGCGGGGTAGCGCCGTGCAGGCCGTGTTCTCCAACGCCTCCGTGTCGTCACTCGCCGCCGGGGGCCTCCGCGCCTGCGGCGTGGAGACCTCGGGCTCCGTGCTCTGCTCCGACTCCGGCGCGGGCGGCCTCGCGCAGAGTAATCTCTACCCGCACGGGCTGGCCGTCGGCGACTCCCACGCGTGCGGGCTCCGGAGGCCCAACCACACCGCCGTGTGCTGGAGGCTCGCGGGCCCCACTCCTACCGTGTACTACCCGGCCTACGGCACGGCGTTCGAGTTCCTCGTCGCCGGCGGCAACCTCACGTGCGGCCTCGTCACCACCAACTTCACCGTGCTGTGCTGGTCGTCCTCGTCCACGGACAATGCGGCGGTGGCGGTGCCGTTGCCGACGATTCTCCCAGGCGCGTGCGTCCCCGACGAGGGCTCGTGCGAATGCGGCGTCTTCCCGCGGTCGGGGGAGCTCTGCTCTCGCTCGGGCGGCGGCGTGATCTGCAAGAGGCTGTGCGACATGTCGCCGCCGCCGGCGACACCTGCGCCCCCTCCTCCGCCGCCGACGCCGTCGAGCGGCATGTCCAAGGGCTGGATCGCGTTCGCCGTCGTCGGCGCGGTGGGCGCCTTCGCGGGCCTCTGCTCCATCGTGTACTGCCTCGTCTTCGGCTTCTGCAGCCATAAGAAGGTGCACAACTCCGTCCAACCCAATCTCGCCGGAGGCGCCAGCAACGCCGCCGCGGCCGATAATGGCGGCCTCCCGAGCCCGTACGGCTCGCCGAACGGGTCGAGGGCGCGTGGGCTCTTCCGGCGGCAGCTGTCGCGCGTCATGACGCGGCAGCGCAGCGGGCCGTCGTCGTTCAAGGACCCCACCGAAGAGTACACCTTCGCGCAGCTCGCGGCGGCGACCAAGGACTTCGCGCCGGACGCCAAGATCGGCCAGGGCAGCTTCGGCACGGTGTACGGCGGCAAGCTCCCCGACGGGCGCGAGGTGGCCATCAAGCGCGGCGAGTCCGGGCCGCTGGCCCGCAAGTTCCAGGAGAAGGAGAGCGCGTTCCGGTCGGAGCTCGCCGTCCTCTCCCGCCTCCACCACAAGCACCTCGTCGGCCTCGTCGGCTACTGCGAGGAGAACGACGAGCGGCTGCTCGTCTACGAGTACATGAAGAACGGCGCGCTCTACGACCACCTCCACCCCAGGGCCGCCACCGCCGGCGCGTCGTCGCCCCCGTCTCCGGTGATCTCGTCGTGGAAGCTGCGCATCAAGATCCTGCTCGACGCGTCCCGCGGCATCGAGTACCTGCACTCGTACGCCGTGCCGCCAATCATCCACCGCGACATCAAGTCGTCCAACATCCTGCTGGACGGCAGCTGGGTGGCGCGCGTGTCGGACTTCGGGCTGTCGCTGATGGGGCCGGAGACGGAGGAGGAGGCGGCGCAACTGTCCACGAAGGCCGCCGGCACTGTGGGGTACATGGACCCGGAGTACTACGGCCTGCACCACCTCACCGTCAAGAGCGACGTCTACAGCTTCGGCATCGTCATGCTCGAGGCGCTCACCGGGAAGCGCGCCATATTCAGGGAGGCCGAGGGCGGGAGCCCCGTGAGCGTGGTGGACTACGCCCTGCCGAACATCGTCGCCGGGGAGCTCGGCAAGGTGCTCGACGGGCGCGCGCCGGAGCCGACACCGCACGAGGTCGAGGCCGTCGAGCTGGTGGCCTACACGGCGGTGCACTGCGTGCGGCTGGAGGGGAAGGACCGGCCGGCGATGGCCGACATTGTCGCCAACCTGGAGACGGCGTTCGCGCTCTGCGAGGGAAGCGCCGGTGGCGGCGCCACCGGCGCCCTCGGCAACAGCTCGTCGAGTGCAAGCCTCTCCATCACGTCCATGGAATTGTGAGGAGGGAAGATTAGTTTTCTTTGTTAAATTTAATTTAAGAGTTTCAAATTGTGATTAGCCCGGGAAGGAAGGTTGTTGAAAATCTGTTGTTTAGTTGATTTTTTGGGGGAAATAGGTGAGTGTGGTTATCTCACACATTTTGTTCTTGGTGACTGTACATGATGGTATTGCAGAGATTTCTTCTTTCTCTAGGACGAAAACACCAAACAATTTCCAGATTCTCAAATCGCAATCCTCTGTTTCTTATTTAGAATACGAAAATCTTTTCTGATTGCTGTAGGAATACAACCATTTTACACAAAATCGCTACGAACTCCCGTGAAATCACTGCGTTTCAAACGGCTCTCAAGCATTCTGGAAAAATCATGCGAAATTCCTGCGTTCCAAACGAGCCCTAAATAGTCATGATCATACACATTTGCGTGGAGCAAATCAAGTGGGATTCTCGGGTTTCTCTTCTTCCCTTTTTCTCCGGTCCAAGAGGTGGAAAGGTCAATTCAAATCAATGCTGCTTTCATGAGTATTTTGCAACGCATACGGGTGGCACACGCATCGCCGGTCAACAGGGGTTCGTTAGCCGTTCAAAACGAAGGTGCTTTCTCCGAGTGAGCAGTTGGTGTATATTTGGCCTACCAAGTACCAAAACGATGACCAAAAAAATACATTGTGTAAAGACCATTCAGATCTCCGTCTATACTGCAAGTCTTATGGTATCTGAGTAGTTTATACACTTTAAAGCCTAAAATTATACATAATTTTTTGCGCAGCTTTCGACCGACGAATAGCAAATCTGAAAGTGAAAGGTTTACCAGAGTTACGAGCAAGTACGGCAAGGTCGTTTTCTCCGTGCATTTCACGTCACTTTGGTCGCCGATCTTGTACTCTTCTCGTTTTACATATCCGGTATGACAACAGCATTAATCGACGACATCAGGCAGGCAGATGCCGCTAATCCGGCATTATGGTAAGGATCGATGAGTATGACGATCGAATGGACGATAACTCGATCTCCTACGCACTGATCACACGGCTTAATTAGTCGCGAGGTTTCATCGTCGAAGTATATTTTCATGCATTATTGTGCTATTTATCCGTGCCATTATTTTAGCAATTGACACAAGTTTATGGACATATGCTGCTTAGCATGGTGAGACGCCTCAACAATACCTTTCTCCACACAAGGAAAAGAATATGTCTGCGCATCCATATGGTTGGTGTGACTAACCATTCATCATGTCGCTTGAAACGGCAGCTTCTCGCAGCCCTCTCACATCATTCTATATACATATTTCTATTTTATGCTGCAGCATGCTTAGTTATCTGAACATGGAGACCATGCGTGTATGTCAGCATGTAGACAAACTTATCTTTGTCAATGGAGCAAGTGAAAGAAGATCATGTGATCTGTTTTGTACTCCTTGGAGAACTGAAGTTAACACTTTCATCAGTAGATTTACAAATCACTTATGTAAACAACATTCAAGTTGACATCACTTCATCTGAGTCTGAGCATTCCAGACTAAGCATGTGGCTGAACAGATCAATAGGCTCTCATGTTCCCATGAAGATAGGATGAATAGGAGAGAGATATAGTAGTAGTAGCACCATCATCACCAGATCATCCAACTTGTTGTGCCGCGCTATAGGAGAAGATTTCCCAGTAAAAAGATGTTATTGCTGTATCTTAAAAAGATGATGTTGTTGTGAGACTTCGTCTTTTCATAAATCGATGACGCCAAAATTAGTCAACAATGGAAGTGGTTACTAGTGACACAGTATGATTTATTCAGCATTGGTTTTCCCATCACCAACCTTGTGTCCTTGTCCCTGTCCTTTCGGGCGGCAATTCGAGCACTTTATTCTCAAGGTGTGAGAACACAAGACGTATTTCTGGCACCATTGTTTGCGACAACTATAATAATCTGCCTTTTCCTTGTGATGTTCTTTTCACAAAGCAAATCAACAAATTGCAAAGAAAGAAAACAAAGCAAATTCATGATTAGGCCAGTGTGTATGTAGTGCCAGGAGTGCAGCCGACTTGAGGTGGCCAAAAGCTTTCAGCCGAAAGCGTCATGGTCTTGTTGGCCGCGTTAGCAGCGCCTGATTGGGCAGTTCCATTACAGCAGCTGGAGATTAAGGGGAAATTAATGTCGACGAAACCTAAGCCGAGAGAGCTGTGAACGCATAGACCATGGCCCCTCCTTCAATTTTACAGTCCATTCAAAGAACTAATGCGTGTTAGGTCTAGCAAGTGCCTCAATATGAAATTTGCCCTATCTTTCGTGTGCATTCTTTTGTCCTTTTTAAGTGTTGGGCGTCTTCTCTAATAATGCTCGAGCTCCGCCGCTGCGCATCGAGTGTGTCTTCAAGCACATTGCAAATACGTAGGTCAGGGATAATCCGGGACCCCATGGAGTCGGCGCTTGTGTTTCTGGGCTGTGGCGCGATCCTTCTGTGTGTATTGGTAAATACGAGCAATGGTTGGAGTTGTGCTCCCGTGACTTTACCGCTCACCCCTAAGACTCTGTTTGATCAGGATTAGGGGACGGGTCAGGGGTTTAATCCCCCATATATTTTTAGATTAGGTAGGATTAAGTTAATCCGATCAAAGCTATTTAGCGTCTCTAATTTAAAATTAAATTAACCCATAAAAAGATGGAATAACTTAACTCAATACAACCAACTCTCTTAAATTCGTTTTTTCTACCGCTAATCCCCTAATCTAGCCAAACAACAAATTAGGTTAATCAGGTTAGTTCCCAAACACAAAGTTAAACTTAAGCTAATCTACTAGAGTTAAGGTTAACTAACCTAGTTAACTTAACCATGAATTAAACGTAACCTAAGAGCATGTACAATGCAAGTGTTTAGAGATGTGCTTAGCAGAATAAACCGGTTTTTTCTTACCACATAAGCTAGCACTTATGCTTGTTTTATGGCATGAATGCTTAATTAGACACACATACTTAGAAGGTGCTTATATATTTAATTAGTACTAATTAATATATAATAAATAATCTAAACACTCTTAAAGAAAAGTTTGCATTGGAATGAGTACAATCTACATGATACTTGGTGATGGGGGCTATATTCTCTCTCTTTAAGCACTCCTATATAAACACCTTGCATTGTACATGCCCTAAAGATTTCTAATGTATTGTTCAATTTCGGCGGCAAAACGTGTATAGTTTGTTTTCTCATGCATCTTCTTTTACTTTGGAGGATAGTTTCCTTTTAAGAATATTACTTTGCACTATTAATCATTGTAACCTGAAATAAAACCTTTCCTATAATATTTGTTTCCATTTTTAGGACAAAAGTTGTTTTTTACAGGAAAGGACATAAATCAATACAATGTAACATGATTATTTCTAAGTGGGCTGGTGTGGGGCCTAGATGGTTTTGGACTGGGCTGATGATGTTGAGGCATAACCGTGGGGAACTGGGCCAGTATTGGTCTTGAATTCTACTAGCTTCTAAGCACTTCCTGGCTGCCTTGGTTCTATTTGACTTGGGCCCTCGATTGACATATAAGAGTTAAGTTAGGTTTAGTTGTACTGTTCTAGCTTAAATTTTCCTTTCAGAAATTGCAGCATACCTAATTCTGATCTAGATACGTTATGGCAAAGTATCTACCATGCTTGATAAGACTGCACAATTTGAAATGAAAAAAGAAAATAAAAGAAAGCGAAGTCAAACCATTCGGACAACTTTGTTGGATCAAACCTATAGTCCACAATTGTAGGTACAGTAGAGAAATAAATTAAGTGGCGACGAAGATGTATTTCATTTTCTTTTGGAAAAAGCTATCGAGAATTCAACCTCACCTAAGCAAACGTGGTTCACTTATAATTGTGCCGGCTGGCACGCCTCCATGCCCCTTCTTCTCCCCCAAACATTCCAAACTTTGGAATGATAAAAAAATCATATTGAACTTCTGAAACTTCGAATAGGATGGTTTTGTTTGAATGGAATCACTAAAAAAATTGAAACTAAAAACCGTGAATAATTCAAATGGGCAAAAAGTTTTTTCTAAACCTATGATTTGGGTTCCAGACATCAATTGCTAAAGAGGGAGATAACTATACACAGAGTGGCAATACTAATCAGCGCATGGGACCACCTTCTCTTGTTTGTTTACAGCCCACTCCATCCACCCACCAACACACACACCCCTAATAACGTCCTTAGATATAACATGTTAGCAATAAAATTACAAAAGGTATTAAGTAGAACGTTCCAACCAATTTGACTCTATAATAATTTTTAGGAGAGTCATGAATCCTATATAGTTGTCAATATATATTACTTGCTACAATATTTTTATTAACCAACTATTGATATAACTGGTTCTGAGTTGATGACTATGTGATGTACAACTTGTCACGATAGAAATTTAAAAATTATATTAATTTGACAATTCCATTCTACGACATTCTTTAATTTGAGTTATAACATGACCTGAGGACATAATTTATCTAAATAGTTATATTATATCTATTAGTTCCTATAATATCTTAACTGTTTGCACATCAGATATTTTAATCGATGTAGCAAGAATTATCTCATCTTCTCAAGTATAACAAGAACAGAGGAAGGAAAATAACTGTAAAAAACCCATCCCATGAAGAACTGAGAGAAGGAAGGAAAACCCTCTCCCCTCCCCTGACCTGCAACCATCCCGCCAGCCAATCCAAAATCCGAAACCAAACCACCGGCCGCAGCAGCAGCCGCCGCCGATGGGGGTGGACTACTACAGGGTGCTCGACGTCGGCCGCGGCGCCACCGACGACGAGCTCAAGAAGGCCTACCGCCGACTCGTGATGAAGTACCACCCCGACAAGAACCCCTCCCCGCAGGCCGACTCCCTCTTCAAGCAGGTCTCCGAGGCCTACGACGTCCGTACACCGCCACACTCCTCCTCCTCCTCCATTACCGCCGCCGCCACCACCACCAAGAACTGAATCCATGGCCTCTCTCTTCTTGGCAGGTGCTCAGCGACCCGCAGAAGCGCGCCGTCTACGACCAGTACGGCGAGGACGGCCTCAAGGCGGGCGTGCCCCCGCCGTCCCCCTCCGCCGCGCCCGCGCACGGCGGGGCAGGGTTTCGCTTCAGCCCGAGGAGCGCGGATGAGATCTTCTCGGAGATGTTCGGGGGCGCGTTCTTTGGGGCGGGTCCCCGCACACCCGGCGGCGGCGTTCCCCACGGGTTTCCAGGGTTCGGCGGCGGCGGCGGTGTCTCCCCCGGGTCAGGGGACGCGTCGGGGGCGTCGGCGAGGAAGGCGCCGGCGATCGAGCGGCATCTGGCCTGCAGCCTGGAGGACCTGCACAAGGGCGCCACCAAGAAGATGAAGATCTCCAGGGACGTCCTCGACTCCGCCGGGTGAGACGCATTCCTTCTCTCTTTTATTTCTCTACGAATTGCAGACAGCGTATAACATTCTTTTCTCGAGTAAATACAGAAGCTTTATTGCTTAGATTAGCTTATAAACATTGGCATTGTTGTGATCTTTCTGAGCGAATTCAGTCTGAAAGTGGTAATAAGTAGTAGATGTGATTTAAGTAACCAGCTCTTGTTTCTTGGTATGGACTTTTTTTGTTTTTAGTATGCCATTTTATATGCTTCTGTTGACTAAAGGAAAGAGCCTGCCTCTATGTGGTGGCTCTCAGTCTGTCACGCTATGAACTACCTGGATCATTCAATTGCTAATTAGTTGATGAATCCTGAATTTACGGGAAGGAAATAGTTAGGAACTACAGAGGAAAGGTTGAGAAGCGAGGAATTTGATAGGCGTGCTGGATTAGAGAAGAGTGGAGAGGATGAGAATTGAGAACAACACCGACGACAGCTGTTTAACTTGGCTGATGTCTCTTATGGGCTAAAGCGTTCCATATTCTCCTATATATTCACTGTAGACTGACATGGCATCAAAATCATACACAAACCTTAGTGTGTTCAATCCATGACCGCATCAAAATCATACACAAACCTTAGTGTGTTTCAATCCGTGATGCTTCTGTTGACTGTAGCCTCTCAGCACTTCCTCCTATTTCTTAATAATACAGTGATATATTTATATTTTGACAATAACCTACATGCCTGAACCCTAGCTCTTTGGTTTTGGTCCCTGGTGGCCAGGCTAGATCGCTGTAGTTAGCTTTAAGCTTGCACTCCACACAAGGTTTCTTTGGAGTTGGCGATATGCTTTTTTTTATGACATTGATCTGCTTATGCGATTTATATTCATTGTACAATTTGCCTCAAAAAAAATATTTATTGTGCAGTGCATATATCATTAATCTGTTCCACGTATTAGAGAAGTCTGATCTATGTCCAGCTCAGCACTTAGTATCTGTCCACTTTCAATACTTTGATGATCTTTTCAGCTTTTTAAGTAATCCTCCTCAATAGGCACTTGGGCATATTGCAGAAACCGTATAGTTGATAAATAAGGGAATTGCTAATAAACACTAGTGCCTTTTCACTTTGAGAGTACTCAAATCTCCATCCATATGATTTTCCTACTGTAAGGTAAGAGGAGGAGGGTGTATGATCCATTGGATAAAGATCTAAGTGCTTAAAATTTGAGTGCTCTATAACAAAAAACACTCGAGTGCTCCCTAGACGCTCCCAATAAATAAATCAATGAACAGTTGTAAGCACTATAGCATTTACTGGTGCATGCATGTAGTATGTACCCTGATGTGCTTTTCTGGTCATGTTCTGTTTCCATTGCGTCATTACTCATCACGTAATGTATTTGTTGACCAACAAAAAAGTCATTACCACCTTCTCACCTAAATATCACTAGTATAATTTCTCACCATACCTGTGTATTGACCATCCAACTTGGGAGACTGTGATGATGGAAGTCTTTATGTTCATAGCTCATGCTTACTATTGCTGCAATTTTTGGATTCTCTTAAAACTTGAGTTTGGAAGGTTTGATTTCTAGATCCCCATAAGCCAAAATGTAGGGTGAGGACATAATGAGCTTCTTCAGTAATAGGCTAAGGTCTCAACCTTCGGTCATAAGCCCAGATGATACAAATCGAGTTCACAGGCACGCATAGTTAGGTAACTGAGCTTCTACTGTTTGAGAAATGATTTAGTGAAGATCATCAGAGGTGGACATTTGTTTTTAACTTCCGCAGAATAGATATATTCTGGTGGAGTTTGCTTCTGAGGTATTTGTGTAAAAAGGCTCAGTACATATTTACCTTTCTTAGTTGTGAATGCATACCGAGTATACCTATGAGAGAACTTGAATTATGATATATCAATCATTTCAAGTTGAAGCTATCAGGTCACGGTTTGATGTGAAAAATGATATTTTGACGCATGTTGAAGGACAATGAGTGGATTTTTCTGTGCTCCTATGAACCTAAGTATGACATGTTGGTCTCCGGATAGCTGTAACTGATTGAGGCTGGATATGAGATGATGATCTCCTAACACATTGTTTTCGAGGAGTTGGAGCAACAATGCATGAGAATTACTATTTGTATACTGGTACATTTTGTCTGTCAGTTTACCTAGCAATATTTAGGTATCATGATGGTATGTAACAATTGTTTTGAAGTAGCTCCTAAGCTTATCTGTGCATGCTTGCACCTCTTCCCCGATTAATCAGTGTGGCCACAGAGGGATTGATAGTCAATCATTTCTCTTCTGAAAAACAAAAGTCAGAAAATAAGCAAATAAAATGGTGCTTTAGAAAACCAAAGCTTAGACGAATGACAGAGATGCAGTTTGTTTGCCCTGGTTAGTAACTATGATGCAGTGATGTATAAATAAATGTAGTATAACCTCACCTATTGGGTATCGTTTGTGTATATGATTGATGATAATTGCAAACAGTATTTGTGATTTCATGGATAAGTGTTTGTAATTGTTTAATGAAGTTGTTACGACATGCTGCATGGATAAGGCTTCCTAATTGTTTTGTATCAAGCTGTTGTGATGCCCTAGAGTAGTTTGAAACTTTTAACTACTCCATTCTCGCACAGGAAGCTTTGACTTTTCAGGAAAAGGCAATCTTATTTTTTCCATGTCTTCTTTTTGAGAAAATATTTCCATGTTTCTTCTTGCAGGAAACCGATGAGTGTGGAGGAGATCCTAACAATTGATATCAAGCCCGGATGGAAGAAGGGCACAAAGATCACCTTTCCTGAGAAAGGCAACGAGACACGTAACGTCATACCATCAGATCTAGTGTTCATAATTGAAGAACGGGCACACCCCAAGTTCAAGAGGGATGGGAACGATCTTGTTTACACACATAAAATCTCCCTCGTGGAGGCTTTAACTGGTTGTGCAGTCCAACTGACAACTCTGGATGGGCGAAGTTTAACCATCCCCGTGAAGTCTGTCGTCAGTCCTACTTACGAAGAAGTTGTGCAGGGCGAAGGGATGCCGATCACAAGGGAGCCGTCTAAGAAAGGGAACTTGCGGATCAAGTTTCAGATCAAGTTCCCCGCCAATCTATCGGCTGACCAAAAGGCAGGGATCCAACAACTTCTATCTTAGCTTTCTGTACAATGTGAATCTCTGTGTGTGTGTGCGTGCGTGCGTGCGTGCGTGTGTGGGTGTGTGTGTGTGTTTTGCTTTGTTGAGCAGTTGGAAATACATCTGAGGTGACCCAGTTATAATTGCTTAATGTACAATCACTGTTTTTATCCTAGTGTAAAGCACATGCTTTCCATACTATTTCCAACTTTACTGTCGAGTGGAGTGCTAACTGCTGACAGAGTAGCAGAAGTTCACCTAGCAGATCTACTTCCTTTCAGATTATCTGATGTTTCTTTTTTCTGGAGTTCGCAGTTGTGGATGTTGTTCAGATTATCAGTTGCATATTTGTTACAGGGCACTACTGCTTCTCTTCCACAGAATCAGGTAACCATTGCCACTATGTTCAGAGTGAAATGCTTACTGGGAAATGTGGGCGAGACTTGAACCTGAGCTTTCAGTCAAGTCAGTAAGATTCCATGACTAGATTTTGCTGCCATTTTTTTGCGTTGACTACACCTTTTCTTTATTCTGTTACATCAGTTTTAATATATGCTTTTTTTAATATAATTCCAGAAATCCAGCCCATCGCATCCATGATCGTTGTCAGTGCAGGATTTTTTGTCAGAGAAAATTGGCCACTTGATACTTTCATTTTTCTGTTTTTTAATAGAACATCAGAGAATATATATTTTCGCAGCAAATGGATTTTCTTTTCATTTTCTACCAGCTAATTTTGCAACAGACAGGTGCTATTCAAATCCGGCAAATGGTGATGCTTTCTGATGGTTGCTGTCAGGAGTGGGACCACCAGGATCTAAGGGGGAAAGGGAGAAACGGCCAACAGAAAGCAATATGTGTTTAGACTACAATGTTGTCGTGTATATTTTGCTTTCCCACTGTGGCTGTCAGGTAATCTTCCTCTCACCCTTTTTCCGTCTCATCTTTTTGTTTTTTACAACCAGGTAATGATTTTGCGGCTGTTCTCCGTGGCATGCAACTGTATCTAATAATAGTGCTACATGCAAGTTCTTGCGTTACATTCATTTTTTTTTAAAAAAAAATACTTCATTCCATCTCCGACTTCTGCATCAAACCGATACACATAACCAAATTACATTATATTCATGGTGAAGTGTGAAGCATTGGGTCTTTATTCCTGTAAATATTGTGGTTGGTGGCTAAGGGTCCATCTTCTGATATTCATTATCACCTCTCTCCACCAAAAGTAACTTGATCACAAGTTGCGAATATGACTGCCCCTTGTGATCTCGACCATCTTATTTTGGAGGATCTGGAATATGTTATCTGATTATTATTTTTAATTTTAATATATGTAAGTTGTCTTGTTTCCCTTTGTATTTTTGTCAATTAGTGTGACTGTTGAATTAGTATGAAAATTGACATAATAGATAATTGAATTTATTTTTATTATCTTCGTAGCGACGCATAGCCACTAAAACAATAAATCTCTCACCCGTACATGGAGCTATCGACATGTGGAACCGGACGTGTACGTCATGCTCTATTATTCTTCCTTTCTTTATTTCCATATGGGCAGGGAGGGAAAATGTGATCCTACGCACATGTGGTTGACGAGGACGAGCTATCGCTTTTGTTCACGTGCGAAAGAGATGGGAATAATATTTCTGGGATCCATCAGATGGATGCATCTCAATAAAATCCATCAGATGGATGCATCTCAATAAAATCAGTCCATGCTTTTCTCAGTCACTATCGAGCAACAATAATGCAGTTTCGATATACTTGAAGTTTTTCGCTCAGTTTTCCTTGGTAGTTATGTGGTGTCATTATCTTTCTTCTCGGTTTAATTTCTCCCTATTCTATGACACTTGCTGTGTACTTGAAATTAATGCTTTCTGCTAAAACCATGAATATAGTCCATTCTTGAAAATCATGTGATAGATTAGTGGTGTACTTCCATGCTAAACCGTGAACATACTGCATTCTTCAAACAGTTTTGATTAAATGAGAACAAGGACCAATCAGTAGTGGGTGTCAAATCTCACCTCCTCATGTGATCAAAACCATCCTAAACCCGTTGTCATTTTTATTTGTGGATACGTAGAACAGGAGCTAGCAAAGTGGTCATGGTCCTTAGTCATCTAGCAAATTAAGGATCATCTCTCCCCGTCCGCTTTGAGCGACTCGACCTGACTCTTTCCGCGAGGGCCATTCTGCCGGATGTAGAGGCGGTACTCGTCGAAGGTCATCGGCTTATACAACGGCGGCCTCTCTGGTGACACGAGCTCCGCCATTGGTGCCAACGGAAGGTCACTCTTGGGGTTGTAGAACAATGCTATCGACAGCCGCTCGGCCCCGGCGTTCGCCATCACGCGGTGCTCCACGCTTCTGTACATTGCGTTCGTCAGCACCTGAAACACCCAAATGACCAAAAATAATAGGTCCGAAAAAATAGACTACATTAATGTAAGCAATGTAAATGTAGTACAAAGTGAAATTTCAAATTGCACATGTGAAAAATACTGACGGTAGAAATTAACAACATGACACATAAGTGCCTTGTGTCTTGGGAATAGTCAGTAGGAGGGTTACGTGTGGTTTTGCCTAATAACTAGGCATATATAAATAACAACGTTTCCTTCTCAGTGAAAAGATAGAGCACTTGCTATGTTTTGTTCTCAGAAAATGAAAACTACACCCTCCATTGATTGGTCGACACGTCCGTGAAGACAGTGCCATGAAAGTTCCTTGAAGACAAGAATCAGATTTTGGTACAGACCTGGAACTGAACAGAAAAAGATGTCGTTGTTCGGGTGTGTTGTTGAGCGAGCCTGTGAAAAACGTGCGGTTCTTGCTGGGAGAAGAAAAAAACAGGTAGATGGGCGGTGGCGTCCGTGCGGTAGCTGCAGTGCAGGATCCTGAAGCAGTCAGTCAGGCTGGACCAGACCAGGCCAGTGGCCTTTTCGCCCCTGCCTATGTAGTATGTACCCTTGCCGTATTTCTCATTTTAATGGCTGTACGCATGGCCGGCCTTCATTGCCACCTACTTGACCTAATTATATGGTCTAATCAATCACAAGTTGTCGTGCTAAAGGATCAAGATGTGTATCACTCGTTTATTAGAGTGAGAAAGGTTTTACCACGAGAATGATGCTTTCAAGTGACCATGCTCGTCAAATGAAAAGAAAAAACCCTCGCAAAAAAACTATGGTTGACAATGTTGTAGTACGATGCAAACCAAAACCTTGATACAGGAAGGAATTGAAAACAAACATGCATATATGAGAGGAGGCATCATTTAAAAGAAATAATCATGTAAAAAAGTTCTACAATATATGCGACTAACATGACCACGGTGGTAGCATGTTCCCGATTAGCACGGTAGCACCACAAGACATGATAGCTCGGTAGCACGTTCTTGATTAACACAATAGCACTGTAAGACATGATAGCTCGGTAGCACGTCTGGATTATCCCGATAGTACTTCAAGACATGGTAGCTCACACACACGGTAGGCTGCTTCACAAGCGGACGATCAATCAATGTGTGTCTGGCTCCACTCGGACCAGCCTAAGCCAAGATGGTCCACCGGCCGAGCGGTCGGGTTAATCCAGTTTCAGAAACACCAATTCAAGCGAAAGTTAATTACTCCTGCCACGCTCCATTCTATAATCAAATTGTCCTTTCTTGAAAAAAGAAAGAAAGAAAGAAAGAAGAGAAAAATCAAGAAAAGGTGAAACAGGCCCTGCATGCAGCAGTGGAGTTGTTGTTGCACATTAGTCAATCGGGGAACAGGACAGCCAGTTACTGGTGGGCTGCTGCTCATCACATGACTGCACGTTGTTACATGCCTAATCGGACATACGGGTCCACTCAATTCCCTGCTGTCCGGCCTCGAGATCTGTACCTATTTCCTTTCAGAGGAATCTAAGCATTCAATTCCCTACTCTCCACGTTGTCCTATCTGTCTAGCACACACTCCATGTATCTCTTTTAAAAATACTCTTTTCTCTGTGGTTCATATGACGTAAAATCAATATTATCAGATATTATGACTCTTATATTACGCAAATCATATCATATATTAATAAAGTAGTTGATGATTAAAATCTTATCTTAATCTATTCAATACATCTTACATTCAGTGATAGACCTAAAATTTTAAGCAAGAACGAGTCAATTTGACATAATTTTTTTTCTAGGATAGGCCTAGTTATATATTTTTTATGCTATGGTAGTAATTTAATATGATATTTTAGGGTGGGTTTAAATCCTGAATGCCCTTTGGGTCCGCTCCTACTTACATTATAGAATGAAGAGAGTAAAAACAAGATATATGACCCTGACGAATGCACACATAAGCAAGATAGCAAACGGGTGCAGCTGACGTCGTGACGATCAGATGGGTCCAAATCTACAACTGATGTCGGAACGGGCAGCCATAAACCGATCGATGGTGTGCTGTGCGTGGTCATATGTGTAGGTACGTAAGTACGCAGCTATATATGCAACTGTGCAGCTAGCACATATGCACATGGAAGCTCGTGGCTGCACGCAGACAAAACTTCCTAGGTATGCAACGCAAGACGCAGACGCAAACGCAACAGTTTGACCGCGTACGCGCGCTAGATCCCAACGCTTGCTGATCTCATGATTGATTGATTGATTGATTATTAACATGTGAAACGTGCGGTTGTTGATTGATTAACGTGCATGCAATTTTCATCTTACTAGTAATGCATATATCAGCCCGGAAATTGACTGTGATTGATTAATCAAATTGCATATTTTATTTGTGTGGTACCTGAGTCCAGTCATCAGTAGACGTCGTGTTCCTTAGTGAGAATGAGAGTAAAAGAGGCACGTGAGACATGTGCTTAGATACCACGTAGACATCATATTTCTCTATTTTGAACAATTGATTGATAACAGAGGAACAGCTAGCAGCTAGCTAGCGGCGGCATATCTACTGATCATGGCCGTTGTCGTAATACAGCTCTCTAATGGCGACATGGACGACAAGGACCGTCCGTTTCTAATCAGATGGATAAGAAGGGTGGATGCATGGATGGATAGCTTAGTTGCTTCGACAACAACAAGCACATCCACCATCATGCGTTTCTGTTACGATAAAAGTTTTGTCTTAAGTAAGAAAAACGAGAACATATTCCCAGAAAAAAGGAAAAAAATAAGAAACAGAAAAAAAAAGATGCATGCATGTGTGCGTGCACCATGGTACGTGGTGGTGCATGTGTATGGTTAATTAGTTACCTGCATCTGGTCACCGACGTTGACGATGAAGGCGTCGGGGACGGGGTCGACGGTGACCCAGGCGCCGCCGCGGCGCACCTGGAGGCCCCTGACGTGGTCGTCGACGAGGAGCACGGTCATGCCGCCGGGGTCCGAGTGCGGGGACAGCCCCAGCGTGAGCTCCGGCTGCGGGCACCGCGGGTAGTAGTTGATCCGCACGCACACGCCAGCGCCGCGCCCCGAGCCGCCGAACGCCTCCTCCATCCTCCCCTCCCCGACCCCCAGCCCCGCCGACATCGCCGCCATCAGCCGCTCGCACAGCCCCGCCACCTCCCTCCCGTACTCCTCCATCGTCTCCCTACACGCGCACACACACCGTGCAAGCAAGCCGCCATGAAAATTAACGTCACCGCAGCTGCACGTAGAGCTTGCATGAGAATGAGCATGACACGTACTCACCGGAGTTCGGAAGGGAGGTCCGGCCACTTGTCGGGGGAGAGGAGGTGCGGCGGCCGGAGGTGGAGGAAGTAGTAGTCGCCCCAGTCGAGGACGGCGCCCTTCTCGACGCCGAGCCGGCTGCCGTACCCCTCGTACGTCGCCGGCGAGTTGGCGTACCGCTGCTTCACCTTCATGGGCTGGTGGAAGAACCCGCGCCACACCCGGCGCGCCCGGCGGAGCAGCTCACGCGGCACGCCGTGGTTCACCGCCTGGAAGAAGCCCCACTCCCGGCACGCCTCCGACACAGCTCGCGCCGTCTCCGGGCTCCCCGGAGACGACAGGTCCACCACCGGGATGCCGCCGCAGCCGCCTCCTACTGCTCCTTCCGCCTTCGCCGCAGCCACGGAGAAGCAGTCCGACGGGGACGGGCGGTCCCGCTCCGGCTTGACGTACCTCTCCGGGATGGTCGCCGCGCCGCTCTCCGAGAGAGACTGCACCCGCACCACCGGCTCCGGCCACCCTCCAGCTTCCATGAACCACCAGCTAGCTATAGAAAGCGCACTGGCGTTGCTGCTCGATCGATGCCGTCGTACTCCTACTAATTTATAGGAAGACCTGACTCTGCTTGCTGCTGCTTGGCTGCTTGTGCTTTTGCAGTTTGTATAAATGTTTAATTTATCCTTTTGCTTAGCTTAAAATTACTTATCTTTGTTTATATTTCTGGGTGGCAGTTGAGATCGATCAAATTTAGTTAGTTAATCTCTGTTGGGGATAGCACTAGTTTTATGTGTTGCTGATCGGCGCAGCAGCTGGGTGAAAGCTACGTGTAGGTTGACAGTTAGCAAACGTGATTGCAGTTTGTTGCAGTACCTGACAACGAGCCGAGCTGAGACGATTATACGTACGTAACGTACCGTCGAGCTGAACCGGCTCGTTATCTACCCGTAACGGTATCTATAAAAACATGTCGAAGCGAATCTGGAACGAAAAATACGATCAGGTAAGATATCAAACATCTCTCTTGATGAAGTACGAAATAAAACAAGGAGTTGTTGTGTTTTGTTTTGAACTCCTCAGCGACAAAGGAGTTGTTGATCTCAGAATCTTACAGCTGCAAGAGGAAGCAACTCTAAGAAAACAAATTGAAGCTGTGGGAAGAGAAGAAAGCTTGTAATGGGTTGTCCCTACCTGTTCAGTTTAGGGGTGACAAGGACCTGACATGCATTGACCACTGCCACTGGCTGTTTGGCATAATTAAGGGAATTTTCTCTGTAGTGTTAAAATTGACATATGTAGGGCCTTGCCGCTTTTCCAGGCCTGCTGCCTCTGCAGAGTTAGCCGGCCCATATTGGACTTTTATAGCCCATCACAGAAACTTCTTGTACATTTGCTACTTTTATTTTTCTCAGATACAAAAGAACTTTTTATATATTTTTAGGTATCAGTAAGCTTAACAAACTATATTAGACCATCTACATCTGAAACGCAAGCTAGTCTGTTTTTTTAAGGCAAATGCACAAGCTAACACTTTCCAATTCAAATTGCTAGTGGAGAGGAAAGGCAATGTACACCCCAATCATGAGAGCTTAATTTACCTAATTTTTAAGGGATATTCTCTTTTTTTCTCTGGTAAACAATGTAAAAAGGTAGCCCACTTGTCCATATGTTGTGATCGATCAATCCATATCACACCATTGGTTGAAAAAGGATCCATCTGTGTGTATTTAGTAAAAAGGGCACATTGGGTTTGGTGCTTCTGTTTGTTCTCTCTGCTAACAAGTGCAAGCTGAGTCAGGGATTACAATTGCCTATGACTACAGCACGTTCTATTTCTCCCCCTATAGCTACCTTTATTTCAATTTCCGATAGCCGACGATACAATTGATATCAATAGTTGGTTGATGCGATGCAGGAAAAGAGTACAACTGCGTACAGCATGCGTTGATTTCTTTACTCCTATAAATATTAGAGGTTTATAAGAGTTGATAGTGATGATCCGTCTGCCATCCACATTTAGCGACTACTTTGACGCAGCTTTTCTTTTCGCTAAGCCTTGCAATGTAGTGCCGAAAGAAAATAACATGTCTCTGAATGTTCTCCTTTTTCTCTGGAACGAAGAATTTTCTCCTTCTTTCAAAGATGGAAATGGAGTAACACTCCGCTGCAATGATATAACCTCATTTTGGCACAGATTGCTCTTTATACCATAGGTCCCTAGCTTGTCTTCTCCATGACCCTTATGTGTGAAACAGCAGTGCTGCTGATGTTCGCCCGCTTCCGTTTTCTCGTGCACTTCTGCAGTTCCGATCGCTAGTGGAAACGTCACCTGTCGATTAAACGTTACCTCTCGGTGCTTATGTTGAATAATAACCGCTTACTGCATCCTTAGTTGGGTAGTTCATCAAGTTAAGAGTTTGTTTGCATCTCGTCTCGTACTACGACGAGTGACTTCTGATGCCTTGTAACTGGCAATTATCATCACCTGGTGACGAATGCACTTGTGAGCTCAGCAAGGTTGTAGTGGTAGATGTTTTAGTTGGCTTGTTGATGTGAAAATCTGTTCTGAGAGAAAAAGAGAGAACACTTGGGAAACTGCAGTAGGATCAGGCGAGTGGCTATCGAGCGTAGCCTCAAAGCTACTGTAGTACTAGTGTTGTCCAAGTCAGGCAGAGAAGTGCTTCAGTTCTCTGCTGAAAATTTGTTCAGCAGCGAAAAAAAATATCCTTTTCGTCTTGAAAATATAATATTTCTTCAAAAGGATGTGCTTGGATTTTTTGTTTTTGAGTGTAAGATGTACTTGGAGTTGTGTAGTTGAGATGAAAATGAAATGCTTCTTTTAGAGAGAGATGAAGTACTTCACTGTGCCGACATCTCTACTTGAAAAGGTGTTCGTGGGTTTTGTTTGTCATTTCAGAGAAGGGCCGCATTACTTTGGGCTGTAAGATGAGCCCAAATGTTTTGCTCCAGTTATGGATTTACTTGGGCAGCCTGCACTGCATTCGCGCCTTCGTTCAACCTTGGGCTTTCATATCTGGGCGTGTCGTTTACCCTGCCCCTGTGGGTTGGACTCGATGACCTGACACGGCGCCGAATCTCATATCTTCTTCTTTTCTCGTCCTGAGAGGGAAAGTATCGTTTTCATTATTTTTACAAAACTGGAAGTATCGTTTTTAACTGTTCGTCGTTCGTTCTTTTCTCCCCACCAGGTCAGCCATCTTATCTTTTTGGAGAAAAAGATTAACATTGATCGAACATAAGAGTTACAGTCCTCTAGCACAATCCGCGTCATACTTTATTTTTGGATTTGACATGAGCTTTTTGGATAATTAGACAATATAATGAAACCAATCCAAAGACTTAACAAGAACAGAAATAGTGAATCAAATCTAGACATCATCAATAGCATAGGAACTAAATCAAAGCACATATCTAGATCACAGAATAACACCAGCACAGCGAGCAACATCGTCATCAATTCCATCTACAGAAGCAAAGTATTACCGGAGATGTGGAGAAGCATCGCAACGAAACTTGCCGCAGCGATGAAGGCGATGCAGTGCGACTCGATGCAGCGAAGAGACCGATGCCGTGAAGAGCTCAACGCAGCGCAGGAGATCGTACAGCAACGAGAAGTCGCGTAGGCGCTTCCCAAAAACCTTATTCGCTCTCTCCTGTATAGGATCTCAAGAGCGAAGGGTTTCAGAGACCTGCTCTCCCATCGCTCGGTGCACGCCGAGGAACGGGATGGAGAAGACCTGGACAGCGGCGCAGCGCGGGTGGGGAAATAGAGAACATATTGATTTTTTTCGGGTGTTATCGTTTAGAAGAAAAGGGCTTCTTAAACGAGCCACCGCGACTTCGGAAGCAGCTGAACATCAGATTGGAGACAAACAACTCTCTCTTTTGATATCGATATCTTGATGTCCTTGATCAGATTGGAGTACCTCGATATATTTCTCCTTGGTTCCTTGCACATTGCTACAGCTTCGACGTAGTTTGTCTCCAGGACAATAGGCGGTTGGGACCATTGCATGGCCAGCGTAAGCCCTTCTTGGCATGCAGCTACTTCAGATTCTAAGTCAGCATGATAGAATCTTAGTGCTCGCACCGCTGTAAACAGCAACGCTCCTTGATGGTCATGCAGTGCCATACCAGTGCCGACCTCCCCATTCGCCATGACATGTCACGACCCCATTTTCGGAGCCGTGAGACATGCCCGCAATTGCCCAGGAGTTTCTCAATTGCAGACGAAGAGCAGATACATTGCTAACACAGCGTTTAAACATTCAAACTTTATTACAGAACTGGAAAATATGCTTAACAATAATTAATTACACAGCAGACTGGGGTGTCTGAGCCCAAAGTTTATATTACAAGCAAAATAAACATCTACCACTGGCACCTCGAGCGCGGATAAGATCTAAAATTCACGCTCATTTCCATCGAAGTATTCTTCATCGAATGCGTCTTCGTCGTTTTCATGTACATCTGTAATGGTTGGTGCAGTAATGAGTACATGACGTACTCAGCAAGTCACGTTGGGAAAGTGTGCTACTTAGGTACATGTTCTGGATTTCAAGGGAGGGGTGTACGGCTTAATATTTGGTGTATGCATAATCCGAGTCTCCGCCTTAGTAATTAAAATATCTTTGTTAAAATATTTTATCTACAAATCATTGTGTTTTAGCAACCCTGCCGGGTCAACGTCATTATCAATTTCTACTTGTGCCTTGTACCGAGAATCACCTCTAAACATAACTTCTTTAACCGGAAGCACGGCATATTCGAATACCATTTGGTTTAACTCTGCAGAGTGGCTCAGCTTTACCCACATGATACCCATACCTCTTGGTGTCACTGCAATCATACACACGCCCATCGGTGTGTCGACAGAGGTAGGTTATCAAGACTTTTTATCTGCTCTATCTTTTGAAGTTCCTACCCAGGAACACTACATCACTCACTCTCTCGGGAGCCGACGGGCCAATGTCAACTTCGCGATCCGGGAGTCAGATGAGTTCTAGTTATGATTTCCCAATAAATAGCCTATCACTTCATTCGCTTCTGCGAGCCTTCCAGAGAAGTGGAACAGCAAGCTAGTCTGTAGTTGTTTAGCAGGTAAAACAGATTTACTAGGCCAGGTTTGACAAGTCAAATATGTGGTTGAGCGGTTCTATGTTTATCACTAAGCACAAGGGTCTTGTCCTTAACTGCCCCGAGTAAGGCAATCCACCCGATTACCCTTACTCCACGGAAGGGGTATGACTACCCAATCAATACATGAAGGGCCCCATCTTCTCTGTCCCCAATCGTCGGCAATTTCTCTTTAAGAAAACACATACTCCGAGTTTCAGCTCGGGTTACCAATATCCCTGATTATTGACTAGTCTAACCTCTACCGCTGGTGAAAGGTACTGATATGACTTATTTTTATCCTAAGGTTCCGAAGGTGAATATGGCTTACAAAAATTAATTGGGCTGTGGGTGGTAGGCGTTAACTAAGCAATCACGTCATTCAAAAATAACACGTATGAAATTAACATGCGAAAAGTAATTAACTAAACTAGTAGTACAGTAAATAGAATGGCATGTGGATTCAACATGAACAAGAAGTGTGATTTGCCTACTGCACCGGGGGTCTGTTGGATCGAAGTCTTCAGGGAGTCCTTCGCCGTCGGGATCCTCGCCGAGCGTCGGATCGTCACTATCGTTTCCTAGTTGCAAAAAGCTCCAAGCACACACAAACATATATAAGTCTAAGCTCAATGAATGCGAGCTGGGAGCAAAATGTAAATTAATTTGAAAATAATACTAAAAACAGGAAGTGGGGTGTGAGGTTGGAGTCGGGGTGTTGAAAGAACGAAAGAAGATATGGAATGTGGATTAGGGTGTCGGATGGGAATCAGAATATATAGGATGTGAGAGGTTTTGTGGGTGTCGGGTGTTAAAAAGTGAGAATTTAGAGCAACAGGGTGGAAAATCGGAACCGTGTCGGCGAGACGATCGAAACGGTATATAATAGGATTTTTAGGGTTTCAGGCTCGACGGATCAGACCTGGCCCGCAAAATAATATTGGGCCCATTAGGGCCCTTGGGTTGGGTTGGATATGAGCTAGGGTAGGGCGGGATATGGGCTAGGGTTTGGGTTTTGGGCTCAGTAGAAAAATAAATTAAAAAGAAAAAGAAAAAGGAATTCGAAATCTACTGGGCTCAAAGTGTTTTGCTTGCGGGCTACTGCTGGGCTTCGGCCTATTAGAAAATTAGAAATAAAAGAAAAAGAAAAAGAGGCTGGGCCGGCTTGATCCGGCCCGTGGCGCTCGGAATCGGCCCAGAGGAGAGCTGGGCTGGCCTGCCACGGTGAGGAGGTGGCGGTCTGTTGTGCTCGGCACTGGCCCAGAAGGGAAGCCAGGCCGGCCTGCTAGAAGGAAAGGCTGAAGGCCTCGGAGGAGAGGGAGAGCAGGTGGCTCGACGGGGGAAAAGGGGAAGGACAGGGCAGGGGAGGTCGCCGTCGGCGACGAGCTTCAAATTCGTCGCCGGTGAGGTTCACCGGAGAAAATTGGAAGGTCCAGAGGGATCTAGGGAGGGGGTGGATCTCATTTTTGGGAGAAAAGAGGAGGGTTTGCATGGAAGAGGAGCTTGGTGACGGTGAGGGCTTCGGTTCTACCTTGCCAGAGACGGGGGCGACGGTGGCAAGCTCGCCGGAGCTCGAGAGTGAGAGGGAGAGCTCGGGAAATGCTTGGGGAAGTGGGGGTGTTTGGGAGAGAGGGAGGAGAGAGGGAAGAGCGGAGAGAGCTTGGGAGTTCGGGCGAGAGAGAGAGAAGAGCTCGGGAGTGGCGGCCGGCTTTTATAGCCGAGCGGGGCGTCGGTCGAAAGCGCAGAGCCCGAGGAGATGAGCTCGCCCGGGGTGGGCCATCTGCGCCTGCTCAGGCGCGGGAGACTCGGGCGGCATGCGTGGCAGAGGGGCACTCGACGGAGGCGAGGTGGCGGGCGGAGCCGAGCGGGGTGAGAACGGTGGCGCAGAGAGGGGAAGGAGGGAAGCGACGCGTGGTTCGGTTGCCTCGGGCGCGGGGTGAAGCAGAGGGGTGGGTCCCGCGTGGCACCAGTGTTGAGCCGAGCGGTGCGACGGGCGGCGGCGACGAGAACGGAGGCGACGGGAAGACAAGGACGATGGAGATGGTGGGCAGGTGTTCCGAGGAAAGAGGAGTGGGCCGGAAGAAAGGATCTGCGGTCTAAGAGCAGATTTTGAATTTTTAAAACTTGAAAATTTTGAGTACTGTTACATGACAGACTTATCCACGTTCAGTTTAACCCAGCCTAAGTCCGGGGGTTTCCAGGTCAGTTATCTTAACACCGAAGAACACATGTTACGTGTTTAAATCCCAAAAAAAAAGTCACAATAGAATTCCAGACAACATGTGCAACGTACGGATGGCTGTTTTATCAACTCATTCTGGTCGTAGGATTCGCCCGGCAGGCCTAGCTTCATCTGACCAGCTTAATGGGGTGGCCCAGTTTGGTGACGACAGGGAAGAACATGGGGACAGGAGCCTGCCGTTTCGCCAACCTTTGTTTGGCTGGGGATCGGGTGATCTCTAGCTCTCTGACATGTGTTGACATTCACACTGTAGCAGTAGGAGTAGCTAGAATAGTAGTAGTATTTGCCAGAGACAACACATACCCAAACACACAAGACCCAAAGGCCAGCCGGAACCTTTGACGAACGGGCACGTACGTACGATAGCGTGTCCGGCCGTACGTACGTCCGCTGACCTACAACGGGACTAGGGATCTGTCGGCCGGCCGGATGATGGAGATCATGAATGAGAATATACTGGATCGATGATGATTCTCATGGTCCTCTCCTCTGACCTCCCCCGTTGCCTCGTCGTCCCCGGTGACCGGTGACCGGCCGGCGTCATAACTACATCGATCTATGGGTGGAGCTTCCAGAACATACGATCTGCTCTTTCAAATTGCAAATGTTCCACGCATGCATGCGTCCAGATGGAAGAAAGAGCGAAAGAAAAACGAAACGGGAAAAGCAAAAATGCGAAGCTTATTACAATGTCTTGCATTAGTGGTGGAGCCAGTTGGTTTATAGAATTTAGATAAGATCTAACCGCAACAACATCGGCTAACATTTTTTCTTAAATATTTTATTCGATCTTTATTGTAACATTATTTGTTAATAAAAATTCGCTGGATAAGCCTGATGTGTGTGTCGCCATTGGATCGAGCACGGCCAGCAAGCAAGCGGCAATCATGGCGCGCGCTCGTAACGGCCATTTGGAGATTTCCTCGCGCACGCAGATGCTTCGCAGCGAAGGAAGAGAGAAGGCGAAGGCTCTTCTAGCTGGTCGTCCCTCGTTACGCCGTGGTGTCGTCGGCGTGACGCCACCCCCTCACGCAATGCCCCCGAATCCCCCGGACCCACGCGGCGGGACCAACCAACCACCTGATCCCTTGTGAACGCCCCGCTGTGCCGCCCCACTTCGATCCTGTCCCTGCCACACGCCCGCCCAAATCTTTCACTATTGATCATCATGGATGCAAGTATACTGACCTGTTTGATTGCAGGTTAGGAATATCTGAATATGTCAGTTTTTTTACCTAGTTGGCTAACTTGTGTTAAAAATATATATAACTAAACTTAGCTAATTTATGACACTTGGATCATGAGGTTAAGAAATCATGGCATATCATAAGTGTAGCATGAAACCAAATCATAATAAGTCGTGGCATCCAATTAAACAACTCATAATATATCGGCGTGTTACTATACATAGTATTCTTATCTTGTGGTCATTCATATGGTGTTAAACCCGTTATAAATAATAGATAAAGAAAGCTTCTATAAATCTCCTTCACGTAAAGAGAGCTTATGGAAACACGAGGTATAAACAATAGGGACATTAGATGCTTTAGGTACTCTCGATCTATCAGCTTATATGACACACTTATAGAAAACAAAATAGTATATTTGAAAGCGTTAGAATTAGATACGACACCAATCCATATGATAAGGCGGAATAAAATGACACATCTTACATATTAAATATCATTTATATCGTCCCTATCCAGACTTGATGTCTAATTTTAAATCTATCCTCGATAGGGTTCAGCACATATGTTCAAAAAGCTCAAATCTTATTGTGGATTCATACTGGGACCTCCATATTCTCCTCAAATAAGTTCCATACGAAATCATTTGAGAACATGAATAAATTCATGGCAGTGGAATAGTTATATCATGTGATGGGAAATCATGTGACAAGGCGGGGCTTGCAGGCGGCGGCAGGAGGGCCGCAGAGGATCCAGATCTCGGATAAAAAGCAATGGGAATGCTAGCCGTTTGCGCGTTGAAACAGACCGATTTGCTCTCTCTCTCTCTCCCCCCCGCGGCCTCTTGACTTTCTCCGCATTCCCTTCCTCTCTCTCTTCTTCCTCCTCTCATCCATTCCACTTTGCTCGCTTTCCCATTCCCACTTCTCCATTCCCATCCACGCCGCCATGGATCCCTTCCACCACCTCAACACCTCCTTCTCCAACCCCTACCACCCCCTCCTCTCCTCCTCCCCTCCCCACCACCACCACTTCCCTCCTCTCCCACCTCCTCATCCTCCCGCTCCCCCCGCCGCCGCCCTCGAACCGCCGGAGCGGGAGCGCCTCCCTCAGTGGTCGCACGCCGAGACTTCCGCCTTCCTGTCCATCCGCGCCGACCTCGACCGCGACTTCCTCTCCACCAAGCGCAACAAGGCGCTCTGGGAGGCGACCTCCGCGCGGCCTCCACGCGCAGTGCGGATTCGCGCGCACGCCCGACCAGTGCAAGTCCAAGTGGAAGAACCTCGTCACCAGGTTCAAGGGGAGCGAGGCGGCGTCTACGCAGCCGGAGATGATGCAGCAGCAGGGTGCTGGTGGTGGTGATCCGGCTGGCGCGGCGGCGGCGAGGGGTGCGTTCCCGTTCCACGACGAGATGAAGAGGATTTTTGACGCGAGGGTCGAGAGGGCCCGCGCATTGGAGAGGAAGAAGGTTAAGGGGAAGGACGTGCGGCGGCAGGAGCAGGACGACGATGGCGGCGGCGAGGGGGATGAGGGCGAGGACGAGGAGGAGGTAGAGCTGCCGGAAGAGGAGGAGGATGACAGGGTGACAGAGACGAGGCCGGGTGCAGGGGGGAAGAAGCGGAGGAGGAAGGCGGCGGGGGCGAGGACGACGACTGCGGAGGGCGAGGTGGAGGCGATGCTGCGGGAGTTCATGAGGCGGCAGGTGGAGATGGAGGAGCGGTGGATGGAGGCGGCGGAGGCCCGCGACGCCGAGCGCCGCGCCCGCGAGGAGGAGTGGCGGGCCGCCATGGTCGCGCTCGGCGAGGAGCGCCTCGCGCTTGTGCGCCGGTGGCGGGAGCGGGAGGACGCTTGGAGGGCGCGCGCCGAGGAGCGCGAGGAGCGCCGCCACCAGCTCGTCGCCGCCGTGCTCGCAAAGCTCGGCAGCCACACATCCTGATCCATCCATCCATCCATGCACGCACCGGTACGGATCAAAGCCACTGGCTACTACATCGATTTTCCTAGCTCCTCATCATCGCTAGTCCATGTAATGCTACTAAACAAACTGATCATAACACTTGGATTTTTAATTGCTCAGGAAGATCCATCGCCGCGCGCTGGCCTCATGAGCCATTTTTTAGATGAGCTGTAGCGACAGATCAATCCAATGTCTTATCTGCCTTTGTTAGGGTTTCTTTAGATAGTGAGGGTTCAGGAAAGGAGGTGTGTTCATTGTGGTGGAAAAGGGTTTTGCAAGTCATGCAACATCTTTACCTAGCCTAGCCCATCATCTGCAAGTTCTGGTCTTATCAGCTTCAGGAGCTAGGCAGCTTTACAAATGCATGGTTGCATGCATGCAGGCCTTTGCTCGATCGATGTGCCTTCTCCTTCTCCTTCGCCATCGCCTTCTTTTCAAGATGGTCTCGTTAGAATCTTACAACGTGGTGCTTGCATTATTTACTTTTTCAGATATATCTTTGCAGTGCATGTGTAGCTTTTGAGCAACATGGTCTATCTAGATCTTTCCTTCTTTTCAGTTGCATGCTCAAAAGATATTTGCATCTGAAAAGTTTTGTAGTGAGATAAAAGAGAGGCACCATGGGGTGCAGTGCAGTGCAGCTGCTTTGCTTTCCATATCCAGTAGGAAGGGTATTGATGCCCTGCTTGTATGCATGCCTGATATGTGTGACAGAAGTGTAGAAGCCAGAATCCACTGGAAGAAACCTGCTGAATGATGCATCATGCATGCTAGCTAGTGCTTGCTTGACCGATGGAGGATCTAATTGAAAAATGGGTTCCCTAGTTTTGTTATTAAGGGATGGCAATGGTATGAAACCATGGAGCTACATGGCGTGTACGTATAAAATTAGAGTATGAATGCAAGCGTGTAGACACATTCATTTCTGAAAGAAAATCGCAAGCCCTATTTATTCTATATAGTTTAATTAACAACTTGATCAAGTAGCCATTATTACTTCTCTTCACCACTTTGAAACAAATTTGTTGACGACACTAATGGTAGAGCGCAATTAATTAAACCCCGCAATTTATTTTGAACAATTGTATGCCTTTAGTTCTGTTAAAATGTACAAGTAATTAATTCCTACTTTTTTGTAGTGCAGAATTATTAGCATTCTACCGTAAAGATTAATTTCATCCTCCAAAGCACGTGCATGTAATCATCAGAGTATTTGAAAGACATATATAATTACTGCGTGAAATCTTTGTGTGAAAGCCACATGATGATATCAATTATATGTGAGACTTTCAGGCCGGTTCGGTACTACCTCCATCCAAGTTGTTAACTTTAGTGCATGTGTAGTTAGTAGCTTCTAAAATACTCAATAGTGTTTGGTCAATAAGGATAATTTGTTGGGGAAAGACGGTAATTGCTGGTCATGATTACTTTCGCCAATAAACTCAATGAGATTGATGTATCAACAGCAAATGTGGATAAACTCATCAACATTGTCATTTAGTATATAGCTGCCTTTTTCAAAACATTATGTACTTGATCCTTTAATTTTTCTAGGGATAAAAGTAAAGTTAAACGATTTTTTTTAGCCTCTCCTACATGATTCTTGACATGCAAGTATGCAGGCCTTCATTTGAGTTTTTGTTCCATCCAAGAATGCTTCATTTGTGGGCAGGGTCATAATTATAATATAGGACTGTATATGATATTAGGTGAAAATAAGGAGAAAAGTGACGTCATGAGCATACCATCAATCCGTGATCTAATATCATAAGAAAATTTCCTAGATATATAGCTGGTACACTATTTCAAGTTTCTTGACATGTCTTGATCAGTGTTCACTTTTGATGCGTGTGATCTTGAGTGTTCACAATGGCAACAAGCAATCAGAGCGAGGAATAGATATGTTCCTTGTTAATACTTCTCTGGGTTGGTCCCCAATATCTACTATGAGACAAAATAGATGGATTATGATTGAGCAAAATTATTGGTGACTGATTTGATTTTCAATGTACCTCGAGATTGTTCACTTCTTGAGGTAATTAACTATTTTATTTATGACCATATATGTACATGCATGGATAAAATTATATTTTCGTGATACAAGGCAGTATATATTATTTTCTTTCATATGGCTCCATTTAATTTATTTTCATGTTCTACATATACATCTATCTCTTAGTATCACATTTGGTACTATACCCGACGGCGTCATTGCGGCAAGCCGATTCCATACTTGGCAAATTAATTAGTTCTTTGTGCTTGTGTTAGCTTGCTTTCATACCGGCTATGTTAATTCAAAAGGGATATTATGACTTGCATGACAATATCAAATTAAGATATAATCTTGCTATACTAATCAGGGTAGCTAGCAATCAAGTAGGGTAACTAAGCTTATCTAACTAGGCAGCTACTATTGCATGGAAAGAAACTGACTGTACACTTACAGGATCGATAGACCTAGCATGCAAATTAATCAAAAAATAGTTCATGTGCATGCAAGATCTATCAGGTCAATCGATCTGCCCCAAGTGTGAAGTCACGGATCGCATGCTTAGCCAAAATCTAGAGAGCGAGACCACCTGACACGGGATTACTATATTCTCTATCGATACGTACTGATGTGACTCACAAATAGACAATCAAATAATGTCGATTATTCGAATTGTCGCCTTCGCCTGAACCATCAAGAACGCATGAGATCGACGAATCGCAATTAATCGATGGAGATAGCACGTAGTGGTACGTACGTACTATTGATGACGTTTCTTTTAGGACAGGAGCTAGCTGAGGCTAATGGTATCTGAATTGACTACTAATTAAGTAGTGGTCATGTACGTTCTATCTTTCTCTTAAGAAAAAGAAATAACATTTCGTACATAAGGCTATCGTGTCGACCTAAATCTGGCAGTATTTTCTTTTAACGAAAACAGTCGCAACGAGCTATTTTATTGTCAAAGGTGAGATCGGAGAGAAGCCGACTCGGGAGAGATAAAGTGGAGGAGTAAACAAACAGAGAAAAAAAAAGAGAAGAAAAAGAGAAAACAAATACAAGTACAAGGAGAATCATGAACAGTCCAGGCCGTCATGTAATCCTGAGGAAACGGTGTGAGAAACCGAAACGAGGATATGCTTGGAGTTGCAGCGGCGCAGCTTCATGCGGTCAACCGCTTCACACTGGATTACGCGTGAGGCCTTTGCAGTGCCAGCATTGATCCACGTATGCACGAACGCGTGGTACCGCTCATCATCGATCATGCACCGGTGGCACGCCACCACGTGGCCTGATCTGCCAGCTGGTTCTACACGTAGGATTGAGCAAGCAATACGTTCTTCCTTGGTCACATTTTAGGATTAGTTTCTAGAAAGATTTGTTGCGTTTTATGGGCCTTGAGACTAGGTCTTTCTGGGCTTAGATGATTTAGGCCTGTTGAGGCTTTTCTGAAATGTTGTGAGCATAGATGGGCCCATTGGGACACTTCTGTTCATATTTCACCTTCTCTTCTTTTTCTTTTTTCGCTCTGTTCATATTTTACCTGCAATTGTTTTCTGAATGACAAAACGACTTGCTGCCTGTTGGTGTCAAATGAAA
This sequence comes from Stipa capillata, assembly GCA_019208055.1. Classification (NCBI taxonomy): domain Eukaryota; kingdom Viridiplantae; phylum Streptophyta; class Magnoliopsida; order Poales; family Poaceae; genus Stipa; species Stipa capillata. The sequence goes on from JAGXJF010003127.1 coordinate 225,606, forward strand.
CAGGTCGGCAGCCACCTGATCTAAAGCTACCTGATCCATTCCTGTATGCAGGGGTGGAGCCGAATAGGCCCATTGGAGTGTTCAGAAACCTGGGTCCAAGAATTTTGTTTTCTACCAATCAATCTATTAAGTCTGTCTGTGTATCACTCTGGGTGAATCGATCGATTTCGGTCTAGCTCCACCCTTGCATATGCTAGCTCAAATGTAACTAAGATACGATAAATTCAATCACAAGGTTTCACGTAGCTTCCTCACTCATCGGGAATAATCACCCAAGTAACTACGCAAGGACAATTTGAGTGCGAAATGTGCCGTCGCAGCCACCCAAAAGAAGAGCGGTGCAGAGGGCACTGGGAGACGGAAATTCGTTATCCGAAACGGAAGGTGAGCTCGAGACCTCGCCCCAGCCACAGTGTGAGCTAGCTATCTCTACTCTACTGTCCAGCTAAAACCTCTCGAAGAAAACCATATCGCGTCATCTCCATCCATGGAGGCGGCTGCTCTGACGGTACGTTCCCGGTGTCTTGCTGCCGCTGCTGCTCCCGCGCGTGGCGCCCACCGGGGAGCCACGGCAGCGACCGCGCCGCGTTCCTGGGCACTACGGCGGCGGACGGCGTGCGGCCGTCTCCGGGCGCTGCCGCCGGAGCTCAGCGAGATCCTGGCTCCCAAGCTGGTGCCCGGCTCCCCCGCCGACACCGGCGACGTCTCCTCCCTCATCCCGATCAGGCGAGTGCAAACTGCAAACTGCAAACTACGTGCCTCAGATTCAGCGTCATAGTTACCACTAAGATTTTGTCTTTGTTTTTGTTTCTGACTTGGTGGTGTACCTATACATCAATGCAGTGCTGTTATGCTGCTCTTCTATTTCCTGTCCAACTGGGTGTTCCCCGAGGTAATCATGAAGGGGATGAAGCCCAACGCTGAAGACGAAGCAGCTGCTGCTGCATCTGCGGCATCCATGGAATCTTCTTCGTCGTCGCCGCGGCAGCGAGGGGACGCCGTCGACGGTAAGATCCGGCTCAAGGTCAAGAAGAAGAAGAAAAGCAAGAAAGCAGCTGCCACGAAAGCTTAGAGCATGCATGCTGCATGTCTCTGCAGTACTGATTTTTTTCCTGATAGCACTGCTAAATACTATCAGAATAGAGTAACAATCAAAGAGATACTATCTGTATCAAGAAGACTGTTCTTGTCAGTGAATTTTTTTCCCTTGATCGATCACATCCATGCTTGTTGGTTGCTTCTTGTACTAGTAGTACTATCAGCTAGCAGGGGAAGATATCCGGTGCATCGCGCCCTTACGCATTTGTAGATGGTTGTTCGGGCGCTTGCGCCTTTTGTTGTCTAAACTCCTTCTTAACAGTACTAAATCTTTTGCCTCCGTTTTAACAAAAAATGGTCATGAAAAATTCCAAACCCTTATAAGGGTATAAGTAAATGATGTTGAAAAGTTCCGAACAAAACTGGTGGGATGCACCGCAAACTTTCTCGATCCTGTCATCGGATCCAGTTGTTTAGTTTGGAGAGACATGCACGAAAGGCAAAGAACAGTTCTGATATATACGGGTGGTGGCAACCTGGTAGGGTTTTTATTGGTGGGGTGAGCTGAACTCCACAAAAAATTCTTCAATTATTATCAACTGGAGTACTGGTAGTTGTTGCCATCAACAACAGCATGATAGAAAGGGACCAAAGTAAGGGATGGCAGGCAGGATCATGAACTTGCAAGCAGGATCCAGTTTCCTGGTTGCAGAGAAGAAGCATCAGTCTGCCTCTACGATGGCCAACAATGTCACAGCTCTTTATTTTTCCACTTTTGTATTAACACCGACGGGTCGGAGAAAAGGGCAATTGAAGCTACTGTTTTTTCAGAGTGAGAGATCTTAAAAATATGAAACCTTTGATGATGGTGAAGAATACTAATGATCTCATGAACAAAGTCCAGGGATTTGATGGGGGCAAATTCCATCAGAAATAGCGTGCATCTGTTGTACGAATTTGACTTCAGGCTGTAGTATACCAATTTCTTTTTTTTTCCTAAAGGGACTGTTTTGGCTAGTACCATGTCCTTCCAGAATATCTCATGAGAGAGTGGCCACGGAATTATAACCACCTGCAGCCAATCTTGCACGTAGAGAAAAAGAGGATAATTGATAATTCTATTTCTTGCTTGAAAGCAAAAGAAAACCGACATCCATATATATGTCCATTCACTCGCGTCCATAATATTTCGACCAGAAATAGGTAGGCAAATCTTACGCACTTACTTGCAAATTCCGGACACTCTGCTTCTTGAAATAATTGAAGTAGAAAAGGAAATCCTATTCTCGATAAAAAAAGAGTGGACAAGAAAATCAGAAAATTAACCCAGATTTTTTGTTAGGTTCCAGAGAACCTCATGTCTTTTTTTGGTAGCAATTAACCACAGATTGTATGCTCATAATTAAGGTTTCATAAAACATGATGTAACCAAACTGTAGCTCGCCGATGTTGGCTTGGAGGAAGTCGACCTTGTAATCATAGAAGATAAGGTTAAGTCAAGTACATGTAGCAAAGAAACATGGAGTAAGCTTGGGGCAAGAGTCAGCTTTGTCGGGGTTTTTCCACAATTATCCTCTAATCAACTGTGCTATGTATTGTTTCGGTCTAATTTCTTTATAAATCGGACCAATTTATTATTCTTTATGTAAGTACAAAAACCCTTATCCTCTTAACAAGATTCATCAAAAGAAAGCGTGGCTCTCTAATTTTCTTTCCATACGACACTTTCGGTTGGGCTCCATTGTTTTACACTAACGAACAGGGGTTTCATGAATCTCTAAAATTTATCAAAATGAAACTACTCTACAACCACAGATAACAAAAAAAAACTGAAAAACAAGAAACATTTTGTCAGTATTTTTTTTTGTGTGTGGTTAAGAAGGAGCCCAGGACATTAGGTCATCTGTATGACCAGAAGGCCAAAGCATCTGTATGACCAGAAGACCAAAGCATCTGTATGATAAGAGTACTCGCTCCCTCGACACTGCTGCTGACGACGTAGACAAGCCTCCACTCCACACCGCAAATAATCGGCGCCATTATCGTCGTCGTAGTCAGATCACACGCGTTGATGCGTACGTCGATTGCTAGGTACGTAGAGGCCGGTGGAGCTGTGGCCTGTTGGCGTGCGCTTGCTGGCTAGTGCCCGTCACTTTCGTGTGGCCAGAGAAATTCCTTTGAGAAAATGCTTGGAAATAGAGGGGATCCATCAGGTTTTTGTGTGTGCTCACCAGCGGTTGATAAGTGATGTTCTTGCCTCTCTTTTTTCTCTAGCGTAGATTGCGACAAAAATTGTGCCGTGGTATATACAAAAGCACGACGATACGGGGAGATAAGTGTTATTCTCTTGACATATATAAAGGGGAACTGGAACCTAGGTTGGCTAGCAGCCAATTCACTTGAATTTCATGGGCTCCTCTGCATCCATGTAACTACTCGGCTAGACACCACAGCTTATGTGTGGCACCGCCACTGATGGTGATGCTAGCCAGCAAAACCCAACAGAGCCTCCTTGTCTCATTGCATTAACATGATTTTAATTGCTTTATGATGCAGTTGTCCAATTAAAAAGGTGAGATTAGAAGACAATCTATATATAGCCACAACCACAGAAGCAATTAGAAGAAGAAACAAATCAAGAACCATGATGGTTGAACCCACTGCCACTATAGGCATGCATGCACCAGGTAGCGTAAGTGGGGTTGGATCGTGCGACCAGAAAACAAAAAGTGATCGAGCCACACAGCAAAACACGGACCCCGGCCGGTTTTGCCCAAATCCAAGTTGGGTTAGGTATGACTTGGCCTGTTCCACTCTAGCTAGCCAGCGAAAAACAAAGCTTTTTCCTGCTCCCAATCATGATCAATTAATTCATGCATGAGACGAACAAATTAGTATGATTAGTTTGTGTCGTGGGGATTCAAGTTTGTTGCGGAACAGTGTGCTAACTGTATGACACTTGCTAAACTGGTCCATCAAAACCTAATGGCCTAGAAGATCGATTAGTATTCTTTTTGTCACGAATTGCTTATATATTTTACAACGCTAGCAACCACGGACGGACAATGCATGTTTTACACAATATATATCGCATGAAATATTATACTGACATGTCAATCAAGAGAAGATGTATATATTGTATAAAATATTTACTGACATATACAATCAAGAGAAGAGGCTAGAGGAACACCGTGCGCAGCAGTGTAGGCTGCAAATGGAAGAGGGATAAAATTTAAAACATCGAGGAGATGTAAAGAGTAATTATTTGGTGACAATTAAGTGTGCAATTGGGAGAGTAATTAGTGTGTGCCTGATTACAGGATGCAAGATTTCAATTTATTTTCTCATCCATTAAATCAATTTTTTTAGATGGTCTAGACTGATTGGATCAAAGCTAATTCATGTTTTTTATATTAATATAGAAATCAAAGAGGACATGCATGCCCAACCTATAATATGAGGCATGTTAGTCTAATTTTGTACACTGAAAATCACATCAGTAAAAGAGAGAAGGCTGCAGGGACTACATTTTTATCGCTTTGTTTTGAGTGTTGCTTCGGTCTATGTACAACCTGGCCCCTTCATTTTTAAAAGAAAAACTAGCCCCAACTACATAAATATTTGTTGCTCCGAGAAAAGTGAAGCCGTACCCGGCAACCAAAAAATGGTAGCATGATTGATTTGAGAAGGTAACCAGTAACAGCATGGGTCATGATCGAGATTTGGTATTGTCTTTTGCACACAAAACGCCCAAAATCACGCTGCATAGATCGATCGATCCCATTATGCGTAGGGTCACTGGCTGACTATATTGTCAATTATTGAGTACTCGATCCGAAGGATGAAAATTCAAGCAAGGTCTGTCTATTTTTATTCTTTATCTTTTTTGAGAATCAGGCACTCGTCAAGCTCTGTTGGGCGCTTGAAACAGGAATACAATCATCGAGAACATATACAAATAATGAAATATGTTGTGCGAGCGTGGATAGCTGACCATGCACGTCGCATGTCTAGATTCCACACAGTGACGGAGCCAGCAGGGTGAGCTGGGGCCATGACTCCCTCATGTCAAATTTTTTTCTCAAACCCTCTAGATAGCATGTGGAGTTAGTCTCTAAATTCATATATATGGCCTCTTTAATGTTTTATTTACATGTCTACATATGTTTCATTGGCCCCTCTTTAATAAAATTTCTAGCTCCGTCCCTAATTTCACATGAAACATACATCTATTCTCCACGGTGGTTTCACGTAGGTTTCACTCGGTATAAATCTAAAAACTCTGTCTTATTTCAATCATACAAACCCTCTCTCTTTTCACTGCAGAAACCTGGTACACCCTCTCTGCATTATACAACCACCTTATCCCCTCTCCCTACTATTAATTAAGAAAACCCTAGCACGACGTATATAGCTTCTCCATGGAGAGTCACCACCTCACCGGCAAGGTTAGTTGGGTCTCGGTCGTCACCTCTTGCGCGTCCTCCCATGCCACAAGCCATCACAACAACAAAAAGAGAAGAACATAAGAGAGTGCGATGTTGTTTAGTTGTCAAACTAGTTTTAGGCACGGTATTGGCGGGTCTCAACGGTTCCTAAATCTTGGGGTACACCCATTATTTGGAAATTCGACTAAAATGCCCTAATTTTTTTGTCAAGTGTTATACAACAAACATATTCTATTATAAAAATACAAGCTGGACATAAGTAAACACGCATTACTTAGGGATAAGTCAAAAACACGCATGCATATCACCTCATTCTCCCGTCTCGACTCTGGAGACCCAAAAACTTGCTCAATGCCCTACACACCACGGGTCGTATCCACCCATGCAGATGAGTCTGCGTATTTATTATTTTTTGCACATATTTCTTGAAGAGTGTCCACGATAGGGAGATTTTACCCTGTAACAAGAAGGAGGGACCGATGGAGACTGCCTCCAAGAATTGCAGAGAAGCGGGAGCAGCCTCTAAGCTTAGAGTCTCCCTCTAGGCTTAGAGGTTACCCACAAGCTTGTTGGGCTCATTTGTAATTAAGGGGAGTTAGTGAATACATATGAGAGAAATTCATTTCTCGGTCCCATCTTAAAGGTCAAAATAACATTTAATTAAGGAAAATGTTTATTTTTGGTCCCTCAACAATTGCACAAGTCTAAATTTGGTCCCTCAACTCCAATAACAAACATTTTTGGTCCATCAAGTGTCAAAACCGTCTAGATTTGATCATTCATCCGCTAAAAGTGGTTTTAACGATGATGTGACAGCGGTTTACACAAGTGGCAACCAATTAGCACAAAAAAGTTAAAAAAGAAGAAAAAAAGAGAAAAATTAGAATTGAACTGAAATATTTCAAAAGTATTCTCAGACTTTCTAGTAGCTTTTCTGGAACATTTTTTATTTTCTAATTTTTTCCTTCAAATTTTCTATGTTCTGATTTTTTTATTTTTCTTGTAAATTTTCATTTTGAAAAGCTAGCTTTTTAATGAATTTTGAGTTTCCTAAGACATAGATTTTCTCTTTTTTTTCAGATTTTCTAAATCTTTTAATCTGTTTCCATTTTTTATTTTCTTCAAATTATCTGGATTTTCTAAAAAAACTCATTTTTTATTTCTTTCCATTTTTCTATATTTTTTAATTTTTTATGCTGAATAGACTACCAAGTGTGAATCATTGTCACGTCATCGTCAAAACCACTTTTAATGGGACAGATGACCAAATATATATGGTTTTAACATTTGAGAAATAAAAAATGTTCAATATTAAAGTTAAAAGACCAAACATAAACTTGTGTAATAGTTGAAGAACAAGAACTAAACTTTGTTCGTTTAATTGAACACACTGCGGAAAATTATACTAAATGTATTGGCAAACTGTGGGTCTTATCTTAAAGACCAAAATAACCTCTCACGATCGTTGATGTCCATGATCAAGAGAAAAATAGGGTGAGTCGGACCCACTTGCACGACGTGCTGGGATTCGCTGCTTGATCACATATCAATTCTCTCCTACTCCCACTTTCCACGTATGTAGGTACGTACCATTGTTGGTACTGGTAGCTGTTGGGGAGGCATCAAGGGGCCCATGCTGCCATGCATACACAGATCTTGATAATTTCATTAGCTCTTGACCGTGGAGTAGTCTAACCCGTCCGAGTTCCGTTCAGAGGTGCATGCACAGTTCTGACCGTGCATTTGGACTTGAAACATCCACTTGTAGCTCTGTGGCGCAAATGGAACAGAGGTACTGCAGCACCTTGCACAAGAATCCTCTCTCGATCGATAGTCCTATATGCCTAGAATTCCTGTTTAGAACACACGAATTTTCGTGCAGATTATGCAGGACTTTTGCTGACGAACTGAACCATTAATTCTTCTCCTGCAGGAATTTAAGAAAATTCCCCTAGTAGAAACAGAAGTGTATCGTCTTCTGCTAAACCACTTCATAATTAAAAAAAGTTGCGCCTTATCATGAATATCAGTCGTTAGATCTTAACGAACGGTCGAGATCTATCTCTACTGTAAACCGCTACGGCAGAGGTTGTGCAGTGTTTCGTCATCCTCCTGTCCTGAAATTCACTAGCTATGCTGCACACCGTGCTTCTCTGACTAGCTTCACTTCTTGAAACTGCTACGGAACTGGCGGTTCAGGAGAAGCGTAGGTTGGGAGGAAACAAGAAGAGGTCGAGTCAGGGTGCGACAAAATATTTATGAACGCTGACCTCCATGCGTGCGTGCTCCATCCAAGTGGGTGCATGCAAATGCAGTCGATCAGCCTCCAATCGCGATGGGTGCACTTTGCCCTGCATCAAGGGCAAATTCAGTTTTCTGGTTTTTCTTTTTAACAATACTTTTAATTAAGTTTATTTATCGTTGTTGAGTGTCTACACCACCTAATCCACTACTCCTTCCGTGTCCCAATAAATATGGCTGAAAAAAGTCTAAATTTCACCCTAAGATTTGCCCCATAACCCTTAAGATAAAGAACGGGTCAATCAATAGTCTGACCTTGTGAAACTGATACAAATAACTCTCTATGTTCGTTTTATAGGCGGTTTTGCCTATGTGGACAATGACGTGGAATTTATTAAACCCATGAGAAAGAGAGAAGAAATGATTTCAATGACATATAGGACCATCGCTATGTCATAGCATAGGGTGGCAAAGTTGCTTAGATTAGTGCCACGTTATTGTACACTGGAAAAACCACCTCTAAAACCACCATAGGGTGTAATTTGTTAGATCTTTTTTTTCTTTAGAGGGTACGTGGCTTAATGGTCCTGGGCGGGCTAGGCCGGACTGGCAAAGCCCAATATTCCGGTTACTAATCCATATTTTCAACGGCCCGAAGCCCAAAAACATGACGAAGTAATTAAATAATACATTTTACTATTTCACATCACACGGAAAAAAGAAAGATAAGTGCTATATCTTACTCCGAAATAAGTAGCACATGTTGTTTTATTCTACATGAAATTGTTTGGGAGCTAGCCAGGTTGGGTCTCCCAGTTGGAAGGATGGGCTTTTCGAGGCCCGGCCCTGCCCGGCCCTAGCCTTGAAGGAGTCCGGTATATAATTGCAACTCCGAATGCTTGATTTGTAGATGGTTTCTGCATTTGCCTCAAACAAAAAGGGGGAAAAAAGAAAAGAAAAGAGGCTGCCTAGTTTCTGCATGATCAGTCAGTAACTGAACAAGAACATACTGTTCCATCCCCACGCTGCTTGAGTGCTGATCCCGCTCGTGCATTAGACTTTTTTCGCATGCTTAATTTGCCGAAATTAGCACTCCTCTCGTCTATTGCCTCCTCACACATATATAGCTTTTGGCAGCTAGACAGTCGGATCACCACTGGGGCTAGCAGAGCAAAGGTTGCTTAAGTCAGTGACAAGTGACAATACACGGGAATAATCACCATCTTCCACGTCTATCTCTGTCATGCATCTGCAACTTTTCTTCGCAAGTGCATATATGCACAACGCCACAGGTTATTATCCCCTCGAGTCTTTAGCTCAGACACATGATAAGTAAAGTCCTCTTTAGTACGCATGGATTCTGTATTTTCATTAAAAAAGAGAGTAAATTCAGGTAAAACAGAAGAACGTAAATTGCAAACGAAATAGGCTCTACGATATAGATAAACAGTCAGAAATTTCGCAAGAGATAGTTCAATTTCCGTAGCGGTACGTCAAAAAAAAATCTGACGACCATGTCGAAACTAAGAAAGACAAGTTCTAAACAGCCGAGTGATGCTGGAACACGGAAAAGAGATTTGTTTAGAGCCTGCTTGTTTGGTAGGCTTTTGACTTTTTTGTTTCAGTCTTTTCGAAGTCAAAAGTCAAAAATAGATAAATAGGTGCTTTTTTGTTTCGAAACCAAAGTTAGAAGCTAAAAAAAAACCTAAACAAACAGGGCCTTAAGCTCAAGCAATGGAGATCAGAATCAGATGAGCCACAGAAAAAATAAATAAATAAATTAAACAAGGATTAGTACAAGTAATTGCTCCATAAATAAGGAAGGCGTGGACCTGGTCGTCTCGCTGGCGAAACCCGTTCAGCTAACCGAACTCAAAGCAGGTAACGGCGCGAGTGGAAGACTGACTCGGAAAGCCACCTCCCCGGGCCCACCACTACCGCCAACGCGTAAGCACACTCACACATCGATCTCTACTCTGTATCACTGGACGTGGGCCCAGAAAAATGTTAAGCCCACCTGTCAGTGAGATATAGTACACGACGCATGGGTGCGAGGCCCGGAGTTTGAAAGTCAAGCCCCAGGGGGCCCCACGTGTCACGGCCGCCCGATCTTTCCCGGCGTTCCGAGGGTGACGTGTGCGCCTGTGACTCGGACTCCGCACGAGGCGGTGAGGGAGGACACGTCAGCGGTCACAGTGGATTGCAGTTAACGGCGTTAGCGCGCACGGCAGAAGAGTCGCCTCCATCGGTCATCACGCGTCCACGCGTGAACCCCGTTGGCTTTCGGCTCCCCCGGGCCCCACGCCGCAGACTAAGAGCCTATCACCTCCCTCTTGCCAGGCTGCAACCATTTCATTCTGTTGGTAATTTAGTACGGCCACACACGTCGTAGACACGGTAAGGAGTGACCTTGTGCTCCTGTGCTGCAGCGGAAACCAAAAAACTTCACCTAGTTTACGAAACTAAAATTGTTTGTGTATAACTTTTTGGTGAGTAGCTTGTATAAAAATCTTATTTTGATTCACATTAATTTTAGATGTTTCACGAACTCGTGGGTATGTTTGTTTTTGTTGAATTACTTGACTTATAGGTGGACGCACCGATGGCCGAGGTGCTTATATCAACGACTTACATTGAGCACCGAGGTCTAGCCACCAAATGTGAGTAAATTGTTGTTTAGGGAAATGTGAGCAACTAAGTTATTTCTAATTCCTGGGAAGGGTGGAGGGGGAGGCTATGAGAATTTAGAAGTCCAACACTTTAAGAAAGCAAAAAGTTCTGAATGGAATGATTTTGTATATCAATTTCCTGGAATAAACCTTCCCAAATTTTGAGCCGTTAAAGCAAGAGCTTTATGTAAAAGTGGAAACTCCAAAATGTGAATTAGGAAGTTATCTGGTACGAGATGATAGTCTTTTTTCCCGGGGATGGAAAATTTGTCCATTCGGTTTTATTAATTTGGAAATTCTTCTTCAGCTAGTTAGAAAAATGAAATTGGTTGCTATCATAATGATATTAGGTGGTATAGATATCATTACAGATGAAGTTGCATGATCATTGAAATGATAATAAATCGGATAAAGGTAGGAACTCTTGTTCACTTGATTGAGTATGCTTCTACACTTCCTATATTTTTAGACATAGAGACTATATTGATATTGCATTTTTGGCCTAGTTTGTAGACATAATTAGACTCCACTATCATCCCTTTTGGGGCAAGCTTTGAAGTTGGGATCTCAGACCACAAACCAACTTATGGGTTAGGTTGCGTTTAGAACATATGGGAATTGAAATTTTTAACATAAAATTGTTATATTCGTAGCAAGCCTTAGGTTCTCTTTTAGAACACAAGACTGGATTACTATCATGCCTCATTTAACCAGGCGTGACAAAACTACATCAGTTTGCAACAAATGTTGTTTGGATGCTTCATAAAAAAAATACAAGAATACTAGAAATAGATGTCCATTAGTAAGAGGGAGAATGATAGAGGATGACAAAGAATGCATTGGGAGTCTCAAGAAAATGTGGAAAACAAAGTTAGACCTTGTGTTAGCGATTCCTCGAAGATATATAGAAATTTTCCTATCATCTGGGGTTGCTTTAAATTAATCCATCGATCCAAAAGGCAAATCATCGTTTGTAATTCAACTCCACGTTTTTGCAAAGCTTATTTGTTTTAAATAGAACGTTGTGTAATTATCTCACCTAGACATGCATGGAGTTTGCTTCCATTATACGAATATAGTTATACACAAACAATCCTTGATTATTTATATTGTATCGAATCGATGTTAGCTCAAGCAGAAGCTAGCTAAGATCTTGATATTATTCTTTCTAACATATGAATTTAACGTTTCCATAATATTTTACCCACTTCATCGATATGAAAAAAACAAAACAAATAAAAACACCGTGTAAGTACTATCTTTATATAACCGCTCTCTTTCTGTTGATCGCATCACAACATTGATATACTCTGCTCCTTTCTCCATGTTGATGACCGTGATTCATTGTTGCCAAGGTTGAGCCAGCAACGATCGCACCATCTCCATCCGTGGCTCCATCCATCTGGCGATTGGGTGACGATGGGTTTTTCAATCACTTGGAATCGAATCTAGTTTACCACTTTTTTCTTCGAATCGACCACTTTCGCTGAATGAGGTTGATCGTAACCACAACATCGCAGATGCCTTTATCTGGAAGCCACCGTTCGATAATGAAAGAAATGTCTCTTTAGATAATCACATGGAACATCACAAACATGTATACCCAAATCCGTGGCAACAATGCATGGTACCCACAGCCCCATACTCCTTCCACCTTAAAAAAATCCCCTTAACCAAAAAAAATATATATAAGAAACGAAAGGAGGGAGAAGCTACGACTTGTGCGCGTTCGTTCCTCCTCCTTTTGACCACGCGAGCGCAGCAACACAAAAAAACAACAATCTAAAGCAGAACACGCACCAAAAATAAGACATTTCTGCGTAAACTATTGCGCAAAACACACACGAGAGCGAAAGCCAGCTAGTGAGAGAAAGAGAGAGAGGAGAGCTTCTCTCCTACTTCCTCTCTCAATCCCACCTCCTCCCTCCTTTTCTCCATCCTCCATTATTCCCCCCCCCCTCTCTCTCTCCTCCCCCACCTCGCCTCTCTCTCTACATATACTCCTCCTCCTCGCTTCCCCACTACCCACCTCTCCTACCACCACCCTCTTCTCCAACAAAGGAGTAGCGTACTGGAAGAAGAAGAACCAAGACTCGTCTGTTTGATCTCTCCTCCCACTCTTAACAAGATCGCGAGTCTTTGATTCTTAGTAACAAAGAACGAGTCTTTTTTACTCGCGCCGTCATGTGCTCTGCCTCGCGCAAGCCGTCGACCCCGCCGCCACCGACGATGAGGGATTCGGCGGTGATGGCGTCTCTTCTTCTGGAGCTGGCGGCGGCGGATGACGTGGTGGAGTTCAGGCGGGCTGTGGAGGAGGAGAAGGCGTGTTTATATGGTGCCGGGATGTGGTATGGGCCCTCGGCGGTTGGTCAGGGACGGCTGGGAATGGAGAGCCGGACGCCGGCCATGGTGGCCGCGCTGTACGGGAGCACGGCGGTGCTGGCGTACGCGCTGTCCGCCGCACCATCCGAGGCCTGCCGCGCGTCGGGGACTGACGGCGCCACCGCGCTCCACCTGGCGGCGGCCGGCGGCGCCGCGAACGCGGTCGCGGCCACGCACACTCTGCTCGCCGCGGGCGCGTCCACCGAGGCGCTCTCGGTGTCCGGCCTCCGCGCCGGGGACCTCCTCCCGCGCGCCGCCACCGCCGCGGAGAAGCCCCTCCGCCTCCTGCTCAAGTCCCCGGCGGTGTCGCCCTCCTCGTCCCCCAAGAAGTCCGCCTCGCCGCCGGCGATGGCTGCGACGGCGCAGGAGCCGAGGAAGGAGTACCCGCCGGACCTGACTCTGCCCGACCTCAAGAGCGGGCTGTTCAGCACCGACGAGTTCCGCATGTACAGCTTCAAGGTGAAGCCCTGCTCCCGCGCCTACTCCCACGACTGGACGGAGTGCCCCTTCGTGCACCCCGGCGAGAACGCGCGCCGCCGCGACCCGCGCCGCTACTCCTACAGCTGCGTCCCCTGCCCCGAGTTCCGCAAGGGCGGGTCCTGCCGGAAGGGCGACGGCTGCGAGTACGCGCACGGCGTCTTCGAGTGCTGGCTCCACCCGGCGCAGTACCGGACCCGCCTCTGCAAGGACGAGGTCGGCTGCGCGCGCCGCATCTGCTTCTTCGCCCACAAGCGCGACGAGCTCCGCGCCGTCAACCCCTCCGCCGTCTCCGTCGGCATGCAGCCCGTCTCCTCACCGCGCTCCTCGCCTCCCAACGGGCCGCTCGACATGGCGATGCTCAACCCCGCGTGGCCGTCGTCCCCGGCGGGCCGGCTCAAGACGGCGCGGGAGCTCGACTTCGATCTGGAGATGCTCGCGCTGGACCAGTACCAGCAGAAGCTGTTCGACCAGGTGTCCAACGCGTCCTCGCCGAGGGCCGGCTGGGGCGCGGCCGGTGGCCTCGGCTCGCCGCACACAGCCGCGCCGCCCGCCAGAAACATGCCGGACTACACCGACATGCTCGGCTCCGTCGACCCGGCCATGCTGTCCCAGCTCCACGCGCTGTCGCTGAAGCAGGCCGGCGACATGTCGCCGTACAGCTCGATGCCGGACACACAGATGCACATGCCGACCTCGCCGATGGTGGGCGCGAACACCGCGTTCGGGCTCGACCACTCCATGGCGAAAGCCATCATGAGCTCCCGTGCCTCGGCGTTCGCTAAGCGTAGCCAGAGCTTCATCGACCGCGGTGGGCGCGCCCCGGCGGCGCGCTCCCTCATGTCGCCGCCCACGATCAGCGAGCCGTCTATGATCACAGATTGGGGCTCACCCAGCGGCAAGCTGGACTGGGGCTCGCCGGGGGGCAAGCTTGACTGGGGCGTCCAGGGCGACGAGCTGCACAAGTTCCGCAAGTCCGCGTCTTTCGGGTTCCGCGCGCAATCTGCCATGCCGGTGGCCTCTCCAGCCACCCAGGCCGAGCCGGACGTGTCATGGGTGAACTCTCTTGTCAAGGATGGCCACACCGGCGACCATTTTGCGCAGTGGCTGGAGCAGGAGCAGATGGTGGCCTAATTACGTTGATGATCACTACTGGCTCATAGCACCTAGCTGACCAAAGTTCTTTCCTTCAATTATTTTCCCTTTTATTTGCTTAATTTGATTCATATGAGATGTTCTTTAGTACATATAGGCTGTTCACAACAATAATAATTGTTCATCAACAAGAATTATGGATGCCCAAAGGGAGCCTTAGATTAATGAAGAACAGCCAATATTACTCCTTTCTTCTTTCGGTTTATAAATAGTTGTATACAAGAATTCGAACAAGAGTTTATTTATTTGATATTTATACATATCTGGAGAGAAGCAAGATTTGGTTCATGTGCTGCCTGTGACAAAACTATGAATATCAGTTGTACTCTTCTCATGGCAAGTACTGGTATCACTGGATGTGTTTATCAGTATATATTCTTGGTTCTTCCACGAGCACATCTTCCTTTATTTGATTCCATTCTCTAAACGAGTGGATTACACACCATTTGCAAAAATTAATTTAATTAGCTTCTCATTCTCAAGTGGTTGGTGCGTCATAGGATGTAAATCACAAAGCAATCACAGGTTAGTTTAGTGGAGATGGAGGCGTCATGCACCAATTATTATTAGTGCTGTCAATATTATATCAGAAAGGAAGGAGCCATGCAACTAAAGCAAGCACACAGATTAACCAATTATTATTCTGGTGGTCGGTAAGGCATAGAACACAGAAATTTGGCCCCAAAATCTGGGCAAAAGTGTCACCAAGGATAATCTTCAATTATCTACTCTTTCCTTAGTGTTGCCAATGTTGATTTTTCTTTGAGAAGAACATTTCTTCTAGAACATTGGACCTGGAGCATTCCTTTTTCTTTGTTTTTTTTCACGGATGGTAGAATATGATGAAACAAGTATTGCCGTCCATGCTGTCTCTTGATTATTTTTGCATGCGAGTGCAGCTGTTGTCTGGATATTCCGAATTATTGTAGCTGTGTTGTATTCAATTCCTAACCATGCTCAAGTATTGTTCTTGCAGTTGGAGCAGATTTTGGAGTACTATGCCTATCCAGATATTTGAGCCATTAACAATGTAATGTCCAGCCTAGCTCTGTTATTGGTACTCATTTATTTGTGCATCATCTAACGTGTTTATATCTATGTGCTTAGGCTTCGTTTGATGTTCTAGTGTGTTACGATAACCCCGTTAAGTGGAGATGCTTTTAGGTAATTTGTTGTTTGGCTATCTTCTTTATTCCTAAATCAAGTCGCAAATAGATATACGGAGTATTTTACGTTTCAAAATATATGAAATGAAAGGCGAGAATAAATAACAAAACCTATATAAATTTAATTTGATTTACGGACGGAGCAATAGACTTGTATAACTTTTTTTCCACAACGACTTGAAAAAAATTATACACAGAACAATCCTTAGGAATGTCTTAGATCTACTATTTTCTATATATTCTTGTGTACTTGCTTTTACTCACCTTTCTCAATTATATTATCTTGCTTCCTATCTATTTATATTTATATTTTGAAACAAATGCTTCCTATCTAATTTATTTCCATCTACTCTCTCAGCATGTAATTTACTCCCTTCATTCAGAATTACAAGGCGTATTTTGACTGCTGAAGTTTATGCTTTGACCGTAAATTACTTGTACAATATTTTGTTAATAGCTACAAAATCACAATAATAAAATGTTTTTCAATAAGAATCCGATGATACCAATTTTATGTCACATAGTTAATATATTATTATATTAATTGTTGATCAAAACTTGAATTTAGATAGTCAAAATACATCTTATAATTCTGAACGGAGGGAGTGCATCGTAACTGAAAGCAAAATACGCTTGGACGTTACCTGCCAGTTAAGTATCCAAGTAATCTATATAATATGTTCTGATGGTTGCTGAAGGGGTTAATGTGGATGCAGTCAAACAATACAAGGCTAAAGCAATAGCTTGGGTAACATGCCCAAATGACATGAATATTGACTAAACTAAAACCTACTTGCGTCACAAGGAGGATTTATTATGGCTGGCTATAATTTGGTCCTCGCTTCTATGTGAGACATTGAAACCTTCCTCTGAAAGCAATCCGATAACTATTTTCATCGGTTCGACGAACGGCGACAAATCCTGTTCAAGATAGGTTTTAGATATAATTTTTTTGCAAGAAAAATATAGGTTTTAGATTAGTCTAACATCGAGTTCTTATCTCCAAACCCTGATTAAGAAATGGAGCATCTGTCCTCCCCTTAGAAAACTGAAGCTTTCCTGCTCACGGGACTGATCATGTGGGCATCGCATTTGTCGTCGATGTTGACATGGTGAGACCGACCTTATGGAATGGATACATCATTGACCTCAACTTTGCTGAAACTTTCCGACAAATTGTTTTCTTGTTTGTGTGCCTCAAGAAAACAAATCAGAGCATCCAACCTCTCTGAAAGTTTCCTTCCAAGAACTCTCAGCATTTATCAAGAGGCTGCTTATTGAATCTGATCTGTTCTAAATCCAACGGAGTCTCCGACAAATCTCGTAGTATCAAGAAATATATTACTTATATTCCTGATCCAAGACTCGGTTTACTGCAGTAAGTAATAAGCACCTTAGGACAAAATTTACACCAATTTATGTCAACTTTAACTCATACATATATTGTTAGGTTATTCAAGGGCTAGTACATGGAGCTGAAATAGGGAGAAATGACATGTACAGTTTCAGAGCCATGGTCCCATGGCCGTATGAAGAGGAACAGAACTCAGGTTTTGACACCTTCAGGCTTCAGGATAAAGAATTTCCGAACATTTATATCTCCGCTGCAATGCTCACATATTCACCTCATATTGTGGGACCATCATCATCCTCAACCAGAACGTTTTCACATACGGAGTGATCGGTCGCTTACTCCTTGTTCAGTAGTCTCCTATTCTGAACATTTTCGCACATGGGTGCTTCTTGCAGATGGAGCAGAAAGGGTAACCATGTACAGTTTCCGACCTTAAATTAGCTGGATTAGTTCATCTGTTGCCTCACATATGAGATGATCAAGGATCTCTGACTCCATCTCGGCTGCAATGTTGGCATCATTCCTATCTTCCCACTTCATGCCACCACTGATATCTTCCTCAAGCAGCCTGCAGATGAGTTGCCAAATACCAGTCACATCCGGTGTGATCACCTCATCCTTGTTCACCACTCTCCTCTTCCTCCTCTCTCTGTCTGAACAGTTTGAGACAGAGCAGGTGCTCGCCGCTGCATGAGGCAGGCCGAAGCCAGGATCGTCGAAGTCGGGCTGCAGCAGCTTCCTTCTCGAGCCCTGCTGCTGCCTCGGTGCAGGCTGAATTTCTCCTGCAGTTGGTAGATACAGTAACAATGCTGCCTTGTCAGTAACATGAACAAGCAGATACAGTAACACGCAGTACGCGGCAGAATTGGTGCGTAACTGAAGAATCTTTACCAAACATTGTGTCTTGCTTGTTGGAGTATAAGTATAATTTTGAGTAACTTAAATTTTTGGGTGAATCGGTGGGTACATGAAACTTAACATCACCGTCCAACCCGAACGAATCTAAGGACCATGTCAATTGACTTTTAGGCACAGTATGTGCAGCTAGCTCTATTGATGTGTTACAATCAGGGAGCTGGCTCCAATAGCTTTTGCAGTTTCCAGAGATGAAGCCACAAGAAAACGATGTTTCAGAAACTCTTCCTCTGGTTAGAATACCAGTCAGACTTGGAGTTAGCTAGTAGTTGCATAACCAAGGCTTAACCATGGACCAGAAAATTGTCCTTGTTGCAACAATTAATGCTTTTTTTTCAAAAAATTATTTTTACTTGAAATTGAAAAGGAATAGTTTTCCTGAAGAATTAGTACTTGGCATCTAAACTTGTTCAGAAACAATTGCTTAGCTGACAAAATGAGCCGACATTCTCAAGAATTTTGCACACCTGAGGTTCCCTAGTACTAGTATTTTAGAATTCAGATGTCTAAGTCATGTTCGTTGCAAATTCTACTCGATTGTTTTCAAAGGTAAATTCTACTCAATTTTTTAATCTGTAATATCATGAAAAGAGGTAAAGGTTGTTAAGCTCTGGTGTTTCAGTGAGACTCTGCAACAACTGAGAAAGAAAATGGGCAGGAAGCGAGCAGGATGAACCTGAGATAGGCGAGCAGGGCTCTGCTTGCTCCGCTTCTTCCATGGAAGACGAAGTGGTGGACGACTCCTCGTGCCCGTTTCGCGCCTCCAGCACCGACACCGGGCTCGAGTTCTGCAGGCCGCACTCGCCGGCGCACTCTGCCGGCCTCCTGCTCCTGCCCGGCGCCGACTCCGTCTCCTCGTCGCTGCGCCGCCGCCGCGGCCTCCGCCTCTGTTTCTTGGCTCCGTCGTCCCTCCTCTTCCCGCAGCTCCCGGAGATCTCGTCGCTTCTCGAGGCGAGCAAGGATCCCGGCTTGTTGTCGTCGCCGTCGTCCTCGGGGCTGAAGCTGAGGAGCAGGAACTCGTCGTTCTCCCGCCTCAGGTACGTCGGTCTCTCCCTGAACGACGCCGTCGACGCCCTGACGATCGCCCTCGGCCTCGGCACGTCCTCGTAGCAGCATATCGGCGGCGGCGGCCAGCCCTCCGCGGAGCTCGCCGACCGGCTGCGCCGCAGCGGCTGCTGCGCCTCCGCCGCAGCCGGCATCGCGTCGAGGCCCATCAACCTGGCCACAATGCAGGGGCTCCTCGCCTCCGCTCCCGGCTCCTCCTCCCACTGCGCCGCCGGACACCGGACCACCGCAGCGCCGTCGCCGCGCTGCCGCGCAATGCCGGTGGCGTCGCCGGTGCTGTGCGCGCAGAGGAGGCGGCGCAGGAAGTCGAGCGCGAACGAGTACGCGAGCTTCGGCGCCATGCGACTGAGTGAGGCAAGAGTCAGAGCTCGATGCGGCTTGGCATGGGGTCAGTGGAGGAGGAGAGGGAATGTCTGTTGCTGCCGTTGTCGATTTGAATTGGGAGTGGAGGGAAGCTAGGGAGAAGCAGCTCAGCTGTGGTGCTGCCAATGGAAGGAATGGAATGGAAGGGCGCAAGAAAGCTACAGCACTTGAGCTTTGGGGGAGTGGATTAATGGAAGCTCTGAGCTGAGTGACATAAATGCGTGGCGTTCGGAAATGTTTTTTTTACTGTACTGTTTTACTCGTACCACTTTCGTGTAATGGAAAAGGTTGCAGGTGTAAAAAAACTGCTGTTACGCCTATCTGTCTTCGTTTCACCGCCATAGCTCCCAACTGCTATTTCAAAGGTGTCTGCCATGAATGAGCTTTTGCTGGTTTTGAATCAAGCCAGGTTCTATATATATATGTCATGTTGCCTGAAATTTCAAAATGGAGTCAGGTTCGAGCACATGTACCATGTTCCCTGAAAAACAAGGCTGTTGAAGAAAATGGTGCAATCTTCTGCGGCAGAAGCATTGCCCAAGAACATTATGGGCCCTTTGATTCATAGGAATTTTCATCTTTTCTCCAGAAATTAGACTGATTCTTGTGAATGCCTTTTCGACTTACGAGGACGACCTTTCAACTTGTAGTCTTCCTTTTTGTTCACTATCTAATGAAGCAAATGTACCTTCAAAAAAAAAGTTGAAGCAAGTGTGAAACATGGCAAAGGTAAAAGGAAGAAGAAGAAGGAGAAGAGACATTGAGGGCGGGCTTTGCGTTTGAAAGGGGGGCATGCATACATGATACATACATACACGAGTACAACGGGACCGTAAAACAGGAACCGCTTTTGCTTTCGTTTGCGTCCGCATGGGTTTGACAAAGAAAAGGCTGGGACTCGGGCCCACGCCTTGTCTGCGCGGCGAGCTCCCTTCGCCGTCGATGCGGCGCGACATGGATGGATGGATGGATGAAGGTCAAGTCATGGCAGACGAGACTCTCAGTGCAGCAGCTCTAGAGTCTCAAGTCTCTGGCACTGGCGACGGATGCATGGTCTGCTCTGGTCTGCTCATCTGCCTGCTCATCGATTCCATCCTTCTCGTCTTTAATTGCAACGGCGCCATCTCCTGGAATTTATTTTGTCCTCAACAGATACGAGTACAAGATGGGCTTCAACTTTCAGTTCTGAGAAGTCATGTAATGAAGCCTCAATGGAACGCGCTTGCCGTCGACGTTACGCCGGCCAACGCAAGCAGTGCATTTGTGAAAGAAACCGTTCGTGCTAGCCTCTGAAGTGAACATGTTGCTTAGCGCAACTAACTCCTCCGACTATGAAAAATCTAAGATTAGATCCTGAGCTTCCAAAATTGACGCAAAATAACTCATTTGGGGTGGTTTTCGCGGTGGTTTCGTCACCTGAACGCTGACTTGCCGATGGCCTCTTATGGACTATGGCACACATCTCGGTGAGTAGCTAGCCTTCTTCCTCCTCCTCTCTTGTCCTCACGCTCCTCTTGCTCGTCCGCAACGTAGCTGGCTTGTGTCCAGACGCCATGCATGCACCTGCGTCATGTCCAGGTCGATGTGGAGGCGCAACGCCGCCGGTGGTGGTCTTCGCCTCGCCGGTGCAGCCATCTCCCTTACTCGCCACCGTGATTTCTCTTTTCCGGGAATGCGGGCCCATCACGCAAGAACTTTAACATTTACTCTGTATTTAATTATTTTTGTTGAAGAAGCGTCGTGCTGTCAACCACATCACTGCTCATGTGACAAAGCCTCCTACGGAACCACGCCAAATGGTTATATGCACCGGTTTAGGATGTTCATGGTCTTGGCCATGTGACAAAAACGCCTGAGATGATTATTTGCATCGGTTTTAAGTTGTTTATAGTCTGATACGTCCGGTTTTATAGGTGGAGGTGTTCATCGGACCAAGCAGCATGGTTCAGGATGATTTTTTTCCCTTTGCGAAATATGTCAATAGAATTGCACATAAAGGCATAGAAAAAATGGCAAATCTTATCCTGCCCAGTTTCAATGCCAAATCTAACCCTCTGTGAGAATCAATGGCAAAAATGTCACTGTGACAAGCAACACGTGGATAAATCACGCTTCTAGACTGCAACAAGATGTAGGACCACGACACCACGTGCTATCCCCCCTGCAGCATCATTCCTTTAATCCAAAAGTCATTTAAGAAAAAATTTCTAATAATTAAAATCGTACAACCAGTTAACAGGCAACACTTATCCTCAGCAACCGAATGTCTTGCAAATGTTGATCCATGAACTTTTTTTGTTGAGGGAAATTGATTGTCGGTGAGACAGTCTACTACTTACATATACCCCCGCCCCCTCTTCTGTTGTTTCTTCACCCATTTTATGTCATTTCTTGTAGTGCTTAGACTAATAATACCCAGGATCTGCGACTAGTACTACCTCACAATATGGATGTGCTATTACGTGCTTTCGTCACTCAGTGTCCATGGTCTAATATATGTATTTTTTTTGTCTCAGCTGGATATTAGGTGTGCGTATCTCTTATTTTGTTTTACGATGACACACTATTATACGTTCATTTGTCTGAAAACTTTGAACATTTAATGGATAAATACCATGCTAGTTTTGGTTTGATCTGTTACAAAAGAAACTATTATCCTCGCTCAAGGTATTGAAACTAGGTAACAAGTACCCCCTTTTTTTAGAGAACACGAAAAAGATTTGGTTTCCTCCACGTGGCTACAGCAAAGAGAAAGGAAATCAGAATACGAGCCAACAACTTGCGACCCATGTAACAGGTACCTGCCAGGTTGCCTCCCCTTGTAGCGATCATACGGGAATCAGCCTTGTAACCGGGTTTTCTGTTTATGTTCTGGTTTTATATAGAGTACTCGTTTATATATGTGTATTCATATAGCATCAAGACAAATATCTGATGCATCAATCTTGATGTAAATAGGCTTAAATACAAATCAATTGTCAACATTATATGCTAGAAGGCTGAAAAGAGAAGCCATAACATGAAGAAATGGACATTTTTAATGAAATTCAGAACTTGTAAGTTGCAAATGGAAGCAATTAAGAATAAGGATCAAAACTTGAATTGATGTAATAAATTGCCCATTGCAATTGTGAACTAGCGAGAACCGAGAATTATAAAGTAGCAAATGCATTCGTAAATCAGCAAATTGCCAATAACATATACATTCTTGTAGTTCCAAGTTAAAACCATGCCATCATATATTCATAGGGCAGCAGTTCAGCAACATCACTAAACGTCAATTTCTGTTTGCAATTTAGTGATTTACAAATGTGTTGCACTCTGCACACGCAGTAACCGGCCTACTAAACAGCCTAGTCGCCGATTATACCGCTTGAAACGCCCCAGTAATCCTTTTAAATCTTGTCAACCACCAGTCGATGTTTGACAGCACTAGCCTCTGTTGCACCGGATATACTGGATTTGTTTAGCTTATAGTTTCTTTGATCATTTTGGTCCATCCAAGTGCTTCTTCAGTCCAAACTTACGCTGGGTATTGCTTTCATGTGTAGGATGTATCTAGTACTAGTAATCATGTATATTTAAAAGTCAAATTTCCAGCAAACCCTGTAATTATAATGCACCTAATATATTGATTCGTTATCTCCTAACGCACCTTCCATGTGAATCCATAATAGAATGATAAAAACTGAAATTGAGTTGGTTTGCATTGAAATCGTGTTGACAGCTAAAACACTTACCATATTATTGTTTACAATTCTGTTGTTTCCCATCTACTCATGGATGGTTTCGAACTGTTGACTCACTGCAGTAGGAGAGAGAGTGGAGGTGCAGGTAACCAAGAAGGCATCAGCTAGCACCAATTCACGGTCCAGCAAGTGTAAGAAAACCAAGGATCATTCCGAATCAGAAGACGAGGATGAGAGTGGAGAGGTACGCAAGGATGCAAAGGGTAGTAGACGCAGCAGCAAACCGTCGAACAGAAGCAGAGGCAGGGGAGCCAAGAAGGTGACGACTCAGAGCCCAAGTCATCTGGAAGGCGCAGGGGCCGCCCGAAGAAAACCCCGAGTCCGGCCCCGCAAGCCGAAAGCTCTGGGCGAGGTGTGAAGAGTGGAAAACGAGGAAGGCCCTCGAAAGTGACTTGCTAAACCTTGGTAAGTCATTTGTACAAATCAGATCAAATGATAACTAACAGCTGATGTCATCCAGCCCAGCCATTCAAGAATACTTATTTTCTTCTAGTAACTTCTGATCATAAGCCTGGAATGCTAAACCTTGGTAGTCTTTTGTTCAAATCAGATGAAGTGATATATAACACCTGATGTCATCCTGTCCAGCCAAAATAATGTTTTTTTTGAATGTAATACCTTCTTCTGATCATGAGTCTGGACCCAATCATAGGCTGGTAAGTCTGATTATGAAGCATTCAGCTAGTTTCTGATAATAAACTCCGAGGGGGTCGGCCGTTATGGTCTACTAGAAAAAATAGCATTGAGTAGGCAATATATGCTATGTGATCATCCTTTGAGGTGCTATGCAATTACCTGGTGTGGACTGTGGTATAATCATCCTTTGCGGTGCTATATAATTAGTCGAATCAAACTGCAGTGCCATCAAAACTTTGCACATCCACTGCATCAAAACTTGTCAAATAGACTGCAAGACTAACTCTGCAGTCCCAGCAGTGCATTTCATTTCAAGCATCACGGTGACCTACCTACCCTGCCAATCTTTAGCAAAGATACACATACGCACACAGTTCGCAAACAGCGACACAAAAAATAGACTGCAAATTCACACAAAAGAAAAACAGGGAATACTTGCACCTCCCTCCATTCAACTGTAGGAGGCAAGCACAGAACAAATCATAACTGGCTAAACAGAAACTTCATAGCATCCATGCCATAGCAGATCTTTACAGAAGTGATAAGTGATAAGAAAGAGGCTAGAAACTTGTTCGAAAATTGCATCCATGCGAATACACTTGACTAACGACTACATCACCCAAACAATAGTTCATTCACCTAATAGGCTAATGATAACGTGTACATATAATATTTCTCCAGCATCAAAGGTAGCAGCTAGATGAACCTGCAAGAATAGGCAGCCTTGATGACTGGCTAGCGCCTTTGCAAGTGCGAAGCTTAACATTAACCACATTAAGAAGATAAACCATGAACAGGTGCCTTGCCTTTTATCCCCAACTTCTTACATGTGCCTTACTCGCGCTCGATCTGAATGGTCACATGGCTGATGTTGTACTCTGCCCTGATGTACCCAATGACCTTGTCAAGCATTTGATCAGCATTTGCTTCTTGTGTGATCGTTACATGGCATGCCAAGAGCACCTTCCCCACTGTGATAGCCCAGATGTGCAGCTCATGGACGGCAACCACACCTTCCATTTCCCGGAGACCATTCTCAAGCCTGGTGGCATCGATCTCACGAGGCGTGCTCTCCATCAGAACTTCAAGTATGTTTCGAATCATCTTGATTGTGGTAAACAGTACAACCACAGAGAAGATGAGGGTGCATATGAGATCAATAATCTTCCATTCAGGCTTGTACCAGATGAGACCCCCTCCAATCATTACGCCGATGCTCTGGATGGAGTCCCCAATTACATGCAGATAAGCACTGTGTACATTGATATTACGACGAGGTTTCTTGACAGCCTTGGCACCAGACTGAGCACTCTCACAATCACCATCATGCTTAAGCAACGGTTCCCCGGCATCATGAAGTTGTCCAGTGCTTGAATGGGAGTGTTGATGAGTTGTCACGGTTATAGTACTGCCATGGCTGTGTTCATGGTGATGTACATGGCCCTGCTCATGATCTCCATGATGGGAATGGTCATCATCTGAGTTACCATGGTCATGTGAATGTCCATGGCTATGACCATGGCTGTGCCCATGTCCGCCGTGCCCATGGTCATGACCAAGCAACACTGCCATTATGATGTTGACAAACAAACCAAAAGCTGAGACAGCAAACATGAGGGAGCCCTGTACCTCACCACTTTCATTAATGAGCCTCACAATAGCTTCATAGACAAGTATGCCGGCAAGGAGCCATATAAGCTGAATGGAAACCAATGCCCCAAGAATTTCTATACGGAAAAATCCATATGACTGCTGAGGTGTTGCTTCCCAACCAGCTGCCCAAAGAGAGAACAAAGATATGGCAAAGGCTGCAACATCTGAGAGGAGATGGGCTGCATCAGTCAAGATTGCAAGACTGTTTGCTTTGATGCCTCCAACCACTTCAACCGCCATGAATATAACACAAAGGATCACAGCAATGAGGAGCTTCCTCATGGACGCAGATCTCTCCTTTGCATCTTTCGATGTGTTACTGGAGTGAGAGAAGTCACAAGCAGCACCTCTGCAAATTTTGTTCCCAGCTCCTCCAGAAGCGGATGAAATGTCGACTGTTACTTCAGGAATATGGGGCGGTGATGAATTATGGCTGTCCATCTAAAAACAATATACAAAGTCAATACACAAGTACAAAAATGATGCTAGATCTACTACTACTCAAATGCTATAAGAAAATTTGTCACGTGCATTTCCTACTAGAACTAATGCGAAAAATGAAGCGATATGAATACTTTTTTGTGCCATTGGTTGAGGAAAAAATGAAGCAGAAATAATGTTTAACTATGTTGTCCATATGAGTATGAGAAAGACGATCCAATGTAGAAGCGAAAAGTAAAATTTATAAAGACATTAGTTTGCACAAATAACAGTCATTAAGATCACAATCCACGGGGAATGGTTTGCACAAATGGCAGTTATTAAGATTGCAATCCACAAGATATAGTTTGACAGAACTTTGGCAGGCTCAGCAGCAACGGAACATATTTAGCATATTTTTATTCTGCAGTTCATACAAATGGCGCGCCTGTACCACGTTCTCATTGATATGTCTTGATAATATTAGGTATGGAAAGGTCAGGTAAAGGAAAAAGTGAATATCCAGTTGTTTCACAAAACATAGCAGGAGACTGGAGCTTGCTATCGAAAAGAATTAGGTCTTATAATTCATGAAAGCAAATTTTAGCAAGATTAACTTTACATCTCGTGTGAGTAACATGGAGCAGATTCACTCCAGTGGCCACAGCAGGCAAATTCAAGAAAAAAAGAATTAACAGGAAATGCATCAACTCAACTTTTAAAAGTGAAACAGAGACTGAGAATGAAACATCATATTCTGGTCACATAACAAAGATACTTGTGCAGGCACTGCAAAAATAATTGGTTGAGAGCATCTTGAAAGGTCAGATAAATCACACAGCAAGCCACCAAGGTCCCCAAAGAAACATAGCTAAATATTGAGCAATCCACACATGATCAGAAGCCAAAAAAGATTCGAGCAGGTGTCCGCAAGACGCAATAAACAAATTAACTCGAATAGGTTTCCTGAAGCAACACATCAGATTGAGATTTTCTCCCTGACTATAGTCAACCAACAATCACTGGAACTGCATGCAGGGATATACCACATATGTGGAAAAATGCTACTCGACATTCATATTTAGACAAACCTACATTATATCATATTAACAAGCTAGATCACGCATATAATAATCATCAACGGCAAGGATTGCATCGATAGATGGACGACACGACGCGCAACATCAATAGCACCAGTCTGCAAACATAATAGTACAGCAAGAGTATCTACCGCAGACATGCCTCTTATACCCAAGATCTCCGATCTAACGCACAGCTAACACGTCCTAGCAGATATGCAAGAAGAACATACAAACCATAAGGCGCCGTGTGGAATCGACACGACACCGCAGCCAAGGAACAAGAGAAGTGCCAAGCTCTCACTCCTCTAATGGCAGGACCAAGAACACAAACACAAATTGGTACTCCTTCCGTCAAACAATGTAAGACGCGCACGCATCCCAAAATTTACAATTAAATCTATAATATTTTGGTTATGTGACATAAAAGTGGTATCATTAGATTCGTTTTTGAAAGTATTTTTTAATTATATCACTTTTGTGTCACATAACCAACATATTATAGATCTAATTATAAATCTTAAGATATCGTGCGCGCCTTACATTGTCCAACAGAGGAGTATTCGATCGACGCGACGGGCAGGCAAGGCTGCCGAATATCGTACGTGATAGAGATGGATAAGGAGGAGGAGGAGACCACCACCGGAGTGAGCGAGTGAATGAGTGAATGATTGATCCGTCACGCCGCTCGCGGACAAGCGCGTGCGCCTGACGAACACCGCCACCATCGGTGCCACCTGCAGCAGACCAATGGAATCGCATCGCAGCAGATGCAAGGACACAACGCAGAAACCAACAAAACACATATGCAGTGTGGGAGAAAGCGACTCCCGATCCAATTTGTCCGATCGAGATGGTATAATTCTTCAAAACGATTTGTCTGACCCGATCCCCCAAACGTATTCTTTCTTCCCCAATCAATCAATCCGTCCTAAAGAACAGAAATCCCCACGGAAATAAGCAATAATAGTTACAGAATTTCTGCCAAAACGTCCCGAGAAACCGGAATTCGCGGAGAGCGTAGAAATCATAGGACATAGAACAAAAAAAAATCAACAACTCCTCTAGCCAGCCAAGGATGCTCCATTGATCGGAACGGAACAAAGTGGAAAATCTACGGATTGGAGTACCGTACGATCCATCATCCTTCGGGTAGGGCAACCAGAGATAGAGAGAGAGAGGGGATGGGATACGGCGGCGAGCCGCTAACCTGGAGGAAGGAAGACCCAGCAGTAGCAGCAGCAGCGGTATGCGCCGCCGGCGCCGGCGCCGCCGCGGAGTTTTGGGAGACGGGCGCGACGGAAGAGAGAGGGAGAGAGAGGCGGTTCGGTGACGACGAGGAGTGGGAGGCACGGCCGCACGGGTCGCGAGGGATAAAAAGGGAAGGCTCCTGACTCGTGACGGGTAAGGGCGTAAACAGACTCATGACTGTTTGGTTAGGCTGTAGCTGTAGCTATTGCGACTGTTGGCTGGCTGTTAGGAGAAACAGTTGTGGCTGTTAGGAGAAATGGTTATGGCTGTTATGGCTATTGGCTGGCTGTTAGGGGAGACGGTTGTGGCGGTTGAGATGTGAGTACATACGTGTTTGATTCGGCTGTGGCCGTTAAGAAAATTAATAAAAATCCAGAAAATTCAGACAAATTCAGGAAATTAAGGAAAATTCTAAAAATTGTTTAAAAATTCAGAAAAAAAAGTTTAGAAAAATTAACAAAAATTTAGAAAAATCCTAAAAATTCAAAAAATTGTTTAAAAATTTAGAAAAAAGAAAAATTAACAAAAGTTGAGAAAAATCCAGGAAATTAAGAAAAATTCTAAAAAATTTAGAAAATGGTTTGAAAATTTTAAAAAGTAAATAAAAATTAACAAAAATTCAGAAAAATCCAGAAAATTAAGAAAAATTCTAAAAAATTAGAAAATGGTTTAAAAATTTAGAAAAATACAGAAAAATTAACAAAAATTCAGAAAAATCTAGGAAATTAAGGAAAATTTTAAAAAATTTAGAAAAATACAAAAAATCCAGGAAATTAAGAAAAAATTTCTGAATTTTTCTGAATTTTTGTATTTTACATTTTTTTGAATTTTTCCTGATTTTTCTATTTTTTCTGAATTTTTGTTAATTTGTCTGAATTTTTGAATTTTTCTTCTTTTTTTTTGAATTTTACCTGATTTTTCCTTTTTTATTTTTTTTTGAATTTTTGTTAATTTTTCTGAATTTTTGAAATTTTTTTTGAATTTCCTAAATTTTTCTTAATTTTCTGGATTTTTCTTGATTTTTTTGAATTTTCTAATTTTTCGGTTTTTTTCTAATTTTTTATTCACCATATTATATAATATGCGCTCCGGCTGTTGGCTGTTAGAAAAAGCTGGCCAAAAGTCTCCTGTTTGGTTGGCCTGGGGCTTTTTCCAATGTAAAAGCTCCCAGAAGCCGAACCAAACAGGGCCTCAATACGGATCGGATAGCCTTTTCATTTTCCTTTTTATATTTTCAAAACAAATGCAGATACCGATATAAATGTCATTGAATATGAATATGGATTATGTGTTACTTGAATACGAATACGGATTGAATCTGTACTTAATTTAGTTGGATATGAATATTTTATAATTTTTTTTAAAAAATTGCTAAAATAAGGTTCATCAAATGAAAAATTGGAGGTCATTTTGACGTCCGCCTTGTTGAGGTAATCAAAATAGATATCTAGTTTGCTCAAATCAGAGATTGAGATGGTTAAGTTATAAGTTTTAAAAAAATTCACTTAAAATCTGGATATTTCCGTATCCATATTCGACTCAATCTGTTGTACCATATCCTGATCTATATCCATAAAAATAATTTGGATACTATTTATATATGTATCCGTTTTTGATTTGAATATTAATTTTGCTTACCACATTCGCGTTTTTTCGAATATGAATACAGGATTATCCGCTTCTATTTTCCACCCTTAAATGATGGGCAGGCAAAAGGGCAGTTTCGTACTTTCACTTAGTTGGGCAACGCTGCGTGGTGCCAACATGTGAGAAGGCTCACGTGGGGGTTGATGTGGAGCCCTTTTCGGTCCTCGGATCTTTTTTACACATGAACACAGACGGCCTTTAAATTACGGTGATGAATCCAAAAATAGTTTTGTGTACGTTGTGACGAAGAATTAAAAATTTCGTATCACAAATGTTCTAAAACGACGATTTGAAAGTATAACGCTACCTCCCTTGAACTATGTCATGTGTTCACACTTGAAGGTTAACCGTAAAATTCGGGTAGAATATTTTATCCCTTCTTATAATCTCACGTCCATGAAAAAATTAGTGCTTTCAAGGCCTTGTTCGGAAAGCAGGGATTTAACAAAAATTAATTCATTTTTTATAGGATTCTAAAAAAATTCTCATGTTTCAAACGAGACATAATACGAATTCCAAAGGTATAAATTTCATATCACTCAATCCACGTAACAGTTACTGGTCAAAGATAGATCTTAAGAAGCATAAGCGTAAGAAAAACAAAATGCGTAACGAATCGGTGTTGGCATCTACGGAACTTGGGATGTTTCCTTGATGCTTAGAACTAGATTATAGTTTATCTTCAACTAATCCGGACGCCAGCGACTGGCCGGTGACCTCCACGGTTGCGAGCGTAGAGGGTCGCCGCAAGTTGGATGGTCTCTTCAGGTGGGCGCGTCTAAGAGGAGTGATGAATCGGGAGCCAAACTAGGTGTGATCTTTTTTGTAACGGTATCTATAAAGGTAGAGTCACTTTTCCACCTATCCACGCCATCTAGAATTAATTATCAAATAACTCATATAATAGTGTTATCTTTTAAACATACTCTACACAAAGAGTCGACATTAAATACAACAACATACAAATGCAATATAATTGGCTCTAAAGACTCCATTTTAACTTTTATTCTCTTTTCTTCTCATTTTTTCTCTACATCAACAATTATTATACATAAAATAACGAAGAGTCAGTTGATGTCACGTATCCTCAGACAAACAAAAAATGCAAGATTGGGGGTAGCTAGCTGGCGTGACCGCACGACCCACGCCGTCTATGTGAATAAGCGATCGATGCAAGAAATTGTCAGACTTGGATTTTGTTTTTTCAAAGAAAGGTATGTAGCTTCACGTAAGTTATGCAACACGCATATATAGTAAATTTCACGTGCTTTGCACGTCAATAAGAAATTAAATCATGATAATACAAAAATGAATAACTCAATGACCACAACTCTACTGATCAATGTGAAAAGTTGAAACAGTCATTTGTTGATAAGATAAAACCTGAAACAAAGCTGAATTTAAATAATGACGGCTCTTATATTTTTTTTCCAAAGTCTAATGCGCGTGATTGAATCAGAAAAAATTGTAGATGTTACTATAGATGGTACTGTAGCCGACCGATCAATGGCTAGATTTGCTTCTCAATCTTAGTTCAAACTTGGTACACTATAGAAAAATATATATATATATATATATATATATATCCATTTATTACT
This sequence comes from Stipa capillata, assembly GCA_019208055.1. Lineage (NCBI taxonomy): Eukaryota > Viridiplantae > Streptophyta > Magnoliopsida > Poales > Poaceae > Stipa > Stipa capillata. The sequence goes on from JAGXJF010003127.1 coordinate 256,912, forward strand.
ACTATTAAAAAGATTTTTTTTCTAAAGATAGGGAGCGTTATGCATTAATTCCTAGAGTAGATGCGCCACGAACGTCTAAACAGGCACCGGTGTAACATGACATTATGTACTACTATTAATTTTCAGTCTTGATTAACAGTATCTACTACTATGATCTAAACTGTTTATAAATCTACCTATTATATTATTAAATAATAGAAAAAAGCCTCTACACATCCACGTAGACTAAAATATCTACACCATTGATCAGGGTAGGTCTAGATTATAACGGTGGAGATGAATCAGATTGTAACTCCTATTAGGTGGATAAAGGTTACAACTATATTTTCCTATATTAACTTTTAGAATTAGTTTTAAATATAAATTGGCTATTGGATTTCTATACTAGGTGGATAAATAATACAACTCTATTTCCTTAAATATATAAATTCGGAATTAATTTTTAAAAAATTATCATTTGAATTTATATATGAAATTTCACCTAAAACTTAAATACAAAATAAAAGTCAAAATAAAAAATGTAAGTTAGCAGTTATATATATTATGTAGATAAAGAAAACAACAATATTTTTCTAATAGATAAATTTCAGAATTAATTTTAAATAAAAATTAGTTGTTGGATTTATATGTGAAATTCAACATAAAACTAAAATGTGAAATAAAAATAAAATAAAATTAGAAATTTGATTTCCATTTCGATAACATGCAATATGTAGCGATGGAGAACCAATGTCAATGTAACAAGTCAACATGTATGAGCTACTTCTATCAACAGGCAAAGAGGAAACATGTATTAGATGTATCAATATGTATGGGTTTGGTATTATAGGAAAAGAGGTCGATAGGAGTAGAACGGATAGGAATGTGCTGGACAAAAAAAATCACGTCAAGTGTATTATAAGTTGTTCCATTGTGATAAAAAAAATAAGTCGACGCAAAACTACACGGGCATAATCAAAAAAGGACAATCTTTGATGAGGTGAGTGTGAGAAAATGTTTTAGAAATTTTTGATAAATATACACTGATGAAGACATTATTGTTGAGGTCGTGAGATAAGTCATGACACGATAACAAGGTAGCAGATGATCACGCTTCAAAAGAGGTTTGCGAAACAAATAGATGATGGTGCTGAGATGCAGCAAGGCGAGGCTGGCTGTGATACACCCCTGGAGGATGTTTTCAGAGAAGTAGAGTAATTTGATTATGAGGAGGTAAAGGAACCACTGAGGTTTAGGTTCTTATGAAGGAGCTTAATATCACTGCCATCCATGCCACTCTAATGCATGTGAGTCCAAGAGCAGAAGCTGGACACAATGCTTGGGCTTCGTAGGATGTTAGGTCTTGATAGTTTTAACCAAGAGTGGGCTCGAGGATGACGAGAACGTCTACTTTGCCGTTGCTATCGACAAGATGGACATACGGTAAAGACAAGTAAGACAAGCATGTGTGGAAGCCTCTAGAAGTATGACATTGCACTAATCAAATAATGCAACTACAATATGGTTAGTGATGAAGCGGGTGGAGGAAGATAATAAAATGTTTAGATAAGAGCCACCAATGTTTAAATTTAATTTCCAGTGGAAAACTCCTCAGAAAATTATGGGTGAAAAGATATTCACGTAGGTGTGAGGAGGAGTGAAAGAGGGAAGGCTCGAGATTGATACAGAAGTCTATGGTTTTGTATGGTATGCTGGACTTTGAAGCATTAGTTTAATGTTAAACAACAATGTCCGCATCATATTGTCTAATTGTCTATCGACACTAAAGAATGAAAGAGAAACACAACAAAGAGAGAAAATATCACATATAATTAAATAAAATTTACTGTTAAAAGAGTGCTTTCAACTGAACTAAAAAGGCTAACAATCTAACACATTTAATGGAAAGATTTCTACCAAACTCTCATTTTTACTTAAGATGTAATTTTAGCTATAATTTTTCTACATGTTAAATGACACATCAAAGTTAATATACCCACAAATGAAATTAGATAATAGTGGTGAAGGATGATAAATAACTAAAAATAATACTAAATATGACAACATATAATAAAGCTAATAGCGTAAACGTCCGGACCACCGGTTAGTTTGTTTTTAAACCGAAATCGTAAACAGTCGCCGTCACCTGACAGTTCGTAGGTAGGCTCTCCTGGCGTCAGATTTGTTGGTGTTTGCCTGCCATAGAAGCACTGTTCTTGCCACCCAATCTCCAGTGCCTCGCTTTGTCTTAGTCCAAATGCATTACATGGTACGTAGGCCAGCTCCTGTACATGTGTACCCGATCGCCCCCGCTCAGCCATTAAGGGTGCGTTTGGTTGGGCGACTCGGGGTGGATGGGATAGGGCGATCCATTTATACGTGGTGAGATGATCCAGTTTTTTGTTTGGTTGGAGGGGTGGGGTGGTCCATTTTTTTGTTTGGTTAGAGGGGTGAGAGTGGGTGGAGTGAACCATTTTCTTGTTTGGTTGGAGGGGTGAGAGTGGATGGAGTGAACCATTTTTTTGTTTGGTTGGAGGGGTGAGATGGAGTGAACCATTTTTATTTTTTGTTTGCTCCGGAAAGGAAACGCCAGCGTCTCTGGCGTTTGCCTCTCTACTGAAAACAAAAAAAAACAGGGGAGGGGCGGGGCCGCCGGCGGCGGGGAGCAATCGCCGGTAGAGGGAAGGGGATGGCGGCCGGGAGACCACGGAAACGGGATGGGGGCAGCGCGGGGAGTCCATTCCCGTGGTCACCGGAGTGCGGCGGTGCTCCGGTTGCCCCGGCGACGAGCGCAGGCGGCGGCGGCGGCCTCGCGTGGGGGCGGAGCTAGGGCAGCGGAGGCGGGATGAGCAGCACGGCCGGGGGCCGACCGGCGTCGGTCTGGGCTCGGATCCGGGGCGGCACCGGCCGGAGGCGGGACCGGAGACTGGATGGGAGCGGCGGCGCGGTGGCCTGCTCGGCCGGGAGGTGCGGAGGAGGGCCGGCCCAGGCTGGCTGGCCGGCGGCGGGAGCAGGGGCGGAGGACCGGAGCTGGTGGCTCGGCTATGGGGGCGGCAGGACCTTCAGCGGCAGGGCGAACGGCAGAGGTGGCGCGGCGGCGTGGGAGGAGGTCGGGCGGCGGCGACCTGGCCGAGGAGGAGGGGGAAAACCCTCAGGCGAGCGGCGACGCTGGGGGAGACCCGAGCGGGGTTGGGGGCGCGGCGCGCGGGGCGAGCAGAGGGAGGGCTCGAGGGCGGCAGTGAGGTTCCTTGGGGAGCTCAGCTCGGCAGGGAAAGAGCAAGGGGGGCGAGGGCTTCACGTCTTGCGCGCGTGCGGGGCGGCCGTCGGGCCGCGCGAGTCGAAGAATTTGGCCGACTCGTGCGGTCCCGTATTTTGGCACCGAGATTCCTTTCGGGCGGCCGCGCCCGTTGTTCGCCTGCCCAACCAAACGCTGAAATGAGCTTCAAATACGGGCCGCCCCATCCCATCCAGCGGGAGCACCTCAACCAAACGCACCCTAAGTTCTTTCAGTCACTGTAGGCCGGTAAAGTTGTATTCTCATGGCTGTCCAAAGCTGAGCTCGGCCACGCAATTTACCCTACGTAGTTCTGTGGCTGCAAAACCTTGAGAATTTTCAGGCCTGAAATGCACTATGTATACAGCCTCTCAAATACCATGTATGAAAGTGCATATCAAAATCACGAGGTATGAAAGTGCATATCAAAATCACGAGGACCCTAGGTACATTGTGCAGTATGTAATGAGCAATGTCGACATGCATGATCCTGATCCATATTGATGACAAAAGCTGTTAGGCAACGTTGACCTATGCAGCTATGCTAGCTTGTCAGATTATATTACATGCTTAATTAATAACTTAGCTAGCTTCAGGTGTATCTGTGGGGGCGCATTTCTTGGGTAGGTCACACGATTGCGACACGATGTACGTGTTTTCCCTCTGGTTAGCACGCTTAGGCTTTCGTTCTTGCTTTGTTATATCTTCTGTGTGACCGTGTTCATTTTTTGTTCTTTGTCGGATGAGGATAAGAACAACCGGTCGACATTATTCCCCGATATACCACCTTTCTACTGTCACATTACTCTCGTTTTTGCTCTTTTTTTTCCTTCTTTTCTCCTACGTTACGCCTCGTTGATGTCCAATGGAATTAAATCATAATCGGTGTCTTGCGTGATTGACTGCTTACGTTTCTTTCCATGACGTGATGGCACGGAAGTAATTGATTCCATGGCATGAATGAATTTTCTGAATTGTGTCCAAAGACCAAGCTCAAAGTCACGCACGATTTCTTAAATTAAATCACTAAAACGTAGTGGATTATCATTGCATCTCGACGCTGGAGCCACTAACGGCAAGATCTATTAGTAAGATGACACGGTTGGAGAGAATCTGCTTCAAAAAGACACGGTAGAAGAGAAAGGGACACGCACCGTTTTCAATTTCGATTACCTACTTGTTGGTTTCCGGTGGGCAGTTCTGATCCGATCTGGACAACCACCCGTACGTCTAGAATCTCACGGATGCAATAGCTACGTCCAAGCTTCAATTGCCAAATCATGTGGCAGAAGAAGAGTACTGTTAGAGCATCTCTAGCATTTCTCCTAAAACTTCACTTCCTATACCACTCCTTAAATTTAACTCTCTAAAATTTAAGGGTTTAAAAATACTTGCACCTAGTCCTTTCCATAAATTTAACTCCCTATATTTTTTCCTTTGCTATTTTTTTCATCCTTTTGCATACATAAACCCCATATCAACTACATTTGCACAACACATTAATTCAAACATTGATATTTCTAATACACACATTTCAACAGCATTTTAAATTTATTATTTTTAAATTTAAAAATTCAAATTCAAACACAACATATGGTCCAAATGAAGTAAATAAGCCAAATAAAACATGATAAACGCATGATGATGCATGATGAACTATTGCCCATGAAGTTCCCACAAGTGCTCCACAAGATCACCTCGGAGTTGGTCATGAGCTTGCCGGTTCTCGATCCGTCGATGTGCTTCGAGGAATCTCTGGAGCCTGTTTGCTTGATGATGAGGCGTGACATGTGCTCCATTGTACTCGAAGTCCAAGTTCAACGGTTGACCTCTTTCATCCTCTATGATCATGCCCTCCCTCCTTAGCAGGAATGAAAGGAATTCCGGACCAACCTTATAATATCGTGTTCTACTCCGAGGATGTGAATCTGTACATGGCAGATTATTCAGAATTGATACATAAGCACTCGGTATCATAGAATGCTGTCGTGCCCATGTCAGAACGTCAATAGGGAGCCTGATCACCTCCTTGTTGATGGTACTATATGCGGTACGGAATTATTCCTTGGTCCCGACAATTTTGAACTATCACCTGTACAAAGCGATACATCCAAACCATTTTCATCTAATAAACCTTGCTAGCAAGATTAAACGAGACCTCAAACCAATCTTAAAGATGTTCCGTTCCACCTTAACCATTTAAGTTTCTAAAATGTTGGATGATCTGGAATTACTCTCGTACATGCCATATATACCTATTCTGTGAACAATCCGGTGTATATGCGTCTGTACTCGGTACCCCAGAATGCTTTCGTGCTCACCTAGAACGTCAATAGGGAGTCTGGCCAACTCCTCGTTGATGGCACTATGTGTAGTATGAGACTATTCTTAGGTCCCGACAGTTCCTAAATTAATCCCTCTCTAGGCAGTATCTTCAAACTATTTAATTCATATCACCTTATTTCTTTTTTATCTAATAGAAGCATAGTTATCCAAGAATTGCACCTACTCTGTCCTCAAGTAAAGGACATCTTGAGCTCACCCGTCCTCAAGCAAGGGACATCTCAGTTAATTTCTTAGAAAGATTTATCCTTAAGATAATGAAGGCAATTACCATGATCTGTGACCAATTCTCACAGTCGTTATTCTTTCTTTCCGCTCTAAAGTAATCATGACCATACATTTCTTTTACCTTGGAGTCATGTTTTCACCCTCCCTCCCTTGTTCATGACTTGAGTAAGAATAGTTGTTCGTAACAGCTCTTCCCACTCAAACCAACAATCTTGAATTCTGAATCTGCAACATTGACGATCGTCTCTACATCTCTCAGCTACTCTTCTTCCTTATTCTCCCCCTTTTTGGCCAGGTGTAGAGCCTCCTAAAGCCAAATGCGCTGTGGGAGAGGTTAATCTTTAAGATAATAATCAAATCTGGTTTCCTCATTCCAAAACTAGTGTAAAAGATGATAAGTGATCCCGCCTTATCCCTATCGACAACTTGGCCAGAACAACACCATCGAAGACTTGCTGCAAGCTGAACACCTCTTTCTCTCTCCTTTACCGTAGGAATCTCGGGGCGAGATTCTTTTAAGGGGGGTAGGTTTTGTAATACCCACTTTTTATCTTGTGATTTAAGTCATGCATTTCATCCAGCATACATGTCATCATCCTTGTATCAACGTTGCATAAAATGAAGTGTGGAAAACTTACATATATAGCTTAACTAAAAATTGGTGCAAACTGACTAGCTAACCTTTCAATCTATGAACCATGACCCTAATATAATCCAAACCTGGTTTATTTGCCTCCCCAGTCCTTATACCATCCCTCGATAGGACCTGGAAAATTTCATCCAAAATATTAGGCCTTACCAGCTCAAATGGAGTATTTGAATTCAAATTCCTAAAATGGCAGAACTGTAGGTAAATTCTTAGGCAATGTTTCTTTGGGTGAAAAATTCTAAAAATTTATATTTGGCCATGGATTTGGGTGCCCTAGCTACATATAAATTTTCAAAATTTTTGGAAACATTTATGGCCTAGCTACAGTTTAAACCCTCTTTAGGGGTAGATTTGAATTTGAATTTAAAAACAGGTCCAAATATTTTCAAATAATATCAAAATTTTACAGTGGTCTCTATATGCCATTTTGTAGGTTGTGTAAAAATTTTAGATTTTTCCGAGCTGGTTTGGATGCTCAAATAATTTTTGTTAAGTGGTTCTGTTGCTGCCGGAGGTTCGGTCCGGAACCTCCGGGATGCACCTCCGGGCTGATTCCGGGTGGATTCCGGGTGGATTCCGGACGATTTTCTGGGGTTGTCCAGAGAGGTTGGGCGATGGTGTTGTTGGTGCCGGAGGTTCGGTCCGGAACCTCCGGGATGCACCTCTGGGATGATTCCGGGTGGATTTCAGGCTGTTTCGGGGTTGTCCAGAGAGTTTGAGTGATGTTTCTGTGCAGGCCGGAGGTTCGGTCCGGAACCTCCGGGATGGACCTCCGGGATGCCCAACACAGCAGCCAGCCCCTTTTCTTTTTCCCCATTTCTGTTTCTTAAATCCCCAAACCGATTCCTCCAAGGCAGCTCCTCACCAGCACCTCACCTGCCCTTTCTTCCTCCTTGGAGCAGCCCACCATGACTTCTCCTCCCTCCAAAATCCCATCAAAAAATCTAAGGAACTAGTTTATACATGTTATGCCATTGGATTCACCATTTCCAGATCTCCTCATCTCTCCAAGAAACATTTGCATGCACAGGGCTTTGGCTGCCCTCTCCAACGAGCCACCGTGCCTCCACGCCCCTGCTCCCCCAGCTGCCGTTGCTGCTTGCTGCGTGCTGCTGTGCTGCTGCTGCCGTGGCAGCCCCTCAAGAGGAGAAGCTTGGCTGGGAGGAAGAAGAGAAGAGGAGGAGCTCAGCCAAGAGGAAGAGAAGAAGGGAAGGAGGAGCAAGAGGAGAGCCATGGCCAAGAGGCTTGGAGCAGCCATGAGCAGCCAGGAGAAAGAGAGAAAGAAGAAGAGATTAGAGAAGAAAAGAAAAGAGAGAGGATTTCACGATTTTCATCGGGCTCATCTCAAATTTGAGATTCACGCTGCAAAGGTATGCCCCAATTAATCCCTAGATGAGTGTGGATTGAAGAAATTTCAAGATTTGAAGATTGGGGGTTAGTTGCATGTTTGGAACTAGGTCAGTGAGCTTAATCTGAAAACTGCTACCAAACCATGCAAAATTCCGAGTTGGTCCAATGGAAGAAGTTGTGGGATTCATCCTAAGCTTTCCAATGCCACCGAGTTTGCCCCAGTCGGAGCTATACATCAAAAGTTATGGGTAAAATACTGCTACTAGTATGCTGATCTTCGAGGGCTGAGAATTGTTAGGTGCAATTAAGTGGCCTTAACGATGAAATTGAATTCTGAGGTGAATAACAAAGATGTTGGAAATTTGATTCAGATGTCTGTAGGGAATTCATTTGCCTAATTTGGATTTACCGGGTTAAAATTACATAAATAACAGTGAGAGATTGATCTTGATGATTGGATCAATGAGCAGATTTAGTATTTTCAAATCTGGTGTTAAATGGTGCAGAATTTTCAGTTTCCCCAAAAAGGTAAGATTTAGATTATGTTCATAGTTTTCCAACAGTATATCATACGCGTGTTTACGATCAAGGGTGTGAAAGTTATAGTCTAACCAAGATTCCTGTCCGGCTATAGTCTAACCAAGATTCCTGTCCGGCAGTTTTTAACCGGTGTGGATTTCTGTTTAACCGTTTTGGGGCAAGATGGAGATAGAATTAATCTTATATGAAAGAGGTTACATGCATGTTATAGTAGCTGGAGGTTCAGACCCAAATTGTTAATTACGGCATTCTAATTATTTACCCATACATGTCATCCTTATGAAATATATTGAACCCTAAACTCCATCTTAGGGATAGTGTACCTTATTTTAATCTTTAAGAACGTAATTTGCACTTTAGAATGCCATCTACCTCTTATGCATGCCACTACAATGATTTGAAATGTGCATCATATTCTAGTGGATTGAACCCTCATATCTAATTACAAAGTTATTCTTTTCTCCTTAGTCGCATATTCGAAACCATGCATACATTGTTAGGACGATAACTTAAGTTCTACAAATCAAAATTGATTAATTCTTGTTGCGTTAGTTTCCTAACATCCAGAGGATACTTTATAAATGCATAAGCATGTTTTTATCATCAATGCATCATGCCCCTCTTGCGGTTATTCATTGTTACTTCCCTTATCACCGCGTGAACATCACCGGAATCTCCGTTATAGGCTTATCTGATGGCAAGTCTCGGTCACTTGGAGCCTTGCAACCTCCGAGTGAAGAGCACTTGTTATTCCCATGGTGGATGTATTGCCGGTAACGGTTCGAGAGATTGATTGAAAATGCTATTTGTGATGGATCGATGATCAAATTGGGGTGTGGGCTGCCCCCGAATGAACTGGAATGATGATATTCATTTTGCTAGGTTCATACCTTGATTGATGTGAAATCTAGTCTGAAGGTTAAATTCCATATAATCCATTATGTATGTTCGGTTATTATCTCTTTGTTATTGCTACAATCTGAACTTTAATTGTGTAGCTTATGTTCATCCTATCTCTTGTATGCAACTTAAACTGGATGTAAATTGTGAACCTTCACCACTTGTCAACCAGGATTAATACCATGCTTTAATTAGTTGATAAGCAATGTCTTGCGAGTACAGTGGTTGTACTCACCTAGGTTTATCCTAGGCAGGTTCATGGAGCATTTTGGAGTTGACGTTCGCTGCTTCGGTTTACCACTTTCGGCTTCGACTCCTTGGAAATTTTGTGGGCTGTTTTGAGGTGGTTTCCCCACCACCTCGGGTGTTTTACCGTTGTATTCACTGCTTTTTTTTGCAATTCGAAAACCTGTATTCAGCCTTCGAATTGTAGATTATGACATATGTATCTGTTAACTCCTTCTCAATAGAGTTTGAGCTGTGATATGAAGTTGTTACCTGTGATCATCCATATACAGTGCGTGTATGTTTGAAGTATATGGAATCGATCGTAAAGGGGTAATGTTTTCTCTTAGTGTTCGCTCGGCGAAGTGTTTCCGGTTGAATGACCTGCTAGCTGAGATGCAGTGCCGGCTAGGCAGGATGTGGACAACCGTACCGGGCCTTCGGGTGACCCACTAGCCTTCGGGTTGGGTTAGGATGTGGGTGCGGCCGTCGGGCTCCTCCGATGTCAATTCGCTTAGTGGGCTTAAGAGCGGCGTTAAACCTTTACTAGATTAGGAAATTGTATGTGGTTCTGGGAAGTTTAGTCGCTTCCGGCCGGCTTGACCAACAGTGAAGGCATATGACGATTGGTAAGCGTATGGTGTGTTGGTCAGGTGTCGGACCACTCCGCTTCGGTGTGCGCGACATAGGTACCGTGCCACCGGGCCGACTGCTCCCTCGGTCCTTGGCGATTATCCGTTCCCTTAATCATATGTAATTCCCGGGTCCGTGACATCCGCAAAGACCACCCAATCCCTAACCATAGCACGAGATGGCAAGCGTGGAGGCAACTACGAGGGCCAGCTAGAGGCCGTGAAGCCTATCACCTTCACCACAAGCGGTAGCCGGAGCCTGCGAGGAGAACCCTAGCGTGAGCAACTGGAGCTCATGATGTCCGCCGTCTTCATTGTGAGGTGGTAGTAGGAGCTCGTGAATCCCGTCTTCTTCACCACGAGGCAGCAGTCGGAGCCCGTGAGGCGACCATGGATGCATCCAGCCCCGCATCCCCTTCAGTGTGAGTTTCTTAACTCCTGTGTACATGCATTAGCTTCGGGTTCAAGTTTGATAAGTACGTTGTTCTCCCCTTGTATAGGATGAACATGGGAGATTTGCTTGGGTCCGATTTGTTTAGGCTAGAGATTAAAATTGAAGGGTTTAGCACTCAACATTCGTCGGGCTTGAAGTCATACTTCAAGGGCAGAGTTCTTAAATGGGTTGTAGACCATCATCATTTAACAGTGCATGCGCTACAGTCAGATTTAGCCGAAGTTCTAAAGTATGGTGTTAATCAGAGTGCTCATATCTGGTTGTTTGACAAGAACCATTGTGATGACGTCTGCCTAATCCATGACGCACAACTTCCTGCTTTGTTTGATATGTATTATCCTCAGAAATTTGTTGATCTCTCTGTGAAAGTCGTTAACATTCCTAGTGGTAACATGCAACCAGAAGCAGGAGCATGTTTGGAACAAATCTCAATAGCAGAACACACTAAAGAGACCAACGAAAGCCTGAATTTAATAGTCTCGAACGAAACAGAATGTGTAGATGTTTGTGTACAGCCAATCTCCAATCCAGAAGCAGAACCAATACTATTTTCAGAGCTTCAAGAACAGCCTGTACTTGAACCAGAGCCTCAAGAACAACCAGCAGCAAAACCAAATGAAACAGTAGAGACTGATCCTTTTGATAATGAGGAGGAGTATGTAGGTGTTATTGATGAGCATCTATATGGTAACAATCCTATGGATATTCCTTCTCTTGAGATCTTCACAGACTTAGCAGATACTGACTTGCCAGAGGTGCCTGTAACTGATGATGATCCCAGTGAACTGAAAGTTCAGGATGACCCACTGAACCCAACAATTGAAGAGGGGGCTTTATTTCCCAACATGGTTGCTTTCAGAAAAGCCATTAGGCACTATGCCATTAAGAATGACTTGAGTTTGGGGACTTGAGGACAGATACAACACGATTCATTACTAAGTGTTCTGATAAGGATTGTCCATGGTGCATACATGCTTCTAGGCTACAAGATGGGTGTACTATTATGGTAATTGGCTCTGCTTGTTATGCATAACAGTTGATCTTCGATGTAATCTTACTTGGTCTTAATATTGTTTTGCAGATCAAGAAGCTACCATCTGTAAGACCCTAACTTTCTGAAACCTAAAAATTAGGGCCAACAAAAACTTTTGATAATAATGCTGTTTAAAAGTACACCATAATAAAACTTTTATTCAAATCATGCTTCTGTTCAAACCCTAAAGCAAGGCAATCAAGACCTCTCCCCTCCGTTCCGGTTCCCTTGACCTCTGCTTTGTCGAAACCCTGTCCGGCAAGTAGTTCAAACCTTGCCTTACACCTTGTCTCTGAACGTGGCTACTCGCCCTTGCAATCTCGCCACAAATACACCTTCGGCATCCCTTTTCCCTCCCTCCTCGTCGGTGCAACCTAAATCCACACCTGCCGCTAAGTGCCCCCACGGTACTTTTGCGAAATTGAAACATATACACATCTTAAATCTTTTCCGAATGACCTAATCTTTTGCCACCAACTTCAATATGACCTATCTCGAGTATGTGCAAAAATATACTGCTTTTAAAAATACGCACATGCGCCAAATCCTAATTCATCCTCCGGATATACGGGTCAAAACCCTAATTCATCGTTCGGCTCTGCCACAACCCCATACATATACATATGCATATCTCAGTGGCAGCATTCAAACCCAACTCTCTGTAACATCGCAGGCCCATTCCGTCCACATACAAACCCCATATACGTTGAAAATTCCAAGTGTATATATACATATACACTCCGAACCCTAACTTATTTTCTCGGTAAAACCTTTTACCACATGACCAAGAAAATATCCTCAGCTAACCCACCATGGTTATCTCTCCTTTTACCAGGTGACCTCCGAACACTTTCTCATTTCTACTATGTTACCAAGCCGGGAGATAAAGTAATCGTCCCGTTACATTTCAACCAAATAATTGTTTATCCTTTTTACTATAGTCAACACCCTTTTTACCGTTCGCCATACCTACCCATCGCTCGGACACGAGCGTTATGTCAATCCATGTGCATGTATATGTGTACATATCCTCCCCAAACCTGTGCCACCTTTTCTCCCTCCTTCTTGCTCACTGCACCTCCTCCCAGCACAAACCCTGCACTGTACCAAGCTGCCCAGGTGCTCTTTTCTTTTCTCTTCTTATCCTAAAGCCAAACCAGCAGCTCGTACTGGTTTTCCCTTCCTCCATAATGGCATGCTGAGTTGCCACGCATCATCTTTCCCCAAACATCACCAGTCAGCTTCATCCCTCCCTTCCTTATTACCGCAACTGCTCCCTCCTACCGAGTAATGCCTTTCCCTGCATGCAAGCCACTCCCAGCTGCGTCTCTCTAATTCTACTCCAGCAAGCAACCCCACCTCCCTCCCTAATTCCTTTTCTTTATCAGTCCAGCAGCATGGGAGCTGCCCTCACTCCTTCCCTTGCTCACACATGTGCTCCACGCCACCTTTCTTTTCTCCCTTGTTTTCCATTTGTTAATTGCTAGCTCCTGCTCTCCAACTCCCTCACTGCCGCACCACCACAGCAGCAGCTACATCAGTCAACCATCCCATCTTTTCTTTCTTATCCCCACTCCTTTTCCTTTGCTCTTTCCTCAAGCACGACATGCAACACCACCCATTCTCCATTCATAGCAATTGGCAACCAGTTTTCCTGCAGCTAAAGTACAAGTGAGTTACCCATTGACTCCCCTTCTCACTCTCAATACTTTACTGACCAGACCAGCAAACCAGGACCATTTCTCTTCTCCCCTGCATAGCAACAACTCTTTCTTTTCCTGCCATGCATGTGCTGCTGTATGCCTTCTTTTAACACAGCACCTACCAAGTCAACTGCTCCCTTTCCTTGTGTCCTTGCCCCCATTTTCTTTACTCCATCTCCCTCTAAGCTGCTTTACACGTCCACTCCCCAAGCTGCAAGCAACAGCCATGAGCTCAGTCATTCCCTGGAACAGCCACTCCACCCAAGCAAGCTCTACACGCCACCTTTTTCTTTCCCTCTCATCAAGTACAGCAGCAGCACAGCCGACCAGGCTTTTCCTTCACTCTATTTTCTAACTGAGCAGTCCTAACCTCCCCACCTTTCTTTCTCTGACCTGAGCAAGCCCATGCCGAGCAGTCCCAGCAACAACCAACCTCCTTTATTCTTTGCCCTGGCTTCCTCCTTGCTCCTTGCCTCGCAACCAGCTGAGTTCTTCACCAGAGCAGCCGAGCTCTAACTCTTCTTCACCAAGCAGTGCCACCTTTCCTCTGTCCACAGCAAGCTACGCCACCAAGCTCCCTCACACCTCACCATTTTTCTCCTCCCCTCTGAGCTGCCGTAGCCTCACTTCTCCTAACCCGAGCTGCTTCAAGTTCTGCCCTAACTCTCCTAGTTCCCATTTTCTTTCCACGCCAGGAATTTCTCCCCACCATTTCCCCCCTTCCCGAGTAGCCCAAGCCCTTGCCGCTGCTCCTCTTTCCCCGCCGTGACAGCTCAAGTCGTTGCCGCTGCCTCTCACTGATTGCCGCAGCAAACTGCCACCCTCCCTTTCTCCTCCCGCGGCATACCCTTCCTCCATCGCGGCAGCTACCGCGCCCCCTAGCCCCTACCACGGCAGCTTGCGGCAACCCTGCTGCCACCATTTTTCTGCCGCGGCAAGTTACTGCCGCTGTCGCCCAGCTCCTACCGCGGCAAACCAATGCAACCAAACCCTCTGCCGCGGCAGCCCACAACCCTGCCGCAGCTGCCCATCTCCTGCCATGGCAAGCTGCCCCACTACCACTTTCTCTGCCGCGGCAGCATTTTTCCCACCGCGGCAGCCATTTTTCCACCGCGGCAGCCCATGGTAGCTGCCTCTGCAACCCCGCCTCGCCGCGGCAGACCCATTTCTCACCGCGGCAAGCTATGCCTCACCACGACAAGCCTTTCCTCGTCGTGGCAGCACTGTGGCAGTACCGTGCCACGCCCCTGCCGCAGATGCCACGCTCCTGCCGCAGCTGCCATGCCCTGCCGCAGCTGCTGCCTAACCACTGCCGTTGCCGCCAAACTCTTGCCGTGGCAAGCCATTGCCATTTTGCCCCTGCCACAGCAGCACAAAGCCGCCTTTGCCACCTCCACCTTTTCCCTTGCCGCGGCAAAGCTCTGCCGCAACTCCTTTTTCTCTGCCGCGGCAATTGCCACGGCCAATTTGCCCTGCCGCGACAGCCCGTGGCAGCCATTGCCACTGCCACACTCCTGCCACGGCAGCTAAAGGCTGCTGCCGCACCACCATTTTCCCTACCGCGTCAGTACCGTGGCAACATTTTCTCCGCCGCGGCAGCCCTTCTCCTGCCACGGCAGCCCACGGATTGCCGCGGCAAAGCCTCTGCCACTGTCGTGTCACTTTTCTCCGCCGCGGCAGCCATCGCACTTCGCCACAGCTGTCGTCTTGCTACCCCGTCAACCCCATTATGGTTCCGGTGTTCGACTAAAATTAAAATCTATCTAATGACACCGATTTCATAATTCTTGTAATTATTTAAATGTCAAGTTTAGAATCGATTTATTTATGAGCATGTTATATATATATATATATTCCTTTAGTATGGTTAACTTGGTTAATCCCTTGTCGCAATAAAATACATCATGCCATGTTAGTTTCAGTATATATTTGTTTTCGAAATCTTTTACACCCTAATAACAAAAGAGTTTTGAAAACCCTAGCATCCTTCTAAGAGCGATGCATGGTTTCAAATGTGGCATAAGTGTATTTTGGTTCTTAAATGGTTCTTCCTCGCACCGTTGGTGATTCGCTGTTTTTCTCGACGTGTAGTTGCGACGCGGCGGTACCTCACGCGCAGGATTCCCGATGTTGTTATATCAAGTTTGCGATCGACTCAGCCGATAACGCCAGGCAAGCTCTCCGCCCTTGATCATGTTGTAACCCAGGGTTACGAAATATTATTTTAATTTCGAAACATGCATGCTATGTTTTATAATTGTTATTTTATGTAGCGTAGCTATGCCAATGTTTAGAAAACCCTAGTCCGACCCTAAACTCCTTGTAGCCCTAAGGACTTTATATTCCGGAAATATTACCGGAAAAACTTAGGGTAGAGAATAGACATATACATATATACATGCTTAATCCTGCCGTAGTAAAATTAGGGTTTTAAAAAGGAAAAATGATAACACCCCACTTTTCATGTGGTGAACTTTTGAGAAACGGACCGTCGTGTCCAGAGGTGTATGAAGGTAGCATAGCCATGGGTTGGTATGTTTTACCGTAAATGATTTTGTGAAACCGAGCTGAAAATGGAGAAGATTTTGATCGGTAATGAAGGGTGAGAGCAGGGAGTTTGTTAAAGAGCGAGGTAAGGCCCGTCGTGGTTCTCGCTGCCCGTTTACGGGAGTGGTGTGGAGTCCTTCTCGGATCACTTAAGGACCGATCTTAAGTGCCGTTTGGCCAAGTCTTACAGTACGTCCACATGTCCTTTGTGGGAAGGACTTGACATAGTACCCGGTCTGAACTAGCATGAACCCGTGGACAGTTAGTAGAGTGCAGATGGGGTAGTGTAACCCCTGTAGAGAACAAATACAGCAGTGTAGCGAGGCATTGTTCGCCACAAAGTTGGAACACCAACCTCCTTGTAGCGATGATACTGACTCAAGCTAGGTTTGGGACATGTCCTTCTGGCGGGTTCATGGCTGGGTTCACACTGGCGAAGAGTCTCGTTGTACTAGCTCTGGTAGTATACTGGGCCCGGTATGCCTAGGGTGACCTACATCGTGTGGGTAAAGCCGTACCACCTCTGCAGAGGGTTAAAACTATTCGAATAGCCGTGTCCACGGTCATGGACGAACTTGGTCGGGCCACACTAAAGTAGACTGGCTTTCAAAGTCAAAAACATGGGTTATGGGTTTAAGGACGCGATCCGCCGTGTTCGCAGGGTGACTTGAGAATGCCCGTCGTGGCAGAATGAGTGAAGAAGGGATTTCCCCGTGGACTCGGGCAAACCCTAGAATCCCCGTAAGTATGAGGTGAGCTGTGTCTCCCTGAGGAACCGGGTGATTGTCGTTGGTATCCCCGTAAGTACGAGGTGAGCAGTGTCTCCTTGTGGAACCGGGTGATTGCCGTGTTTTCGTTGGTATCCCCATAAGTACGAGGTGAGCTGTGTCTCCCTGAGGAACCGGGGGAATACCATGCTTTGCCGTTGTAGCGGAAAGCACAGAGATGAACTCCCCGTTGTAGTGGGTAAAGCGATTCAAGCAGGTACCTTATCTCGCTGCGTCGAGATGTTTTGCTAAAATTGCTTTTACATCTATTTACATATATTTCAAATACAAACTTACTTTCTCGCACAATATGAAACCTAGGATAGAGCCAATTTCTTGAGAATTCCCTTGCATGCATATATCGGTGGTAAACTCCCTAGCGGAGTGCTTGCGAGTACATTCAATGTACTCACCTGGCTTGTTGATTTGGCCAGACCGAAGGGTGACCGTTCGAAAGCAACGACGGTACCCGCAAAAACTAGGGCGAACCCCCAGTCAGTTGCCTGTTGGGAACGGCATATTGATGGGCTCATCACTGCTCGATTTTCCGCTGCAAGATTTCTAGCCGTTGGGCTAAAGGTATAGTTATTCGATCTTGAAGATCGGATTACGTATTCTATTCTAATAAGTGCGTGTATGATTTTGATACACAGGTTAACTTGTGGGTATCGGCTACTGATCCAGGGACCGGTACCGTAAACACAAGGGCTTATCCGGCCTTAAAACCGGGTATGCCACACCATCTCAGCACACCTGTCTTAGTACCAAATTGCTAGAGGGCAAAATGGCTGTAGATGGACACAATTGGCTTTATTATGTAGCTTATGGGGTCTTCGACAGTGAGACCAATGACAATTGGGAATGGTTTATGAGGCAACTCCACAATGCAATAGGGTCTCCACCAGGTCTTGTGATATCATCTAATGCTTGCAAAGGGTTGGAAGTAGCTGTAGAGAAAGTATTTCCTAATGCCGAGTGTAGGAAATGCATGAGACATTTGTATTCCAATTTTATGAAGAAATTCCATGGTAGTGTGTTCACTGAAAACTTGTACCCTGCTGCAAGTACTGCCAGTACACAAAAATTTAGGTATCATATGGAGAAGATAATGGCAGCATCACCAGAGGCTATTGAGTATCTAGAGAAGTACCATCCAAGACTTTGGTATAGATGTGGTTTTGGAGAAGATAGCAAGGTTGATTATGTCACAAACAATATTTCAGAGAGCTTCAATAATCAGATCAAGGAATTGAAAGGTCTGAATGTATGTGAGCTCATGGACCGAATAAGGCAGCTGATCATGGAGAAATTTCGTCTCAGAAGACATTTAGGCAGAGAAATGAGTGGTAAAGTGTTACCAGGGGTTCTGAGAGAAATGAATGCACTAAGTAAAGAACTGAAAGGGAATGCTAAGCCAAGTAGAAGTGATGATTTAGAAGGAGAGGTGACCATATTTGACAAAGACAATATTGAAAGGAGGTATATTGTGGACTTAAAGAAGTGGACTTGTTCCTGCAGACACTGGCAGATCTCTGGGAAGCCTTGCCTTCACACTTTAGCATTTATTTGCTCTCTGAGAGGACTAAAAATAGAAGACTACTATATCCATGAGTACTACTCTGTGCAGAGATTCCAGGCAGCATATGCTGGGGTGATTCCATCAATGACAGATAGGACACAATGGCCACATGTTGATTAAGGATTCAAGGTACACCCCCCTGTACAACAGAAGAGAGTGGCAGGTAGGCCTATGACTGTTAGGATTAGAGGCTTCATGGAGCCTTTGAGAAGAACTGTAAAGTGCAGAAGGTGTAAAGGATTGGGCCATCACCAAAGAACATGTAAACATCCAGAACCAGAGGCTATTGATGGAGGAGTTGAGGAGGAAGCTGGGGAAGCACAAGTAGCCACCAGAGTCAGGTAACACAAATTATATCATGTTTTGCACATGTACATCATAATTTCATGCCTACATTCTTCATGTTTTGCAGGACCAAGAGCCAATCAAAATCTCCACGTAAATCTCCAGCAAGCACACAAGGAGAAAAGAAGCAGGCTGTGACTTCACCAAAAGAGAAAAAGGGAAAAGGCATTGTGACTTCACCAGCAAAAGGGAAAAAGCGAGCTGCAGCCATAACTAAAGCTTCAGCAAAAGGGAAGAAGAGGGCTGCACCAAGCACTACTATTTCTGCACCAAGCACAATATTGAGCCTCAAGTTGGAGCCAAAAGGAAGTTGACTGAATGGATTGTTGCTCAGGAGTAGATGTGAAGTTGAAATGTCTTTTGCTTGTGGTGAACTTGTTGTTCAGTTAAGCCTAACATTAGATGCTTATTTTTCTTTTGGTGAACTTATTGATCAGTTGAACTTGTCTATGGTCTATGGTCAGTTGGTACTTACTGTTAATGGTGGTTTGTCTGGTATTACATTCGCATGACTGCATCATCAGTGACCTTATGAAGTTGTCGCTTATGGTAATGCTTATGATTGTATTTCAGAAAAACGTTGTACAAGATACATATGCACACTAGGGCAATATAAAGTCCATGCCGACAGCCCTATCAACATAGATTAACACATGAGTAAATAGATGTTATCAATTGGTTCACAATGACTAACTTGCTTGGTGCAGTGCAAATGCCAAGAAAATTTGCACGAATTTCAGGTGCATTGCACCAGTTCCACTACCCAACTAGCCAACTACAAGATTCACACTGAACAACCCAGAATCTTTTCTGTTGCATTTATTCTCCAGAGTAATCATGAAAAAAGAAGTCAAGGCTAGACCAATTAACAAGAACCGGCCATAGCCCATAATAGCCAATCATCTGCCATCACAATGAAAAGAAGGGAGCTTCTTCGCACACCAATAGGAGACTGCAACCAATCCAAAGGGCAACTTCAATCATCTACACAAGATAATACCAGATTCCATCCAAGCACTGATAAGCCAGATGCTTCTAAACAGCCTGCTCTTTTAGAGCTCTCAATGCTGGTATAGTTCTTAACATCACAACACAATTTTCACATCTCAGAAAGATCAGCTTCATCTATGTCAAAGCCAGTACCATAGCTTAACATCACAACACAATTTTTCAGCCTACAATAGCATCCATACAGAAGACAATCTGCTACATCACAACACAATTTTCACATCTCAGAAAGATCAGCTTCATCTATGTCAAAGCCAGTACCATAGCTTAACATCACAACACCGTTTTTCAGCCTACAATAGCATCCATACAGAACACAATACAACTTGGATAGTTATGCTAGTTGAGCAGTTCTACCTCTAGAATTGCTTCTTTATGTTGTCTCCGGAATCATCACTATCGAATTCAATCCCCCAGTCTTCATAGTGCTCCCAAAAATCTGGTACATCACTATGATCACTTTCATACTCCTTAGGGATAATATCATCAGGGCCAAGGTCATCTTGGAGCTCCTCTTCCTCAGGTACTATTAGTTGGCTTTCAAGCAACTCCTTTGACTGCGACCCAACTCGATCAAGGGCGATGGCAAGTTGTTCTATTTGATGCAGCACAAGGCTTATATTGCTTGAGCGAGGAGAGGACGTGGGAGAATAATTATCTAAGGCTAACTTCTTAATAGCGCTAGCTATCCCGTCTATTTCATTAATTGTCCATGCCCAACCTTGATTATTTATCTTAGCTTCGTTATCCATCAGCGGTACCAAGCACTGCTAAATCTGCACCAAGCACAATAGTTTAACATGAATGGAATATAATCAGCACAGTAGCTATATGCTAATAGATGTGATGCAGAACACAGCTAGCTCTCCCGAACCAAGAATGTACCATCATGTGTAGCTAAATCTTTCCCAACCAGTAGAAAATGACACATGAAGTAGCTTAAAAATTCCCCAACCCTAAATCTTATCATTGACTGCACATCTTGCTTTTTGTCGTCTCATCTTGCAAATTCCCCAACTACTACCGGTGTCATGGAGAGGGGGAGAGGCGACGAAGACCTAGGGGATTCAGAACGGGAGGGGCAGCAACGACGTGGCGGCGCGGGATGGGGGGCGACGCGAACGTACCTCCGGACTGGCCTAGGGGATCCAGTGGATGGACGACCTGAGCGGCGGGGCCAACGGACGCAGCGGCAGCTCCGACGAACTGCTCCTGGGAGGCCTCCAACGACGACCAACCGCTTGCCAGAGTGAAACTATCCTTCCGAGCTAGCCTTCAGAGGACGATCGAGCTGGTCGGGTGCGACAAGACCTCATAGGCGGAGCTAACAGGGGCATTTTGATCCCATGTCTACATACGGTGTGAGATACGGGGCTGTATTTCACCGAAATTGCCCCAAAACAGTAGTATTTCAAAACAGTAGTGGCATTTATCGAAATGCGAAAATAGTAATGGCAGATCTCGATTTTGAGTGAACCCCAATGGCATATATCTAATTTTCCCTATTTAATAAGGAAGTAGAAGCCCACGTGCTCTGATGCGCATGGTAGTATCATAGTACAGTACTGAAGACTCAAGTCATCCAGGTATTAGCAGAGAGCCAGAGACTGAACCTGCCCGTGAAAATGCAGTAGGTTCACTCTGAACACTGGAAACTTTCAGCTCTTCTTCCAGCACAGTAGGCCGAACGACCATCTGTTTCACAGAATCTCAAGAGGAGATCACAGTCGACTTTTTTTAAAATATTATTTTTTTATTCTAACATTTTAAAAAGAATACCGCATTCAAAAAAATTGCAAATCTGTCCTCAATCGCCACGCGTTGTGGCGATTGGGTGTAACCGCCACGGGCCGTGGCGATTGGAGCCTACCGCCAGCGCCACCGACTATTCAATGTGGAATCGCCACCCCGTATGGCGGTTGCGTCCCAATCACCATAGCTGATGGCGATTGCCCAGTAATCGCCACTGAGGATGGCAGTTGGTGCCAATCGCCACCAGCCATGGCGATTACGACCTCTGGTGCTATAAAGCTGACCAGACAGACATCCTCCTTTAGTTCTTCCTCAAATAGGTGACCTTCCTGAGCAGACAGTTTTAGTTTGAGGGAAGAAGTAGTTCACGGATGGATAGCGACGATGGAAGTAAGTTTCGTAATTTTTTTCCCTGCTCATATGCATAGAAACATTGAGATCTACAAGTTGTGTTTTCTGCCACATTAAATTTTTGTGCAAATTGATAGATGTCAGTGATGTTGTCTGGACCGTGAGAATAGACTACGAATTTCTTAGAGCTGCGGAAGATAGGAGGTACGCTTGTAAAATTCTTTGTTCGCAGATCTTCGAGGAAGTTCATACGCGTTGGATTGGAGAGGTGTTAACGAGAAGGGGTTTCCCTGGACTTACCTACAAGCAGGTGCATAAGTGTTTGAGAGAGTTCCAAAAGATGTGGGAGAGGGTGAGCAAGCTCAGAAAACTACCCGGGGCGAAGTATACGAAAGACGATTTTTCGGGAGGAACGATAAGTATCCCCAAATCTCAGTATAATAAGCACACAAGGGTTAGTACAATTCCTTCGTACAAAGTTCGTAAGCATTTTCATGTACCGTTTACGTTTATTAGATCACATTCTTGGTGTGTAGGCACATCCGAAGGATGTAGGGTTGCTCAACTGCAGGATCGCAAACTTCGGCCATGTGGACCGATTCTGGAGAGACCCATTTGCTAATAGGAGACACTTAATGAAGACAACATTTGAAGAAGATGAACGCAGAGTTGTTGGACTCCTCCTTTGCCAAAACATGGGCGCACATCCTAAAAATATGTTGGATCATCGAAAGATAAATGCGCATCCAGCTCATCGAAAAAGGTGTGTACCGAGTGCTCGTCGAGTGATGAGGACTTTTCGAAGGTGTTTTGCTTCAAAGCCCCCGCTCCAGGGCTCTTCGCAAGTGATAGCGAAGATGACTTCATGTAGTTATATTAGAAGTGGTAGCGAATAGTTGCTTGTGCTATCTATGGTATTTGTAGCCAACTATGAATGTGGTTGTGTAATGTGGCTTTGTAACATATGTTTATGTAATCGGATTTGGATATTAATATGTTAGTCTACTCTGAATCGTTGATCAGTATGTAATAATATGTAGTAGTGAATAGAAGAAATAGAAGTCCACTATTTAATACAATACAAATTTCCCGTACAATAAAATGTACTAAAAGAAAGGATAACACGAAAGTGATCTACGTGCCTAGCCTCGTCGTCCCCTCTTCCTGATCAGTGACGGTGAGTACCTCGGCCTAGGCTGCCCCGCTCCAGCGCTACGAGCCCTACCCACCTCCTCGTAGTCCTGTGTATCCCGCGTCGGCAACAGTGGCTGAGTCTGCTACGTCGTGCTGGACTGCCCAAGTGGAATCAACTCGTCCACTCCTCGTCGAAGGTGAAGCCGTGAGTGTCAAGACTATCGAGGAGGTAATCAAACGGACTAGCTGGTGCTTGAGACGGCACATGATCTATATATAACCGGAACTAATCAGCACAACAACGTAAGCAAATATGGTTTGTACGAGATGAGAATTGTTTTACCTTGGCGACTCATGAAGAGTGGGGACACACTTTGTTGCCACGCAGAACCACCTGCCTCCGTGGGCCCCAGCGGCTGAGAGGTGCGAAGCTAGCGGTGCCTCGTCTGTGAAGGACATGGTGGTCTTGTTTGTTGGAAGCTACTAAGATCGACAGAACCAGACTCATCTGTACGGATGGTACCAACACCATAGTAAACTACAAATTCTACTAGTTCTGATATTCCTACCATCCGAAACATAATCGTTTAACCTATGCAGTCTAAGATCTAAAATTATATAGTACAAGTGAGTACATCTAAATTTCTACTCGATTTTGGGGCAGTCGCCACCATGCCTCTAAATCCGCCGCCCACCGACATCTCCACCCCTAACCTTAACTCTAAAATTATACTCTAAAATTATATAGTATTATTCATAAACATGCGCAAAATAATATTCTACTCGATTTCTATATGTAGTACAAGTGAGTACATCTAAAATTATATACACTACTTTCTGCGCACAAATTCTATAAAGTATTATTGAACTAAATAGAAAATGTAAATATCCTACCTCTAAATCGATGTCGACTTGCAGAGAGTATCATTTTAATTTTATCTACCTAATCTACCATTTGTTCAGAACTAATCATATAGCTACTCTATTTGAACATCTACCATTGTTCTCTGTTTCTAATACTACCGTAGTTGTGCACCTAATGAGATCTAAATAATAGAACTAAATCTACCCTAAATTTTCAACTAATTCTAGATCTACTACTAAACCTACTACTAAAAGTGAAACTAACTATAATAAACAGAGGAAGAGTAAAAAAATTACCTCCAAATCGCTGCAGAAACACCCCACACTTCCTTCCTCTCTACCTCCCCTTCTCTACCTTCTCCTCCTCCTCTCTCCCTCCCTACCCGAGGCCCCCCAACTTCTCCTCCCGCAGCCAACTCCCAAACCTCCTCCTCTCTGGTGTGCTCTCGAGTGGCTGCGGCGCGGGCTTTATATAGGCTGGGGGTAATCGCCACCCCCGTAGAGATTGCGTCAGATTGCGTCATGTGGCGTGACGGTTGCGAGGTTTCACGAACCAAAAACTTGCACTTGATTTGCACATTTGTTCGTCTTGTTGCCTCATCGCCGACGTCACCATATGTTGTAGTCGTACGAGAATCACTAGAGAAGTCTAATTACGACAATTAAAAAGCCATGATCATTAGAGGTAGCAACCCCACCACTTAGGAAAAGAATCAAAAAATAATCTCTATTTATTTAAGGAAATACTAACCAGCAGTCCAAATCATCCCGCAGCCGCGCAGCCTGTGTGCTCACCTGCACCCGCGGGAGCGAATGGATGACGCACCGCGCACTTCAAGGCGTCGTCGCTGACGCTGACGCTGACGCGGCCGCGATGCCCCCAATACGTGCCACTGACGCGCGGGCCCCACCTCACCGCTTTATAATCCCGCCGACGCCGCCCAACTCCCCGCCCCACTCTCCTCTCCTCCACTCCACGCCTCTCGAAGTCGCAGCAGCAGCGGCGGCACGCGTCTCGTCGGCGGCGCGCGACGAACCCTAGCTAGCGTCCTGTTCCCCGTTTGATTCCAAGTACGCGAGGTGGGTTCGGTCGATGTCGACCCCGTGTGCGTGTCGGGTTCTCGCAATTCCCGCTGAAAATTTTTTTGGTGGATTTTTTTCCTCAGGTTTTTTCGGGGGTTGGGTGCTGTGATGGCGGTGGCGTCGCGGCTGGCGGTCGCGCGGGTCTCGCCGGATGGTGGCGCGGGGCCGGCGGCCGGGAGGAGGGGCTTTGCGGTGGTTGGGGTTCCCGCGGCAGCGAGGAGGGGGAGGAGGAGGGGCGGGGCCGTGGCCGCAAGCCCGCCGACGGAGGAGGCGGCGCAGATGACGGAGCCGCTCACTAAGGAAGACCTCGTCGCCTACCTCGTCTCCGGGTGCAAGCCCAAGGAGAACTATAGGTGAGAAGCTTCGGCATGGTATTATACTTCCGTTGTGCTGGAGTGGAATGGAATGGTTCGCGTGGAGATTTAATTCTCGAGTTGGTTTGTAGGAAATGGCTGATTGTTACGACCTAGGAAATGGCTGATTGAGGTTTTAGTTTTTAATTGCCTGTGAATGGTGGAAGTATTTAGATGCGTTATTACTTTGTAATGATGAACTGGATTTTATTGTTAGGAATTGTAGCGATGAGAGGGTCAATGTGTCTAATTGTGCATAATTGGCAAATGAAGCTCCATCACTGTTCATCGAATTGGACAAAAAATAGCTACAGGGGCACTTGTTAGCATCGTCATACTGGAATATGAGCTAAATGGAGGTATATCATGTTGTGTTAATGCAGAAAAGGCGCAACTTATGCATTCCTAGAAGGCTAGAAGTAGCAAAATTGCAATATGGGCAAACAATAACTAAAATTGATATTTTGCTTGATGTTGTAGTTCCTTCTATGCTGTTGTGTAGCTTACTCGTCAGATGCCAGACAATATACGTGGAAATAGATAAGCATCACAGAAATGATTATTTTAAGTGTTGGACAAAAGGACTCTTTAATATAGTATGTCTTGTTATACAGTTTTTTCAGGCTCGTGCTTTAGCCATGATTTACCTGCTTAACGTTACCTCATCTGTCAGTACCATTTATTGGAGATGAAGGTGGTGATGGTGCCTGTGTTCAAATTATTTGAGCTCGGACAATATAATTTTATTCGTGTTGAAGTTATTCCTGTATTATTTCTATAGAATGTTTCCGATAATTGTTTAGTTTACCCTGTCAGTAAATCTCTGATTTGACAGAATTGGCACAGAACATGAAAAGTTTGGTTTTGATGTTGAAACATTGCGCCCTATAACGTATGATCAGATCAGTGGCATACTGAATGGGCTGTCTGAGAGATTTGAATGGGACAAGATAATGGAAGAAAACCATGTTATTGGTCTCAAGCAGGTACTATGTGTACCCCCACCTGAAATCACTCTTCATATGCCATTGACCAATAATTAACCTCGGAGAGAAAGGATAATGTCCATTCTACTCGTTGGGTCACTTGTCAATTCTGATGTCATATGCAACCAAAAGGCAATAACATGTTCTTCTTCAGTTCTGTAACTCAACTTATTTATATGGATGTAGGGAAAGCAAAACATTTCACTAGAACCTGGTGGCCAATTTGAACTTAGTGGTGCTCCTCTTGAAACATTACATCAAACTTGTGCTGAGGTCAATTCACATCTTTATCAGGTAACTTCTATGAATGAGCATAGGTTGCATGTATAAGTATCACTTCTTACAGGATCTATGATCTGTCAGTTTGTGGGGTTTTCACTTGTGACATCATAATATCATATTTAGTTCCGACCTGAAAATTATTTTCCATCAGATGATCATATCCCAAGAATTGTAGCAAGTCCATGCACGTGAAATGCTTATTTACATCCCAGCGATCTCAATTATACTGAGAACTAAGCAGCTGCATTTATCCCCAAGCTTCTGGTGGGAGTTTGTATCATTGCATAAATGCATTATATATATAGTGCTATTTGGTAGCAGGGTATAGAATACCTTATTCTACACCCTATCGTAAAATTGTGTATATAAGATCGTAATTTTGATGAAAAATGTAGCAAATAGTAAAAATTGTAAATATTGGTACAATATGTCGTGAATATCTGGTCGTAAATGTCTATAGAAAATATCGTAAATTTCTATACAAAAAGTTGTAAAGCCGGGGCTGTAGAATAAGCTATTCTACACGTAGGAGTAGAATAGCGTTGATATATATATAGGAAGCTGAATTGGGGCTCCATAGAGCCTGGGCTCCATGATTTCAAAATCATGAATTCAAACCAAATTTGGGTATAATTTTCGGAACTTTTTGTTTCTAGGTATATACCTAACTATAACAAGTCAAATAAAATACATACCTTTGAAAAAATACAAAGATTTTAGGGTATATTAGGTCACATACCTAGAATTCAGGGTATGTCAGATCACATACCTTGGATTCTGGGTATGTGATCAAATATACCTCAAAATATTTGAATTTAGGTTTTTTTTTGAAAGGTATGTATTTTATTTGAATATATATCTCTGGGTACATACCCTAAAACTGAAATTTTCGAAAAAAGTATTCAAGTTTGCTTTCAATTTGAGCATTTGAAATCATGGAGCCCAGGCACCATGGAGCCCCAGGTAATTATACTCTCTCTCTCTATATATATATATATATATATAATATACATACATGCATACATATATATACACCTGGGCTCCATGTTTTTATTTGCACAAATTTGAATATATTTTTCGAGAATTTTCAATTTTAGGGTATGTACCAAGAGATATATACTCAAATTTCCACAAAACCACTCAAATTCAAATATGTAGGAGTTTATTTGATCACATACCCAGAACTCAGGGTATGTAAGATCACGTACCTTGAATTCTAGGTATGTAATCAAATACTATATCTTAAAATATTTGAATTTGAATGAACTTTTTGAAAGGTATGTACTTATAACCGGGATATACCCAAAAACTAAAACTTCCTAAAATTATACCCAAATTTGGCTTGAATTCATGTATTTGAAATCTTGGAGCCCAGGCTCCATGGAGCCCCAATTCGACTTCCTACATAGTATAAATAACTAGGCATACTGCTTATATAGTATTATACTATATATATATATATATATCATATAGTCTAAATATATAGGAAAAATACATCCTACAAGCGGTGGTAGTTACCCCTATGTCTCATATACCATCTCTAAAGTAGTATATATACTCCTTTGTCACTTTGAGTATATTTATATACTTATTCTAAGATACCCCAATGTGAACTACATGAAAAAATTACAACGAGTCCATAGGTTTTAGCCTAATTTCATGATACCTTCATATTTGTACATAAAAAGAAGTATGTCTAAAAAAATGTACATACTACCTAAGTAGTAGTATATATACTATCTAGGTGGTCTTATATACTCCCATACTATGGGTACATACTTTTCGTTGTGCTAGATACTCCCTACAGTATGAGATATGGCCTAATTTGTAGGAAAAAGGCTTCCTATATGTAAGGGGAGAACAAAGAACAAAGATTCCTCTCTCTTTCGCTGTCTGGTTGGGTTAAAGAAGTTTCTCTAAAATATTCATATAAGTTTCGGACAAGTTTCATACATGCTACATGATGTTTCTCACAAGTCTCATAGAGTTCCAAATTTCAAATCGTTTCAACAAATTTCGTAGGAGTTCTGGTCACAACTTCCTACTGCTTTCTACCAAAAAAATTCTGCAACTTTCAACCGCTTCTAACAAAGAAATCTGCAACTTTCAACTAAAAATCATACAACTTTTTACTATTTTCAACCGGATTTCAACACAAAATCTGAAACTTCCAACTGAAGTCATACAACTTTCAACTAAATTTCTACAACTTTCAACTAAATTTCTGCAACTTTCAACTGTATGGTGTGAGAAAAAAAAATCAGTGAGGAATAGAACAGGGCTTCACGAGAAAGCAAAGGCTTGCATGGTCCACCGAAAAGCTTGTGTCAGAAAGCAAATTGACATCATGCAGAGGCATGCACTGGAATTATTAAAGGAGAAAAGAGCAGGATTAACCGGGTCAATGTCATATACCTGTACGCTTTACGGCCCGAATCTCAGTGCTCATCCAATGACACAAACATTGTGCGCAACTACCTGCCATGGTAGCCAGATATTTCCGATTATATATATAAATCCATCTTACAAGTGGGCGTAGTTACACCCATGTCCCATATACTACTATGCGGTAGTATATACACTACTTTATCAATTTGAGTATGTTCATATACTATTTTTAAGAAAGATAAGATACCCCAATCCGAGCCACATGAATTTTTTTCAAGTGAGGCCATAGTTTTTAACATATTTTTAAAATCTTTCATATTTGCACATAGAAAGAAGTATGCCAAAGATGTACATGCCACCTAAAAAGTAGTATATATACTACTCCCTCCGTCCTAGAGGAGAGTAAAGTGTATTTTAATTGGTTAAAACAAGACTTTGACCGACAATTACTTTATCAATAATCAAAGGTACTTACTTATGGTTGTGACTTTGTATCACATAAACCACATATTAATAGAGTAAGTATTGGTCAAAACCTTGTTTTAATCAATCAAAATATGTCTTACATTCTGGGACGGAGGGAGTATATAGTTGGTGTTATATACTTCCATACTACATGTACATACTTTTCGTTGCGCTAGATACTCCATACAATGAGTGAAACGGCATATGGGTGTAACTACACCCGATTGTAAGATAAAGGCTTCATATATATATACAATGAGCCTACACAGTCCAATACTATGATTTCAACACTTGTGAGTTGTTGTAGGTCAAAGCAGTTGGAGAGGAAATGGGAGTAGGATTTCTTGGAATTGGATTTCAGCCAAAGTGGGCACTGAGTGATATACCAATAATGCCCAAGGTAATTCTGTCCTTAAACCTTTTTAAAGATTTAGTATTTTGAAGTTTGTGGTATTGCTATTGTAAATGGGCCTTGTTACTTTCATATATATCCCAGTCTAGTTCATTGCCGAAGAATGAGGCTGCAAATCCAAGAACATACTTGTGATTTTCAGCATGGGTACATCATATTTCCGTGGTCCAAGAACATACTTGTGATTTTCAGCATTGGTACATCATATTTCCATGGGACTATGGTATCGCTAGAAATGCTGGCTTTTAGTGCATCCCTTCTTTGCTTGGTACAGCATAAGGCTGGACAGAAAGCTCGAAGCTCGCAGCTCGGCTCGAGCCCGGTGAGGCTCGGCTCGGAGGCGCAACAAGCCGAGCCCGAGCCTCGTTCTCGGCTCGTAAAGCTCGGTGAGCCGAGCCAAAAAGCTCGCGAGCCGCTCGTAGGCTCGTTTGGGCTCGTTGCATAAAAATAATTTGGTATGACCTTTGCTAAAAACAGACAAAAAATCAATCAAATTTCACATCCATGCGTGTGCTTCATACAAGCATCAGAGACCGGAAGAGGAGCGGGGCGGCACAGCGCGGTGGAGGAGCTGCAGCGGTGCGGACCCAAAAGCTAGTAGAGAAATATAATTAATAGAAATTTAAGAAACATAAATGATAGGTCAAAGATTATGAAACAGAAGCTTGAAGAAGAGGAGGTGGCAATGCAAGAGTACTGGGCCATACCTTCAGACCAGCCATTGTAGTTCCATATTCCTTGTACAAATTGCACATATTCAGAACCAGGCTCTCTTCAATCTGGAGATTGTTCAGCATATAGTCTGCAATTTTGTAATGCCAACTATATGAACAAACATAATTTACGGAATGAAAACTGAAGACTGGTATAAATGTTAATACTTACCTTGTATGTTCTTGCGGCAGGCTAAGTTGATTCCTAAGTTCAGTGGGTAGAGAGTGTCATCCATGTCTGAGTATATGGAGAAATAATTAAAGAAGAACCAGAAAAATTGGTACAGCCAGAGTTCCATGCTTGAAATGTAGAACAATGAAAATCTGTCAGGTAGTTACTTACCAAAGAGCAAGCAGTCAAATTTGGCTCCACCCGTGTAGGATGCCATCTTCCGCGTAGTTGCAGGAATTAATGCTTTCTAGTCATCAGAAAATTGCAACTCTAAGATAGATTCAGATACTGCCCAGAAGGCTACAGCCCATATTAGTTGGAAACCTCGAAGGATGTTATTGAAGTGGCCGCAAGAGAACATCAGGCCACTCCATTCAGAGAAAATGAGCGTTCATCTGTAAATATTGGGTTAAAGGTCTGACATAAGCTGTCCTGAATTTGTCAACCAAAATCCTCCCACTCGGTAAAACTTTTCTTCCGTTTACTCCTCACCTTACAGAACACTCAAACAACTACTCCACCAAAATAGCTTCACACTCCAAACCCTATCTACCAGTGGCATTTCTTTCAACCACAACAGTGGTTCTTGATCCATAGACTTCCTGAGATAGCCTGGCATTGCTCCCCTTCCATATCTTCCAGTCTTTTCCTCATCTCATAGGGCATATACTTTCTCATCAGAACTTCCTAACATAAACCGTAGCACTAGCAGTTGTTTACTTCCTCACCCGGTTCATCAATGTCGATGATATGTTGATAAGAAACGAAAATTGCAAGAGCAAATAGCAACGAATGATTAATACTTTTTTAGCAAGATTGGGCAGACACTATCACATTACTGATTTGTTTCCGAATCACAATATCCGGTGCAGCAAGCGCATCATTTCAATCTGCTCATCAGGCAGCCAAGGAACCTCAACCCCCTCACTCCCAGCATCCTCCAACCTCTCCTCCACATCCACCTGCTCTTCCTCCTCGGGCTGATTCGCGAGGATAACAAAATCATCCTCCACATCCATCTGCTCTTCCTCGTCGGGCTGGTTTGCAATGATCACAAAATCCTCCTCCAAACCCTCATCCTCTAGCGCCCCAGGTGGCCCATCGCTGTCCTCGAGCAGCTCGGCAACATACAGGTTGATAGCATCCTCCACCCACCTCACCATTGCCGCTGCGGCGACCTCATCGGGACCAACCCCAACACAACGGGCATCGTAAGCCTGCACCGAAGAGTACCAGAATTAGAGACCTCGAACGGATGAAACGATGCGGCGGTCTCTAATGTGAGCGGGGCGGTGTGGCGGAGGAGCTGCGGTGGCGCGGCCGGCGGGGGAGCGGGTCGGTGTGGCCGGCGGAGGAGCGGCGGCGGCGGCAATGGCGTGGCCAAACCCTAGCGTGCGGAGGAGTGACAGGCGGATGCTGGACGGGCCTGCGGTGGCGCGTTTAACTGGAGCAGCTCACGAGCTGCGCCGAGCCGGCTCGAGCCAGCCGCGAGCCCGAACCGAGCCCAGTGTTTAGCTCGCAGCGCCTGCCGAGCCGAGCCGGGCTCGGCCCGTGTTTTCGCGAGCCAGACCAAGTTGAGCCGCGAGCCGGCTCGGCTCGGCTCATGTCCACCCTTAGTACAGCATTATGTGTCACAAACCTCCACTGTGATTGTATTGAGCACATAGCACAGAACGGCAGATAAGTCACATTCTAGTCTTCTTTTACGCACACCCTCACTTGCAAGTTACGCATACATTTGCCTTGTGCAGCACAGTTGAAATGTTACTGGTTCCTATAAAATTTGATGATACAGTTTGTTGCTTTGTAGGGAAGGTATGAAATTATGAGGAATTACATGCCTAAAGTTGGTTCTCTTGGCCTTGACATGATGTTCCGCACATGCACTGTACAGGTAAGCTTCATTTTGATTTTTGTCTTCATGTGCCGGGTCACAACTCGTTACTCTTTGTTTGATTTCATCTCAAAGAGACCAGGAAACGTTTTTTGTGACTTCACTAGACAACTTTGATTTAAAATTCATTGTTCTTGCTTGCAGGTTAATCTCGACTTCAGTTCAGAGCAAGATATGATAAGGAAATTCCGTGTTGGCCTTGCATTGCAGCCTGTGGGTATTTGTATTTGCTTCCCTGACCGTTTACTTGATTTGCTGCTCTCACATGAACCTTGCTCATCCATTTAACAGATCGCGACAGCAATATTTGCTAATTCTCCCTTCAAAGAAGGAAAACCAAATGGATTTCTCAGTTTAAGAAGGTGCTTTCTTCATAGCTTTTCAGAACTTAAATATGCTGCTTTACAGTATGGAGCTGCTAACATCATTACCATCATCTGCAGCCATATCTGGACTGATACTGATAACAACCGCTCAGGGATGCTTCCTTTTGTTTTCGACGACTCATTTGGGTTAGCATTGATGTGAACTCCTCCCTCTACCCCCACCCAGAACTCCAGCAATTCGATTGATGGCCTCATTTTAGTCAAAGATATTTCTTGCATGACATATGGGTTTCCATGTAAATGAGTTCTGATTATAATTTGTTCTTGGCCGCAGATTTGAGCAATACGTGGACTATGCATTAGATGTCCCAATGTATTTTGTATACCGGAATAAGAAGTACATTGACTGTACCGGAATGTCATTTCGGGTCTCTTCCTGTCTCTGATATTGTAGTACTCCTGCAGTTATATGCTGCAAAAGTTTTTTGTTTTGAAGCTTTTGGCTATAGTACACATCACTTGGTTCTTAATTCACAGACTCTTATTTGGTTTGTATTTATTTTGCAGGATTTTATGGTAGGAAAGCTCGCGCCAGTTCCCGGGGAGTTGCCTACTTTGAATGATTGGGAGAATCATCTAACAACAATTTTTCCTGAGGTTTACCCTTTGGTTTGGCTACAATGGTGACATATTGATTATTGCTAGCTCAATGCAATAACTAGTTGCTGTTTTTCATTCTGCTTGCAGGTTAGGTTGAAGAGATACCTAGAGATGAGAGGTGCTGATGGTGGCCCATGGAGGAGATTGTGCGCATTGCCTGCATTTTGGGTTTGTTAACTTACTCCTTTTGCGTTTGTTCTGTATACGTACTGTATGTAGACATGATGCCAGTACTATGAATATGGTTACTCTAGTAATTAGTAAATTTCATGTTTTTGGTGGGATTCTGAATCAGTATGCAAGTGACTGATCCTTTTCTATAGGTTGGGTTGTTATATGATGAGGAATCACTACAGAGCATTTTGGACATGATTGCTGATTGGACAAAGGAAGAAAGAGAGATGTTAAGACGGAAGGTATCTTGAGATATTTGTGTTCTCTGTCCTTCCAAGAGATATAAATTGTTGTCGATTGAAAAAATTACATATGTTTTGCCTTACAATCGAACACACTTTTATCTAAAAAACAATCCGCCTTACAATCGAACACACTTTTATCTAAAAAACAATCCCATCAAGTGGTATATAAATATAACTTACTGTTTCCCACCTCAGAAACCATTTAGAATATGGGGGATTTTGATAGCAGATTCAAGAGGCATAACATTCTACTTCAATTGTCAATCTTACTATGTTTTATTTGATCAGGTACCAGTGACTGGTCTGAAGACACCGTTCCGGGATGGCTATGTGAGAGATTTAGCTGAAGATGTTCTCAAGTTGGCTAAGGTTAGTAATTAATTTGGATATTTATTCGAAGTGCATAAACATGCCGCTTGTAATAATGATCCTGTTATGGTAATGTAGAATGGATTAGAAAGAAGAGGATACAAGGAGGTTGGTTTCCTAAAAGAAGTAGACGAAGTGGTTAGAACAGGTGATGTTTCCAGTCTTCCCGCATCTTTGTTCCTTTGATCAAGATTACCTTGCCACTATGAATTAGTCCGTTTCCAGACT
The DNA here is from genome assembly GCA_019208055.1 of Stipa capillata. Lineage (NCBI taxonomy): Eukaryota > Viridiplantae > Streptophyta > Magnoliopsida > Poales > Poaceae > Stipa > Stipa capillata. The sequence continues at coordinate 291,319 of JAGXJF010003127.1, forward strand.
ATAATTTCCAACCTACTCTGCTACAGGAGTGACACCTGCTGAGAAGCTTCTCAACCTCTACGAGACGAAGTGGCAGCGCAGCGTGGACCCTGTTTTTGAGGAGTTGTTATACTGATGCGGATAAGCATATCATGTATTACTTCGGTGGATGCTGGACAGATTCCATTCTCAATTATATTCCAATGCAGGATGGCTAACATCTGACGCGGGAAACCTCCTTCCGGTCCCGCAGCTACAAATAACTCTGAGCTCGGAACACTGTTTGTAGCTGCCCTCTTCTTTTCAGCTGTTGGGAGCTTCCACAACTTTTGATTTTCCCCTGTCCAGGGAGATGGAACAAACTACTGTTTGTGCCGACCCCCCCTTTATCATGATGAATGTTTTCATCAAAATAAATCCATCTGGTGTATGATGGAAGAAACTTGATTTCCGGAAAGTATGTTGGAGTGTTTGGGACGCATAATTGAGGTTAAAGCACTTCAAGCAGTTTGTGGCCGTTTGTTTCTTTCGAGCATCCGTGCATGAGCATGCCATTGACGACCAGCGTGGTGATACTGCAATTTTGTTAAGCAGTGGTTGGGCAAAAACCCAAGAACGTGTGCGGCGTGCTTTTTCTGAAGTCTCTTTCTTGTTATGAAGAAAATTTTGAAGTCTTTTATGACCAAGCCGTTCTTTTTTCTCCCCTCCGCCTGATGGTGATCCGCACGCACACCGCTACCAAGTCCAATCTCCCCTTCTTCGTCTCACACCTACTCTCAAGTAGCCGAGTCGGTCAATTACCTCCACGGCTCCATGTCAGCCGCACAAGAAGAAAAAAACACATCCGACACTCGTAGATCTGAGGCTAATTTGCATTTTGTTTTTCCTTTTGTTACAACTGCGCACCATTTTTATGACGATGTTTAGAATGCAAGAATTTCAGAGTAAACAATTAGCTCCTAAAACACACCTAGAATTGTGAATAATAGATATAAATTTATGATTGATGAAGCATGATTCCATCAAATGACAGCGATAAAATTCACAAATCTCACGGGACACGAACTCATGATTTTATAAAATCGATTATTCGTGTCCACTGCAGCAGGCCGAGGCGAATTTACGGTTGACGTGCTATGATACGTCGTGGAATTTAATTAGGGTATCTATCTTTACTAGTTCCAATAAGATTACGCTATTTAGTCACACCTGAAAAGGGACAAAATACTTTTCAGGTTACTGTTCCACTTACGGCAATACCACAATACGAAGACAACACAAAGGAAGTTTAAGACGAAAGATTACGAAGGAAGTCGACGCTGAAAGAATGGAGCACGCAATTGTTGATCGAGATCGAGACCATTAGCCGCCTCCACGCAAACAAAAGGCGGTGACTCGCCCCAACCTCCCCAAACCCAATCCGTATTTAATCCCTCCTACTCTCCCCATTCTTGCTTCCACCTCGAATCCCACCATGAACTCGCTCCAATCCTTCCTCGCCGTCGCCCCCGTCAATCCTGCCGCAGCCGGCCTCGGCGGCGCTGGCGGCGCCAGTCTGCCGTCGTCCCGGCGACCGCGCGTCTCCGCCTGCCTGGCCTCCGCTGGCCGCACCGGCGCGGCGGCGCGGCGGGAGCTGTCCGCCGCGAGCCGGGCCGTCGTGGAGGACGAGGCCAGGTACATCGTGGGCACCTACAAGCGCGCCAGCGTCGTCTTCGTGGCTGGACGCGGGTGCAAGCTCTACGACGCTGACGGGCGCGAGTACCTCGACATGGCCGCGGGCATCGCCGTCAACGCCCTCGGCCACGCCGACCCCGAATGGGTCGCTGCCGTCGCCGCCCAGGCCGGCACCCTCGTCCACGCCAGCAACGTCCCCTACACCGTCCCCCAGGTACCCTCCTCCACCCAATTCCACACTGTCGACAAGGTGTTCGACGCATTGCTTCCCGCCCATTCATCTTTCCACCATGGTCTCTCCATCTCAAACGTGGCGTTATTGCTGTGATGCACGCAGGTGGCGCTCGCCAAGCGGCTCGTGGAGGCCTCATTCGCGGACCGGGCCTTCTTCGCCAACACCGGCACCGAGGCCAACGAGGCGGCCATCAAGTTCGCCAGGAAGTACCAGAGGGTTGCGCACCCCAACGGCGACGCGCCCACGGAATTCATGTCGTTCACCAACTGCTTCCACGGCCGGACCATGGGCTCGCTAGCGCTGACCAGCAAGGTGCAGTACCGGGAGCCCTTTGCACCGGTCATGCCCGGCGCAACATTTGCAGAGTACGGCAACTTGGAGGAGGCCAAGAAGGTGATACGGTCGGGGAAGATTGCTGCGGTGTTTGTCGAGCCCGTGCAGGGTGAAGGTGGGATTCATAGTGCCACCAAGGAGTTCTTGCAGGGGCTGCGTGATGCTTGTGATGAGGCTGGAGCTCTCTTGGTCTTTGATGAGGTATGATAGAGCTTACCTCTTGCTGATGTTCTTTATATCGAGGATTGCATAGCAGTAATAATCCGTGCTAATTTTACAAGTTTGAACATGTATACAAGTTAATGGTGTAACCGGAAACTACAAAATTTGTAGTAATACAAGGTAAAATTTTAACCTTTGTTCTGGGAATTGAACGAGGATTCAAGTTCGAGACAGGAATGTATTGCTGTTGCATCCTCATTCTTACACCAATTTCTCTTGAAGCCGTCCCTGTGAAGGAATTCTCCATGAGTAACCTAAATGCAAATTATCAATGCAACAGTACATAAGGATTGCACTGAAGTTCTCAATCTCTGTTCAGTTCCGAAAGTAGAAACCAATCTAATCTTCTATCTTCGTTTGTTGTTACGAAACACAGGTGCAATGTGGTCTAGGACGCACAGGTTACCTCTGGGCCTACGAAACTTTTGGAGTAGTACCTGACTTGATGACCTTGGCGAAACCACTGGCTGGCGGTCTTCCCATTGGTGTAGTCTTGGTCACCGAAAAGGTTGCAGCAGCCATAAACTACGGCGACCATGGTACAACATTCGGCGGAGGCCCTCTTGTGTGCCAGGCTGCATTAGCCACATTGGACAAGATCCAGAAACCTGGCTTCCTGACCGAGGTGACCAAGAAAGGAGACTACTTCAAGCAGCTTCTCAGGACCAAGCTGAGTGGAAACCCGCATGTGAAAGAGATACGGGGGATCGGTCTCATTGTCGGCATCGAGCTTGATGTACCGGCTGGTCCTTTAGTCGACGCGTGCTTGGATGCTGGTGTCATGTTGCTGACAGCCGGGAAAGGCAATGTTGTGAGGCTTGTGCCACCGCTCATCGTCTCCGAAAAGGAGCTGGAGCAAGCGGCGGACGTGATAAGGGACTGTCTACCTGCTCTTGAAGCCCCTACCTCTTAATGTAAACGAGATCCTTACCAGTGGTGGCTAGGATGAACCTCCCCTTTGGGAGGAGGTTGACATGATATGAGGTCTATATGCTGAAGTTTCTTCCAAATTTTGGAAGGGAATAATGTCATGTTTGACTAGTGTGTTGTTCTCAGAGTAAGTGATTTATTGAATACTTCTTTCGTCAAATCACAAGGATGGCATTGTTATCGCTCATCTCTTGACTGAATACAGGAATATTTCTCAACTATGCAAAAAGCCTAGCAAGCACTCCGACAATAGGTGCGACGGTGACGGTGGATGGCTCCGCTTGCATGTAATTCCCCCGAGAATCGCTGTACTGGTCGTTGGCATCAGGCCCTCCGACGATCGCGCCGTCGATCACATTCGGATCCGGCGCATCCTTGTGCAAGTAGTCGAATCCACCCTTGCAGGTGATCTTCGCCGGGCTGGACTTGATGGACGGCAGCGACGCCCCGCGGTGGTGCACCTGCACCGCGTATCTCTCTCCGTACCCAACCATGTAGCTCATCTTCATGGGGTTCGCCCCAAGGATGTAGTCCAACTGTGACCGCATGAACGAGATGAGTTGCGCCGGCGGCAGCCTATCGCCGCCGCACTGGAGCGAGGCTCCCGCCGCCGCCAGGTGGTCCGCGTGCGCGGCGAGGACGAGCATCGACGACGTGACGTACTGCTGGTTGTCCCAGGGCTGCACCCAGAGCAGGCCGCCGGGGCTGAGCCTGCCGCTGCCGCCGTTGCCGCGCTGCACGACGTTGCAGAGGAACTGCTCCAGGTTGCTCTTCAGCGCGGCGTGGTTGCCGTCGCTGGGTAGCTTCTCTTCAAGGATGAGCTGCAAGATCGCTGCCAGTTCGTTACTGAAATCAGAAATTGTTGGCGCCTGATGAGATCTACTGGGATGATGGTGTGTATCTTGCCTTGGCGACCAGTGCCTGGGCTCCAACGAACTTGTCGTCCCAAGCGAACAGCGACCGCACCCCCGCCGACATTACCGGTGCCGGCGATGTAGGCCTTGTACGCCTGGTCGCCGGTGGCGATGTAGAGCCAGGCTGCAGCCCAGAGCAGCTCGTCCTGTTCCAGTTCCGACGATGCATAAAACTTTTAGGATTTCTTTGCAAAGATTACATAAATAAGATAATTAAAAACTCTTTTTTTTAATCAAAGTAATCAGTGATATGCTACCTCATCGCCAGAGCTAGGATAGAAATTTCCGGCTGGCGGCACGCTGTTCTGGTACAGACCACGACGGTTCTTGGCAAACTCAAACAACTGCAAAAGCAGGTGATTCTCCAAACGAGATTAGATGATACTTCGGTTTGTGCACAAATATAGGTCGCTTTTTGACTCTTCATTCTTTAGCCTCTAGTTAATGCAAGACTTTGACAGTGATTTTCAATCATAATATGACTATGATTTTATGGAATAATTTGCAAGAAAAATTCATTGACAATATTTTCAAATTGTTCCTGCATGTAAATTTGCAGTAGTCTCTCTCCATGTAATGTACCTGTCTCGCGTGCGTCAGAAGCGTCGAAGCGTACTGTCCGTCGGCGTCCGGCGCCGTGAACGCTATGGCGGCGGTGGTGCTGTGGGGCGAGGTGTACTGTTCCTCGTTGTCCGGCGCCGTGAACGCGACGGCGGCCGCGGCCAGCGCCGCCGCGGTCTCCGCCGCGACATCGGAGCCCGGGTGGGAGGCGTTCACCATGTAGGACGTCCGGGGCGTATCCATGTCCTCCGGGCGCTCCCAGCACGAGTGGTCAGAGTCGCCGTCGCCGACCTGCACGTAGAGCGCCTCGCCGCCCCCGGCGGACGCGTGCGCCCTGGCCAAGTAGTCGGCGCCCCACCGGACGGCCTCGAGCGCGTTTCCCAACTCGCCCGCCGCGGCGAGCCGGTCCCGGTACTCGACCACGCCCCACGACAGCATCGTCACCGTGAACGCCATGGGGAGCCCGAACTTGACGTTGTCGCCGGAGTCGTAGTAGCCGCCGGTGAGATCGACCTGCATGCACATCAAACAATGCAGCCATTAACTGTCGCGATCAATCATGCATGAAGCAAACACATATGCATGCATGCATGCGACCTCGTGGCCGAGTTCACGCACGACGTGCTAACTTACGCCGTGGTCGCCGCCGTCGTTGAGAGCCGAGTCGCCGCGCCACTTGACGCGCTGGTCCGGCGGCAGCTTGCCGGAGCGCTGCGCCTCGAAGTAGAGCAGCGACTTGGCAAGCGCGGCGCCGTAGTCGTGCTGGGCTTCACACGCCATCACCATGCTTGCTACAAACCCTAGTACAGCAACAACAACGAGCAGCACCCTAGTCCTAGCCATGCTCGATCTCGATCTTCCTCTACGTACTGCTGCTGCTTAATTCCTTCCTAATCTCTTGTCGTTAGTTTGTCTCTAATAAGCTCCTAGGATTCAACCAAGCTATGTGCAGTGAAGTGCACTCCTATTGTTGCCACGAGTATTTATTGGTGCAGAGAGGTAAGGTGACGAACACGGTCAAATCCAGCATAAATGCATGCATGCATTATCCAGCGTAAAGGCATGTATTGATTTTTGATGATTTTGGGGGATTTGTGATCCTCCGAAACCAAATGCGAATGCAACGTATCCTCTGCATATCTGAATTTACTATACGGAAATTAATTTGAGAAGATCGAAATTCCTACTGGTCAGGGTATGATGCGATCATATATTTACGGAAGGTAGCAATTTAATATACGTCTGCTGTTATTCAGTCGTCTGGATTGAACCAAGTAATTTATTTCCTCTTCCTTCCTCCTTCCCTGTGGCATCTACGCAGAAATCGCCACAATAAGTTAGGGTTCAAGGTGGGTGGCCCCATCGTTGAAAAAGATCGTGCTCCCCAAGCTTAGAGGCATGGCAGGAGGGGGAGATGGATTGACAATGGGGGTAGTGCAGGCACGGAAGCCGCCGCGGGCCACACGGGCAGGGAAGACATCTAATGGGCCAGTGCAGGAGGGTGGGTCGATGAGGAGACACTAGGGTTAGGAGTGCGAGGGTGATGGTGGCTATGATGGAGATGGCGGCGATGGAGAGTAGTTAGGTGGCGATGGGCGATGGCAGATGATCCAGTGGTGTGGCCTGCAAAGGCGAGGTAGGAGGAGGGGCAACAGCGAGACGTGTGGAGGGACGACCGTCAAAAAAGGAAAAATAACGGAGAAACCAAGAGAAAAATTTCAGACGTCTAAAAAATAGATATTCCTATTTTTTTATAGGAAATGGACTACCTTTAATTGACTTATTTTTTCTGTCAATCAAATGTTTTCCTGGCAGTTAGATCTAGCAGCCCTGCTACGCCCTTTAAACTCCTAAACCCTAACTCCTTCACCTTGTCTCTGTCCTTGACGCTGCCCACATGACCTCTCCACATGTTGTCACTCCTCGCTTCACAGGCGGCACTAGCGCCGGTGAGGCCCTTCGTCAAGCTGCCTTCTCCACCACTGCTTCCCCCTGCCCCCTTCCTCACAGGCGGCACTAGCGCCTGTGAGGCCCTTCGTCAAGCCGCCTTCTCCATCACTACTTCCCTCTTCCCTGAGCTCCTTCTTCTACGGCCGACCATAACCTCACCTACCTTTCTCTCATGATGGTTTGGAATTATTTAGAACATCTCTCATGCTTCATCATGGATATCCACTCTAGCTATATACAGAGGAGGGAGATGGCACGTTGACAAGTATAGTAGCTTTAGATACAACTACGGTAGGTTCGATTAATTTGTTTGGGTCCAGCTTGAAGCAACTCTTTTCTGAGATTGAACCGATCACGTTAAACTATTATCGTCGGCTTAGCCAGCTCCATAGCTCGACTAGGCTGACATCATGCCTCCGTAGTGTGAGCTCGGTCATGCTCCATGTTTATTTAAGATTTTCTAGGAGATAGTTAAGTTAATCTGCAGGGACCTTCGTTACATTTGGGTTATTTAATTTGTTGTTTTTTAATTAAATTTTCTAGCAAGATGGGAGGTGTGATGAACCGCACCTCACGAACTTCCATTTATTACATAGAAAGATTTGCAATATTTAATGTGGGAAAGCAGAACAACATATATAGCAGTCGCAAGCGAATTAACCGATGATCTGCTGCCATTTGAGACATGATGCACCACAATTAGCTGGAAAATTAATGGCCCTAATCTAATCTTGCATGTGGTTGATAGGAGGAAATAGATATGAACTGACGCTACTGATCCACTCATAAATAAACTTTCTGAAATTTATTAGAATATTATGTGCCCTTTTACATTTATTTACTCGTTACAAATGTAGTATATTCATGCTTATTAAGTTATAAAAGTAATTAATGAAGAACTGGATGACCCTTAACTCTGCTTTTGCAACGGAAATTAAGCCAACGCCTTTTGACTTGAGGCCCTGGACCCGTGCCACCAAACCATGTAATGTTTGACCGCCATTAGGGTTAATACTGTGTAGACTGGCTATATAATAATTACTCCCTTTAGTATCAGAAAACTTGATGTCTTGGATATTGACACGATCTTTAAAATATAATTTTAACCATTAATTTCTATTGTAATATATGTATAGAACTCAACAAATTGTAATATTATGAAAATACTTTTCGAGATGAATCTATGCATATGATTTTCAAGTGCATAATCTAAATATTTAAAACGATATCAGTAGTCAAAGTTTTAAAAGTTTAACTGAAACTATGTCTAAAACGTCATATTTTTTGACACCAGAGAAAGTATATCATTATATTTGTCACTTAAAAGTAGTACATATTAACATAAAGTTCTTAAAATAACAGTCACCGAAGGACTGAAAAGTAAAAGACGTAAAGTCAAAAGGAACAGGTGCGTAATTATAGATCAAACTGGATGACTCTTAACTTTTCTTTTTGTAATGGAGATTAATTAATGTGGAACTATCCGACTCTTAATTCTTCTTGTGCAACGAAGACAATTTAAGGAATTGAACGATTCTAACTCTTGGTCTGTGACTGAAAGGAGCGAGTAAATTGTACATGCTTTGCACGTGAGAGACTAGAGTACAACACATTACAACAGGAGAGTATACATATTTTGATGCATCTTACATATGTATGAAGTATCCTTCAAAATATAAAACAGGCTTAGAAATCGGGTGTTTTCACAGGGGTTGGGGCTCATTTTAGACCAACTAAGACGCGTCATCTGTAACCAGTTCACTGCAGCACAGGGGAATTTGGTTCTTGGTTTGTGAATTGTGATACTGTGCGCGGCGTCCCGCAGTGAAAAGAAAAGCCGGTGTTCCACATTCCTTCCTTGGCTCCTTCCTCCTCGCTTGTCCCGCCACCGCCGCCTCTACCATCTGCCGGTCTATAACTGTCGTCACCATTATCCACCATGCCCGCGTCAATTTGAGGCGCTCTACCCTCAACCCAGTCAGTGAGGCTCAATACAGAGCAGGCGCAGCGGCAAGAGCTTCTTCTCCAACCTCCAGGCCGCCTCCATTTCTTCTCCAACTCCAAGGATTGCTGTCGTGCTATCTGCTTCAAGCTCTGACAAAGGTAAGCTCTGTTGTTTGCTGTATAGCCACGTGCTCTCGATTGCGAGTTTGTGACTTGTGAAATGTATGAGGCGAGCATTCTGGGTTGTGACTGTGTTAAGTATTGGGGAAGTGAGCTAAAAGCTAAGTAGGCAACAAATGGATTGGGTGTGTTTGCCTTGAGATCGAATCATTGAGTTGTGTGATGCAGGTCAACGCTTTTTTGACCCTGGTTAGTTAAACCGTCTGTATATTAGAGGGGCTGTATTTTTAACCTGTCCTTGTTCAAAGTTTCGATGGCACAAAGCTAGCCTGCCACAAGTGACCAGACAAGAATTTTGAGCAAAGTCATTTACTTTCCCAAATCTGATATCCATTGCACACTACGCAAAATTCCGCGATGAATTTTGATGGCATGGAGCGACGGAGGCTGGTTGATTGTAACTAAATACTATTATGCTTTTGTTGGTGGTTTCGACTTTCATTTGGACTTTGTTTCATGTTTTAATAAGAAACCTCATTGTTTTAGTGTGCGACCTTATTATATTATTATTTAAATCAGGGGTAGTTTAATGTCTCCTTGCTTACATTGCTAGGTGCAAGGCAATTACTGAATCACTCGAAAGCTTTCAAAGGTTGATGCATATGGTCAGATGGAGCTTAGAGCCATATCCAAATAGATACGTCCAGCAATGGCCGGCTCTATACTGTTAGAATTAATGGGTTTTAGGCCCATTTTCAATTAATTCCGGAAAAATCTCGAAGACCCATATGATTGCATGGCAAGTGGTGATACTTAGTCCCACATTACTAGTGGAGAGGGAGTTACACCAACATATAAGGCTTGGTGTTCTACCCCCCACTAAGAGCTTGAGAAGAGGATTAATACATGCGCGCTCCTCCTCCGCCGTCGCCTCATAATTCGTGATCGAGCCGAGCCGTGCTAGAATCTGTGATCGTATTTTTGCCACTCGGGATAGAAGTTTTGCACGAGTTGTTAACGGACGCGTTAACCCGTGATTATCGGATTGTGGGGCGGTTACCGACTCGAATGTGGAGTCGTAATCTCACGTCCTACCCGAGTGGCTATAAGAGGAGGAGTAGGGCAACCCTAGCAGAAATGCTTGCATCTGCTTCCTCGTTCTCTTCCACCGCCGTCGTTCCTTTTGCTGCGCTGCCTTCCGGCTTTCCCATCCCGGCGACTGCGTACACGGCCGTGCGGGAGAGCAGGCCTCTGGAACCCCGCCTTTCGAGAACCTGTACCGGGTGAGAGGTGATAAGGTTTTTGGGGAGCGTCTCGGCGCGACTACTCAAGTCCGATCTGCTTCTTCATCAACGACCGCACGACTCCCTCGACTCGTCTTCATCGACGACCGCACGGCTGCTTCGACTGCTTCCTCGTCGTCGGACGACTACTTCGACTACGAGGACTTCATCGCCATGGCTTCTGACGCCAACGCTGGATCGTTCGCTGTGGTTATCCTGATGTACGTGTTTCTGAATTTCTGCTTTGCTTTCGATGCAAATGAAATAGAGATGCTAGACTGTTATCTAGTTTTCTGTTGCATGTCTAGTTCGCCTGAGTTGGTTTATCCTATTTGCGTATATGTCATGATATTTTTCTAGATTAGATTAATTCAAAAATTACTAATTACTTTAACATATACCTGATGGTATGTTCAGGCCGGGGCTTGACAAGAACATGAGATGGAACGTGATCGTGTATGCTCTGGAGCACCAAGAAGATTGATTCGTTGTGTTTGTGCCAATACTCTTTACCCAAACCACTATATTTTGTGTCCAACTTGTGTTAGCTTTGAATCAGTGGATCAAAATAGCTTATTGGGGAGTTTTAGCGACAATGGTGTAGCATGTATGTAGTACTCCTGGTCTTCTAGAAGGGTTTAATGGGTTGATAATCTGGAGTAATCTATTGAGAACATAGAAAAATATATTTGTATTTGAGAGCCTATATTTTTCTCTACTGAGATGTACTGAGCCTTTTCATGGCTCATGAAAGATGTATCAGAATTTACCAAGAGTCCCAATTGTATTTTACCGCTTTAAATTTCCTAGCAAACTCCAGTTTTGTTATATTTATTGTGCTCAGTTGAATCCAAGTATTTTTTTTTGTCTCCTCTTACTCAGATTTTGCAGCTGATGCTTACCTAATATGTGAATATATTCTCTTAAGGAGGTCATCATTTTTGTACTATTTATTACTGCGGTATCACTCTGACATTAAACGCCGATTGTTGTACTATATCACATTCCTAGTTACAGCCGGCCCATCAAAAAAGATGATTACACGGGACGGTGCAGCCGAGCACGCATATCTATCAAGTAAGAATGCAAGTAAACTATAGCTACAAAGTGTTCCATGACTACATAGTACTTTTTCCGTCTAAAAATATAAAACGTACACGTATCTCAAGATTTACAATTAGACCTATAATATATTAGTTATGTGACATAAATGTGGTATCTTTCTAGAATGCGTGCGTGCCTTATATTTTTGGACAAAGGAAGTATATATTAAAAAACTCAAATTAAACATACATAATATATATAATATAATTGTGTAATTTTATGAGCATGCACATTTTGTCCAGAAGGTGACTTTTTAAATAGTTCATATTGCGGTCTTCAATAGTAGAAAATAATAAGAATAAATATTACATTTTCTCTGCAAAGACAAATGGATCATATGAAGGTAGCGCGATAACCTTGAACCAAAGAGACAATAGTTAGGGCAACGCATGAGTTAAAAACATGAAAAAGTCTACAATAGAGAAGCGTGTGGCACAGTGCAAACAGTGTATAAAAAGAGGTGTACATGTGCCCTGTGTATATTACGTGTTTAGGTCATTGCATAGCGCGCATTGGGTTTAAGCCCAACCATAAATCTTCGAGAAACTTCAAGTTGCAACATCTAATGTAATGAGGAGGAGATCTGTCGGCGGAATGGGGCCCAGGGTCCCCCGAACCGCCGGCGGAGGCCAATCAGATGCCGCGGGGCGAGACACGTGGCGGCCGAGTCGGTGTGGGCCCCGCCCCCGGCTGTCAAGTGGATCCGGCGGTCAAGCCTAAATGCTCGGGGGCCTTCCTCGGGCATCGCGTCCGCGCAAGTAACCAGAAAAGGCCTTGGACTCCCTAGAGTCCAAGGCTTAGGACTCAAGGGAGCGCTCGGGGCTCCTTTCCCGAGCGCCCGGCGTCCCGAGAGGTGTGGGGCCCGGGGGAGTGCTCAGGATGTCCCCCCGAGCACTCCTCCTGAAGCTCCACGTAAGGGGCCCCGAGCGGCCCTCCAACGAGTGCTCCCCGAGCGCTCGAGATCGCCCGGGGGCAGCCTGGGACAGCTGGCGCCCCTCCCAATTGAAGGAACCGCTCGGGGTTGGAGTGCTCGGGGGTTGTCGTGTCCCCCCGTGGGGCCCTCCTCTGGGCACGTCATCGAGCGGCTAGCTTCCCCAACAAGCCTCAGCTCTGGCAGAGGCATTTAATGCCCATCATTTCGACAAGAAAACCTAAGCCCTGTGAGGGCATGATGACGGTCAGGCCGGGCCCCACCCGCTCAGGCGAAAGCCCCGTTGGCTATCGCCCATGCCGAGAGGTGGGCCCGGTTGACAGGCCTGTTGACCGACCGGGCGCGCCGCACCGCACGCCCCTGTCGCTGTCAACCTTTTTATCCCTTGGGGCGCGTCGTCGCGCGCTCCGTTGCGCGGGTTTGGTCGCTGACGCCCGAAGCCCAGGAGCGGGTGTCTCACCCACTCTGTCAGAAGAAACCCGGTAAGTCTCCGTTCGCGGGATCCACCGGGCATAAAGATGTCAGAGTCCCTGTTCCGAGGCGAAGCGGGGAGACGTCCGGCGCGGAAGTCCGCGCCGCGCATTAAATGTAAGGCGTGGGCGGCCCTGTAGCGCCCACGTCGTCAGCAGTGCTGGTAGGTAGTCCCTTTCGGCCACTGTGGTAAACCTCCGGGTATATAAGGGGAGAGCCGAGGCCATGCAAAGGGTTTGCTGATTGAGCAATTGGACAACTCTTGGTTAGACTCTTTTTAGGTTGAAGAACTCTAGGGCTAGATCCCTTGGAGAAGAACTCCCCTTGTAAGGAAAAAGCCTATGTAATCTTCCGTAGATCAATACATACACACAAAAGCAGGACGTAGAGTTTTACACCTTCGAGGTGGCCTGAACCTGGGTAAATCTCTGCGTCTCCTGCATTAGATCCACCTCTCCAAAAAATCATCACCGGCTCACAAAAGAATTCCTACTGCGCCCCCGGCCGAATCCCAAAGGGGGTCCAACCGGACCACCGCTAGAGGCGTCTCTATGCCGACAAGATCCAATGGTAGATTAAGTTTATCCAACAACTAATATTCAATATTATTTTCGTACACTACATAGTAGTATATATATTAATATTTATTTAGAGTTAAACAATATTAACCGAAGAAAATTAGACACCCCAGGTGGCAAGAACGGTTGTGTTGGAACACGTTAGTTAGAATTTATTTGAGATCACGCTAACAAAAATCCAAATATGCTTATGTACACATATTCAACCTGGATACAACACAGGGTGGAAACCCCGAGTTTAATTATTATGCGGCATAGCCTATTGTCGACGATCGGTGAACCACCGATCTTACGGTAGTTGTGAGGGATACTTATTATTGGGAGGGACCCCTAAGGCACAAGGCCAAGAGATCTGACAGCAAGGAAACGCCCTTTTTATACAGGTTCGGGCCTCTCTCAGGATAACAACCCTACGTCCTGTTCGTATATATTGACCAAATAGTGTCTCTTACAAAGGATGTGTATGTTAGTGGCTACCCTAGACTTAATCGGAGACTAAGATGACTAGTTTCGCGGGTCTCGACTCCTTCGAGGCGGCGGGTCTTCTCGTGGGAATCGTTAGGGTTTATGGATGGTTTCAGGCTTCTTGAATCTAACTTGGCTTGTCTGGACTAGAAAGACCTTGGCGACTTCTCTTGACCAGAGAGACTTGTCCTCCCCTATAGGATTGCTGATCCTTTTATAGGGGGCTCCCCAAGTCGTATCAGACACGGACCTATGCCCGAGTAGGACTCTGGCTTCCTTAAACGTCGGGATTGAGTTCCTAGTTTAAGGGGTGTCCTTCCTCCTTACGGGGGGTTACCTTATCTCTTGGGGATCCTTACCGGATACGTATTCTCATTCTAAAAGTCTAGGGAATCGTATACGGATACCTCTTCGTATATGAGATACTGTACTATTCATCATCAAGCCCCCCATCAGTACGTGAAGTGAGGTCATGATTGTTCTGTAGGAAATCTATCCTCTTCGGGAAGCAACTCCGAGCAGGCAAAATCAAGTACTTGATCGACAACATCTCCGAGTAGGCACTGTCTCTACCGGGTAGTCGCGATATCTTTGTCGGGATAACCCTCTGAGTAGTCTGAGGCATTTTCTGGGCTAGCTTACCCGAGAAGTATCTTTTGATTTAATCTGATCCGTCGATCACGGACACGCGTTCGCCTAGTAGATTTCTGGGAAACTGAACTGTCATGGCGGAATTTTCGCGTGGTGATGAATAATCTTTCCTTTTTCTGCGCTAATGTTCGGCTGACATTAGCCAAAACGTAACACGCTTGTCGAGGTCGTGGAGAAGCAGCCCCCAGCGGTGAGGCCGGCGCAGCCCCCGGTCGTACAGACTAAGCTCCCAGCGTCGGAGGCGTCGGTGCCGGAAAATACCGACTTGTACCCCCTGCTACAGGTAATCCAAGGAGTTAGTAATCAAAAAAGATAATGTACTCGGTACTGACCTCATTGTTTTTTAGCTTGCTATCTCTTGGGTTCCTCCGCTCCAGAAGGCGCAGACCGAACTGGAGGCGCGCCGGGCGGAGAACGAGGAGCTGAAGAAGCGCCTCGAGCAGTCCGAGAAGCGGCGGGTGGAGAGCGAGACTGAGATCCGGGAACTCCAGAGCGGGTGAAGAGAGTCTACCTAAATAACTTTGTAATACACTGTGATTAGTAACTGTGCATTAATCAGTATGTTTTTTGTTTTCTAAAAACCTGAACTCTACTGCTCTGCGAATGTTTGTCGGACGCGAGGGTTCTCGTAGACTTAGTCGAACTTTGTGTCCACTTTCCTTGACTTAGGCTTTACGAGTTGTGCCGTATGCCACTGACTGCGATCGACCAGGCCTTAGGTTTAGTCGGATGGAGATCTCATTGGCTCCTCGTCATCAGTAAACGCGATAAGGGGTCTTCGTGCAGTCTATCATGACCATAGCAGCAACTCGCATTCACTTGTCATAGGGATATTGGACGTCAGTTAGTAAGTCCTACGTTTGCTCTGATTATGACAACATTACACTCTATCCGTGCTGCCTTCTGCTCAAAGTAGTCGGGGATGCGGATAAGCAAGCGGATTCTGTTGGCCTAGTCATATTCGCACCTTCTCTTCTTCCTTTACTTGTGGTCGGGGAACTTTACTACGGAACCGAGGAGCTTAATCGACCAAGTCTTAGGTTTGGTCAGGTGGGGGGCTCAGTGGCTTCCCCTGTCACCTGTAGACACGTTAAGGAGTCTTCCTCACATCCCTGACGGTTGCAGCATGGAACCGTTTTCCCTTTGTGCAGGTCGAATCGTTGGTTACGTCTATGCGTGGCTCGATCATGCTTGTACCTTCTCCCCTTCCCTTGCTCGGAGTCGGGGAACTTTGCTGCGGGAACTGGGGAGTTCAGTTGGCCAGGCCTTAGGTCTAGTCAGGTGGGGGGCAAAGTGGCTTCCCTTGTCACCTATAGACGCGATAAGAGGCTTTCCTAATTTCCCTGATGGTTGCAGCGTGGAATCCTTTTTCCCTTTGCTTAGGTCAGGTTATCGGTACGCGCATGTGTATGCCAGTTTTTTGCCTGATGCCACATACTTATCCAGCCCCCGACTGTCTTATTCGACAAGTTTCTCGGATAGACAGTCTGAAAAAATAAATATCGAACTAGAAACTTGATATTAAAAAACTGTGAACTGACTGAAGTATCATTTACAAGCTACTGTAAGAAAAAACTGCTAGGAAAAACTAGAAGTAAAAAACATCACCTCCTTCTTTCGAGTTGTCGTTTGGTTGTTCCAGAGACTCTCGTGCTCTTGTCGTGACCCACTGAAAAAGCTTATCGAGTGCGCGTGCTAGGCGATGGCGCCCGAAGCATCTTATCATTGGCTTGTTCGTAGCTTGACGACTTGAGGCTGGAGCGGTCGTAACCTGAAACGGACTGGCGATCGGAGGGGTGACGACTGTGTGATCTTATCGAAGGTGTTTGCACGAGGAACTCTCTAAGGGGACTCAACTATCTCTTTACTGCTAACTCAAGCGACCTGGATTGGGCGACTTCTCATGTGGAGCCGTTGTCCTGCTGAGAAGAAAACCCTTTTTGCCCCGGTTCCGAACTAGTCGTAGAATCTGTTCTCCGACTTGGAGGGGGTGTTTTCCGAAGTCGCCGCTCGTAGTTGCGGTGGAGGTCTTGCTGACGCGAGGGTGCACGCAGCAGCATCTGAGTCTGCTTCCTCTTGTCGGAGAGGGGTCTTCCCTCGGTTGGAGCCGTGTGTCACCGAATGGAGTCGAGAAGACTCGGTTTGGGCTTGGACCTGCTGTAGTTCAGCCCCCAGCCATTGTAGCCATTGTATTTCATCGGGTGTCGTCAAATCTACCGCCAGTGGTCGTGACAGCAGATTGTGCACCTCAGCGAGTCTTCGAGCAGTTCGGGACACATATACCCCCGTCCCTTGAGGGGTTCGGTCTACTGCCGTAGGCATATTCGCGGGGAGTAGCCGTTAGGCTTTGACGTTGTGAGCCCCCATGCTGATCCGGATCCTCGAGATCTTCCCGACCGTCATGGATCGCGAGAACTACTCGAGGGTCTGGATTAGATGAGGTGTAGTTCCACTCCATTGTGTCTTCCTCATCGGGAGGGATACTGTGATTGAGATCTTGATCGTTAGGTCGATCGGAAGTTGCAGGTGACAGTCCGGACATCGGGCTGGTTGCTCCTGCCTAGGAATCGTCGGTTAGCACCAACGTTCCCCCGAAAGCCCTGGCGCACTCAATCCTAAAGTGATCAACTTCGCAATCCGAGTACTCGCCAGTGGCGTATTCTCCAAGATCTACGCGGTTAGTTGTCGGGTACAGATCTGTCTGGTCGAAGTTGTCGTAGAAGTCTAGATCTGAGTACCCGGTATGTCACGTGAGAGCGATCGGATTCCCCGCCGAACTTGCTTCCTCCTCCTCGGGTCGAGCCGGGTAGGGCAGTGCAGTCGGCGTCATGGGCTGATCGCGACTAGTTGCACGCCTTGCCGACTCCGATACTTCCTGGACGGCTTGAGTCGGAGAGGTCTCCACGGTCGGCGCCATCTGTCGACGATCGGTGAACCATCGATCTTACGGTAGTCGTGAGAGATACTTGTTGTTGGGTAGGACCCCTAGGGCACAAGGCCAAGAGTTCTGACAGCAAGGAAATACCCTTTTTATACGGGTTCGGGCCTCCCTCAGGATAACAACCCTGCGTCTTATTCGTATATATTGACCAAATAGTGTCTCTTTCAAAGGATGTGTATGTTAGTGGCTACCCTAGACATAATCAGAGGCTAAGATGACTAGTTCCGCGGGTCTCGACTCCTTCGAGGCGGCGGGTCTTCTCGTGGGAATCGCTAGGGCTTCTGGATGGCTTCAGGCTTCTTGGATCTAACTTGGCTTGTCTGGACTAGAAAGACCTTGACGACTTCTCTTGACCAGAGAGACTTGTCCTCCCCTATAGGATTGCTGATCTTTTTATAGGAGGCTCCCCGAGTCGTACCAGACACGGACCTATGCCCAAGTAGGACTCTGGCTTCCTTAAACGTCGGGATTGAGTTCTTGGTTTAAGCGGTGTCCTTCCTCTTTACGGGGGGCTACCTTATCTCCTGGGGATCCTTACGTATTCTCATTCCAAAAGCCTAGGGTATCATATATGGATATCTCTTCGTATAAGGGATACTGTACTATTCATCATCACCTATATAGGCCGTTGACTCATGCGATATCAATGTAGTTAATTGAATCATTATAGCAATTGGGTGTTGGTATATCTGTTGGGAAAGGAGACATCACGTCAATGGGGAAGCTGTCCAGGTTCCGAGCCGCACAGCCCAGGCTATCCAAGTGCTGAGCATGAATTATGTTAAATCACATGGAGTTATTGGTTCTCCGCCTGTTTCTGGATGGACACGCCCTCCTCAAGGGATGCTCAAACTGAATATTGATGCCTCTTTTTTTCGAGATGACAGCAGTGGATCAATTGGTGCTGTTGTGAGGGATGGCAGGGGTACGTTTGTTGGCTGTGCGAATGAACTGCTGGGCCAAACTGCGGACGCAACGATGGCTGAAGCCATGGTCTTCGGCTTGGTCTGTAGCTGTGCGTTCATATCGGCTGTCAGGATTTGGTATTCGTAGTTCCTATTCTACCTGGTCAAGATAATCATGCCTTTCCTCGCAAAAAAGAAGATAATCATGCATTTACTTGCACAAAGCGAATGAATGTGTATTGGACTCAAAAATTCGGCACATTTGGAAGGTGGCATGTAATTTTCGCGAGAACGGTATAATTCATTTTTTTCCTAAACATGCCCATGGTTTGTGTATACTCCATCGCTAGCACAGTTGGAATTCAAACATTATGAGTGAGATGGAGATTTTTCCTATGGCTTGCACTTTGGAGGTCACTTTATAAGAGCATCTTTAGTGTTTCATCATGAACAGTTGCTCTGACTGTACACGGAAGAGAGATCGATCACACATTAACAAAGATAGTAATTCCCATTGCCCATATGTCTAATATGAGTAAAAAACAGATTTTTCTTTACCGTATTTCCATGTCAAAAAACAGAGCGACATACACATAGCAGTAGCAAGTGAATTAACCAATGTTCTACAACCATTTGCAATATAATACTCATAATTGGCTGGAAAACTGATTGGAGTAATATAATCTTGCATATTTTTTTAGGGAATTCATTTTCCATTTTTCTCTGTTGTATCTTTTTTTTTCTATTTTTCTTTCTTTTCTTTTTGGTTTTCTTTTTTTTCTTACTTTCCTTTTATTTCGTTTTTCTTTATTTTATTTTATCTTTTTTATTTTCTTTTGTAGTTTTTCATGTATATCACCAATAGATATTTAATCGATGCAATTTTGAAAAGTATTTACCTAATAATTTTTTCACTAATACATATGATTTATTCTAAGAGTAATTTTTTGTTTTGACATGAAAAAAAAGTTTAACATAAATAAATTTATTATATTCATTTGTGGAATATGGAATATTTTTTCTGAGTTAGATGAACATTTTTTCTAAAATACATGGACATTCATGCAAAGGAGCACGAGATTGGAGGCGAGCAATTCATCTGGTGATGCTCTCCTGCTTTGAACCTCTAAAGGTGCAGTTTATTCCCAGATTTTGCTGGATAAATTTTGTTGTGCTAGAACTAATGATCCATGCTTTATGTACAAGATCTCACTTGTTTTTTTTTCTTTTTTGAATTTGATTCCTTTGGAATTTTGGTTGCATTAAAATATCCAGACTAAAGTGTTGATTTTGTACCGTTAGATTAATGATGTTTGATAGATGGTTAAAAAAAAATACGTGCTCAAGAGACGCGTCAATGGCGTGCCCAGCATCTAGTATACATTAGTAGCGACGGTGTATCAATCAAGAACATGTAATTAAGCAACTTGGGTATTTACGCAATGTGCTAGCATGTTTTGAATTTTTTTTGGAGGTCGACACTAAAGATATGTAGTTCTGAGATAGAGCTGGCCCCTAAATCTGTAGCATCGAGAAATCATTTCTTATACTCCGGTTTGCCGATAGTTTGTACATTAAACGCAGGGTTCTACAAAATTTAGTTTGCAATATTTGATAGCAAACCAAATAAAAAACTTGGCTAGATTTTGGCAACTTGTCGACTGGGTCGTTACGGAATCCTATGGGCACTACAAAATTTTGGTAGCAAACCATATTATGTGCTAAATTCTGCGGGTACTAGGAAAATTATGTAAAATTTCGCTTGCGTCAAACCAAACAAGCCATATATATGTTGCAGAATGTAATTTGCCATATCATGTCAACAAATCCTTCCCTTTGTAAATTGGATTCAATGGTCGGAAGATGGGATAGTTCCAAGTCTTCAAAGCTTCCATCACACTCTCTGTTTTCCACATATCATGAATAAAATCGTGTGAGATTTGAACGAAAGAAAAGGTGCAAATCTGCAAAATCTGTGAAAAGTGACAAATGGAAAGTAATTTTTGAAGTGACAAGAGGGCAGTAAAGAGAAGAGAAGAGAAGATAAGATAAGATAGTATGTACAGGGTTGCATGTGGTTTTGCTGCTGTGAGCTGTTCCGGTCTGCTGTTCTGGTGATGCGAGGTGAGGGCCAATCTGTCGTCCAGTACAAGCGGCCCAGTCATCCGTCGGTGGACGCAGTACCAACTTGTTCTGCCGTCGTCTCTTCTCTGTTGCCTTTACGTTGGGCCCACCTTGTACACAGTATAGTACTGCCCATGGAGAAGAAAAACAGGACTTCTCGTTCTCAATCATAGAAAAACAACTGCTAATGATCCTCTCTTCTAATACTATTCAAGGCTCTCTCTGATTCAAAGAATTTTAAAAGATTTAAATGTTTAGAAAAAAATGATAGGCTATTTGATTTGTAGCATTGTAATCTAATTGCATTTCTCCTAAAAGAATTATTCGCATTACATTTCATAGAAATATTTTCATTGACTCACTCCTCTTGGAAATTGTGTAATGAAACGATTTTTTATACAAATTCAATCTTGTAGACATTACAATCCTATGCATTTTCTGTTCATGTGTTTATTAAATCCCGTAAATTAGAGAGATCCTTAGCTTATGCATGAAGTACCCAGAATGCCGACCGGGCACATGCACATAAATGTGCGTGTCTATTACACTGTGGAGGTGAGAGCATCACGTAGTGAGAGCACACGATTTTGTACTCAAATTCGATACAATACACTGGTCGAGCCAGATGAG
Source organism: Stipa capillata (assembly GCA_019208055.1). Classification (NCBI taxonomy): domain Eukaryota; kingdom Viridiplantae; phylum Streptophyta; class Magnoliopsida; order Poales; family Poaceae; genus Stipa; species Stipa capillata. Next base: position 312,264 of record JAGXJF010003127.1, read on the forward strand.
TGCGAATGAAAACACTCGGTACTTCCACTAGGCTGTAGGCACATCTGTCGTTTGCGCCGACGAAATGTTGTAGATTTTCTGAAATACTAATCCACTTCATGTTCATGTTCAAATAAATGTGCCCACCTTAACTTGGAGAAAACCATAGAATTTTTATGCAACAAAGTTCTTACTTTCACTTTACCAAGACACGTCAGCAAATAGCACTGTTTTACACTTCTTGGAAAGTAGCACATACTCAAAGTCACGATGCAATATGTTGCGGCGTCACTAGGAGAGGTTAGGCATGCTTCCCCTTAAAACGACAATTACCAATTATTAACTCCTTTTGATGGAGCACTTTACAAGGGAAGCTTCCATTTTCTCCCTAGCAGCAAGAGCAAGTACACAACAAGACCAGGAGCACAAGAAAAGGCACATAGTTTCAAGGACTTTTTTTAGACCAAGCTAGTTTCAAGATAAACTCAAAGACCAAAAAAGAGAGCATCTAGAACTTGAATATCTCCTTAGATGTCATTATCATTTATCAACTCCATCCAATTGCGACATGCATGCTTCATTTTATTTTCATCATATTTTTCTCCAAAAATTAATGCACCAACTTGTTGTTTTGAGGTGATTTTTCTATGTGGGGAGAAGGAAGAAGGGTTGGTCGACGATTCCATCTAATCTTCTTCCTTTTTTTCCCAACCAAAACAGCTGTTTGTATCTCAAAAAAAAACAGCTGTTTGTGTTTGTGTTTATGTCTGCTGGTTTTGAGCTGATTTTATATGTAGGAAATCAAAAGGTTGCCAGATGCTACACGTTTCTTTGATTAGTTGGACGGCTTCCTACCATCTTCTTCTTCTTTGTCTTCCAATGGAGGATATGGATTGCATTTGAAACATGTAATCCATGGGTAAATTTGGTATTTGTTAACTACAGAGTTTAGGAAAACTTTAATGAGGAATGACCAGACCAGCTGGGCATGCGTGAAGGGGTCACCGTCACAGCTTTTTGTCCGCGTTGTTTTAGGTCAATCACGGGGCTGATTCATGTATCATTTTTGCGTTTTTGCCCTCCTCAGATTTATTTTTCTTAGCTGGTCTTTACAGTTTTTATTGTAATGTCTGCTTTGATTCACACGATCCATAGGATTAAGGTTTGTCTTCTCAAACCCTATAGAATTGGAAGCCATAATAATCGTCACCAGATATCGTTTAGTTACACTATAGTGAAAAACAAAAAAACTCACGACTGATATGAGTTTTTTTTCAATAGTTTAAAGATATACTTTTTCAATAGGGTTAAGATCTACGAAAATTTTCTTTGAAATTGACCGTAAAGTGGCCCATAGAAAAAAAAACTAAGATTCTAATCCTATAAATTAAATGATCTCTATAAAAAATACTAATGGTTAAAATCCTATAAAATTCTTTTAAATTTGGATTTGTCCGAAAGATTATCCACACCTTTGTCCACTATCTTGTTGATCCCCTTTCTCGTATGCATTTTCTCAAATTTGTATGGTCTAGTAAACTGACAGAACAAGTGGCCTTTACTTGCTCAATCCAAAATGGAGGATTTGATGGAGTATAGGATTGTAAATGCCAAAAATTCCCAACTATAAGATTGCAAAACTTTAAGTTTCTTTCACAAAATTTCATATAGATGTCTTCAACATGATCCATACTTTATGACCGAAAATCGTCCAATGCAATAACAAGGATCAGACATCCAACGACGTCCAGCATCTAGACATTGCCTAATAGTAAACCATAGATATGATACCACAATCTTATTAATCCACGAGTTGCAGCCACTCAGATCGATACATAGATCAGTGCACATATTGCTCGAACAGATACAGCCGAACTTGGCTCACGCTTGGACGCCACACGGCGGTACCAGAAGCAGCGATAGCATTAACCTTGCAACAAATACCACCTTCTCAAGGCGTGTAATCGCAAAATTGCAAGATCCGTGACAGGTTGTCACCAGAAAGTGCTGCCCACCTTCCCATTTCTCAAATCCCCAAAATGCCCTCCGCTCCTCCTATAAATAATCCCTCTCAGAGCCACTCTAAACCTTCCCCATTTCCTCTTCCTGCTTATGCATTAGAGCCCCTGGAGTTTCCTTCTATTCGCAGCTAAGTCCTCCTTTCCCGACTTTTCTTACATTTCCGTCCTTCTAGCTTCCTTTTCGTTCTAGTCTACTCCTCCTTCCCAAGCTTATTCTTGCAAATAAGCCCCTCCGCTTTGTCCAATTTCAGTCTCCGCTCCTTCTTGTTCTTGGGAGGAATTCGTAGACCCGATCTAGAGAACCAAAGCTTTGCCCATGTTTACCTACCCCTTCCTCTGACGGCCGCCGTCCTCCGATGAAGCTGCGCGTGCGCTGCCGCTCCCACTCCTTCTCCGTCGCCTTCCTCTACTGGTTCTACGTCTTCTCATGAACTCATCGCCCCTCGAGAACGCCGCATCGATCCAGCCTCTAGTTGATTAGATCTCGCTTTTATTGCTCTTAGTTTCTTGTTTTCTTTGGATCCTCTTCCTCCCACCACCCAAAAAAGAGATCTTTTTTCTGGTTCTTGATCCGAGTTTGACCAAGGATCCAGCCATGTCGTCGCCGTCGCGCCGGAGCTCCAGCCCGGAGAGCAACAACGACGGCGGCAGCGGCACCGGCTGCACCGAGGACGAGCGCAAGCGCAAGAGGATGCTGTCGAACAGGGAGTCGGCGAGGCGGTCCCGCGCGCGGAAGCAGCAGCGGATGGAGGAGCTCATCGCCGAGGCGTCCCGCCTCCAGGCCGAGAACGCGCGCGTGGAGGCTCAGCTGGTTGCCTACGCCGCCGAGCTGGGCAAGGTGGACGGCGAGAACGCCGTGCTCCGCGCGCGCCACGGCGAGCTCGCCGGGCGGCTGCAGGCGCTCGGCGGCGTCCTGGAGATCTTCCAGGTGGCCGGCGCGCCCGTCGACATCCCGGAGATCCCCGACCCGCTGCTCCGCCCATGGCAGTCCCCGTTCGCGCCGCAGCTCATCCCTGCGGCCACCACCGGCGCCATGGCCGACGCGTTCCAGTTCTGAGCAAAGACATGCCATGCCATGGCATTGCCATGGGTTTGCTGCTTGCTACTGCTGAAGAAGAGTATTACTAGTTTGTGTGGTTATTGTTTAATTATGGTTTGCTCCATGTAGAACATCAATAAGTATTTGTGCGATTGTGATCTTGCCTATCATGTGGTGTGTTCCGCCCAATATTTCCTATGGATTAGAGCAATGTGATCAATAAGTATCTAACAAAATAAGTATTTGTGTTAAATTTGCAAGTGTGTGATTGAATTGTATGAGATGGATACAGGTTTATTGGTGCTTATTGATTGAGTTGCATCTATTTACTATTTAGGTTTGCATCTAATACCCTGGATCAAAATGTTGACAGAAATGCCCTTGGACCAACCAGCTTCATTTTGCTGAAATTAGCTTAATCACAGGGATTCTAAGTTCAGCACTCCTCATATATTATATCGTACATAAGCTCATCCAACCTGACATGATCAATCATGCTCCTTTTACCGTTGCTCAAATGGAAGAATAAAGGGAAGACATCCTCCTTGTCGAGACACCATGACATGCTCGAGCATTTGCCCTTTTTAAGGATAGAGATTTTGATGGCAATGCTGCCTGAAGTATGGTTGAATTTTGTCGCTGAGGTATTTTCTGGTCCATGGCTTCAGGTCATTAGGCCATTCACGATGCAAGAAATTTAAAGAGAGAAATATTACCACGAGTGAAGGTTTTCCGGTGATTAAACGTGGAAATGCGTCTGACTAGTCGGAAAACGAGTGATCAATCAGATTATGACGTCTTAGCAGCACAACGATATACTGTCCGACTAATCGGACGATTAATCGGCCGAGTCAGCTGTTTTCCACAACATTAAACATAGTCATAAGCATCGGTACAGAAATAGCATCGTATTTGCTCTACATGGTAAACAGAAAAACAGTTCCGTTTTGTGAAGAACATGTCCAGGCTCCCTTAATTTTCTGATTGATGTGCTCCTTTTAGCTGGCCTTAAACCCAAATTGTTCTTCAGTTTCTGTTGCTCCGGCTGATGATTGACATGAAGAACTAACTGTATCCCATCAAGGACGGCAGCTTCAGTCATAAAAAATCACCTCATACCTATCCGAGCCGCCATACGAACCCTTCTTTTTTTTTCGTCAACAGTTGTAGCAAAATTTGCCACTGTGAGGATAGCGACATAATATTTATTTATTTACTTGTTTTTAAAGATGAACAAACCACGAAAGTACCAAGCTTTTTAGAATCTCTCTCGAACCCTTTGCTACAGTCAAGAGAGGCGAAAAGGCGTCGGCTCCCGATCCAGATCTCCATCCGGCGAGGCCGCTGGTTCTCCTCGCCTCCGGTCGCCCGCGGGCGCCGGGAGGTGGGGGGAAGTGCGGCCTTTGCCCAGTATGTATCTAGAGTTCATCGTCTCTGTTTCGCCGTCGCTTTGCCGAGGATTGCGGCGGCGACAGGAGCTTTTGTCTTCCCAGTTCCATCTTCGGCTCATCGTTGCCGGCTCCGATGACGGTGAGGAGCCAGGTGAAGTTGTGTGTTTGTATTTTTGTTGTTGTCGTTGTGTGCAGATGGCTCTCGTATTCTTGCTGTGCGCCTTGTGGGAGCTGCGTTCGGGCAGAGGAGCCGACGGCGGAAGGCCGACCCATACGGACCGGGGTGAGGTGCCCCCGGTAGCATCAAAAATGCGTCTGCTACTTCTCCGCATGGGTGTCTCCCTGACGCGAACTGTCTCTCCTCTGGCGGATGAAGTTCCTCCTTGGCAACGGCGGTGGCTGGCGTTTCTTCGCTTCGGCATGGTCGTCAGCGGTGGAGAAGACTGCCCCTAGGGGCCTTTTTGCTATTTTGTTTTGTTGGAGGTCTTCTTTGCTAAAGCTCGGAACAGCTGTACTGTGTTGTGTTGTATCTCGGTCCTTTTAATGGTATCCTTCCTTTCGCAAAAAAAAAGATGAACAAACCACTACCAATACATGCCAAACAGAGACCACAGATCAAACGGAATGCGTGTAAAAAGTAGGCAAAATCTATTGCTACATGGTTCCTCCGTCCTATTCTGAGTGATTCAATTGGGCAGTTCTACGGATACAAACAGTTGATTAATGTTATTTGAGAGTTTTTACAGGTCACCTGAATTTCCCTTGTACACCTGTCCCGGTGCAGCGCCCATATACACAATAATTTCGACAAAATGATGAGGCTATGCATTCATTTGATTAATGAATCTTTAGTTTCTTGGTATCATCCCTTACTAATCACACATCCACTGTGTGTGTGTGTGCAAAGTGCTAGCAAAGTTACGCCTGCCGAAAATGAAGGGCAATCATCTCACGGCCCGATCGTGCCCGTGTCGAAGTACAGTGTCGTCCCGGAGGATCCTCCTCCGGTGACCCCTTCCATGAGCGCGAACCGCATGTCCTCTGATGGCTTCCAGTGCCTCTTCCTCTGGTTGATGAACCAGTTGTTGATCTGCTTCGGGTCGAGGCCTGTCATCGCTGCAAGCCCCACCTTGTCCTCTTCCTGCAAACGTCATCATATCAAATGAACGATGATCAACAATCACAGGTCAGTGTAGGGGTTAGTAGAGCTTTTGAGTGCCAAAAGGCGTGATCACGACATTACCGTAGGGTAAGGCCAGCGGTAGTGTGTGTTCCACCAATCCATCAGAGCCAACCGCGCATCCTTCGGTAGCTTCCCTTTCTTCCTCTTCTTCAGGAATTCGGACCGGAGGCGGCTGAGGCAGCCACTGTACTTCTTGAGCAGCATCTCTTTCAGCTCATGGTCAGCCAAGCGAGAGCTGTGCTCTTGCATGCCTACGTCGGATGCATCGACGTCTCCTGAGCACGGTTCATCCTCGGATGACCCCACCATTTCATCTTGCATGATGCAGATGTTCCAAATCAGACAGGGATTTAAACAAAATAATGTGTGATATCAGATTCAGATTTTATGACAGTAGCAGCGTATAGGGGATCCAGGTTTGGACTGTGAAAAACAGGAGCTTCTTCAGAAACAGAACTAGAACCAGGATCATCAATAAGATAAATGCAGAGAATCAGCTGTTTGCACAGCAACTACACAGAAGCACAGTTAGAACAATCCGAGGCGCTGCTGGAGACTTCACAATTTGTGCAGCTACAAACAAAGAATGTTTTAAAAGTGCTTAAGAATAGGCAATGAAAATAACTTCAGAACTGAAAGTTCTCCATGAAAATGTGCTATACACTATATAGCAGAAATATTATTTGAAGAAAACACTGAAATAAATGGAACCAGATGTTTCATTGGTTAGTGAATCTGTAGTGACAAGTGTTAGTCTGTATTCAGTAAAGTAATATTGAGGGTCAATGTGTTCTGCAACATCCGGTGCGTATGAGAAAATGGGATCAAAAGCAGGCCAATTTGATCTGACAAACTCTACAAGGAATGAAGAATGGTTCACTGCTAGTGCCAAAACTGATCAGTTTAGTCTGTACTTCAGGAAACAGAGACCATTTGAGCACTCTTTCCACAAGAGTGGGTGTTTTATGGAGCCATGCCTTCAGCAGCTGTCTCTTTCAAAAACATATACCCTCTACTGACATTCAATTCTATGTAAGCAAATGGCTCTTTTCTAGGGTTAGTTGAGTTTCATCAGTCAAATTATAACTTCTGGAGCTTAAGCTGACAGAAAAAATAGCTTATACTTCAACCTTTCTCACATCTCGACTCAACTAAGGTTAGGATGTAAATTTCCTGGGCCTGTTTGGTCTTCAGCTAATACTCCCAAGACTCTGTGGCAGACAAGCCCAACAAAGTGGTTTACAAGCCAAGATGAATTTAAAATACAGTTATGAGTCTAATCATTCCATCCCTCTCAATATACCTTGCTTATACACCAGAAAAACCAGCCTTTGCACTTAATCTCTAAGACAAGAATCCTTTTTGGCACTAGATATGCTTATTTGGGTTAAAAACTGATGATTGAGCGAAGCCAAAACAATGTAAACATAGATTCTAGCTGTCAAAAGCTACATGTAATTCCGAAAGTTCTATGATTCAATTATACAGAGGATCCAATTCTCACAAGGACATTGGCAAGCCATTTAATAAATATGGATGTTTGGAAACATGTCCTTTCTAAAATCAGAATAGATGCCCTAAACCCTAAAAACCGAGCAAAGTAAGCATATCTATGCATTTTGATGGACTATTGTACGTGCGTTTACCAAAATGGTTTCAACTATTATAAACATGGCCTTCTATTTAGTGATAGTTCATACATGTGATCGCACTAGACAGAATAAACAAAGATATATAGTATTTGGATTTGTGAAAATGAAATATCAATCTAGCTATATTTTAGCAAGTGGGTCAATTTGTCAAAGCTACGCTAAACAGAATGGGATGCTGAAAGGCATCATTAACTCCAGGCTTAGCATTCTTATGACGTGTAGTCACACAAAGCTCCAAGCAAGTACTTAAGGTCGACATATGTATTCCTTGTATAATTTAATCTCATTTTGTTGTTGTTTGCAACCTTAGGTAAATAGGCTACACATCACCAAGATCACCTTGCACGGAGTTAGTTATGTAACATGCATGCAGACTAACCTTCCATTGTTTTGGAAAAATTACCTCATTAAGGAAATAAAGAAAACTGGTATCTCTGACAGTATAGTAGGAACATAATTTTACTATGTAATGATCATGTTTCATGCTCCTTTGTAGTAACCAGCAAAACTTGGCATTGTGCCAAATATACTGGAAGGCAAGAAAAACAAAACAGGAACTGTTTTGACCACAAGTAGTACTGTTTGCTAGGTGGTATTAAACGTCACATGTTTACAATGTCCTAGCCTTCACAGTAACAAAATGTCCTTTTAACTTTATTAAACATATGAAGTTTCCAAAAGCTTGTGTGTGTTCAACACTCTAAAACTCGCCCAAGATGAGTACATTTCTCAAGACCCCACTTTTTTTTTGTCAAAACTACTACAAAAACTACACTTTTAAGCATGTTTCGCAGAACCACACTTTCTTTTACATAACCCTTCACAAAACCATACTTTTAAGTATGCATTTCACATAACCCATACTTCCTTCGTCAAAACCTTTCATGAATCACACTTTTAATTATGCATTTCACATAACCCATACTTCCTTTGACAAAAATATCAGAAAACCACAATTTCAAGGGTTGCAGCAGTGCTGCCAAGCATGTGCAGCTACTGAGTGGGCCTAATTTGTCAGCACAATTGTAACCCTTTAAATTGTGTTTTTGTAAAATGGCATGTCAAGTAAAATGTGTTTATGTGAATACATTCTTAAAAGTATGGGGTTTTATAATTTTGTCAAAATAAGTGTGGTTTTGACTAGAAAGATCGATGTTACAATTTCAATGGAATTGTGGATGTACAATGACTTAGGAAAGAACAACTTCAACCAAAAACGCTAAACAATAGTGAACGAGCTGTTGCTCAGTTGGCTGGTCAGCCCTCGCGGGTTCAAATATCACACGGAGGAGCAAGCGTCAGGTGTCCCATGGGGTCCAAAGCACCCAAGAGAAAATATCCCTTCTAAAAAAACAGAGAAAGAACATTGTTAGCCTAGCTAGAACCAATTGACTCTTTAGACAAGAAATGAACCTAAAATCCTATGATCTACATTGCATTTACCTGTAACACTCGTCTCGCAAATCTTGCATTATCTTCAAGAACGTAAAAGTAAAAACAGACAATACATCAAACTGCTAACACAAATCAACAACATTCAAAACAAGCAAGCCGGTCACCCTAATTACCGACTTCCGGGAATAACTAAAGCAAAAGATCATATCTAGCACGACAAAAAATCATCAAACTGCTAAAAGACAAATCAACAACACTAAAAAAGAAGCAAGCTGGCCGCCGGTAATTACCGAAATCAGGAACCAGTTAAAGCAAGAGATCATATCTAGCATGAGAAAAATCACTTATAAAATTGTGGGGAAGACACAGCAATATTGGGCACGACAACAACACCATTGGGCAGCAGTAATTAAAAAAAAATAGATTGGGCATGAGTAATTAACCAGCAAGCAAGAGCAAGATTCTCCCTTTTTCCAAAGCCATCCAGGCTGCAGCGGTACTCCCCACCAGCACCTCTCTCAAGTTCCATCACCGGTCCGGTCTGCAAAGTCTACATGTAGCATCTACCTCTCTAACCTCTAGAGAGAGAAAGAGAGAAGAGAGAGAGAGAGGCATAGCTAAGGGTAAGCTACATGGAACCTTGGACAAAACCCTACACGAGCACACTACCAAAGCTTTACTCTTCCGGCCCCTTCCTCTGACACTCCTGCACCCCATTTGCATGGACACGATTTGACCTATCAAGAACACACACACACACACACGCACGCACGCATTCATCATCATCAAAGCCACATCCACACACAAAGCATCAAACGTTTTTGACAACACAACAATGGCGAATCCAATGGCGAAAAGTAATCAAGATATATGCATGCTAGCTGCATGTATATGCATGTGTTCATCCATCGGAATTTTCTTGGGGGGTTACCGGAGTGCGAGGTGGCGCCGCCGCCGCCGCCGCCGCCGCCGCAGATCGTGCTGAGCTGCGTCCGGATGGTGGTGAGGAAGGTGGCCGCCTCGTCGAACGGCCGCGACAGCTCCTCCTTGTACCGCGCCAGCACCCGGCAGTACGCCTCCTGCATGCGCGCCGCGTCATCGATCACCACATGTAATAACAAACAGCACGCCAGAATTAATCGAGCTCGTCGATTGTACCATGAACTCGTCGAGCTCCGGGTCGAGGCCGATCTCCCCAGCGGCGGCGGCGGCGCGTCCGCCGCCGCTCCTCTCCCGGCCGATCTCCTCTAGCAGCGCGCCCACCTCCGGCGGCGCACCCACCTGACAAATCAAGAATCAGCATGGCGATATACGAATGGCAATTCTTGGATGATGGCGAGCTAGGCTAGGCTCGAGCTACCACAGGCAAGATGGAGAGTTGGGCGGCTGGAGAGGACGGACCTTGCGGCATTCGATGTAGGCGGAGAGGAGGGAGTGGTAGCGAGGGTGCCCGGCGATCTGCGCCTTCATCAGCTCTGTCGACAGATCCGCCGTTTGGTGGGCCGTGGCCGCCGGCGGAGGCGGCGGCGGCGAGCTGGCCCCGCCGCCGGCGACCCCGGACGCCTCGCTGCACGCCGCGCCGCCCCCGCCGCGCGAGATCCCCGGGTGGATGCTGTACAGATCCTCCATGTCCTAGCTCCCCGGCCCGCGCGCTCTAGCTAGCTCCCACCTTCCTCGCTGCTGCAGCTCACTGTTTGCTCACCTACCCAGCTACCTCCCTATCCATCTCATCTACATGCATCTCCCCATACACATATAACAGAAGAAATCAAGAAATGGCCACTGCTACCATCACCACCACCACCAGCAGGAAGAATAACAGTTCTTTGTCTGGTTCTTGGGGTATGCTATCCTCCAAGAAGAAGAAGAAGAAGAAGAAAAAGGCGAGGAAGTGAGCAGATTACGGGGAATTTAGAAGCCGTTTGCACTGCAGCCTCTGCTGCTGGTGCTGCAGAGGTGCAGGGCTGTGATCTCGGCGGCAGAAGCGGGAGACATGGGGAGGCTTTGGGAGGATGGAGGAGTCAGAGAGATGGAAGCAGCTAAGCTGCTGCGAGATTGGGAAAAGGGAAATGAATAGCTTGGAGCAAAGCAACCTTCCTTGCCTCCTTGGTAAAGTTTTATTGCTAGGTGTTTTTTTCTTCTTTTATCTGGAGAAAAAATTGGACTTTTCGTGTTGTGAGAGAGAGAGAGATAGGGCAATCGATCGGTGGTTTGTTTGCATGGATGTCCCTGTTGGAGTTGGCATTTTGATGCATGCCCTTGCTGAGAATGAGGTAGCTAGCTATGCTGCCCCATGGTTCAAACCAGTTTAGAACTTCAAGAGTTTATAGGATGATCTTACATGAAATTATTTATCTGTTGTATTTCAAATCTCTCATGCTCCTGGCGTGGTACCAGTGGTCCACAATTTCGACTATCTAATTTCGTTTCAATCTCTTGTTATGATGGTTAATAATATTGTGAAGAGATCGTTTTGTATTCCCATTGATACTCAATTCTTACTACTGGTTCACAAGTGATTAATAAGTTATATGTCAGCGCATCATATGCAATATCAAGCAAATAGTTTAACTTTGCACCATATATATAATTCTCATGAATTCTTCTTAGCTACATGAATACCTAATACAATGTAAGCCTTGACGCATGCATACATTATGTATATTCCTTTTAAAATGGTATCCAACTAGCCATTTGTGTGGTATAATCATACAAGACTTATATCTTTAGATCTCCGATTCGTAATACATCGTATCGTTATCATACGAACAATGCAACTCTAGAGAGTAGAAACATCGAGGCGGACACTTTAGCGTATAGAAAACTGCACAGTGGTCAGGCATGAAAATACGAAAATACAGAGGCCTGTGGTAGCAAAATTGCCACCGAAAGGAGAGAGAGGGAGAGAATAAAGAGGAGAGAAGGAGAGGTGTACAGTGAGTGAACTGAGAGGCACTGCCCTTGCTTCTTTGCCCGGAACAGCGCACACACCACGCGGTTCATCTCCTGGTTGCCTCACCCAGATTTACCCAAGACAAGAAGAGAAATGGCCCTCTGCCAGTGGGGCCCGGCACATCACCCACACGCACACGCACGCGTACACGGAGAGGTGGGCCTGGGCACTCGCACGTGGGAAGGTGCGCCACGGTCTGAAACGAAAGCGTGAAGCAAGTACGCCTCGGGCCCACGTGTCGGCGAGCGTGAGAGCGGAAAGGAGGGTGGGCAAGGGGTACGCCCTCGTATTTACAGCCGTCACTTCGTCAGCAGTAGCCTCGACGTGACATCCGGACACGTGCCACTATCCCATTGGCTGACCGCTCGTTCCAGCTTTTATCTTTTGATTTTCTTCGAATTTTTTTTCTTTTATTTGCTCTCAGCTTACTGTTTTCTCATGCTGATCTACCAGGAGCCTATTGACTAGATGACATCTCAAGGAATAGCCAACACCAACCTGCACCTGGTTAAACTGTCATGTGACACTTGTATTATGGATAATGGTCACTGTTGGTTTATTTCGAAGGTTTGATGCCATGACCTCTCAGTGACTGATCAAGGAAAAAATATGGAACCCTAATTTCTCCACGTAGAGTAATCTATTTTTTGGTGGCTTTTAGACTAAAACGTCGACCATAGAGGTAGACGTCAAAAGTTTACCAGGTAAAATTTCAATATGAAACAAATTAACCGTCTTTGAAATTTAGATGATAAAATTAACCCTGTCATTTACCAGGCGCCTTAGTTATTTGTTGGACAACCTCAATCGTAGGAGGAGGAACCAAACATCTTTGAAATACCGTTTCATGGTTTTTTTTTGGAACCTTCATTGCCTCGTGTTAAGGTTGATTTCTCCACTAGTATCCATGTGTAGCCTTCTGTCTATTTCTCCATGTTTGAATTTGCTGATTTATTAATAAATGCGTAGATGATTTATCCATTGAAATCCTTTGTTCATTGTGTCAGTTAAGGAGGGCCAGTTTGCGATTACTTAGATGTGACGTGATTACGCAAAACAAATGGACCTCTTAGGAGCTATCTGTAAACTGTGTTTGTGCCATTTGAACAAAAAAATAGGTAGCCAAACGCTATAATACCTCAAAATAATTTCATTCAATTATCATAATTCACTGCAATACAAAACAGAGCCAAGTACTCGGATCATTCTAGAAGGCTAAATATCTGGACATCAAGGTAAAATACACAGCTTAGTATAACCATGCATGATGATAGATTTCCTAATAGTCCCTTGCATGGTTTGTTGACATGCATCGCATGCTAGCTAAACCGGTAGGTCATATGCGCGTCATATGCCCAAGGCGTAGCTAGCACTGGTGGGTGGGCCCATACCTTTTCTCCATGGAAAATTTGCCTCCATGCATGCATGCCTGCCCGGACAACACGTCAAACAAATCACGGTCGAGTTCATTTGTTTTTGCGTCGTACCATAAAATCATCAACGAAAGAAAAACGAAATTATTAGGTTCGTTCAACTGCCTGACATTTCTCGATAGCGCACCAGAAATGAAATGAAATATCTACACGCTGGAACAGTTCAGGTGACGTGGATATATAAGCTGGAAAATGCGTCCTCTGCATCAAGGGAAAAAAAGGCAAAATTAGCCCCCCGCCGAGTGGCAATGGCGGATCTAGCCCCCGGCGGGGGGCAAATCCATTTTTGTCACCGCGACGCGCAAATTCGCGGGACGGGCCCGCGACGGGCCGAAATCGCGCTCTGAACCTGCGACGGGGGTGGGCCGCGCCCCTAGGCCGCGACCCAGGCCGAGCGCGCTCCTGGGCCGCGACAGCCCGCTCGTCGCGCTCCTGGAGGGCGAGGCTGGCTAACGCCATGCACCGTGGCATGTGACTGGGTGAGCTAACGCCACGGCTAATGGCGTTTGCCCGGTGAACAAAACGCCACGACGACTGGCGTTTGCCCGGTGAACCGAACGCCACAGATACTGGCGTTTGCCCGGTGAACCGAACGCCACGGCGACTGGCGTTTGCCCGGTGAACCAAACGCCACGGGGCTCTGGCGTTAGGCCACCGAAGACCGAAGATTGGCCTCTGTCCTCGCGAAGTGGCAGCGGCTTCTGACACCGGCGCGAACGCCAGAGCCCGCGGCGTTTGGTTCACCGAGCAAACGCCAGTCACCGTGGCGTTCGGTACTTCGCCCGTCGCGCATGCAGGCCGCGGCCCACTCTGTCGCGGATGGGGGCCGCGGCCCACTCCGTCGTGGGCTGAGAGGTTGCCGTCGCGGGCTGAGGGCGCGATTTTTCGCCGTCGCGGATCCGGGGTGCGATTTTGCCACGCGTCAGTTGCCCGTTGCTTCGCGGGGCCATTTTTGCCGTTGCGCCCGGCGGGAGGCCAAAGCCGCCTTTGCAACTCGGGAGGGGGCTAGATTTGCCTTTTTCCCCTGCATCAAGCTACAATGGCGTGATGTGCCATGCATTTGCTGTATCATTTCACTGTAGCGTTTGATCTGGTGCGTCCATTCTTAAATAGAACGGATGAGATCGAGCTAATGGCACGTCCATGTTATACTGGTATACCGCCTGTTTTGGAGCCATTGTTTGCTGCACTGACGTGTTTTCTTTTAATTACTGGTTTTATGAAAATATCAAATGGTTCAACCTGCGGCACTTTTCCATGCCCACAAATTCGTATAAATCGACGTTTGAATATGACAATCTATTGCTAACTAGTATCTGAGCTTGTTTGGAAGATATTAATCTCGTAGGAACTTCACAGCTAGAAATCAGCTTATTTCCTGCGGTCATCGGAGAAAGATTCCTGAATTCTAAACAAATACATTGTTTGAGATAGGTTAGACACAAATGATCTGAGCCCGTGGCTGTTGTACGGTGATTCTTGCGCATTAAGGGACAGAAGGAAGAGGTAGGCATGTGAGTTGGTGGGCAAATAGTGTAGTCGATGATGCTTGTGTATTGCTCTATGTTTGTTTGCCTCCTTGTTGCAACTGTTTCCAGCTTCCATGCATCTTCCCTCTACAAATTAGAAGTGCCTTTGGATTTATACATATCTCCCATTGTTTAAGTAGGAACATAATTGTCTGTACCTACGGAATGTGAAAGGAATATCTTTTTCTTTTAGGACATAAAAAAGATGATGGCCAGAGAGAGGAGACACCCCTCGGCGTTCCTTGAATAAAGGAAGGGTTGAGGACATCGAGTTGCGACCATAGAGTCGAACCAGAGTGGCCTGCTCGCTCACCTACGTAGCTGGCTCTCAATGTCAACACACACAAAGAGGATAATAGGAGATCTAGACGCCACTCTTCTCAACACCAACTCTACCATGACCTTCAGGCATATATGCAACCTTTAACATGAGAATTTTGCACGAAGCAGTTTAATTTCCGCACGAATTCAAGAAAAGGTACGACGTTCCGGGTCTACGCCTCCGGCGAGGTAGATCACGATAGCTATCGATGCCGACACAGGGAAAGGAGCCAAAAAAATAAAGAGAGAACAATTACACAAGATGCATTGCCTTATTCAAATCCCTGAATACTAAAGATGGTTATAGTACTTGTGTGCTGTGCCCAGTGCAGGGCAGAGCTTTCCCCTTCCAAGTTCCAAATGCCATCACACATGCAAAGAGGACTTGTCCTGAAGCCAACGAGGGATCAGTAATTAAAGTTAAACAGTGTTGTGGACTTGTCGTTGGCATGTGACTTAAGACCCCAAAGCAAGGGGAAATAGTCCAAATAGGGCAAGTTTACATGATTGATGGCATGCAAAGATAAAAGTTTGCTCATATCTGAGCTGAAATAGAGTTTTTTTTTCTCCGTTTGAGATGTGAGTTGAAATAGAGTAGGACTGTACATCAGTGAGCCAGGACCACAAACGGTTTTTCATCAGGACCACAAACTACCTCCTTGGAAGCTCCAACTGCCTCCTCCATCAAACACCCATTTATAATATATCAATGGGATTCTTCTTAGCAACTTTTATGAGCATTGTGCATGCACAGTTCATCTTGTTCAATGAGTTTCTAAATAGTGTTATACGCATGTATGTGTTTTCATGCTCTTGCAGAAAAAAAGAAGTAACTGCATAATCTTTTTTCTATATAATGTAAAGGATAATGGAAGTTAAAAGAAACCATGGTGCATTATTGGTCTTAGACCCTACTTTTATTTAGACAAAATCTCTAAGAGAAGGACAGCCACTGGCAAATCAAGATGAGGAGAGCCTAACCGACGGAGTCCCTATTCAGTTTGCTGTGGATTACGACACTGATGCCCATCTGAATTATCCGTTCTATGCGGATAGATCTTGGATTTGTTGTGCTAATTAATCATCGAGCAAGAACTGATGAAGACATGTTTCAGAGCAAAAACTTATCTGTTCCTTTCACGAGACGGCGGATTCAGAAAAGTTGGGCAGGTGAAGACTTGTTTCAGAGTGAAAATTGATAGCTTTCTGAAGTGATCGCGTCCACCGTCCATGATGAATGTTCAGTCCACGTCGATCTCCTGCTCCGGCTCCAGTAAACCTACGAACCTATAGCCAGTACCTTTGATGATTAGTAGATATCAGGAGCTCAACCATTAAACGTCTCGCTTACCAGGAACATCTCAAATCACTTCACTCATCTGTCCGTTGTCAGATTGATACAACATCACTGATATTTCCCTCTCGTATAACTCATGTCTCGTCTTATTAGAGTAACTTACACTCTGTAGGTTAAAAAAAAATCTGACACTTTGTAAGAATTTATTTTGTGCGGCTAAGGTCTCGTTTAGAACGCACTGAGTCTCGCAAGAGTTTTTAACAAACCAGTGACAGAGGACGGACTAGAGTTGTGGTGTGGCGAAGTTGATCGCCGAAAAACTTAGGTTGTACCGCTAGACGCCATGCCAAAGTTCTTTGACGGAACGACATAGCATGCATGCTCTCTAACAATGAAGACAACTTGTGAAGTATTACCTTCATTCGAAAATAGGTGATATTTTAGAAAGTTTTTAGTTAAAGTGTTCTAATTTTGACTACTAATAGTTTAAAAATATTTAGATGAAAATAATATCATTAGATTTATTATAAAAATTATCTTTATAATATATATTTTTATAACCTTTTGCTAACATATACATATAAAAAGTATTAGTGAAAGATGCATATTGGAGGCCACGTCAGTATTTAAAACGGCACCTATTTACGAATGGAGGGAGTGACTTTTTAAATATGCATTCTACAAAATAAAACAAGCAATCAAATAATTTTACAATTAACTTTTACATATCGGAATCACATGGCGGGCTCGGACGTCGGTTACGTGGCTCACACCGATCCTGTGGCCCACAAAAATCACTTACCCTTTCGCTAGGGAAATAAAGCCCACATGCAATAAGAAAAAAAGCCTCTGTCCTTAGCAAGCAAATAGAGCTCGCTGCGCTTGATGTCATGGCACCACTGTAGCATCTAGGGAGGACTGAAGGAGGAACCGAGAAGATAGGTCAATGTAGAGAATACTCGTGGTCGGAATATGGTATGTCGAGCGTCCTAAATTGCCATATTAGGTCCTCCGCCGCCACCGTAACAAACTCTATATTAAGTGAGACAATAAGGGCCTCCTTGATTCGCGTGATTTTCACAACGTAGGAATAGGAAAAAGTAGGATTATAATATTATGCCATCTTGAATCCGCAAGATTAAGATTATGCTTGATTACTCACAGGAAAAACATAGAAATCTTCCCAATAGGTTGGAGTTAATGGTAATTTTTCTATGCAGTGTTGTGTAAATGGATCCTTAGGAAAAATTTCTATATATTGCAATTCTACAAATCAAATAACTCACGTAGAAGAGAATCTTAACTATTACAACCCTCTAAAAATTATTTAATTTTTTTTTGAATCAAAGAGGCCATAACTTAAGAGTCATATTTCTAAAACGGTATATTATATTTGGACAGGTCCAATTTTGTTTGGCAAAATCCCTTTGGAGCTTGCAAGTTGGAACTTGTAGCCTGACAAGTAATACTTTTAAAGTTCCCTCTAAGATTGAGAAAAGCAGGGCTAGCAGGGAGCTAGGACAAACAAAAGCACAAACCTCTACTTTTCGAATCACTACCATCTTCCTCATCATGCCTCTCCAGTCTCCATTGATGAGAGCGATTTTATTATGCCAATCTTAAAGTCCCAAGAAAACCTAGAGATGTGTATTATGTCCTAAACTATCGATAAGTGGAGTACTATTAAATTAACAGGATGTCAGAGTGGCAAACGGTACCAGTCTGATATTTAAAGAGTATCATGCAAGGTTCAAAGAGAAAGAGGTTAATCACTCTATTTGGCACATGCTTTGATGTTTGAACTAGAGACTTTCTACAGAGGTTTAGCTCAAGTATTAAAAAAAAACATGTTACAAGTTGGCAAAATTTTACTTTTGCAAGAGGCTGTTTAATTGATTGTTGTATTTTCCAGGGGCTATTTTGCATACACAATCCAGATAGAGTTGGCCAAATGCATGTTCAGTGGAATGATACTTCAAAGAACAGGAGAATAAAAGAAGGAAAAGAGCAGCCTACTGGAGCTATGAGATGGATAGTTTTATACTTTTGGGGCACATTGTGTCAAGTAGTGTTTGTTTATGGTTTCATCAAGAATGTATGTCATCTTGAGAAGAGTCTTGCATGCTAGTTGTGTATGTCCAACAAATGATATAATCATTAGTCTAAGTATTGGAACAAGGAATTGTTGCCCAAAATAGCAAGGGTATAAACACTAACATCAGGAAAGAAAGATGGCGTTGCAACAGACGGAAAGAGCAAGAATCTACTCCGTAGGATAGATAAATTAAAGTAGTAAGTGGCAGCCAAAAGGGGTGTCAAGCATAAAAGATTGTCGGCATATCATAACCTTTCTGTCCCTTAAAAAACACCAATAGTTTATAATTGTGTCATTTGTTTATAATTGTGTTGGGATAGTGAGATCAGATTCCCCAATGTAGGTGGATAAATTTGGGACACCTCAGCTGTCCAGTTGGATTCTTGGTGCATTAGGTAACACTTGCAGCCTTAAACTATTGTGGAACCAAATCTTTACTGATACTTTCTTTCTCTTATCTATCTTTATCTTTACTATTATATAAATGGGAGTTGGTGGTTGTCGCGGAGATTTCGCGGTAATATTCATTTTTATGTAGGATTGGGAGTACAAGAGGACTATCCGAGGATGGTTCACACAAGTATTTTATCCAGGTTCAGGCCCTCTATGGAAGAGGTAATACCCTACTTCTGTTGAATTTCTTCCTGGTCTTATGTGAGGAGGATTATAGGAATGGTGGTTGCTGTTCTTGCTCAGAGGAAGAAGAAAACTCAGTCTCTCTCTCTCCCTTTCTTCTGTCTGTCTCTCTCGCGTGGGAGCCCTAGCCTTGCCTTATATAGGGCCGGCAAGGCTAGGCTTTACAAGCGCCGACTCGGCCAGTCGGGCGAGTCGTGGTTATGGCTCACTTAATGTGTGCCATAGCTCTACTTATTACGCCCGGGTAACGTCTACTTTGATGTCGTCGTAACGCCTGGCCTTGATGGCATCCGGACGTTACATCCGAGTGGGCTGCACGAGGCTGCTCTGCCGAGTGGGCCTCCTGCAGTGGATTCAGACCACCCCAGGCTTATTGGGCCGACTCCTTGTCTTGGGCCTATCCCTTGGGGATCCCGCTGTCAGTGGTGGTGGTTCATCCACACCTTTCGCCTCCCTTTTCCACCATCCAAAAAAAATCTCTAACAATAACGACAAACAAACTAACTAAAACACAATGAAGCTCCTTTATAACAAACTAATGTAACCACCTCCCTAAAAAATCTCTAATGAAATTGGAGCAGATTATTTGGCTGTGGAGCTGAGGTTACCGTGTAGCATGCGGCTTGCCTGCTCCCCTTTTGTGTTCCTATGCGTGCCAATATAGGCCTAGCACGAACTGATGCATGACATACTAACGTGCCTCCACGTTCATGCTCAGCCTAGGTGGAACTCGAATTGGTAGTGTAACTTCTGTGGATTCGTTTAAGCCGATAACGATGGCTTAATACGATTGGTTGTATTTTTTTTAATTTGTAGTAAAGCATGGGTATTTTGCTAGTATTAGATAAAAGGAGTGCCAGCTTTCCTAAGCATGGGCCTCAACAAATTGACACACCTGTTCTATATATCTGACATTTTGCATTGCTCAGCAACTTACCAGTTATCCTTTTTGTTTCTTGCTTGAAGGTAGAAACCTTACCAACCAAATCTCTCTCTCAGATTTAACATGGAACTATCAACAGAAAGTAGCAACTACAACAACTTGTGCTGGGCGTTTCTTAAAAAAAGAAAGTAGCAACAACAAACATCACGTCAAATACAAAGTTTGAGGTGTTTTGATAATTTGATTTCCTTTGAGAAAAATATGTAATTAAGGATTCCTTAATTAATTAATTAATCAAATAAACGCTTAAGAGCAGACCTGAACAGTGGTTTACTGCTCTGCCACTGCAAACACAACGTTGATCTCACCCTCGTCAAATATGTCATAGAAGCTCCTTGTCCTCCTCTGCTCCTTCCAGTGATGCATCTTCCACACGCTCCCGGCGACGAGCCCCAGCGCGAGACCAATCACGATCCCCTTGACGATGCTCGGTCCCTTCAGAGTAGCGTGCGCAATCCTGTGTGCCGCTATCTTTGCTCCGTTGATGCGAGGGAAGATAATGATATCAAGATTGATGACCTGGAGAAGGTGCGACCGAATCAAAACCAGTGTGATGTTTGACTGTCTCCTATCTGATTTGGTACATTCAGTTATGCGCATCAACATTTCCCTACTCAATCAAAATGAGCAAGAATAAAATATGTCTTCCACTAATATTCATTCATTGGGAAGTTAGAATGCACCATTGAAGCTACATAGGGACAGCAAGAATCAATAGCAAGAGCGGGCAGATGCCAATATAAACTTGTCCAAGAATAAGAACACTAGTTCGGAACAACTCTCAAGAGGATCATCATGGAGAGAGGTAGTATTTCCTACAAGACAAGTTCGGCCTGAATAAAAAGGCAGAATAAGAAAGGAAAGAAAGAGAAGAGTTTCTATGGTATATTTTACTACTGGTTAGGGAGGGTAGTATAAGGACTTGTTTGGTTGGGCTGTGGCTGTTGACAAAGCTGTTGTTGGCTAGCTGTCTGAAAAAACTGTTATAGCTGTGGGTAAGTGAACATATGGCTTTTGGTTTATCCAAATCATTTATAGCATTTTGTAAAATGAGCACAGAAGCTTCAACACATTACAAAAAGTTAGCAGAAGACAGCTTTTCAAAACAGCTGAATTTGCACTACAAAGCCTACAGCTACCATTGGCAAAAGCTACTGAAAAGCTAGCCGTTTGGTTGGGCTGCAACTTTTTCCAGTGAAAAGCTGCTGAAAAGCTCAACCAAATACCCCCTAAGTCATGTCTAGCCGTTGATTTTAGGGTGTTATGAACTCTCTCCGCTCAGGAATAAATATTATTGTAAGGGTAATTTCGTGCATAGGTTCGACAGGTCGATTGGATCAATGGATCAATTCACGCCTAGCAGGTAGCCGGTACGCATGCCGGCGCCGCCGCTCCGCCTTCTCGTAGGGATGCGGGGTTTGCGGCCGTTGGCGCCGCGGCTCAGCCACTTTCGCGTCCCTCTCGGTTCCCTCCATTCTATCGCCTTCCGTCGTGCCGGCCCTATAAGACGCCTGCCGGGTCGACTCCCCTGCCCGTCCCTTCCTCGGAATTTTGCTGGGAGCAGTGGCTGACATGGTGCTGTGGAGGATGAAGCTGATCTTGAGTGTGCTCGCCGTCCTCTTCGTATGGGCCAAGGCCACGCGGTTGTTCAACAGGTGATTTGCAGCTCTGCACATCAGTACATGCATCGCGTCATCCCAGTTAACATCTGTCATTCTGTCCTATTGATGCTATATCGTTACTACCATGGTTAGGCCTATTGATTGTGTAGCACGTTACAGCTATTGATGTCTACTATCCATCTCAGTTCTGACGAAGCTGCTGCAACTATTGATGTCTACTATCCATCTCAATTCTGACGAAGGTTCTGCAAGAAATCCCGAAACAACCGAATTCTGAGGTAGATTTGGTTTTACTAATTTAGTTCTCCTACTAACAAAGTATGCTTTGTTTGCCTTTCACATATCAACTGTTGGATCGTTTGTGCTTATCTGATTACGATGGAAACGGTGAAGGCTAATGTCAATGTATACTACTCATTCTTTGGTGAGCAGCACACTACAGTTAGTGCTTAACAAATGCTACCATGAAATTGATAAGACGTCTTCTGTGGTTCTACACTTCATTCAACTGACTTTCACCAGGTTCAGATAGTTTTTCTTGAATTGGAGCTTAGACACCTCGACGTTCCTCACAAATTTCAAATTACTTGGGCTTTGATTGTCCTGCAGGGTATTTCATCTACTCGATGACTAGAAGCAACATGCCTATGAGGCTATGATACCCATCAGATGACAAACTCCTCTTGCTTCTACAATCTTCATCACCATCATTCGTGCCATCTATCTGCGAGTAAGGAGTGTGAAGATACGTTGTACATGACAGCGAAAGGAGCTGGATTAGTTAGTTAAGAAACCAACGAGTTTTTGTATGATCCAATCTCATATCAACAAGAAGAATTGCATCACCATGTCATTTTTTCAGGGAAACAATTTTTAATTTTCGATCTGTAATAGCAGTTGATCTATCAAATTGTTGCAGTATTCCTAGCCCTTTGGGTTTATCTGTCCTCTTCTGTCTACACAATTTGGTGCTCAGAATCAGAATTTTTCAGAAACAATATTCAATGCTCTTCTTCCATTGCAACCGTGCCAAACAAGGAATAATACGTATTCATGCCTCTGCCGATAAGCTGTTGTCTATGTACGTGTGGTCTGAATGGTTGTAATGTAGTGTAATCTGCGAAACAAACTTTCTGCCGGATAGTTTGGTAGCTAAAAGTAAAAAATTGGTTACTACTGATCTGTTGTCACCAACAATACTTGGTCCCATCTTGGTGGCTACAATCTAGTCGCTAAATATGATTTCAAATAGTGATCATAACACTTGTGACGAAAACTTTTGTACCTTGAAGAAAAGAGCAGCTCCACACTACCTCTGATGTCAGCTTGAGTGAAATCAAGGTCAAACTTAAGCTACAGAAAGGAGAAAACTCAGAATAAAAGCTATTTCCAAAGGTAATTTCTATAGCAAAGAGAAATGGGTGATGGTTTTACATACCTTTAGAAGCGCATAGAGTGGTTTCTTGTCAGCCTTTGTAAGATTCTGCCAGCAAGGTGCGCTTAATAGGTGTGTGGTACCGTGTAACAAGCCCAATCTCTCCAGAAAGCAGTTCATTGTTCTCTCCAATCGGCCTCCTCTCTTCAAGAATGTTCAAGTTTAGTGGATGACATGCTCCTTTGATCAATCGCTCCAAGCCCTTTCCTTTGTTGATGCCACACACATTCTTTCCAGATGTGGATGTTGAGGTCTAAGATTTGACCTTGAGATGGTGATGCAGTTCTTCTTGGTTGAGTTCGCTGTCCCAGTGCCATTTGCCATAGAGAAATAAAAGTATAAAACATGAGTCTAATCAGATGATCTAGGACATAAGCAACAAAATAACAGTACGCTAGAAAATATTCAAAGCAATCTTCAGCCAACAATATATATGTACATATAGAAAATAATAAAAGCAATCTTCACCTAACAATAATAGAGGTACAAATAGAAATAGTAAAAGCAATCTTCAGCCAATAGCAGTACAGATCAAAAATACAATGCATAAATGCTAAACAACCAAAACCTAGTACAAAATATCGAAAGGAAGTTCTAATACTCGGGTTTCTCTTCATAGTCACTCCGAGAAACATGGCTCTCCTTCAAAGATGCTAACTCCTTTGGATCAGTAACAACTTTTGGTCCAACATCATCCTGATAGAATGCACTAGCTTCAAATGTTTCATCTAGCAAAACATCGGTAGCTTCTTCTTCTTGAAATGCAGTATCTTCACTAGCAACACTATCCAAAGCACTTCCATTGACTGGATTCCAAACCTCCATATTGAAAAGGTGCTGATGAGCAGCCTTCTACACTACTTGAAAATTTCCCTTCAATTTTGTATAAGGAACATAAAAGACCTAGCTCACTTGATCAGCCAACACAAAGGAGTCATCTCAGTACCACCTTCTACCTGTATTAATACTAACAAAGTCATTGTCAATCCTCACGGGCTTGTTTCTATCTAGATCATACCATTCACACTCAAATAAAGCAACTTGTCATTAATTGGGGTATTTCAAGACATATATTATCTATGAGAATACCATAATATGTTATTGTGTTCTCTTTGTGTAGGCCCTCGGTGCATACTCTACTATTCTGAGTTTTATGACTCTATCCATGCTTCTTTGTCAAAAAACTAACAACACCAAAAATGCATCCAGAATTTTTGTGTACTCTCTTCTGTGGCCCAGCTGCTAGTGCATATAAACAATCCGACATTTGGATGATCTTGGTTGTGTAGATCTATCACATAAATGCCAAAAATAATGCAATTTGGCTCATTGAAGCTATTGATTTACACTTACACGTCTAAAATTATGGACTTACTCTTTGGAGAAGCCATAAACCAAACTCTTCACATTGCCTATCTGGAATATTTACCACACCTTCTGCTAATAGGATATCTGCATGCTCACTAAAATAAAAATCAAGAGATAAGTTCCTAAGAACTAGACAAAGATGTATAGCTACAAGTAAAAATCTGTATCATGTTTATTTACCATAGGTATTCTCGTAGTTCCTCACAATTATTGAGCATGTACCAAGAAAAAGAATCATATTGATCTTGTGTTAACATAACATCATCCTTATGGCCAAAAGCACAGAACCTACTTGAGAATACCGAGAAATGATCAAGTGGCTACCTCCATCAAAATTCCGCTCTTCTCTATTGAACCTTGTCTCAATTCTATGGAGATACATGGAGCAGAGTATTGTGCACTCTTCTATAACATAAGCTTCAGCAATCCTGATGTGCCCTATTGGTCACCATGCCTTTCAACAAAGAACATACATCTATATTGTACAGGGACTCCAAGTATTGCTTGTTGTGGTAGATGGATTGCCAAGCGCACCATGACATCAAAGAATGCAGGTGGGAAAATCATTTCTAATTTGCACAATACAATTACTATTTGTTGTTCCAACTTATTCAAGACATTGAGCCAATGTCTTAGAGCATAGTTGTTGAAAAAAGCTACCCAACTGTAGTAGTGTATCACATATATGTTTATGCAGAAAACCTCGCATTCCAATTGGAAGTATTATTTGGAGAAGAAGTGGAAGTCATGGGTCTTCAACCTAGTTATCTTGCTCTCCTTATAGCTCACACCTTTTGATATATTTGCAGCAAATCCATCGGGAAAGAAAAATGATTCTATGAATAAAAAAAACTCAAGTTTCTCATCTCGAGACAATGTGTAACATGCAATAGGCTTTACAATACTACTGCCCCTATGTTTCAAGAGAAGATCCTTTCGGATGCTCATGTCTTCTAAGTCCATGCAAGTCTTAAGTGTGTCTTTGGTCTTACCATCTATGTCCAATAAAGTTCCAAATAAGCTCTCACAGATGTTCTTTTCAATGTGCATGACATCAAGATTATGTGTTAACTTGAGTTTCTTCTAGTATGACAGCTTAAACAAGATTCTCAACTTGGTGAAATTCTTCCCTGGTATGTCCTTTTCTGAGACCTTTCTTTTCTTATTTCTAGAATGCTTCCCATACTTGAAGCCCTAGAGAAGATCTAACTTCTGCAGCAATGCAAATATTTCATTTCTTGATAATTTCTTTGGTTGTAATGCGTCCTCGCTTTTACCATTAAAGGCCTTACTTTTTTGCCACCTGTGGCGAATAGGCAAGTACCTCATGTGACCGAGGAAACCAATTTTGCCTCTGAGTGTTCCATCTAGGCAAACAGGACATGCTTTATAGCCCATTAGAGCATACCCAAACACTGAACCTAATGCAAGAAGGTCATGATTAGTGCATAGAAACATTTCATGCAGATTGAAAGTATCTTCTGCATAAGCGTCGTGTATAACAACCCCGGTATTAAATAATTGCTTCAGTTCTTCAACCACTAGCCTCAAATACACTCAATGTCCCTTCCAGGTACTTTCTTCCTAGGAATCAACAAGATCATCAATAGGTATGGCTCTTTCATGCTTCTCCAGGGAGGCAAGTTATACACAACTATTATAACATGCCGCACACTATATGAGCTAATCATAGTTCCAAATGGGTTGAAACCATCAGTGGCAAGTGCAAGCCGCAAATGGCAAGGGTCTTGAGCAAGCCATGGGTATTTCCTATCCATATGTTTCCAAGCTTCGCCATCCATTGGAGTCTCAATACATTTTCTTCGATAACACGCTTATCACCGTGATATTGCAAATCTGAAGCTATTTCCTTGTTCATGAATAGTCGTTGTAACCTAGGAATCAACAGGAAGTACCGCATAACTTTATGAGGCACTCGCTTAATCTTTCCTTTTTGTGTCTTCCACCTTGATTCCTTGCAAACTAGGCACTCGTCCTTGTCTTCATGTTCCTTCCAAAATAACACACAATCATTAATGCATACGTGTAAATTTTCATAATCCAATCCTAGATCGCTCAGCATCTTTTTTGCTTCGTAGTACAATGGTTGTTAATGAGTCACCGGTTGACAAAGCCTCCTTCGAAAGTTTGAGAAGCACGTCAAATGATTTGTTACTTCAATGGTTCAGATCTTTGAGGTGTACCAACTTCAGAACAAAGGATAACACCGAGTGACCTTTTCAACTCGAATATAGCTCACGTTCTGCACTTCTCAACAAGCCATCAAATCTGATTGCCTCCTCATTGGATTCAAGAATGCTACTTCCAGCAACATTTTTGTTTTTTTGCTCTTCATTCCAAGATGTGGCTCTATGGATGTCTGCTAGCGGATCTTGGATCGTATCAAATTCATCAAAATCATCAGGACCATCTTCATCTTCAAGTGGCTCAGCAACTTGAGCTTCTTCATTGTTAACTTGTTTTACATGGGATATCCATTTTGTGTATGACATTTGTATACCATACAACAGCAAATGAGTTTGAATTTGATTAGCAGTCTTCTGGCTTATATTCATACATGTTTGGCAAGGGCAAAGCAAATGAGTTCGAACTTGATTAGCAGTCTTCTAACTTATTCATTGTCGTCATTGTGTTGACAATCAAAATCAATGAATGTGTTCACCCCTGCAATGTAGTCTTCTGAGAGCCTATCAGGTAACCTCATCCAACTATTATCCATATTCTACCATCCCTCACACAAGCACTTTAGGAGTGAACTGAATTGGTGCTACAAAATATAAAATAAACAACTAGAGTGCTACTAAACTGTACAATCACACAATAAACTATTTATTTTTCACGACTCAATATTAAATGGCTAAGCATATCAAGTAGTTCATTATTTATTCCAGAACTGAACTTACTGCCGCTCCTATCAAAAGAAAAAAATAACTGAACTACCACAGAGAACTTAATGAAGCAGAGCATCATCTCATAGATTTGGATGTAAAAGAGTGAAGTCAGCTACTAATGAAAATGACCTAATTCTCGTCGTAGTATTTAGTTTTTGTTGTTATACACATAACAGTGTACTCAGTTGCGATGCCACCTACACAATACTCTTAGTAGCTAATATAATTGACGGATGTGCGGAACAATGTATAGGACAAAGCAATTTATTTGTGGTTTAAAACCCTAGTACTCACAATCTTCTAGTAGCTCAACAAATTAACAACATGAAAAATCTTCTACTTCTCACAAATAAAATTTCTCTAGTGCTAAAACCTTAGCACTCATGATCCAACATACTAATCCAATCTCGCATAGGACTATCCATGTCTCTGAAACCCTATGACTCAAAATCGAGCGTATTGGTTCGAACCCATAAAAATTGAGCGTACTGGGTCAAATTTATAAACCCTAACCCTCGCAATCCAACATGCTAACCCAATTTTGCAGAAAACAAACCGAAACGCCCTTATCTTGAATCAAAACGGAAGATGTAGCTGCTCATCGGATTCAGCCGTAGTGCCAACACAACACTCTCGCCGCCGCTGCAACAGCGTCCTCTCCCTCGCCGTCGCCACCGCGCGAGGTCACGCGTCATGCTGTGCGGGATTGAGCAGCTAGGCGAGGTGATTTCCCCGTGCTCTACGAGTCGCCGTCATGTGGCGCCGCGCCCTTACCATGTACTGGCTTGTCTGCGCCTCCGTGCTACTAGGGAGGATAAAATGACGGACACGATTATAAATTTAATCGGTTGTGGTTTCCGTCGGCCTGACTAGAAATTTTATATTTTCTGACTTTATCCATGAAAATGTGGGATTTATTCTGAAACTTTCCGATTTTACCTCTAAAGCCACTAATACTACTACTCCATTGAGGGAGTAGTAGTATAGGCTGATCTTGACCCTTTGATCCATAAAAATGACCGGACCTATATAGTTAGGGGTTCCATAAAAGACCGAAAGAAAAGCATGTTCCTTTTCGCAGGAAAGCTACCTTTAGCATTCAAGTATCAATAATTTGTGGCGCACTTCATCTAAAACGATAGACCAACATTACTTATAGATTGTTGGAAGTGAACGTCAGATCTAAAGAAACATTCATGCCTTCAAAATAAACTGGCCAAATTCCTTCCCAAGTGTACTTTTCGTAAATACTTAATTGAGAACACAAGAGTGAATACTTGGTGGATGAAACTACTGGGCCGAGCAGTTGCTGGGCCGGGCCAAGAATATTCTCGTGGGCTGAATTAAAGCAGCCTCTTCACGTGGACCGCCTGATAATTATGCAACTGCATATTTAATTAGTGGGATCTATACTTCTACGTGCAAACATCTAAAGGCTGCCCAAAATTATTATACAATGTGATTTGATGATTTCTTGATCACACTACAAGTTTGGAAATCAGTGTTAGCTACCGTGGCACACATGTCTTTTAATCATATTTAACTGAATACCTGTGCTTTGCTATGAATTATCATATTACTGTTTCAACACGTTTAGTTGTCGTCAGCTCGGTCTGCTCTACTCCCTCAATGCCACTTTGACGGTTTCATGACCCACCATCGTCTCAGTCTACACCACGCCCTCGGATAAGCCGTCACACCCTGGTGATCGTGGTTGTTGAAGTTAATTCCTGAGAATTAAATAGAGATGGTTTGTAGAGGGAGTAAATTGTGTGTAACTAGGAGGAGATTTTATCTGTTACACTTTATTTGGCGGCCATGAATTGAATTTGACGAATTCAATTGGATTCAAATACCATTTCTACTAGATTTGAAATTGGCAGAAATTAAATTGTATCCCCAACTTTTGTGTTTGGGTCCCATTTGGGATTGAGAAAAGAAATGAAATACAAACCTTGTTTGGCTATTCTTTGGAATTGTAAACAACAAATCAAACTACGATGACACATAGATCCATCAACAAATAACACTAGAATTTTAAAAATCCGAGCATGCAGACATGAATCTGACAATATAAGATGCTAGTTATACTGCCTTACACTACTTAGTCATTGAATTTGTCCATACAACATACATAGTAAACTGAACCGTTACATCAGGGAAAGCTTTTATCAATAAACATGCATCAAACTAAAATATGAAGATAAGTCTGAAATCAGCATTCAAGATTTAATTCAAGGAAACATAAGGTAGTTTAAATCCAAAATATAAGTTTTCAATATTCAGCACTGCTACGTACCAAAGAAAACTTCAGATCCAAATGGAAGTTCACTCAGCAACGCAAGGCAAAATGATCATGGCTTTACTTGTTTTAGTACTCATCTCTTCTTCATCCTTTTCGGTAACGCCATTAACTTGAATTTGCGATCATTGGAAACCAATATATCATCAACTATCGAAATGTCATCTTCTTCTAACCCAGGGATTTGATTAAGAGCAACATGCATCTCTTCAGGTGAAGCCACATTTGAATCTTGAGCGCCCTCATCTTGAATGAAAGCAAAAGTGAACTTGTCTAATTTGTCACCAAGCATTGAAGCTATCGAATCATCTGATCTATATCTCTTCTTTTTCTGTTCTTCACCAGATGATGTGGTGGCAAAACCTCAGCAACCATTTCTGCTGCACTTTCAGCCGCAATCCTAGCCCCTTCTCTGGTAGCATGGTCCTTTGAGTACACAAGACTGATCGAATCCCAAAACTTGACAACCTTATACCTATAACAACCGACCTCCTTGTTGTTGTACAAATAAAAATTCAATGCATGATAGTTAAGCAAAGTGGTTAAGGGCCTGTTTGGTTGTGCTGTGGCTGTTGACAAAGTTACTGTTGGCTGGCTGTTTGGAAAAACTGCTGTGGCTGTGGAAAAGTGACCATATGGCTTTTGGTTGATCCAAACCATCTACAATATTTTAGAAAATGAGCACTGAAGCTTCAATACATTGCAAAAAGCTGGCAGAAGACAGCTTTTCCAAACAGCTGAATTTGCACTACAAAGCAAATTCAGCTGTTTGGAAAAGCTGTCTTCTGCTGGCTTTTTGCAATATGCTAAAAGTTTAATGCTCAATTTCTAAAATGCTGTAGATGGTTTGGATCAACCAAAAGCTATATGTTCACTTTTCCAAAGCCATAGCAATTTTTCTAGACAGCCAGCCAACAAAAGTTTCGTCAACAGCCACAGCCCAACCAAACAGACCCTTAAGTTAGGATGTAACTGTTATTGCTGATAAATAAAGAGCCTCTTTGATGTCAAGAAAAAGTATCGCTTCAACTCACGAATTTCCAGCTTCTAACCCATCAATGTATAGGTTTCAACCAAAAATGGCTGTATTGATACAGAGATCGGGATATCAACCTCTGTTATCTAAAAAAGGCTTTCAGCCAAAAAACTTCTTGCTGATATGAACATACCTTCAACGGAATAAATCATAGTTTTCAACCCCATGAATTTACAGCTTTCGATTACTAAAAAGAAAAATGGGAGAGGCGGACGGGTCGAGGAGAGCATGAGCGGATCGCCGCTTCGCCAAAGCCGCCTGCAGTCTGGGTGGCTTCAACTTCAACGTGTTCTCATCCGTCCAGGACTAAGATCAGGTATGCTTTACTCTCACAACACAAGAAAGGGAGTCACGCCCTGGAAATGCTTTTTTCTGACGAAGTCTTTCATTATTATGATGTACTGATACAATCTTCCACGCAAAGTTGTACAAACTTCCTCACATCACATCTGTGACACTGAACCATCAGATCACTTCAACCACTCTTACATTCTTTTTACTCTGCTAATCACTAAACAGGAGAAATGCAACAGCGAACGGGGATAAGGAAGAACAATGCATGGCAAGTAGCGTACAACAATGTCCACGTGACCACGTGCAGCCAACTCA
Source organism: Stipa capillata (assembly GCA_019208055.1). NCBI lineage: Eukaryota > Viridiplantae > Streptophyta > Magnoliopsida > Poales > Poaceae > Stipa > Stipa capillata. The sequence continues at coordinate 343,415 of JAGXJF010003127.1, forward strand.
ATACTCCTCACCTTCTTCGTCGTCTTCGCCCTCGGCTCCGACCTCCTCGTAGTCCTTCTCCAGCGCGGCCAGGTCCTCCCTGGCCTCCGAGAACTCCCCTTCCTCCATCCCTTCGCCGACGTACCAGTGCACGAACACGCGCTTGGCGTACATGAGATCGAACTTGCGGTCAATGCGCGAGAAGACCTCTGCCATAGCCGTGTTGTTACTGATCATGCAGACCGCCCGACGCACCTTGGCCAGGTCCCCTCCCGGGACTACCGTTGGTGGCTGGTAGTTTATCCCGCACTTGAAGCCAGTAGGACACCTTCGCATGCCATGCAGCAACAGAGAAAGAACAGAAAACCAAAGTCATCGATCTACTACTAAATTTCAAACTTTCAGTGTCAAAAGATAACAATCTAGATCAATGGGATGAAACTTTGTGAGAGTTTTTGGGGGCATGTACCAATCGACGAACTGTATTGTCCTCTTGGTCTCGATCGAGCTGACGGCAGCGTTCACGTCCTTGGGCATGACGTCGCCGCAGTACATCAGGCAGCAGGCCATGTACTTGCCGTGCCTAGGGTCACACTTGGCCATCACGCTCGACGGCTCAAACACAGCATTCGTGATCTCGGGTACAGAGTGCTGCTGGTGGAAGGCCTTCTCCACCGAGATGATGGGAGCGTACGAGGAGAGCATGAAGTGTATCCGTGGGTACGGCACGAGGTTGGTCTGGAACTCAGTTATGTCCACGTTGATCGCGTCGTCGAACCTCAGCGAGGTGGTCAGGGACGATATGATCTGAGATATCAGCCTGTTGACGTTGGTGTATGCGGCGATACGCCCAGCCGAAGTGCCTTCTCGACTGTAGCATATCTTACAGAGTAGTACGACAGAAGCATTGCAGCGGTCCATATGATACAAACTTAATTTACAAACTCGAGATACAACATAAGTCTTACAACACATTCCCAAAAGTACGGGAAATTTTAAACCATTATTGTTTGGTTACAGCAAAAGTCTTAACTACATCTACCAACTCATACGACCTACTATTCTATTCGGTGGCATTCTCGTCGCGGAACTCGATGTAGTAGTCGACGTCTTCGTCCTCCTTCGCCGTCGCCTGCTCTTCGGGAACCTCATCGTCGACCTCGACGTAGATCACCTCCTCTTCCGTCGTCGGCTCACAGTCTAATCAAAGGAATTAGATAGAGGGATGAGTACAACAGGTACTCAACAAGTCCAGAAATAGCAACAGGTATTTAATGCACTATCTACTAAGAACAGCAATGCTCTCCAAAAGCAATGCAATTTTATAAGGTACGAGAGTCAAGTTTTAATCAAAGAGACTAATGATCTCCTGTCTCACAAGCTATTAGGATTCCCGATGAATCCCTTTCTTGCCAGATTCGCAGTTCCAACCGGGAACACAGAGTGACAATGCCACGATTCAATACACTCTGCAGAGATGCGCAACTGTACCCACAAACGATCAATAGTCATGGCGTTCATGTCGTCACATGCACAACCAGACCGTAAAACCACAAAGCCGTTTCGCCGCCCGCTCAGTTATACCCCGCGTCGCAGTCCCGCACAATCAGGCCAAGGACTACCAGCCATGCCATTGATCTTACAGATTCAACACTCTGTGGTTAGCCAACAGCTAACATCACCTTCCCAACAGTTGACTTTATAGGCCCAACTTTGAGGGCTTCCTTTCCCGAGGGCGGTATGGCCTAGGGCAAAGGTACTTTAGCTCAGCCCCGCCCATACAGGGTATGTGGTATACGCGATCATTACGGCCCTTAAGCACAATCGATCATTGGTTGCATTAACCTTAAATGAGACATTCCCGTGTGATGAAATCCACCTTCCAATGTGCCTCCAGCACCCTTTTCAGGATTTCACCACCCACCATGATCACGCCCAAAAACTGGCGATCCAAATAAAACAACAATTGCTTGATCTTTAGAAAATAGGTTTTCATTCTGTGCATGTTATAGACGAGAAGGAAGTTTTGGAAAACGTTCTCAACAGAAATGAACAAGAAACTGGACTTGCCTGATAACGGATAGGTAGTGGAGTTCAACGGTCCTGACTGCCGAATTTCGGCTTCTGATAAAGAAAACCGATAAAATCCGATAAGGACTTGTTCCAGAAATTCCAAATATGAATGCAGATGGCATAGCATTTGAGTGCATGAAATGCTTTATAAATTCAAATGCTCCAAGAAATACAATGTAATTCTTTTAGACATTCTTTTGAAGATTTGAAATTATTTAAGAGAACATTCAAACCTTAGTTAGTTAACCTTGATTTACTTTACTTAAGGTTTAACATTTCTTCTTCCAATTTCTTTTAGTTGATTTAAAATATCAAGTCAATAATTTAAAATTTAGCTTAGTGTTTAGTTCTCTTCTCTAGAGGATAAAAACATGTTCAACTTAACTAGAACAACTTATCGTTTTAGTTAGGGTTTAATCTCCTTCCAAGATAGAAGAATCATTTTAACTTAAGTAACTCTCCTAATCCCTACTCAATTTCCCCGCATATTCATATATATGTATACCTCTATATACATATATATTTTTATCCTACTCCCATTCTCAATGGAAAAGAAATAATTTAGCTTAAGCAGTTAGTTTAAAATATGTATACCCATTTTCCTCTTTAAAAAAAATAGATTAATCACAATTTTCTATTTCTATTTCAAAGAAAGAATTTTTACTATAAACATTTCTTTTTCTCTCTCTTTCTTTTTTTATTTTTTATTTAAAGGAAACCTCTCGGCCTCTCACTTGCGCACGCACAGGGGCTAATCCTCACCTCTAATCACTCTTTCTTTCTCAACCTCCTGCCGACACCCCCAAGGCTCCTATCCTCTACTTCCATGGGTGCGCCGCCGCCTCAAAATCTCACCGCCCTCCGGTCTTAGCCCGGCGCTCCTCCGTCGCTGGCGGTCCTCTCCACCACCGGGTGCGCACCGCCCTGCCAGATCCGCCCGAGCATGCGCCTCGGCCCCTTGGTCTTCTCCGCCGCCCTTGGTCTCATCTGAGACGGCGCCGCGCCGGCGCTCCCCTCGGCGCCGTCTCGGTGCTCCCTTAGGCGCCGCCCCGCTGGAGTGCTCGTCTGGGCTCGGTCCCGCCGCCACCTGGGCCGTTTAGCCCTAGACGCTACTCTGCTTGGTGCTGCTCCATTTGGACGCTCCACTCGGCGCTGCTCCATCGGACGGTGGCGGAGTTGACCGCCGCCACAACCGCGGTGCCGCGCCTCAGGTAAGCTTCTCTTGCCCCTAATTTCCCATTCTTTTAATTCCTCCCCAACCCACTAGGGTTCATACCAAAACTTCTCCAATTCTAGGGTTCTAGCCTAGGTGATCCGGTTGATGCTTGGTTTAGCCGGTTATGGTGCTAGCCGATTATTTTGCCTACGCTGAAAATCCCTAAATTTTACTTGCTTTGGTTAAGACTGCCAAATTTCCCTCCCTAATTCTATGCACTTAAATATCTTGGGTTAACAAAAATAGAGACTACTCTTGCTGTTTAGCCAGTATTCAAGATGTTTAGAATGTATACTATACTAGCTTCTTCTGCTATTGATGTTTTGTTTAAACTGATAAGAACATCTATAACACTTGATTTTAATTCCTTTTATTTCTATATACACATGGTTATACGCATTTAGCCGAGCTTAGCAAGGAACAGATGCTCGCTTACTCTAATCTATTACATTTAGTTTATTCTGATGCCTAATATTCGATGCCCCTGGATATCAAACTGGTATTTCGATTAATTTGATGGCTACCCCCTTTCTTACTGCGCTGACTAAACTAGTTGACTAAGACAATGATTGATACTATTATTGATCTTAGCTTCCTCCTCTTGCCTACATGTATATACATGTATCTATATTAGTTTTGTTAACTGAGAAGAACAGATGCTGCACTTGGCTTAGTTTCTGTCTGTGATGGCTTTTATTTTAAACATGGTTTAGAAAAAGGTATATCTTTCCGATAAGAGCAGATATTATACTGAGTCTTTTGCCTAATTTTACTTCCCGCACATATACTACTATCAGTTTTTATTATTCTGATAAGAACAGAACACTGCTATGTTGCCTATGTGTTGCCTTGGTCCCTTGCAATGACTTCTCTCAGAAAGAATTGAGAAGAGTATATGAAATCTGATAAGAACAGATTGCTACCCAATGTTGCCTTATAACCCTGTGATGCAAAATCTATTCTGAGTGTTTTTGTTTGGGAACCTTATAGTGTTAATATGATAAGAACAGATGCTATTTAAACTTCCCTACAAAAGCTCTGTGATGAGAAAATAGATGCTGAGGGCTCTTTTAACATGCTGCAATGCATGTAGATGTGGGTTTGTGATGTTATTGAAGACCCTTACCTTGAATTGGTTCGGATGAGGCAAGATAGTTTCCTAATCTCCTGTTCTTACTCCTTCCTAGCTGGTGCTCTTCACCTGCTATTCCTTATGATTTTTACTTCTCTTGGTGGGCTCCTACTCTTCGAACTCTCTTCTGGTCTTGATGATCCTGCTGTACCTACACCTAATCTGGTGGTCTTTTCTCTTGTTGTTCTTTGCTTTTAAGGAACTGGTGGTCGATAGTGGATTGCTATTGTGCTAGTTGATGGTAAACTAGTACTGCTACTATTCCTTTATAATTCTGGTTGCCTTGCTCAGGTATTCTACAGAGGTCTAATATATGAGATGAGGATGACCACCTCATGCTTGGTTTGCCATTTCGACTGTTATACTACTTGAGCCCAGCTTGCAAGCTAAGTTACCTGGGGCTAAAATATCTAGTTGATGCCTATCTAACACTCGATGGATTTTTCCTCATGGTCAAGAAATTGCCTACGGCCAAAATACGAGGGCTGTTGGATAAGATCATTCGGTGGATTTTGTTGCCTTATCTAATCTTGTTGTTTTGCAATTGATTTCTTTTTAAAACAAAAATCCATGGAGGCAATTTTAGAATAGGAAAAAGAAAACATATTTTAATACTTCTCACCTCTTTTCTCTCTAATATACAAAATACTTAGTTTTGTCCAACAAGGGTCTCAGCGGTCCTCGGACATTTTGAAAAACAAAATTGCTTTGCAAAACTATTTTTGAAACTAAAATTTATTTTAGGTCATCGGCACGAATTTGCCCCCGCAGCTAACCCTGCGGATGTCGACGGAATTGTGCCGATAAGACCACACATATTTCAAAATCGCCTTTTTTCGAAAACCCTTGCCTCCTACAGCAACGGCGAGATTCCAACGGTCTCGAGTACCCATACTCGATGACCTCGGATGACCGCCAATATTCCCGAAAACCTTCCCCCTCCGACTCTCGGCATCCTTCTCCGATTGAAGACTTTGAAGACCCGAAGGTTCAGGAATTAGGGTTTTAGATTTGTATAGGTAGAAACATTGAATTATGTAATTTTTCCATTTCTTCTTCTTTATTCTTTTGTAATAATTTTGTATCATGACATTGTAATATCTCTTTAATCAATAAAGTTTAAATTTCAACCTTGCCAATTCCTATGCGTATGAATACTAAATGCCATGAGCAATGCGTATGACATGTGAATGCACAGCGACTTCCTCCCCCTCTCTCTAACTTCCGACGTTCCTCGGTAGAATTAGGTCAACTCAACACGCGAGTTGAGCCGTCTTCCACCTCACGTCTCTCTCGACTAGCTCTAAAACTGGGGTTCTCACAATGTACGTCGGGCGCTCAATGTCCAGGGACCTCTTGCAGATGTCGTAGATAGCTTCGTTGTCCAGGAGCACGATGACGTCGGTGTGTTTGATCAGCGAGTGGGTCGAGAGCACGCTATTGTAAGGCTCGACGACTGCAGTTGAAATCTGCAATGGGAAATGGTTTCAGCAACATGTTGTTCCCGAAACTTGGCAAAGGAACCATAGTGGTCATAACTGACAACATTACCTATGGTGAAGGATATATGGTGAAACCGAGCTTTGACTTCCTACCATAATCTACGGATAGGCGCTCCAAAAGCAACGAACCAAGTCCGGAGCCAGTTCCACCACCAACAGCATTGAAAACCAACGAACCAAGCATGTATCGTGTCTCCCTCAGTGGAGTACACGCGTCTCGGTGACAGGCGACGTCCTGGGCGACTCGAGGTCGGTTCGTTTCTTCCTGTTGATTTCCGCCATTTCCGCCAGTGCTCTGCCGTAGTTCGCCGGAGTTTCTTCCCATCTGTTTCTCAGTCATCTCCGCATGGTATTCTCTGTTGGCCCTCGACGGAGTTTCATCCCATCTCTTCCTCTCCTAGCTCCTCTATTGTGGCGGTTTCGGTCTGGGTTCAGGGGCTCTGCCTCAGTTTGCACCGTCGTCGGCCTCCCGAGCCCGCCAACACCGTGCCCTAGCCCACTTCGCCGGGCCTAGGGCAGCCTCGTCGCCCTCGTTGGCCGCCTCCGCGCTGCCTATGAGGGGAACGGGGGGAGACCCGAGTCCAACCCCGGAAAGAAAGGCAAAAGAAGGGGTCTCGTTCCCAGTCAGTTTCGCTCACAGTGAAGGATCGCCGAACCCCTGGACAGAACCTCTCCGGTTGCAATGAAACTTCTGAGTTGGAACTGCCAGGGCCTGGGCAAACCTTCCGTAGTTCGAGCGCTGATGGAATTGCAGAAGCAAATGCACCCGGATGTGTTGTTTTTGTCAGAGACACACCTGAATACGGCAAAGGCAGAGAAGTTGAAGAAAAGACTTCACTTTGATGAGATGCTAATTTCTGAGAGTGCTGGAAGAGGTGGTGGCCTCCTATTGTTGTGGCATAAGGACTTGTGTGTACAGTCGTGCGAAGTGCACTCAAATTTCATTGACATTTGGGTAGATAGTCCTGGTGTGGTGGGATGGCATCTTACTGGCATCCATGGAGAACCTAACGGTCAGCATAAGTTTCTAACTTGGAATTATGTGAGATCTTTGCATGCGAAGACGGACCGTCCATGGCTAATGGTGGGGGACTTCAATGAAATTCTGGCGGGACAGGAGAAGGATGGGGGAATTTTAAGGCCCCAGCGTTGTATGCAAGAATTCAGGAATGCTTTGGATGACTGTAATCTGATGGACATGGGCTACTCGGGAGACAAGTTCACTTGGCGGCGTGGCCGCATCCGGGAGCGTTTGGACCCTGCGGTTTGTGATCAGCAATGGGCATCTCTCTTCCCATCGTATGGAGTGATTAATGGCGACTTCACCATGTCGGATCACAGATCGGTGATTGTTGATACAAATTTCAACGCGACTCTAGAACAGTATGTTCGTGGATCTCAGAAGTTTGAAGCCCGGTGGCTGTGCGAAGAATCGGTAGAGTCAATAATTCAGATTGCCTGGGATCGATCGAGAGCCTCACCATCCCTGGCGAGTAAAACTGCTGCTGTCCACAATGCCCTTCACGACTGGGACATGTCTGTTTTGAAGGGTCCGAGGAATCGCCTTCGTCTTCTTCAGAGAAAGCTGAATAGGGTTATGTCTGGCCCGTTATCGGACGAAGCATATGCACAACAGAGGGAGATTCAGTTGAAGATGGAGCAGTTACTGGAGCAAGAAGAGTTATATTGGGTTCAACGAGACCGGGCGAATTGGCTTCTTCATGGTGACCGGAACACAGCTTTCTTCCACGGCTGCGCAAATGCAAGAAAAAAGAAGAACTTCATAAAGAGATTACAGACCGATTCGGGTGAGTGGGCTGAAGATCAGAGCCACCTCATGAATTTTGTCTCTGGCTATTTTGCTCGATTGTTTACAACGGAAGTACATGAGCCAGATCAAGCTGTTTTGGACGCAATCCTACCGTGTGTGAATCAAGGAATGAACGAGCTTCTTACGGCCCCTTACACTCGAGAGGAAGTGAAGACAGCACTGTTTAATATTGGCGATCTTAAGGCCCCTGGTCCAGACGGCCTCCATGCTGTCTTCTATAAGCGATTTTGGCATATCATTGGAGAGGATTTGACTAATGAGGTACTGCTAGCGGTGAACTCAGGGACTGTGCCTGAGGGTTGGAATAATACTACCATAGTCCTGATTCCCAAGGTAGACAACCCAACTCTAGTTACTCAGTTCCGGCCAATCAGTTTATGTAACGTTGTCTACAAAGTCATCTCAAAGCTTTTAGCAAATCGCCTGAAATCAGTATTGCCAGAAATCATTTCCCAAACACAGAGTGCCTTCGTACCTGGGAGATTGATCACGGACAATGTTTTAGTGGCATATGAGTGTTACCATTATCTGAAGAAGCGAAAGGAGGGACGAGATGGTTACTGTGCTATCAAGTTAGACATGCATAAGGCTTATGATCGGGTTGAGTGGAGCTTCCTGGAAAAGATTCTATTACGGCCGGGGTTCGATAATACCTGGGTTCAGATGATAATGGCTTGTGTATCCTCGGTCAAATATCAGATACGGTTCAATAACCAAGTTTCTGAATTAATCTATCCGACTCGGGGGCTTCGGCAGGGCGATCCTATATCGCCATATCTGTTCCTTTTATGCGCTGAAGGATTAACTAGACTGCTTAAAGCGGAGGAAGAGGCGAACAATTTGATTGGCATCAAGGTGTGCAGATCAGCCCCGTCGATATCTCATCTGTTGTTTGCTGACGACTCCTTGATTCTCATAAAGGCTGATGATAGGAATGCTTCTCTGCGACGAGTGCTTGATAAATACTGCGCTGCCTCTGGTTAGTTGGTAAGTGAGGCAAAATCATCAATCTTTTTTAGTCCTTGCACCCCGGCTGATACGAGGGCTAGTATTTGCAATACTCTGAATATTCAGACTGAGGCCATTACTGATAAATATCTCGGCCTGCCTCCGCTGGTTGGAGTTGATCGGGTGGACTGCTTCCAACACCTCATTGACCGGGTCTGCAATAAGCTGAGTGGTTGGAAAGAAAAGAAATTGTCTCTCAGAGGTAAGGAAGTCCTTTTGAAGGTGGTTGCTCAGGCGATACCTGCGTATGCCACGTCTGTTTTTAAGCTCCCCAAACAAGTATGCAACGGGATCACAACTGCTCTATTCCGATACTGGTGGGGAGATGATGACGGACATAAGTACATGCATTGGTTCGCCTGGTGGAAACTGTCTATCCCAAAGAAGAAAAGGGGAATGAGCTTCCCAGATTTACACTGTTTCAACTTGGCCATGCTTGCAAAGCAGTGCTGGCGTCTTCTATCCAACCCACTTTCCTTATGTGCTTCAGTCCTCCAGGAGAAGTACTTTCTTTCGGGTGATCTGTTAAACTGCAAGTTGAAGAAGGGAAGTTCTTATACATGGCAAAGTCTTTGGGCGGGAATTAATACTTTTAAGCGAGGACACATTTGGAGAGTGGGAGATGGATCTAAGATCAATATCTGGGATGATCCCTGGATCCCGGCCAGTCCAAATAGGCGCATCATGACAAGAAGAGGCTCAATTGGTCTGTCTAAAGTTTCGGATCTGATCAATGTTGACACTCGGTCCTGGGATGAGCATTTAGTTCGGGATCTTTTCTGGCCTGTGGATGCTAACCGTATCCTAAACATCCCTCTCCCTATGGGCATGATGGAGGATTTTGTTTCTTGGCATTTCATGAAGAACGGCCGCTTTTCCGTAAAATCAGCCTACCACGCAGAATGGGAACACCAACATGGCCGCAAACTTCGTCAACAAGTGTTCTTAAGTACCTCTGAAAATAACTCGGTCTGGAAGACCGTGTGGTCCTTGAACGTCTCGACGAAAGTGAAAATTCTCTGTTGGAGAGTTCTCCTTGGAGCTCTGCCTTGTGCCGGTGTCCTCGCTAATCGGCACATGATCAGCTCAGGCCAATGCACGCTGTGCCATCTTGATTGCGAAAGTATTGGTCATGCTCTGTTCCTTTGCCCACGAGTTTAGGAAATATGGGGACATTTGGGTTTAGCTGAGGTCATAGATAATGCGTGTAGGGTGGACCGAGCCGGTTCTTCAGTGCTGGAAGCCCTTTTCCACGACAAGCTTGCACAGGCGCCTCTTCACCCGGAGATAGACAGGACAGACTTGATTGCGGTGGCGATTTGGTATATCTGGTGGGAGCGACGGCGGGCGACTCATGGCGAGTCCATCCAATGCCCGGCCCGTTCCACTCAGGCCATCTCAGCGTTGGTGCTAAACTATACCAAAGCAAAGAAGAAGAAATCGGGTATCCTATGACACGGCTGGACAAAACCTCCGGAGAATCATGTCAAGTTGAATGTTGACGGTTCTTTTCTCACTAATGAAGGTAGGGGGTCTTCGAGGGCAATCCTCCGGGATGAGAAGGGCCTTTTCCTTGCGGCAAGTTGTCGTGGCATTCCCTACGTCAGTCATGCTCACCTAGCCGAAGCCTACGCTCTTCGCGACGGCCTTCTTCTTGCGACACAATTGGGGCGCAATCGGATAATTGTCAATTCGGATAGCACGGAGGTGATTGACGTGATGAAGAATGGCGGGAGTTCTCAGGGCCAAGCAGCAGCTATTTTTGATGATTGTGCTTTCCTCTGCCATAATTTTACCTCCGTATCGTTTGACCATTGTCCTAGAGAGGCTAATCGGGTTGCTCATGTTTTAGCTCAAAAGGCGGAGGGTTCTCAGCCGTGTGTGTGGCTTGCAGATCCGCCGCACTTTATTGCGTCGGTTATTGCGGAAGATGTAACCCTTTTATGATTTTAATATATCCCGTTCCGTTTACCTCAAAAAAAAAGCATTGAAAACCAAGAACCCTTGGAGGCCAGAACAGTTGCCTGCTAATTTTCTTAACCGATCAAGGCAAAAGGTCTACTACGTCTCTTCCAACTGCAGCACAAAAACAGATCGTAAGAGAATATTGTATTAGTAGGAGCATAGAACAATTTCCCAAGCATGACAATTAGTTAAAGTATGTTGCCCCAGGGATGAAAAAGCAATGAGTTCCTAATATGAGCAGTAATCTCAGCATATGATGATTAAATTATGGATTGAATCCTCCTATAATATCCATACTTGTAGATTAAATTGCACCTGTAGCATGTTCTTGCGATTTGTAAATGGTATTCTACTAGATAAATATATGTTGATCAGACATTTTTCAAATACACATTATTTATGCTGAAATTCAATATAACGTTTCCGAGCTCCAAAGTCCATATGGGCTCTTGTATCAAGTTTACATCTTAAATGATAAAGAAATATTCTTCTTTTGCGGATATGGCTAAGGTCGAAGCACGGTACCTGTAGTGTCCACGGGCAAAGTTGTTAGCAGCATCTTCATTGTAGGAGATGAGCTGCTCTGGATGGAAGAGCTGGCGATATGGCCCCGTCTTCACTTCGTCAATGACAGTGGGCTCCAGATCGACGAACAAGTCCCTTGGAACATGCTTTCCTGAAGCAGTTTCACTGAAGAACGTGTTGAATGCATCCTTTGCAACCCCAACAGAGGTGTCACTGCAGGCCAATGGCAAAGACTTGAGGATTTGGATACTGTAAAGTAGGAGCTGGGCACATAAAAACCGGTACCAAGTCACATACTATCATCCCTGAAGCTTTTTTATACGCATACCTTGTGTCGTTTGATCATGCCTTTTTTCAATTTTAAAGCAAGTGGTTCTGAAGCAACAAAATTCACAAACAGTGATCGGATGCATACTAAAAATCGAACCAAATTATCAAAACATCCAACAACAAAAAAATGAAGTAGTACTTCTTCTGACCATCATCAATAATTGAACATCATCATCAGAATTCTTTTTCTTTTTTCAGAACATCATGACCAGAATTCTCTTCAAGATGAATTATTTTTTGGATAGATCAATATTCACAGAATTCTGAAGAAAGAAAGTTGAGAAGTGCAAGAATCGGAATAGAGAGGGACCTGGGCATGAGGCCATCGGGCTGGATGCCATGCTCGAGGTAGTAGAGCTCCCAGCAAGAATTCCCGGGTGGATCAATTAGCTACTACTGGTATAGGGGACCAGGTGACTGGAGAGGAATGGTCATGGTCGTCTGCTCTACTCTGTTCGAATTACAGAAAAGTTTGTTTCAGATGTTTACTAGGACATGATAGCTAAAAAAAGTTTGATCAGAAAGGGTTCAATTCTCCCCCTCATCTTATGCAAAAGCTACACATCGAATGCCACCATGATAAGGAAAGGACACTACCGTCGTAGCCCACAATAAGATGCTATGATCGAAGGCGCCATCCATGAACACGACACCGAGTAATGTATTAATAAGCAAGGCCGCTTGCTGCGCTTGTGCTATCTTGAGGAAAGGATAATGGGAATATGTATTGAAATTGAGACGGTAGAAGCATATTGAAGAATTTTAAGTACTAAAATAAAACGGAGTACAGAATATAATCGGTAGAATATATTTGTTTAAAAAATACACTGTTATAAGGATGGGACTTGGATAGTTGCAAATCACGATTAAAAGACAGTAAGTAATTATAAAAATAGAACTGTACTTACATACTAAGTGTAAATCGATGCAAAATAGTAAACAGCGTTTAAGGGTCTAGAGATGACAATGTTTTATGGTCCATAGAACTATGGAACGATCTAAAATCTGAATCTCAAGTGTAGGAATTTTTTTTGAAGCATTGTCAATGTAGGAGGAAAAAATGAGCAGGAAAAGGTCTTTGGAAAGACTGGGAGCCTTTCCATATAGCAGCCAAGGAAATCAAGTAAATAAATGTACGTATGTATGGAGGAAAAAGAACATATAAATTGCAATCTGGAGGAAAAGTAAGAGCGGTTATTATCTGGAGTACCATATAGCAGTACCATAACAGTGCGAAATGTAAGTACTTGATATGTAGACTAATATATATTATAAATGTTCTGAGCATGGCTGATTGCAGAGCTAAATGACATGATGTAGTGTAAGGACTGAATGCATAATATCTTGCGGCTGAAGAGATCAGTAGATCTGTAGTAATGAAATATCTGCACATAGAGAAGATTTTATATGAGTCTGTCTGAGAGTACCATTTAATTGGTGGATGGTAGTATAAAAAGCGAAATATGTTGTGTGTCTGACCTCCTTACAGAATGTGGACAGTAAGTGTTAAAGAACCTTTTTTAGTGGCATATGAGAAGAGACAGATATTGCCCTTCTTTAGATTGGCAGCTTGGACAAATTCAGTCCAGTTGGTTGTTATGGTACCTCGTTTGTCTTGCCCCATCATGAGCCGGACTCGGTGTTTACTATTGTCCCATGCATTTCTCAGATATAGGCTGTTAAGTGGTTGGTTCAAAAACTTGTTGAGGTGTGCCTCTTTGAATGGGACGGAGAAGTACTGCAAATAGAATGGAGATTCAGCGTGACAGTGTTCTGTATATTATCTGTGTTTAGAATACAGGATAAAAAGCATAAAATTTACCATCCTCTGATTGGAAGCAACAAATGTTTTGTTCATTGTGCAGATATAGAATGGTATGGGTCGTTCTGTAGGACCAACTATCTGTTTCAGTTGCTCTATATTTGCACGTGTAAATGCAACCCCATTGCCAAACACGCAGCGATTGGTGTATGCTGCTATGAGCTGTCGACCGTAAGGGCCTATACAAAAGGAAATAAATTTAACATAGTAACAGCAAAGATGAACTAAGTAAATAGTATTTTCATTTCACCTTTCTCTATAACATTGCTTGACTGTGCTGGTTGTTTCACAGTATGAGAAAGTGTCGACCTATTTATATTCCTGGAAAGAGCACGATCTGAGGGAAAGATAGTTAAAGGAAAAGTTAAAGAGTATTGTAGCAACTTTTTAGGGGCTTATATGGAAGGAAATAGATTTAACAAAAGTAATAGAAATAGTCGATCACGTAAATAGTAGGTATATGTGACCTTTCTTCATTGCATTGCTTGACTGTCCTGGTTCTTTCGGAGCACGAGATGGTATGGATCTATCCTTTTTTTTTGAAAGATTACGATCTGAAGGGAAGGCAGTTAAAGGATAACTTAAGGAGTATTATAGCAACTTCAGAAGGTCTTATATGAAAGGGAATAAACTTAATAAGATTAATAGGAACAGTCAAGGAGGTAAGTAGTATGTATATGTCACCTTTCTTGATAAGATTTCTTGATTGTCCTGGTTCTTTGACAGCATGAGGAAGTGTGAATCTATGTATATTCCTGGAAAGGCTATGATCTAAGGGAAAGACAATTAAAGGATAAGTTAAGAAGTATTATAGCAGCTTCATAGGGACTTATATGGAAGGAAATAAATTTAACAAAATTAATAAGAACAGCTGATCAGCTAAATAGTATTTATATTTCAGCTTTCTTGATGAAATTGGTTAATACTTTTGGTTGTTTAATAGCATGAGAAGATATGGATCTATTCATATTCCTGGAAGGACTATGATCTGTATGAAAGACATATAAGGAATAAATTATGTAACATTAGATATGCAACAGAGAAGTTATGTAATATTATATACGTTAGAAGGAAGCATTGGATGATACAGATTGGATATGGGAAGTATCATCGTCAGTGATGTAAAAATGATATCGCGTGATGGAAAGGAACTTTCAATGAAGCAGTCATCACCAAAGCTATCAATGTATACAATGCTTTGATCGCTAGAGCTACTGCACCCTGAAGATGTTGATGTTGGCATTTTAGACGACATAGAAAGAGTTGATAATATGCAGAATAGCAGGTGTACTGTACCATTAGCATCATAATCTGATCGCTTACCTGCCATGTTTTCAGAATTGAAACCCTGCATAATAAGCTGCCAATTTCAGTCTAGTAGTATATGAGTAGATATGGTGTTGCTAATAGCTTGCAATGAGTAAGGCTTTATGCCATGTCGTACATATAGGAAGTAATTGATAAGTAAATTAGCATGATAGGGTTTTGGAACCGCAGAGCTTTTGCCATTACCAATAGAGATATTAGGAAAAAAGGGAAAACTGTTTGATAAGATGGACAGTTATATATCATATTCTATCAACTAACAAGTACAGATAGAGGAAGGAAGGCAGGATATATTACCATGCTTAGTAGGATGTAATGATTCGAATGCAGGAAGAGAGCAATAATCGGACAGTATCAGGACACTTGAATAGAAGAGAGATAATTTTGGAGATGCGCAGGTTTTGATATTAGGAATAGTTTCATGGAATAACATGTTATTTACGAATATGAAAGGCTATATATCAATTTTGACTAATTAAAAAGTATAGATAGAGGAAATCTAGTAACATATATTATCAGATCTAGAAAGATCTAATGGTTCGAATGTGGAAAGGGAGGAAACATTGAACAGTACGAGGACAGTGAAATCGAAAATAAATGAACTGAAATTCAGTATCCACATACAGATGTAGAACCAAAATAAAGAAGAGGACATAAACAGGAGAATGAAATGAATCTGCACGATAAGTAAATTTAGGAAAACTGCGTGTAGGAGAAAGATTGAGGGCCAGAATAAGGGGACGGATGCTAGGTCTGTTAACGAATGGTGGAGAATTTGTAGACAGGACATAGAAATACAAAGAATGAGAACAGGTAAGGCAGAAAAAATACAAATATAAGTGTGGAAAATGAGGAACCCAAAACAGGTGAATGAGGAAGAACGGAAAGATCAATAAGCGTAGATTCTACAACGTAGTTAATCTCACATGAAAGAGTAGAACTGATGGAATGGAGTACGAAAAGGTTAGAAAAGAAGAACAGAACAAGAAAAGGAAAACAACCGAGCGGAATCGGAAATCAATAAGCGGATTGGAAAATGAAAAATACCAAAGTAAAGTAAAATTCCTAATCTAGAAGCATTGTATAGGACATATGCAATATAGCTGTAGTTAGAACGAAATAAAGTAGGAAGGGAAACAATAGATGTGTGGAAAACAGTACCAAAGAGAGCGCTTGTACATGGGCATTGGCAGGACCGGAGGAAGCAATGCAAGGGTTCATCTGATAAACCGGGTATTGGACTAATATAGAAGGGGTGAATCTGGAATCTGGAGCGGTAGGTGTCTGACACCGAACTTTGATGGCCTTTGCCATGACTGCGCACAGCGAGCCACGTGCATTACGGAGACCAGAAGGACAAGAAAAGCCGAAACGGTGATGTCCAGTGCAGACAGCGGACGCTCCAGACAATGAATAGTACCGGTTCTGCGACCGGAGAGATCTAATGCTGAGCACAAACTGAGCAGCCCAAGTAACAAGCAGATATGGGCTAATCTATGGACCAGCACGAGATTGTAGCAGACAGGCCAAGATGCGGATGAAATAGCTGTTTTAGTCAGTTTGTTAGCCAATCTACATGAATTTAAAATGTAAAGTCATGTACGATAATAAACTTTTTACTTCTGATTGATGCTGAAATGATAACAGCCTATTTGGCATGAAAGCAGTGTGGCTAGGAAAGCCATCTATATGGAAATGGTTCTATACATCAAGAAGGCAATGATGTGTACCGAATACCGTATAGTCGCTGATTTTGTAGGCAGTCACTGATCTTGAAACTTCGAATATATGCTGATAATGTTCCATAAAATATAGCTGGGGTTTTCAACTCATAGTATAATACAAAAGAGAACGGCGGAAGGCGCACCTCGTGCCGCACGGAAGATTTTGCCGTTTCATCTTGAGGTAAGAACGACAGAAATATTTGAGAAAATTGGGATGGTAGAAACATGTGATGAAATTTAAACGGTTCAAATTAAATAGAAAATATGATATAGGTGGTGGGGCATATTTGTTTTAAAAGATTAAACACTGCCACAAGGGTGGAAATCAGACAACTGGAGACCATAATTACAACATAGTAAATAATTACAACAGGGACCTTAATTCTGTAGGCACATATTGAGATTTCTCTGTAGGCTGCAGCACTACAAGAAATTTTCAGTTCTGCGGAGGTAGGGTGATCAAAATGATGTGAAAAGATCGATAGTGTGAATCTGGGAGAATCATTTCCTTTATCAAATGGTGCATCTTGCAGCTGTACATGATCAAAAAGCAAAGAATAGTGAGAAGCCTTGATTATTGTAAAAATGGTCTTTTCAACAGATAAGTCGATAATTAGACTTTTTTAATAGATAGTAGGTCTCAATAGCGTGTTATTTCTAAGAAGCACTAACTACATTGTATAATGTGTATAATCTTGTGCAATTTATGAATATGTAAATAAGGCAGAAAATAATTTACATAATGTCAATGCATACTTTCAACAGGGCTTCAAAGTGAAGTTATAACCCTTCAGGGATCTAAGGTTCTGATATTTGTAAAGTTGCAACAAATGCGAGGTTTCTAGATTTCATATAAGATCACAAAAAGAGCCATCATTCCAGATATACCAGTAAACAACATCAGCGGTTCATATTACACCCAGGTATCGTGAGACAGTTCATTCACATAAACCATATTTGGCATGTAGAGAAAAATTGCAAAAATAAGAGCAAACAAACGATTTGAAAAAAAATAGAAAGACTGGCAAAGCATGAGATGTTAAATCAACCGTAGGCCAAGATTGAAAGGAAAAAAGACATTTATTGACGGTTGCAGGTAGGAGGCTATGTTCAGCAGTACAGATAGGGTTCACATTTGCTTATGTGAAAGGAGCTGGACACACAGTGCCGTCCTTCCAACCAGAGAGCGCACTAATACTGCTCCAATCTGTTCTGAAAGGGATCCTCCCTGCCTACAAAAACTAATACTGATTTGATGTTAGCTAGGCAAATTTCATCGTATGCCTATTTGTTCAGTGCAAAACTTAATTAATCATCAGTGCAAGACTCGAATACTAAAAGCGCTAGCCAAATCAATTGGACAGCGCACATAAGGCATCGAATAGCTTATTGTTCTGCCTTACTTTCTTTTTCTCCTAGAAGAATCCAGCAGACCATGGTGACTCAATAGGCGTCTTAGTGGTGCTAGCTAGGTCATGTAACAATAACGTACTTTACATAACCAGTCACCACATTTAGCACACCTAAGAAACCGTCGTTGTTTACCTTTTTGCCCTCTAGCGAGAGCTACAGCTACTGCACGTGAGCCTCCAGTTTTGAGCAAGACGTATGCGGACAACTCTTTTTCAGCTCACTTGTTGCTGGTTTCCGCAGAATGGGTAGGCGCCATAGACAGTAGCAGTGTACATGCTCGGATCAGGGAATGGTGCTGCAGGGTAGCCATACCTGTTGTAGAACGGCGAGGACACGCAGCAAAGCCCATTGTCACTCCCAAATTGTGAACAAGAAGTGTAGTAGTGCCAAGTTCCTGGGTTATGATTGCTACAAAAGTTTACAGTTTGTTTGTTGAAAGTATGACAAGATTAGAGTAGGTCAGTTACCTGCTTAATTGCTGGATTGCAACCCCGTGAAAGGCGCACAGGATGTTTCCCGATAGTGCTTCCGTTTAGCCCTCGCAATGCATCTTCTGCGTTCATTCTAGCAAAAGGAAAACATCATATATCATCATGGCAACAGAAGTAATTAAATCTGTGTAAAATGTATATGGGGGAGGGAACTGAAGGTGTGAAATGTATGGGCTCATCATACCTTTGAACGAACTGCAAGAAGCCACATTGTTTCACAACTGGAATCTTCAGAGCAAATATCACCATACTGGGAGAAATTCTGCCTAAGGTCATCTTCACTAACATTTGGGTGAAGCCCACCAACAAATACTGGGAGAAAACTGTAAGGTGTGTATTACATAAGTTACAACAAATACTCACGGCTGTGTTTGTCAAATCCCCATCTGACCTAGCAGATGAACCAGTAGACCCAAAAGTACCTAAACCAATGAACTTTTCAGAAAATAGAAACAAATAGTCACATTTATCCAAACAGCCATAAATGATTCTCAAAGCAAACTTTATACTGTAGAACAATGTTATTGGCCATTCACAATGCAACAGTCCACTATCATTTCCTAGGTTTTTAACCAATCAGTGAGATCATGTACTATATCAACTCATCTCATTGTCGTCAAGAGCAGTCCATATCTTCCGAAAGATTACCAAAAAGTAGCAAGGCCCGCTGTACAGAGTCAAAATGAACTTGTATGCAATGATGATCAAAATAATGTGAACTAAATTATGAATGGATCTCCCTCCAATATATTCTGAACGTAACAAGTCTAGATAAGCGTTGAGTACAGGTGAAAATTTTAAAATAAAGGAGAAAAGGAGAGGAGACGCTAAAGGGCATAGTACTACTATTATCTAAATGTAGTTCTACTTAAAAACTACAACTGCCTACAGATGCTTAAAGTCATTAGACATGAAAAATAACTTTCAAGGAACATAACTGAATCAAGGAACATTCATTCAAGATCTAAAATTACAGCGTACTTCAACTTAAACCATGTGAACAGTGATAGATAATAATCACATTATTCCCCAAGTCACCACTGAGACATACAACAAAATAATAGAATAAAATTTGTGCAATTCTAGCAGCTTATATAGCAGATCAAATAAGAAAAGAACATGAAGGCACATTTTCTTTCCATACGGTCAACATCAAGGTATATATAACCAGCCATTATATTCATATATATATATATATATATATATATATATATATACACACACACACATTTAAAAGAACATGAATGCGAAAGTTCAGGAATTCTATTCAATTAAGTAATCCTTTAAAAAAACTGTCTACCAACTCCTGGCCTAACTTATGTCCAAATAGACACATTGGTCATGGGGTGGCCAAACTACACTGCAAGCCTGCAACGCCACTGGTCATGGTGTGACCAAACAAACCTGCCTTGCCATGAGTTTAGTCCCATGGCGAGCCAAAATATCCCAGCCTTGCCAGCAAAACTGAGCCACACTATAGGTAGTGGTGTGGCAATGTTGGCCAAAACGTTAAGGTCTAGAAACAAGGCCCCCTTCTAGACGACTTCGGCTTGTGCATAAGCCGGCTTGAGCTTAACGGTATGGGGAAGCTCTGGTGTGGGGAAGCCTGATAAACTCTTGATCTCCTTCTAGACGGTTTCTGAGATTTGAGCTTATGAGCTGTAATGAACCATAAAAAGTCTGTAGTACCCCTAAGCTTATTTGTGCTATTTAGATGGTAATTCTTCACTTCTATTTGAATAGTTGAATAGTAATTGTGATATTTATACATTTGATTCTAACAAGATGATTGCAACAGGTAAACAGATCATCAATAGCCAACAATTTCTAGTTCCATAGATAAGAAATTGATGAGCTAATGTGCTATGATAAGAAATTGCTCATCAGTGCACATTGATTTTTCACACAAATTAACATGCATTAGACCACATCAGTGCATTCTTCAAATTTTTCTCGCAACCGAACATGCATCAGCCGATCAAAACATCATAATCAAAATTTGATGAACAAATTCTAACAAATCTGCATCCAAGCCACGAATTCATGAACCTAAAAAGGTGATGAACTATTGGGAATTCAGGAGGAATGACGATCAATCTCTGAAATTTTCATTATCATCAGAATGCAGAACAACAATGTTTTCCGTACACAGGAAATCATAACAGGATCAGGGGTTTTTTTTAAGTGTCTCTCTCCAAATGCTCTTAGATGTATAAGGTAATAATTATCCAAAAGAAGGCAATAATTAGAACTGACAAATGTTTTCTATGTGATCTTTTTGCTGATATCAAGCTGAAATGAACTATATGCCTTCTGATGTGACGCGAGCAACTTAGCATATCTCAGTATCATCAATAAAGAAACAAGTCCAATACAATCATCAACACTGTTCTTTGGTAAAGCAATGGATCATCTGGGTCTTGGTTTGCAACTGATGTCAACAGGTCTTAGCCCTCTATAAAGTCACAGCATTTTTCATTTAAAAAGAAAGATCATAGAACAAAAGCCAAAACCAAAATCATAGCAACTACTCACCTAGCCACCAATTCTCATTCCCTCAACCCCGAGATCTAATCCTTTTAGAACATTCCCTCTTTCAGAATTTCCAACATCGAATATGGCTACAGATGATTTAAGAAAAGTAAAAGGCAGTAAATCTAGAAAAATACTGAGAGTATTATCACTCTCTGAATACCACATCAGGCAACTACCAAGAAGTTTCTACATGTGTGAACTAAGAAGCACGTCTGATAACCATTAAACGGTGTGCAGAAGTATTATTTTGGAAGGAGGGAGAGGTGCTGAATACAGCTAGGACTAAATCAGTAGCAAGTATGCGTACTTGAGGGCATTGGGCAGAGTGGTGAACTTGCTCTTCGGGATCTTGGAGCTCCTAAGCTGTCCAAATCAACCAAGCAAACACAGAAATCTCAATCTGGCCTCACAGCCTCATCCAATGTTAAGCACACAGATTCTTACAGATCTCCTGCTGGTAGACACGTCACCGGCTTCGCCTCCTCTAGCGATGCCAATCCCCATGGCTGTGCCAAGAACCATCAAGAACACACAGAGTGAATATACTGATTTTGGAAAGAATTGAGGAGAACAGAGAGTTGTTATCAAGAACCTGCGGCAGCAGTGAGGAGCGAGGCGAACCATCGCCGGGTCCCCTCGGGGAAGGCTTCCGAGCGGCAGCAACGGCAGGGGAAGAATTCAGAGGCGTCAGGCATCACGGCGGCTGGACCATGGAACCCCAGGTCTTGGAGCAACCGGATTTGCTGGAGGGGTCACCGGCATGGCCGGTCCCGACGACGTTGTGTCCCGGCTCCTCCGGATCCGGCAGGGGCTGGCAGAAAGGGGATCAAGAACCAAATCGGGCCTCAAAATCAAACCCCAGGAAGAGAGCACGAAGGGAACGAGGCATGGAAGGAGGAGCAGAGTTGGAGTACCTATGGATTTTGCCTGGGACGCGGGTTGTTGGTCCATCGCCTTGAGCATGGCCTTGAGCACCGAAGGGCGGCGGCAACAGGCCTGCTCCTTCACTCCGCCACAACCGTAGACCGCGGAATTACGAGCGGTACGGGGAGGAGCTCTAGAACGGCCATCGCTAGATAGGCTGCTCCCGTGCCCTCTTCTGTTCGCCGCTACCACAACGCCGCCACCGCAGACCGCAGCTAGGGTTTCGCGACGCGCTACTGCCAGGGAAGAGCCTGGAAGGAGAGGGGCCGAACGAAGCGTGTCAGGGGTGGAGGGCGGCATCGTGCACCGCGCCCTAACAGATCCGCAGCCACAAACCCGGCACCCGGATCAACAAGCAATTTCCAAAACCCCCCTTCCCTTCTCTGTTAACGTTCCAGGCCCAGCTCCCAACCTCCAGCCCACGTTCGGACGTTTCTGCGCATCGAACACAGCCTTACAAGCGGAGAGCCCTCTCCATCCCAAAAGACTAGTCCAAAGGGAGGATGGCTACTCTCCCTTATAAGGGGGCCCTAGCCCCATCCCGTAACCGAGGTGGGACTAAAGTCACTGGCAACGCCCACCGGGCCAGCAGCCTAACACCCCATCCCCCTGGGGAAGCCCCCCTAGGTGCGCATGGCGGCCTAGCTCTGATACCAAATGTTAGCGTTCCAGGCCCAGCTCCCAACCTCCAGCCCACGTTCGGACGTTTCTGCGCATCGAACACAGCCTTACAAGCGGAGAGCCCTCTCCATCCCGAAAGACTAGTCCAAAGGGAGGATGTCTACTCTCCCTTATAAGGGGGCCCTAGCCCCCTCCGGTAACCGAGGTGGGACTAAAGTCACTGGCAACGCCCACCGGCCCAGTAGCCTAACATTCTCGTCCCGCCTCTTCTCCAAACCCCCAGCCACCATTCCACCAACCTCTTCTCCGACGACGGCTGCGGTACCCTTCTCTTCCCACCTCTTCTCAAACCTCCAACCACCATCTTTTTCTCCGACGACGGCTGCTGCCGCCGCCGTCGCGATGGAGCCCTACCACTTGATTCAATCGCTGAACCAGTTGGATATGCTCTCAAGGTCCTCTTCGAGCGTCAGGGTTCCAGTTGCTGTCGTGAAGGTTGACCGGCTCTCAAACGCCAGAGCCATGGCGCTCGTCTTGACGTCCTGGAAGAACAGGGCACAGGAGCTGGTGGTTTTCAACATGCACCACCTCCGGCAGGCGAGCCAGATCGACTCGCTCCTCGTCGCTATGGAGAACAGCCTCAGGAGCCTTCGCGGCGCACACGCGATCGAGCCCGCCCTCCTCCACGAGCTCGAGGCCTCCTCCAGGCGATTCGGCGAGCAGGGGTGCTGATCCTGCGCGATGCCGAGGTGGTGAAGAGCATCTCCTCCGCATCCTTGGACGCGATCGAGTGCGTGCATTCTGGACGCGAGCGTGCCTCCTTCCTCCCGCTCGTGACCAAGGCGTTCGACCAGGTGTCTGCGGCGCGGCGGCGCCCCCTACTTTTGAACCCCTACGCGGGGCCGGCACATGTGCCCATGAGGGTACGCGAGGAGCGCGACGTCGAGTGGCTTCGAAAGAACGACGCATCTGTGCTGCTGAGGGGCTCGCTGTTCGGCGCAGCGTTCGGTGCACCATCGCGCCGCAAGACCAAGGAAGGGGATGACAAGGCCTGGGAAATGCGAACAATCTTGGATGTTCACGACCTGAACAGCCTCTCCGATGCCCCAGGATTGCTGGTGAGCCTTGAGCGGAGCACTGCTCTAGGCTACGAGGTGACGTTCCTCGAGAGGTTGCGCCAGGCGGTCGTCATCGACGATGTCCTCTCCCGCATGGACAAGTACCTCGGCATGCTCCTGGGTGACAGCAACAGCACCAGCAAGGACTCCCTCCTGGTCCTGGATGGGCTCGAGGACATCAGTAGGACCTTCAACAAGCTGGGGATGCTGCGCGACACGAAATCCGTGCACACGATCGTGTCCTAGTGCTTGGACACGGTCGAGTGCGCGCGTTCTGGGAGCGAACGCGGGTCCATTGTGCGGCTGCTGCTGAAGGCCTCCCGTGACGTGGCTGCAGCCAGGCAGCGCCCCGTGGTCCTGGACCACCGATCGGGGGCTGAGCCCATTCAAGTGCGCAGTGAGGAGGATGTTGAAGCCGTGCTCTCCATTCGACCCTCTCGCCCTGGTGACAGCAAGGCTTGGGAATTTCGAACTGTATTTGAAGTCCGCGGCCTCAACCGCCTTTCATGCGCTCCCCGCTTGCTCGCGATTCTTGAGCTGAGTGTCAAACGCAATTGTGAGGTCAAGAACCTCAAGATGGTGGAGCGAGCAGTTCGTGTATGCGAGCTTGCTGCCGAGACAACAGAGCTCTTACAACCGCTGCTAGCCGAGGTCGAGGACCCTGACGCTGCGCTGGACAAACTCCACCAGCATGCCCTGGAATTGATCCGGTGGACCGACGGTGAGATAGAGGACCAATTTAAGCTGCATATCCTTGATCTGGCAGAGAATGTCCAGTGGTTAGTTAGGAGGTCCCGATCCATTCCGTCTCCTAGAAAACAGAAGTGGGGCCCTAATAGTTATGACATCCGAGGCTTTGCAGTGGAAGTTCTTTGGGTGATCAAGTTCCTTGGATCAGTCTGTGTGTAACTTGCTACTAGCGGTCAGTTCTCAGGATCCCTTTTAGTAATGTGAACTGATTTTTCTTTTGATCGTTTGAGAAATAACCTGTAATGCCTGGATGATCTACTGCAACCAGCTCTGCATAGTTAAATTTGGGGATTTTGGTCAAAAAACAGGGTGCAGCAGCTTCTGCATTTGATTCTGCATCCTATCCGGTTATGCATCTCGTCTCCTTCGTTCCCTAATTCTAGCAACCAGCAGAGCTTCTGCATCCGGGCAACTACCGATCGCGGAGCACTCCGGGCCCCCATCCCCGCCATTCTGCTCGTCGGCCATCCGCGCTACTCTCTGCTCCGCAGCTCGCCCCTCCGCGCCCATGGAGCCGAGGTCTCGTCCATGTGGATCCCCCTCCTCCCCACTGGTCGGACTGACGGGGCACGGGTGCTTCGGCACCGTCGGGATCCCCCTCCTCCCCTCCCCCCACCTCCCCGACCTCCCGTGCCGCGGCCAACGGTGTCGGGGGAAGGCTGCCGAGCCTCCGCGGTGCAGCGCGGTTCCTCCGCCGCACGGGCAGCCGCCGCCTGATGCGGGAGCCGTCCGTTGCGGTGCGGGAGAACGCGGCGGAGCACCTCGAGGAGCGGCAGACCGACTGGGCCTACTCCAAGCCCGTCGTCGTGCTCGACGTGCTCTATAACCTCGCCTTCATCGCCGTCGCCGCCGCCGTGCTCGCCGCCTCCCTCACAGAGCGCCCCGCCGTCCCGCTCCGGCTCTGGCTCGCGAGGTACGTGGTCCAGTGCCTCCTCCACGTCCTCTGCGTTGCCGTCGAGTACAAGCGCCGCCGCCGGGAGGCCCGCGCTGGTGGGGCTGGGGCAGGAGGATGCGGGTGATGGGGATGCAAAGATCAGGTGAGGGTTTTGCTCAGATGAACACCAAATACTTCGTAAATTTTAGTAGATGAGTTAATGTAACTATCTTGTACTGCACCTTTAAATCGAATCGATTTAACATTTATTTTCTCTGCTGTTAGAGTTCCGATTGCTAATTTTAGGGATGACTTAATTTATTTCTCTAGTGATCATATTGCCATAGCAAATATCACCAGCTCTGGTTTATTTCTTTTGATCATTTCTGTGACTGAGTCCTTTGTGTTGGTTCAATAATCACATTCCACATATCATCTTTTTTAAATGCTACTTGTATATTTCTTAGAATTATGAAAACAGTTTTAATAGATGTGTCAATTCTCCTCCATAGCATCAAACCAAGTCTATTTGTAGATTAATAGTAGGTTTCCTAGTGCTTTGAGTGTGTACATTGATATTAATGCATTCCTAAACTAGACAATGAATTGGTGGACATGGATTAGATTTAGGTGATCGTAGATCGAATGGGCTTGAAGGTATTTATTTTCTGTCCACTGAGGCTGTCTAGTAGATGTGTGGCTATTCATTACTTGAATGAGTAAGGTTCAAAAAATTTGCCATTCAAATTTCATTGTTCCAAAAATTTGAGGTTCTAATATAGCGCCGTTCGAAATTTATCCGTTGCGAATAAATAGCCGTTAAGGATGATGTGGTAGTTGTAGTATATCAATAAAATATAAGATGGTGGGATATAGGGAATGAGATTTGGAGAAGCTGCTAGAGTGAAAAGAGAAATAGGAAATGAATCTTTTGGAAAAGCTCCCTATATAGAGATATAGGAAACCAAATTTGCATAAGCTGGTGTGGATGCTCTTAGGGAGGAAATGCTGTCGACAAAGAGGATTGGGATCTTGCGTCGTGCGAGCTGCTTTTGCAAGGACTCTCTTCTTCAAACTGTTGCTGGGCCGGCACTGCCGCCCCCCAACCCCTCCCACACCCCACCCGCTGGTGTAACAGTACAAATTTCTTGATTTCATTGATTCAATGGAGCCAGGGCGAAATGCCGTTTGGATCAAGAAAATTTACAGTAGATATTTGTAAAGCAGTGGTCTAGAATCCTAGTCAAATCCCAGTATAGAAACAATGTGAGTCCGTCTACTATATGAATCATGACCAGAGGCCGAAGAGAGGGGCTTTTCTGGACTAGTTGCTGTGAAAGCTCCAATATATCAACTAAAACATTACGTCAACAACATTTCTTGAACGACATAATTTCTTAGGCCTGCAAACCCGCATGTACTATGCGGTAGCCCGCCAAGCAGCGACGCGCTCAAATATTACGTGGAACAGCACGAACATTGGTTCGCTGGACAGGTATGCCAGACGGACTTGCCACTTCCTCTGTTCCTCTGCTCCTGAGCATGACACGCAAGGGCAGCTCCTCTGTTCCTCAAGTCTTGGTTCGCTGGACAGGTATGCCAGACGGACTTGCGACCTCGGAGAATGCTGATGAGATGCGCGCACGTTTTTCCGTCGGCCTTGGCTTTGGGACAAGCCAAAATTCAAAGGAAGGAGCGAGGCAGAGGACTAGACTGAAGAACAGGGGAAGAACTAAAGCAACGGTCTTCCCTGGCTCGACGACCAACGATCGCTTGTTTGGGTCCGAACGGATCCGCTACTGATGGGCTGGAGGCCATGTAAACAGCGGGACCCACGATCCAGTGTGTGAGAGGGGAGTCAGGACCACAGCAACCGCAAACTCTATATATCGCCTATTGCGTGCATTAGCACAACGCCACACACCCTCCTCTCCGCTTAGGCCGGCCCAACAAGGCTCCGTGTGGACTTGGTTACTCTGGTTCAATCTCAACCATTGATTTGCATCAAAAGTCGTAAAAAAATTTAAGAGGGGTGTACCGAAGCAAAATTCTTCATTTTTCTTCTATCTAGAAAAGCTTTTCTTTTCTTCATCATTGGTATCTTTTTCTTTTTTTACTCTTTTTTTATCTTTGTTTGCATTTTTTATTTAGTTGTATATTTTCATTTTTTTTCTAAATTTTTGTGATGTATTTGGACGACAGTTCCTCCGGCATCATTCTTTTATAAATCTTACGCTATTTCTTTCTGTATTCCATGAGTGAGTGATTTCGTATTGTTCGACATAAAAATAAGTGATTTTGTATTATTCGACATAAAAATAAGAGATTGATGCTAGCTCGCCACCTTCCATAGGTTAGATGAGAGGGCAGACGAAGAAGCGTGCTTTTACGGTGTTCACTCGGCCACTTCTGCATCCTGCACATGGCGGTTTGAGCTGTCTCCATAGCTCTGCTGCTCTCGCTTGGGCTCTAGGCACCTACCGTGGTGCTAGACTACTATATCACTCCACGAGTGTGGTAGGACGGCCTAGCCAACGTGACAGCCTATCGCGTACTTAGACCGTTATAAAAGGAGCCTCCTGTACTGCCACTCTACTATGGCAGAGCTCTCACTTGCAAGAGTGTTGCTCCTCTCTTAGTGTTCCTCCGACTAAAGCCATGGAAAATCTAAGAGGCGAAGACAGATGAACCACTCGGATACAGTCTGCTCTGATGATAAGATCCTTGTGCAGATTGGAATTTTTGGCTCTTTTAGCCCCCCGCACTAGCCGATTGCATAAATGGCCCGCTGGAAAACGCAAAGGCAATTTTGTCTCTGCGATAGGCCGGACAGACGACGTGTTCCACCCGTCGTGGAGCCAGCTTGTGAAGCCCACCTATCGTGCAGACCCGTATGCGGTAGCCCGCCAAGCAGCGACGCCCTCAAATATTACGTGGAACAGCACGAACATTGGTTTGCTGGACAGGTATGCCAGACGGACTTGCCACCTCGGAGAATGCTGATGAGATGCGCGCACGTTTTCCGTCGGCCTTGGCTTTGGAACAAGCCAAATCTCAAAGGAAGGAGCGAGGCAGAGGACCAAACTGAAGAACAGGGGAAGAACTGAAGCAATGGTCTTCGCTGGCTCGACGACCAATGATCTCTTGTTTGGGTCCGAACGGATCCGCTACTGATGGGCCGGAGGCCATGTAAACAGCAGGACCCAGGGTCCAATGTGTCAGAGGGGGGTCAGGGCCACAGCAACGGCAAACTCTATATGGCCTAGTTCTTTTCGGCTTCTCCAGGGGCTTCTCCCAGAAGCTACCCCCTCCTAACTTCTCCCAGAAGCCACCCCCTCAAATTCGTCGGGGCTTCTAATTTAGACATACCATAACTAGTTTAGAAGCCCCGACGAATTTGAGGGGGCGGCTTCTGGGAGAAGCTGGGAGAGGACAGCTTCTGAGAGAAGCTCCTGGAGAAGTCGAAAAGAACTGGGCCTATATCTAGCACAACGCCGCACACCCTCCTCTCCGCTTAGGCCGGCCCAACAAGGCTCCACGTCAGCCTGGTTACTTTGGAACAGTAGAATAGTGATTAGGATTCTTGACAGTTCAACCGATCAGTTGGCTATTTTGGTGGCATGACCCGGTGAAGGTCACGGGTTCGATGACCCTCGAAGTCATTTTGTTCTAGGATGAAGCCATCTGTTGGGCATCCATATTCTTTCACGGATGCTGGGACGGCCGACGGGGCGCAAGAAACCACGAACAGAGATAATCATTTGGAGATTACATAGCCGTCGTCATTTGTCTAGGCTAAGGTCGATTGTTATTTGCCTCGATCTTATCAGTCCGTGAAGAACCATTTTATAACTCACATGTACTGACCGCAGCGTGCCGAAGATACGAAGAAGAAACTATCACTTACGATTTAAATTTGGGTTCCGTCAAGATTTGGGTTAAAGGTTGTGTGATATAATAGACTATACTACCCTTTCTAACTAAGGGCTAAATTTTAATCTCAACCATGGATCTGCATCAAAAGTCGTAAATTTTTTAAGAGGGTGCACCGAAACAAAATTCTTCATTTTTCTTCTATCTAGAAAAGTTTTTCTTTTCTTCATCATTGGTATCTTTTTCGCTTTTTCACTCTTTTTTATCTTTGTTTACATTTTTTTTAGTTGTATTTTTTCATTTTTTTCTAAATTTTTGTGATGTATTTCGACGACACTTCCTCCGGCATCATTCTTTTATAAATATTTCGCTACTTCTTTCTATATTCCATGAGTGAGTGATTTCGTATTGTTCGACATGAAAATAAGAGATTGATGCAAGCTCGCCACCTTCCATAGGTTAGATGAGAGGGCAAATGAAGAAGCGTGCTTTTACGGAGTTCACGCGGCCACTTCTGCATCCTGCACATGGCGGTTTGAGTTGCCTCCATAGCTCTGCCACTCTCACTTGGGCTCTAGACAGAAGCCCTGGATCTCGATGCCAAGGAACGTGATCGAGCAGGCGCGAGTGGAGGAGATCCCGTCGGCACCGGGGTGGCGCCGCTATGCGGGGTTACGCCTACGGCCCTACGCCACCAAGAGGCAACCCGAGTTTTTGTTTTCTTTTTTTTCGCCAACTTAGCAATTCAGAAATGCAAACTCCCTCGACCAAAAAAAAGTTCAGAAATTTAAAAGGATATAGGATAGGATAGAAAACTAACTAGGTGAAGAAGCGTATATAGGATAGGATAGGATAGGCTAGCCACGTGGATTTATGAGCATGTGTTGGTTTACATATTCCATATATACTACCTCTGTTCTCAAATGTAAGTTGTTATAGGATGCGTGCAAAATTCTTTCATACTAAGCACTTTTTTTATATCTATGATCTCATATCCTGGTTGGAAATTGTAGTCAAAGTCTTGTCTAGGAGACTATGAAAAGTAAAAGATGACATACATTTAAGAACGGAGGGATAATAGTTTGTACCGTCTATCGTCGTTGAATCCGTGTCACTTCTCCCAACCTAAATAGTGCACTTTTGACACCGCTGTGGTTTGGCAGGCGACATGTGGCACCTACCGTGGTGCTAGACTACTATATCGCTCCTCGAGTGTGGTAGGACGGCCTAGCCAACGTGACAGCCTATCGCGTACTTAGACCATTAAAAGGAGCCTCCTATGCTGCCGCTCCACTATGGTAGAGCTCCCACTTGCAGGAGTGTTGCTCCTCTCTTAGTGTTCCTCTGACTAAAGCCATGGAAAATCTAAGGGGGAAGCGAAGACAGATGAACCACTCGGATACGATCTGCTCTTATGATAAGATCCCTGCACAGATTGGAATTTTTGGCGTTTTTAGCCCCCCCCCGCGCTGGCCTGATTGCATAAACGGCCCGCTGGAAAACGCAAAGGCAATTTTGTCTCAGCGACGGGTCGGACAGGCGTCACGTTCCACCCATCAAGGAGCCGGCCCACGAAGCCCACCTATCGTGACCTCCAGCCGCGGCAGACCCGTATCGCACACTGAGGCCGCGACAGGCCCACTACCGCGCCGTCGGGCCGTGACAGTAGGCCGTCGCGCCTAAACAGCGCGGCAGCAGGTCTGCCGCGCATCGAGGGTGCGCCTCACACCTGTGTTGCCCGTTGTTCCTCTACCTAGAAAAAACAAGAAAAACATCATTCCCGAAGATCGAACCCAAGTCACCCGCGTGACAGGTGGGAATACTTGCCACTATAATACAATGACTTTATTGACACCAAAAAAAGTTAAATAATAATTAAACTAATCGCACGGCCGAGGCGCAACATGCCCTATCGCAGCTTGACTGCCCGATAGGCCAAGCATGCGTGGCCCATATCGCGGCCTCGGTGCGCGATATGGGTCTGCCGCGGCTGGAGGGCACGATAGGTGGGCTCACGGGTCGGCTCCGCGACAGGTGGCACACGTCGCCTGTCCAGCCTGAAGACAAAATTACCTTTGCGCTTTCCAGCGGGCCATTTATTTAATCGGGCTGGCGCGAGAGGTTAAAAGTGCTAAAAATTCGCGCAGGTTGGTCAATGCATGCCTATGAACGAGGCACAACTCATGGAAGCAGAGAGTGCTCTCAAGGCTATCAAAAGATATGTCGAGGGGAAGTCCCCTCATCTGTTAACTTAAAGGTTCTGGAGCCCCGTAGCAACTGCAATACCGAGGACGACTGATGACAACAATAGATGTTTCCAAGTTATGTATGTGCGTACTTGTTACTAAATCTGTACCATTCTATAATATTTGAGTTGGTGATGGTGTCACACTTTTGATTATCCCTTTTACCGCTCTAACAATCCTCTAACAACTCCTCGAACAATCCTCTAACAAACATGTAACAAAGTGATAACAAACTAACACTAATTTTTACCCCTCTAACAATCATCAAACAACCCCTCTAATAATCCTCTAAAAAACATGTAACAAAGTGATAACAAACTAATACCAATCCACGTGCATTCTGATCGAAATCCATGTCTATCTCTTTTTTTCTCAGTAGTCTAACAAATCAAATCTTTATCTACAGATAACTATTTTTTCTCAGCAACCAACCCCGTGCACCTCCCCATCCCGATCCTACTCCTCGCCCCCCGTTGCACGCGACGCCTTGCCCGGCCCCAACAGGACGCCGCCGTAGCCCCCACGTCCCCGTCGAGCCTCCTCTCCAATCGGGCACCGCCGCTCCCGGTGCTGGCCCCGTCCCGCTGCCATGCCCTGCTCAGCCCAACCAGATCTGCGCCCTCCACTGCCCTCATCACTCCACCAACCGGCCGCCGACTCACCTCCATAGCTCCCAACCAGCTGCCGCCTCGCCTCCGTCGCCTACCAACCGGATCCGCCCCCTCCGCTCCCCCTTGGCGCCACCGCCCATCCCCCATCACTCCACCTTGGGTCCAGCCAGATGCCATCCCTGCCGCTGGCCGTCCTGTCCCTGTCGCGCCGCCCCTCCGCTCCAGAAGGACGCCGCCCCGCCGCTCGCCCTCTGCTCCAGGTGGACAGTGTGGCCCTTTGCCCCAGTAGTATACGCCGCTCGCCTCTCTCGCTGTTGGCCACGCCCGCTCCGGTTGACGCTGGCGGCGAAGATACAGGCAGGGTGTGGCAGTTCCACTACTCTTACTGGAGCAGCAGCCAGAGCTACGTGATGACCAAGGGTGGAGCCGTTTCATCCGCGACAAACGCATCGCACTCATGAAAAGCTTCCTTCTGCTAACAATCACCTAGACTTTCTCATATTTTGTTGACTTTATTTTCTCAACATTCTAAATAAGTAGTGCAACTCTCGATAACCTGAACAAACTTGCCCTTATTTTAAGCGCACGTGGATATGATAATTTTTCTCTTTACAGTATTTTGTTCCTTATTTTCTCAACAAACTGAACAAACTCGCAATCTCGCAAGGGAAGGTCACCGGAGCTAGAGAAAAGGGCGAAGGAGGGGAGGCAAGAAGGGGATGTGTGAAGGGTTGCGTGGTGACCGAAGCGGCGGGATGGTAGAATGATGGCGATAAGGGTGGGTATTGTTGCCACTTTGTTATCAACTGATCGTGCAAAGTGCGTTGCCCAAGCACGAGATATCATACTCATTTTTTATGGCTTTGTTCTCACAGAGATCTTTCATCTATGCATATTTATTGATTTGTAGCAACACAGGTTACACGTGTCAGAGGAGGTGAAGCGTCACGCTCGAAAGCGGAGGCAGAGCTAACAGGAGCCACATAGCCTGTCATCGTCGTGCAGAATATTTAATATTTCAACAAAAACTAGATTAAACTCACGATGGCCATAGGAGAGGAGGAGTGGGAGGAGGAAGACAATGGGGATTGGTTTTCTCTCCATCTCCGGTTAACTGCTGAAACATGATTGTGTAGTTGCCGCAATAAGCACTTCGAAGTACTATATATGTGCTTCCATTTTATAGGTGCAATATCTAATAAGCTTTGTTAATAGCGTTTTAGAAAATCTAGATGTTAGTTTTTTATTGGAAGTAATTTGTTCGCATGTTTGAATTTTTGGGTGTAGCATTCAGAGAGAATAGCAGCGCAGAATATTTTACATGGTATATACTATACAATTATAAAACGATAATCCAGTTTGGTGCTTACTGCTTAGTTAACATTCTTAATTTTGTAAGATTGGTATTTATTCTTTTGCCTATCTTATATCTATTATTTTATCAATGTGCAAATACTCTTACATTTGACGGAGTGGAGGCGACAGGATACCAGATAGTTGAGGATCCAAAGGTGTTAAAGCAGTAGAAACATTCTCAATAAACATTTGTTCACCCGAACTTCATCATTTTTACTCTTTAGTTTGACATTCTCTATCGTGTGATATAGGTGCAGAAAGCAATTTTATTTGCAAATATAGTCCACATTGGATAAGACATGCTACTGCATAATTTGAGAAACAAAATGACCATTATAGTTCATTTTATGATACTATCTTTCCGTCTAAAATCCATATCCGTTGCAATGCACGGGCACTCTGCTAGTGTTTATTTATGTGGTTGTCATGTTGTGTGGCTTGTGTTTAAGTTATATCCAAGTTAGAAATGACTTTGTTGTACTCAAAAGTCAAGTTAGAAAAAAGAATACACTCTGTTATGACCAAACTAATCGTACAACCTGATATTGTGTCATGATATTTTTTTGTTATTTTATTGGTATGATATACTATCCGTGGACTCTTAAATGTGTCACAGATCCACCATTTCATGATTTTTTTCATCTGCCGAAAGAACGGAAATACCTTGCCATTTCATGATTTTTTTCATCTGCCGAAAGAACGGAAATACCTTGCCATGGATTCGTGCGACTATCGTCTTGCGGACACCATGCGCGGTGGAGAGATCTTCGGTGATCATAGCATCCTGAAGATCAGAAGTCCCTTTCTGCCTGTTACAACTTTAGGTTTAGCATTAACATCAACATGACCTAGCCAAGTCATTAGAACACCTATATTAGCCGGAAGTGTGAATACCAGAGATGGGCGAAGCCATCGGCGTCAGTGCGAAGACCCGCGCCTGCTCAGTGCAGGCGTTATGACGGCATGAGGAAGAGCGGTCGGGGCTAAGCCGTAGTCGTCGTAGGGTGGGTGGTAGCGGCGGCCTTCGGGACGCCACCGGCACTGTCCGTATGTCGGCGTTGATCTTCCCGTCGTTACAGCGCCTCTTAGATCGGTTTAGGGTTTGTGGAGAAGGGCTTAGCCTCACGGAACGTTAGTTAGCGTGAGGGGCCGGACTCATCCTTTTATATGGCGCTGGCGACAGGGGACCAAAACCATGAGTTGGTTTTGCGCTCTCGATCAGAGCACGAATGTGAGGAGTAGCCTCCTCTTATCTCGGTTTCTATTAGCCCGAGATCAAAACCTAACACTGCCCAATTCTGTATATCCAAGGGCTGTCTGTCCGAGTTGCTCTGATGACACTACTGTTGTAGTTTCTGGGATCCAGAAGATATTCAGATCTCAGAAACGCGCTCACTTACTGGCCTTTTACATGGAGTGATTTATTACAACTTTTTTTTTGCAAATCAGGAGCTTCATACATTAATCAACAACAGGATTACAATAAGAATTTAGGCAGTTGATAAGGAAAGTTGGTGTCAGGTTAATCCATGCACACTCTGCCTATCAAAAGAAGCTTGTTTAGCACATAGATGAGCAGCAACATTGGCTGTTCTGCGAACAAAAAAAAGATGAAAGCTCGAGAAGTTCTTGCTAAGCTCCCTGACCTCTGACAAAACAAAGGCCACTTCCGATCGCCTATAGCGCTCCTCCTCCCGTAACTAGACTAAGACCTAGGAATCACTTTCAGCGATCACAGTCCGACGTCTCATATCCATCGCTATGAGAACACCATCCCTAAGTGCATTTGCTTTTTTTTTGAAGAGGAGGGCATGCCCCCGGCCTTGCATCAATTGATGCACACGGCCAACTTTATTAAGCAATCAAGGTACACAAGCAGTTCAAACAAAAGCAAAAACACAACTTGTTCGATACATCTCAAGCACTACAAATTCTCCCACCACTACGCCCCCCATACGGTTGAATAAACCCCGTGCTACCATCTCCAGTAGGCTGCACCCAGCAGCCATACGCTCCCGCATATCCACATGCTGAAGTAAGGACCACATACGAATGGAGTTAGTTGCCATATGGATAGCCTATAAAAAATTATAAGACCTTTTATTGCTAAACACTAAATCATTTTGACAACGCCAAATTGCCCAGCACATAGCACAAGCTCCCACGATAATAATCACCTTCAGCATACGATCAGCACCCAACAGCCAATTACCAAACATATTAGTTATGTTCGTGGGAGGTGGGAAGTTAAAAGCAACATAGATGACCCGCCATACCAAGCGGGCAAAATGACATTCAATAAAAAGGTGCCTAATCGTTTCCTCTTCCGAGCAAAAGCAACATAATTTACTTCCCTTTCATTTTCTCTTGATAAGATTATCCTTAGTGAGGATCACCCCACGGCAAAGATACCAAATGAAAATCTTGATTTTTAAGGGATTTTGATCCAGATATTTCTATGACGATAAGGGCAATGCATATCAGCAAGCGCAGTATACATAGATGCGACCGAGAAAATCCCACTCTTAGTCAGACTCCAACAGAACAAATCAGACTCCGAGTTCAGATGGACGCTTGCAAGTTGTGAGACCAAAGCATCCCAAGCTGCAAGCCCCGATCCAACTAAGGCTCTCCGAAAACTCAGGTTGAGAGGAATGGATCCCATCATTTCTGCAACCGTAGCATGTTTCTTCCTCACAATAGAAAATAAACTGGAATACTGATCACAGAGGGGAGTAGCACCTAGCCACTTATCCTCCCAGAATGATCACAGAGGGGAGTAGCACCTAGCCACTTATCCTCCCAGAATGATCACAGAGGGGAGTAGCACCTAGCCACTTATCCTCCCAGAAATGAACACTTGCACCATCATTCATTTAAAGGATCCGTGGTGAAAAAACTCATCCTTCACCTTTAGAAGACCCTTCCAAAAATGTGAGTCGCTCGGTTTACACGTGACCTGACTGAGGGTCTGAGAATGTAGGTATTTGTTATGTAGCATCTCCTGCCACACCCCCATCCTTATTCAGAAGCTTGAAAAGCCATTTGCCTAACAAACACTTATTTTTAATAACCAGGTCCTGAACTCCCAGCCCCCTTGATCCCTAGGACGACAGATAATAGCCCACTTTGTCAATCGATACTTCCTTTTGGACTCGTCACTTTGCCAAAAAAAACCTCGACCTATAGTTATCCAGTCTTCGGCGTACCCCTACAGGTAGCTCGAAGAAGGATAACATGAACATCGGAAGGCTAGTGAGCACTGAGTTCACCAAAACCAACCGTCCCCCAGAGGTCAAATTCTTCCCTCTCCAACTACTCAGCTTACTTTCAAATCTGTCCTCGACCCCTTTCCAGTCTAGATTCCGTAACTTACGGTAATGGATTGGGATGCCGAGGTACCTGAAAGGGAACGAACCGATCTTACATCCAAAAAGCTGCGTGTATTCCACCTCCACCTCCTTAGCCTTTCCAAAGCAAAAAATCTCACTTTTATGAAAATTAATCTTTAGACCCGCCAGCTGCTCAAATACACTAATCACTCAATAGCTCGATTGGTACAAGTTTAGATGGTAGATACAAGATTCCTAATCACTGGATACAAGAGAGAATAGCAATAGGGAAGAAGAAAGCCCACGTCGTTGCTGTGATCTTCTGGATACCTTGCTCCTTGCCATCGCCTCGGTATTAGTAGCACTTGCTCCACCGGCTCGTGAGTTGGGCCAAGCCCACGGCCCATACGCAGCCCATCAGCCGTCTAAGAGAAGGTCACTAACATGCTTCCATGACTAGAGCACTGGCAACACCCGGGTACCACCGTGATCTAGCAAGGATGAGACCACCAGCAATCCAGCATTATTACGCATCACAACCCCGCTCGCACGATGCTGAGAATCAGCCGAAAAAGCGCCATCGACATTAACCTTCACCGCACCACTGTCAGGGGGTTTCCAGCGCTCAGTTACCTTGGGTTTATGGTTGATAGGCCCCTCGGTACCTGTCCTCCAGAGATCAAAAGCAGTGTCAACAGCCCACTGCACACTTTGCTTCAACTTCTTCTCACGGTCATCATGGCGACGGGAATTTCAGGCTGTCCAGACAGACCACAAGCCACATAGCAAAATGCATGCATCCTGATCGGAGACTTAACTTTCCATCAATAAGATCAGTGGCCCAAGTGTCAGGATGAAAAAGGCGAAGCTTCACACCTGTTAATTCCTTGATAGCCCTCAAAAAAAGTCGAGCCCATGTATAAAGAATTAAGGCATGAAGCATAGTTTCTTTCTCTATACCACACGTCTGATTTGTCACAACTGTAGTACATCTTCTGCTGCCAGGGAAAGAGTCCGCCTACGTTGCCGGAGAGATCAGAACGAAGTTGCTCATTGGCACAGTTTGCTTGCGTGCATTTCGGGTCAGCGTGTTATTAGTCTCGCAAAATACCCGGAGAGTATTTCCAAATTTTCATATGAAGACTGTAAATGGTACCTAAGCAACATTACCTCTCCCGTTTGGTCCCGAAAAAAAAGGACTCGACTGGAGGGCGACCGGTCTCTCCATAGCTTTACCAGGTGACCCCTCCTTCCTACCTCACGCCTCCACCTCCCCCTTTTGCCACCGTCGCCTCGGCTCGCTGCCATCGCCGCCTCCCACCTTGTCCACCGCCGCCTCCGCTCCCACCTCTGCCTCCGCCTCCCACCTCTGCCACCATCGCATTCCTCCTCCTGCTCCCCCACAGCTGCGCCACCAGATTTGGCGGGCCGTCGCCGGCGGCGGCAAGTCGGGGTATCAGTGCCCCGACCAGGCGCTCCCTCTAAGCTGGAGGGAGGGCAAGTATTACCCGTCCACCCATCGGTTAGCCACCGAGATGCCTACCACCGCCGCCGGCCGTTGAGGACAAGTCGAGGCGCTAGCGCCCCGATCAGGCATTCCCTCTAAGCTCGGGGGGCTGGGTATAACCCGTCAGGCCTCCGGTTAGCCATCGAGATGCCTGACGTCGTCATCGAGCTTGTCGCTGGTGAGCCTCTTCTTCCTCCTCCTCCTCCTCTTCTTCTTCCTTTTCTACTTCCTCCTTCACCCCTTCTTTTTCTTCCTCCTCCCTTCCTTCCGATCCAACGGCGCGTGATTCATGCGATAAGACTAATGCGCGATTGGTCGGACGTTATATTTTCAGAAAAAATGTGCGTCTTCTAAAGGAGCTAGCTGTGTTGTAAATTAAGATCTCGGATGCTAGCTGTACATCTTCTGAAGGAAATCGAAGCTGTACGTTGTGTATGAAATGATGATTAATCTCTCTCAATGCTGTTATTGTTAATGAGTCGTCTGTTCAGGAAAGAAAATGTCCAATGCTGCTGCTGTTTCTGCAAACCATATTAGTACTACATAGCATAGCATCTTCTACCAACTAGAAATCTGATGTTGCAACTTTTTGTTTTTTTTTGCAGGGCGTGAGCGTGACCGATCACGAGTCACCACTTCTCGGTGTGGGTCCGAATTGAGACACCAGATCTTCGCCTCCAGCCGGACCACATGATGGACGCAGCTGTCCAGTCATCCAATCTGGTGCATTTATTTGCTCATCATCCACGTGTTTGTAAGAAAAACAATGCTACGACGAAGAGTGACCGGTTCGAATCGGTTCCACGTGCAGAAATGCTAGGAGGGCTGTTGAACTGTCAGTTTTTAAATTTCTAAAAAGATCACGTGTCATCTTCTTTTTCTTTCTAAATTACTGTTAACAAAAACATGAAGTTCTGAATTTTGACACGAATGTAACTTATTCACTAATTTTTATTATAATATATGTATAAAAGCCAACAAAATTATAATATTATAAAAATATATTTCGAGATAAATAAATAAATATATATATATATGATTTTCAAGTATCCAATCTAAATATTACAAAGATATTAGTAGTCAAAATTTTAAAAGTTTGACTAAAACTACGTTCAAAATATCATATTTTATGAACCGGTAAGAATAGTATAATTATAAGCTAGCATCACAAATTACTGTATTTTAATATAGAGCTTCGCTTCAGCTCTTTTCTATAAAGAAAAGTCGACTCCGCATGTTGGATAATATGGAGCCAGTAAAAAGAACGCTAGAGCCCAACTATGTATGTCGATGCAGAGATAGTAAAAAAAAGCTCCTATAAGGGATCAACTCGAGAAGAAACTAGCTGCCTCTGCCTCTTGAGGACAAGGCCGCTTTGCTGCATGCCAAGGTCAAGCATCTATAGGACATTCTCGTTGCCAGATAAGAATGACAATGATACCGAGATGTGCAAGGATGTAAGAGTCGGCATCAAGCTGTAGAGTGCGGGACACTATGAGAAGAGAAGGTTGCCCTCGAGGACTTCCGTCATCGCTGATGAAGCAAGCATGGTTAAGGAAGAATGAGAGACAAAAAAAAGAGAAGGCATGATCGAAGGAGGAAAATGTCAATTAAAAGCCGAAAGAAGAAGGCCTAGGCACACTTGAGGAAGAAAGAGAGATGTGGTTGAAGAGAAGGGAAAGCACACCACTCATCAACTTATTCAGTGTACCGATCATATGTATCAGTAAAAATGAACATCCTCGCTCTTACCACCGACCCACACGCCCCATCCGTGACGGTTTTTAACTCTTTCGTGTACTGGATCTCTGAAAGCCTATCAACACGATCATCGACAGGTCAGTGCATTCTTCGATAATAATGCATTCGATACCTTCATGCTTAAACAGGAAAATCATAGTGGTAATAATTGAAGTACAAATCATGCGCAGGAACGGCGAAGTGATTACTGGAAAGCGAGCCCTAAATCTTGTCCTCTCCTTTTCTGAAAAACAGAAAGCAACAGAATTAGGCGTCACTAATCGTGTCAGACCCTGTACAATGCAGGTGCTTAGACAGGTGCCTCAGGAAAAAAAACCCGATTTTTTTGTGAGAGGTGCTTAGATAGGTGCTTAGAAAGGGCGACAGAAGCAAAGTTAAGCACCCGGTGCTAGGCTGGTGCTTAGGATGACACAAGTGACAGGTGCTTCAACCGGTGCCTAGCAAATAGTACTCCAAGAAGCACAAATAGTACTCCATGCAATGCAACGCTGCATTGGAGACAACAGGTGCTAGAGTAGGTGCTACACGAATATTAAATCAACTTAAGCACCCATATGAAGCACTCTGTATTGTAAGTCTGAGACGCCACGCTACTCTTTCTCTTTAAGCACCGGGCTATAAGCACCCTGCATTGTACATGGCCTCAGTCACACGCGAAAACCACCCGCGCTGCCTATCCCTCACCCCAGTGCGGGCCTGACTCCCAAAGGCTCCAGAACGACGTCCACGTGTACCGACAGATGGTCCCGCATGTCAGTCCCACGCTCTCGCCACACCCGTCTCCGGCGAGCCCTCACTCCTCCATAAATACGCACTGCAAGCTACCACACTCCCCTCGTCGCCAAAACCTCGCCGTGAAATTTGAACGCTCTCTCAGTCTCTCAGATTAGCTAGAACCTCGTCGTCGCTGCCGCCGTCGCCATGGCCGTGGAGGTGTGCGTCAAGGTCGCCGTCGGGCACCCCAACACGCTCAGCGACTGTGAGTGTCGTGCCCCCTTTCCATGCTCATCCTCGCCGGGTTGATTAGGCGCAGGGCCCTAACTGTTTCCGTGCTGCTGATCCGTGTTTTAGGTCCCTTCTCCCAGAGGGTGCTGCTCACGCTGGAGGAGAAGAAGGTGCCCTACGAGATGAAGCTCATCGACGTCAGCAACAAGCCCGACTGGTCCGTCTGTCTCCTATCCTCCTCTCCCTATATTTTCCAAAAAAAATCATACGCCGTTTGACGACTGCTCGACGGAATACTGGTTGGTTTATGTCTGATTTTGCAAGTTTAGCCTACGTTCTTCCTTAGATCCCTTCTTTTACTCCGATAGTATTGCGGATCACAATCGATGCAAAGAAAATGAATGCATTTCCATACTATAATAAAAAAGTAACTGTAATAAATAGCCGTGTTACGCGGATACGGCCAAAATTTGTCGTACCGGTATCAGATACCGTATCGGATACGATACGTATCGGATACGTCCGGATACGGTATCCGAGAAGTATCGGTAATTTCCTGATTTTAAAATAAAGAAAATAATTCCCGATACGCTACCGATACGTCCTGATACGGTCTAGATACCTCAAACCCTAAATTACCCGTGACTCCGTGAGGCTCTCTGATTTTTCGCTGCCTCCAAATCCCTTCACACGGGAGATCTGGAGCCGCCGCTCCCTCCCGCCGCCGCCGCTTCCCGCCCCTGCTTCCGCCGCCATCGCCGGCCGCCGCTCCCGCCCCTGCTCCGATGCTCCCCGCCCCTGCTCCCGCCGCGGCCGCTGCTCCTCGCCCCTGCAGTTGCCGCCGCCGCCGCTGCCGCTCCCTCTTCTGCTCCCACCGCCGGGCGCCGGCGGCTCGGCACCGCTCCCCTCCCCTGCTCCTGTTGGCTGCTGTAGGCCTGCAGCCGTCAGCCCGTCGCTGCCCACCTGGCCGCCCCTGGCCCCTGCAAGGCTGCAAGCGCCGGCTCGCCGCAGCGGCGCCGCTCCCCTCCGGTCCCTCCCGGCTTCACTTGCTCAGTTGCTCCCGGCCTCCCGCTGCAGCTCGTCGCCAACTCCCCTCCCGGCCTCTCGCTGCAGCCTGCTCCTCCCCTTCCCGGCCTCTCGCTGCAGCCTGCAGCCGCCGCTCCCTCTCAAGCGCAGGTAAAAACCATTTGCTCCTCCCCATCTTATTTTGTTTTACCATTTGCAAGAACCGTCCTCCTGTTCTCGGGTGATTCATTTTTCTGTTCGATGCTATGATTACCATTATATCAAATCATGGGTTAAGCTTGTATGATGTTAGTGTCAAGGTGGATGCTAGATTGCATGTAAATGACATCATATTCCTGTTTGGATTTTACCTTTTGTAATTGTTAAACTCAGTTGCATCTTTGTGTGATGATTGTTTATGCTACTTGAATTCTCTGACATAGTGAAGTGCTTATAACTATGTTGAACTTCGAACGTTAACTTTGACCTATTTTCAAGCTATTCCATGATTTGAATGCTTAATGGATGCCAATGCCTTTCATTTATTGCGATTTTTATCCCTTTTAAGTTTTTGGAATTCCGCATGAATTATTTATTTTTAGCTTCTTCACCTCAGCTTTCTTGATTGCAGGTTGTCAAATCACCACATAATACCAGGTAATTTGCAATAGTTGTGTAGTTGCATGTTATCTTAATATAAAAAGTATATCAAGTTACAACGGATGCTTGCATTGCATTGCAGTAACTAATTTTTTGGAGTTTATGGAGTTGTGGTTGAGTTAATTAGCTACTATGTGCTTGTTAAGCACTTATTTGCTGCTGTTTGGAATGTGGAAAAATGGAATGAGACTTGAAGAATGGAATGAGACTTGAAGAGTTGGGGTGCTATACTGCTATGTAAGCATGATGTATCAATACATTATGCTGTTATTTATTTGTATGAATGTACTAATTTACTCTCAGTTGTTGGCATGCATAAGCTGGATGGTTGGAGTATTGGAGATGGAAAAGAGAAGACACCAGCAATTGGGCCAACAACTACATGTCTACATCAATATCTAGGTATTCTAAAATCATCGGTTTTCTCATTTCCTTATAAATATTCATTAATTTCAGTATATTTATTATTTATTATATATATACAAACGTATCACCGTATCGGTGTTTTTAGAAAAATGCCGTATCGGGATATCGCCGTATCGCGTACCGGTATCGGTATCGCCGTATCGGGGTAACTTAGATAAATAGAACTGCTCAATCGTTTAGAGGTACTGGAGTGTAGTAGGAACAGTACGAGACTGAGAAATTTTGTGTTGCCATGGATTAGTCTTATCTGCTGATTACTTTGCTTCTTAGATGTGGTGGATTTCGTAGATCCGGCTGCGGGACGTAGCCCTGGAATTGGGAGTGAAATCGATGTTGAGCACCCTTGGACTCTGTAGTC
Organism: Stipa capillata; assembly: GCA_019208055.1. NCBI lineage: Eukaryota > Viridiplantae > Streptophyta > Magnoliopsida > Poales > Poaceae > Stipa > Stipa capillata. The sequence goes on from JAGXJF010003127.1 coordinate 386,654, forward strand.
TGTACTGTACCTGCCATTTTGGGCTAAAACCGAGATGATTGCGAAAACCACACATGAAGTATTTCCTCCCAATGGGTGAAGAAGTCTTTCTCCTTACAGAGGAGTACCTGTGATACAGCGTCCAAATATCCTGATAAATTTGTCCATATATCATAATAAATTATGCCCATTGGGGGGATTTTTCACATATGGGCTGTAAACCGCAATAACTATTTAGAAGTCCTTGTTCGAGAAGAAAACTATCTCAGAAGTCTTCTGTACTTGGAGCATGTGTTGGACCTGAAAGTTACCATAAGATAGCTCAAGATAAAAGAGTACTCAAGATAAAAACCAGAGACAGAGTTAAATACGTTTCTGGTAGACTGGGAGATGTGTCCACTGCAATGTTTGGAGCGCAACTTATCCCAGGTGGCTCGAGAATTAGGGATTCTCTTGGTTTACTTCCGCACGTGGGGTTCAGTATTTTGATTTTACTCCATGGAAACAAAGCTTATATATGGATTTAGAATCTGATTCCCGGGCTACATTTTGAAGGGGATTTACCCAATGTACTATCTGGACATGCCAACAAAGCATAGAAGAATTATAAATTTAGAACTAACTAGCAATAGCCAATATGATGTAATCTTAAAACGCTTGGATTGTGTTCTCCGGAGCAATATGCGATATCAATTGCCAACTATTTGGAACCAAAGCATTACAGAACGAGAAATGTTTTGCAGGACCATGGAGTCATGGCTCCATGCGTCACTGCCGTCGGATCTATCATTAGGATACACGCCAATGTCCACATTTATCAAAACCTCTGCTAATCTGCTGCTACCTATGGAACAAGAATCTTTTAACCATTGACGTGAACAGTGTGAAGAGAGGCAAAGGCTGCAGCTGTCGGCCTGAAACTGTGCAGATCCTATAAAATGCATGTTCACTGTTCACTGACAGTGTGTAGCGTAAAAGAGTACATTGTTTGGGTCTCCCTCTCCATGTAGCTCGGGTCCTCTAGATGATCTTTTTTAACATAAAGAGTACATCAATGATGCTGAATCCCCTTAAGCCATTTGCTCGTAGGCTCAAGATCATTCCCAAAAGTTCTACCAATTGCTTGATCAGCCCCTCTTTTTGCTAGTTCTTATACCTGGCTTATCTATGTAGATGTTCTTGTTGGGATAGCTTTATGTGCAATAAGCCTTTGAGCTGATTCTGGCAGCACTTTGGCCTAGTTTTTTCAAACCCAATTGTCAGGGCTCCGGAATTACATATGGCTTAAGGAACGGTTTGTCATCAAAGATTGAGTGATCACTCATTCAATGACACGGTACCTGCGCCGTGCACACTGAAATTGCGTGATCCAACACCTGACCAACGCACCATACGATCACTTGAGCCGTATGCCTTCACCGTTGGTCAAGCCGGCCAGAAGCGATTAAACTTCTGAAAGCCACGTACAATTCCAAAGTCCTGTGGAGAATTAAAGTCACTCTCAAATCCACTAAGCACGACAAGGTTGGAGGAGCCCGGCGATGATTTCCTCACCCTAACCTGACCCGGAGGTCAGTGGGTCACCCGAAGGCCCGGTACCATCTCCCACACCCTGCCTGACCGGCACTGCATCTCAATCAGCGGGTCACTCAACCATAACTTGTCACACTTAGTGAAAGGAAGACCGATTGTAACTCTTCACGGCTAACCCATACACTTCAATTCAAACACGCACGGTGTATGGGCAGCTCAATGAACAACTTGTATATCACAACAAAACACTAAAGGAGGGAATACCAGATACTTATAACACATCCCATGCTTGGGGCAGTACTTAGTTACATATTGTAGTCAATGACTCAAGGGTCGTAAAGATACAAAAAGGACATAATATCCAGCAGTGGAACACAAAATAAAACTCCCGAGGTGGTGGGGAAACCACCTCAAAACAGCCCACAACAATCCCAAGGGAGTCGAAGCCGAAAGTGGTAAACCGAAGCAGCGAAACGTCCACACCGAATGCTCCACGAACCTGCCTAGGATAAATCTAGGTGAGTACAACCACCGTACTCGCAAGACATTGCTTGTCAACTAATTAAAACATGACATTAATCCTATTTGACAAGTGGTGAAGATTCACTATTTTTATCAAGTTCAAGTTGCATACAAGAGATAAAATGAACATAAGCTACGCCATTTTAATTTCAGATTTCAGCTGACCTTAGCAACAACTTAATAACACCAAGGAAAACATCTTAACCAAGGTATAATAGTGGAGTAATACCTAAACATGGATTATAACAACAACATAGACGTGTCGGAGCTAAGGTTGCCCGCCTCGCCGATCTCCGTCCGGCCAATGTCCCGCACGCCGGTGTACATCCAGGCCGGACGGCCACGCTCCCGCAGCGGTGCCAGCCGCCGCCGGAGGAAGTCGCCGATTACCATCGTTGCCGTCAAGCCCGCGGCCCGTAGCTACGAGATCTGCTCCACTGTCGACCGCAGCAGGTGGTCGTCCTCCGGTAGGAATTCCCACGTCCTCTTGTGCGCCGGCGCCGGCCCGTCGGGAAGCAGCAGCTGGGTATACGGATCAGTGGAGATGTAGCACCAATGGTTGCGCCAATCATCCTACTTGTTTCACATCTCCTGCAGGATGTCGCCATCCCCGATCTTCTCCCGGAGGCGGAAGTTGTAGTTCCCCGCGGGCTCCACCCGGTCGGAGCCCCTGCTCTTCCCCGCGGACCGCAACAATAAGAAATGACGGAAGAGCACCGCCGACGGCATCACTCCCACGAACATCTCGCAGAGATGGGCGAAGATCACCAACATCATCACAGAGTTGGGGGAGAGATGGATGAGGTGGATCTGGTACTCCATCAGCACCTCCAGGAAGAAGGAAGAAAATGGCGGGACCAGGCCCGCCGCGATGAAGCTCACGAAGATCACCGCCTCAGCGCCGGCGGGTACATGGCCGGCCTCACCATCGCTGCCCCCCTCTGGCCCTCTGGGACCAGCATCTTTCCACACCTTAGCCATGCTCTCCTCATTAAGGAGGCGAGACTTGGGAAGAATGGCATTGGCGGTGGAGGACGGCGAGGAAGTGCGGCGCTTTTCGCATCTCGGCATGGTGTCAAAGCGGCGTGAAAACTGGAGGCGAAAGGAAGTTGGAGCCAAAAGAGCGCAAGGAGGCAAAGGGCGCAAGGAAGCAGAAGAGACGTTGGTAGATGAAGAAGATGAGGAGACGCGAGGCCAGCGAAGGATTTAAAGGAAAGAATCAAGAATTCGAAGCATTTCGTGTACGGGCGGATGTGTGGGGCCCCACAGGGCGCAAAAATCAAAGCGGGCCGGTATTTTCAGAACGGGCCGGCATCTTCGTTGGCCCATAAAGTAAAGGCCCCGCCCCCAGCCTCGTCCTTTTTCTGGGCCATCGCATGGTCGCAGGGCTGGGAGCTGCTATCGGAGGTACGGGGAACGGGGTCCCCTAAACCGCTGACGGAGGCCTAACTTGACGCCACGTCACCAAAGGCATGGGAGTCAAGAGAATGTGCTCAGGGGCTCACCCTGAGTACTGTGTCCCCTCGGCTTTCAAGGGGAGCCCCGAGTCGTCCCCTAAGGATGCTCCCCGAGCGCCCAAGGCGACTTGGGGCCTGAAGGGGATGGCGAGCGCCTAGGTCGCGTGCTCGGAAGTCCCCGAGCATGGGACCCCCGAGCACTGTGTCCCCACAGGTTTCAAGGGGAATCCCGAGCCGCCTTTTAAGGATGCTCCCCGCGTAGCCTCTTAAGGATGCTCCCCGAGCACCCAAGGCGACTTGGGGCCCAACAAGGACGGCAAACATCAACCACAGGCGGTGGAACGGCCTAGGTCATATGCTCGGGAGTCCCCGAGCACGAGAACCCCAAGTACCGCTCATGGGTCATTCCTCTGGCACATGTGGCCCGACAGGCGCATTTAATGCCTGTCTGTGTGGGCCTACATATTCCAAGTTCGTGCGGACAAGATGGCGGTGTCCTAGTCAAGTTCCGTCCTTCCATATCCCCGTCAGCTATCGGTCTCGTCGAGGGATGGAGCGGTCTGACACCTTTCTTGACTTTGGGACGCGCCGCCACGTGCCCAGGTGCACGCCTCCTGTCCCTGATCTATGGGGCCGGGGTGGTTGCAGTTTGGCCCGTGGCAGAGAGCGCTCTGGGAAGTCTCCATTGTCTGACCTAGCTACGTCATGATGACCCAGATTCCAACCCAAGTATGATAGGCACTATTCCGCTACAGCAACCCTCAACTGCCGGCGTGGGTCGCCCAAGCCGGACCTGTCAGCAACGGTGCGGCTACAGTATGTTTACCTTTCGGCCATTGTGGTGACCCCCGGATATATAAGGGGAGAACCGAGGCCATGCAAAGGGGGATCCTGGTTCCGAAAGCTAGACCTAGGAGAAGAAGAGCAAGAACACCTGTGTTCTCCGAGCTCATTTGTAACCATCCACGCACCCATATATACACAAAAAAGTAGGACGTAGGGTTTTACACCTAGAGGGTGGCCCGAACCTGGGTAAATCACAGTCTCATTCCCTAGTTTTCCTGCCACTCAAGGTCGACATAGCTCCGGTTCCTGCACCTCCCTGGCCGAATCCCAAAGGGGGTCCCTCCGGACCACCGACGCTGGTGTTCGTACGCCGACAGCCACCAAGGACGTGATGAGGATGAGGGAAGTGCATCAGAAGGGGGTTCAAGCTTTCATCAACCTAGTGAGCAGAGACATCAAAGACGTCCAGAAAGAGACCCAGGGTTAAGAAGATGAAATTATCATGATGAGGGAATAGAACCCCGGCAGAGGCGTCAACAAGGAGATGGGGAGGAAAAGTTTGGCAAGCTCAAATTCACAATGCCCAAGTTCTCCGGTGATGCAATTGATCCCGAAGAGTACCTCACATGGGAGCTCAAAGTGAACAAGGTTTTCTGGATGCACAATTACTCTGAAGAAAAGAAGGTTGCCATGGCCTCACTTGAGTTTGATGGATATGCACTTATTTGGTGGGAACAAGTGCAGAATCAGCGAGGCGACCATGGAGAGCCACCTGTCATGTCTTGGACAGATATGAAGAGAGAAATGTTGGCCTGTTTTGTGCCCAAGTACTACAAGCGAGATCTCTTCAAGAAACTTCAAGATCTCAAGCAAGGCAATCAAACAGTTGAAGAATACTTCAAGGAGATGAAAACCGCCTTGATCCAAGCTAATGTCCAAGAGACTAAAGAGCAAACTATGGCACGCTTCTTGGCCGGATTGAACCACCCAATAAAGCGCATCACCGACTATCAACCCTACAACACAGTTGTGGAGTTAGTGCATCAAGCTATCAAAGCAGAGCGCCAGGTGCAAGAGGATGCTCGCTACTCCAAATCATGGGCATATGTCTCACATTCCACCCCTTACACCTCGCGCCCCACGGCAGTCGCTCCTCGCCCCACTCCGAGTGCAAAGTTTGCTCCAAGGCCAACCACAACCAAGACAGAAGGTCATGTGGGAGGTGGGAGTATAAGCATGTGCCAATGGTCAAACACAAGCCGCCCCACCACCTCTTCTTCAAAGGATGCACCGGCTCGAAGCAATGTTTCTTCAATGGCTTGCACGGGAAAAACTCGTGACATCATATGCTTCAAGTGTCAAGGGCGTCGTCACATGCAAAGAGAGTGCCCCAATGCACGTGTAATGTTGATCACTGAGGAAGGTGAGTATGAGTCTGCAAGTGAAGGCGAGATTGATGCTATCCATGAAGTAGCAAGGCTTGAGCAAGAAGGATAATATGAAGATGGACAAGAGCGAATCTATTGCGAGACCGATCGAGTCAGGTCCATCCCTCGTCGTCACCAAGAAGATCCTCACTGTCCAACTTCAAGATGAACTTGAACAACGGTGCAACCTCTTCCGAACCAAGGCCACAATCGACGGCAAAACCATCAAAGTCATAATCAATGGAGGAAGTTGTCACAATTTGGCAAGTCAAGAGCTATGTTCCAAACTGTATAAGAAGCATCCACGTCCCTACCATGTGCAGTACGGTTGAGCGATAGTGGCACCATCAAGATACAACACATGGTGCAAGTCTTCTTCAAGATTGGAGCCTATCAGGACACGGTGGAGTGTGATGTGGTACCTATGACGGTGTGCCACCTTCTGTTGGGCCGCCCATGGCAGTACGACCGAGCGGCACCATAAGGAGTATGTGCTCTGTCCCATGACGCCAAGCCAAATCATCGCCGACGATGCTCAAAAGTTGTCAAGGCTTCAAGAAAAAGAGAAGAGAAATGAGTGAGAGAGCACAACCTTGAGTGACTTCCACCAATCGGTGAGCGAGAGCCACAAGCCCAAAATGAGAAAAAAGAGCAAGAAAGAGAGTAGAGGCTTAGTGATGCTAGCCACCAAAACCGAGATGAGAGGAGTGAGGAATGACCCACCTACACTACACTTTGTACTTGTGTACAAAGATGTAGTTGCTTTGACTAATGACTCATCCCCACTTCCTCTAGCTATGTCTCGTGTTTTGCAGGAGTTCGAGAATGTCTTCCCCGATGAGGTCCCGGCGGGGTTCCACCTATTCGAGGCGTCGAGCACTGCATTGACCTTATCCTGGGAACTCCTCTTCCCAACCGGCCGCCTTATCGTGCCAACCCCGAGGAGACCAAGGAGATTCAACGTCAAGTACAGGAGCTACTTGACAAGGGGTATGTCCATGAAAGCTTAAACCCTTGCGCCGTCCCTGTTATTCTTGTCCCCAAAAAGGATGGATCTTGGCGCATATGTGTTGATTGCCGAGCCATCAATAACACCACCGTGTGTTATCGCCATCCCATTCCTCGTTTAGATGACATGCTTGATGAGCTTAGTGGCGCAACCATTTTCTCTAAAATTGATTTGAAGAGTGGCTATCACCAAATAAGGATGAGTGAAGGAAATGAATAGAAAACCGCTTTCAAAACTAAGTTTAGCTTATATGAGTGGCTTGTCATGCCTTTTGGTTTATCCAATGCTCCTAGCACTTTCATGCGCTTGATGAATCATGTCTTACGCCAATTTATTGGTAAATTTGTGGTAGTCTACTTTGATGACATTCTCATATATAGTAGAACTTTGCATGATCATGTTGTCCATATTAAGCAAGTCCTACTAGTGCTTGGGAATGAACGCTTGTTTGCTAATCTTGAGAAATGCACTTTCTGTATGGAGAAACTTGTGTTTTTAGGCTTTGTTGTTTCAACTCATGGCATAGAGGTAGATGAGTCTAAAATTTAAGCAATTAAAAATTGGCCTACCCCTAACAACATGAGTCAAGTGCATAGCTTTCATGGGCTAGCAAGTTTTTACCGTCGATTTGTCAAAGATTTTAGTGCTATTGCTTCCCCTTTGAATGAATTGACTAGAAAGAATATTTCTTTTGTATGGGGGCAATCTCAAGAAAATACTTTTCGGAAACTAAAGAAATTCTTAACTGAGGCACCCGTGCTTGTTTTACCGGATTTCATTAAAACTTTTGAAGTTGAATGTGATGCTAGTGGGATCGGTATAGGGGGTGTGCTCATGCAAGAGGGTAAACCGGTCGCTTACTTTAGTGAGAAATTGAATGGTGCTCAACTTAATTACCCGGTTTATGATAAAGAGTTGTATGCCTTGGTTCGTCTTCTTGAGGTGTGGCAACACTATCTTTGGCCAAAAGAATTTGTTATTCATTCCGATCATGAATCTTTGAAATATCTTAAGGGCCAATCTAAACTAAACCAAAGACATGCAAAATGGGTAGAATTCATTGAAAACTTTCCCTATGTAGTCAAATACAAAAAAGGTAAAGAAAATGTAGTGGCGGATGCTCTTTCCCGCAAAATGACCCTTTTGAATCAACTCGAAGTTAAAGTGTTGGGTTTAGAATGTTTGAAAGATCTATATGCTAATGACCCTGAATTTGCTACTCCTTTTGCTAGTTGTTGCGAAGGGAAGGGTTGGGAAAAATATCATGTGTATGAGGGCTTTCTCTTTCGAGCTAACAAACTATGCATTCCCGAGTCGTCCGTGCGTTTGCTACTTTTGCAGGAATCCCACGGCGGCGCCTTGATGGTACACTTTGGATGGGACAAGACCTATATGATGCTGTCCAACCACTATTATTAGGTAAAAATGCGAAGAGATGTGGAGAGATTCGTCCAACGATGCACCACATGCCACAAAGCAAAGTCGAAACTAAACCCTCACAGTCTTTATACTCCGCTCCCTGTTCCTAGTGCACCTTGGGAGGATATTAGCTTGGACTTTGTATTAGGATTGCCTAGGACCAAAACGGAGAGGGATTCCATACTTGTGGTTGTGGATAGATTCTCAAAAATGGCTCATTTCATTCTATGCCACAAGACCGATGATGCTTCACATGTTGCTACGTTGTTTTTCAGGGAAATTGTGAGGCTTCACGGCGTCCCCAAGACCATTGTCTCCGACCGCGACGTCAAGTTCCTAACTTACTTTTGGAAGACGTTGTGGGCCAAATTGGAAGTCAAGCTTCTTTTCTCTACAACTTGCCACCCACAAACAGATGGGCAAACCGAGATCATCAACCGCACCCTCTCAACACTCCTCCGGGTCATGATCAAGAAGAACTTGCGAGAGTGGGAGGAATGCATTCCCCATGTGGAGTTCGCCTACAACCGCGCGGTACACTCTACAACAAGCATGAGCCCATTCGAGGTGGCGTATGGCTTCAACCCCTCTACACCACTCGATCTTCTTCCACTACCGCTACACGAGCGAGTCAATATGGATGCCTCCAAATGAGCCACTTTCATCAAGAGGCTCCATGAGATGACAAAAGCCACAATTGAACAACAAGTCCTTCGTCACGCCAACAAGGTCAACAAGAATAAGAAAAGGATGGTATTTGACCCCGGTGACCTTGTGTGGGTTCACCTCCGCAAAGAGCGATTTTCTAAAGAACGTAAATCCAAGCTTATGCCACGCGGAGATGGACCCTTCCAAGTACTTCAACGCATCAGCGACAATGCCTACATGATTGATCTTCTACCGGCCAAGTACTCGGTGAGTAACACCTTCAACATCGCGGATCTTTCACCCTTCCATGGCTACAATGAGTTGGAGTCGAGGTCGACTCCTTTTCAAGAAGGGGGGAATGATGCAGACATCACCTGCACCAAGGGTGAAGATTCACCAAGTCCACCTCAAGCACCTAGTGGTCCAATGACAGGAGCTCGAGCTAGGGCTATACAACATGAGGTGACTCTATTCCTTGATACATTTCCACTTGACTTGAGCTTGAATGGTATACTACCTGATGCTCCTTCTCTATGCTTGCTCAGGTATGAAGGATCAACCAAGAAGAGTGAGGCCAAGGGGAGGAAGAACCCGAGCTGCTGCCTGGAATACACATCTGGACAGTCCGGAGATCTTACCCCGGACACTCCGGATGCCACATCCGGACAGTCCGGAGGTGACCCGGACACTCCGGACGACCAAGCCAAGGAGCTCCTCTCGGGATGGTACCCGGACATTCTGGAGCCAGACCCAGACACTCCGGAGGAGTGCCCGAGAGCAGCGTGTCCTAGCCCAGCATCTGAACATTCTGAGACTCAACCCCGGAGACTCCGGACAACTGCTACCCAGAGTGTCAGCTCCAACCCTCCGGACGTCCACTGATCAAGACGTCCGGGCATTCCAGGAAAGGTACCCCAGAATGTCTGGGCACCACGACCGGACATTCCGGGCAAGGTTCCCCGGAATGTCCGGGCATACTGTCTGCGCACAGTAACAGGCCGAGGCCCATGTAACGAGTTGGATTCTCCCTCAAGGGTTATGGGGTTAGGATTATAAATACCCGTACCCAAACCCTAATTGAGATTAGACTTGTTTTTAGAATTAAGAGAGCTTTGCTCCTTATCTAGGGTTAACCCCTCTAGATTAGGAGATCCATCTTAGACCTTGTATTCCTCTTTGGATTGTAAGGACCGGCGCGTGCCCCCGGATGGTAATTGTGGCATTCATCGAGAGGAGGAGTTGATTTGAGTCCTAGTTCCAAAGGCTAACCCGTTGGGGTTTTGTTGTTGGTTTGGGATTTCACTTAGCCCCTCCTAGTTATCTGTGTCCAAATTGTGAAGATCGGGATCCACCGTATCAAACGTCATCATCAAAAGTGTCATGGATGCTCTAGATCTCTCTACCTGGCCACATCCATAGCCCCACTACATTGAATGGATGTACACTTCTGGGGCAGTTGAAGGTGACTCACAAGGCACGAGTACATTTTCACGTGGGTACATATCATGAGGAAGTGGTATGTGACATTGTGCCAATGGATGTTTGCCACTTATTGTTGGGACGGCCATGGCAATATGACAGCCGTGCTATGCCTTTTTGGACTCTGGCAGGAGGCGCGAGCTGAAGCCTACGGACTGCAGGGCTATCAAGGTTGCTGAGGTATTTGCTTTCCGCAAGGCACCTAGGAAGACCATGTCAAAACCAAGGATGGTTTCAATTCAAGGAAGGGGGATGATGTGGACATCCCTAAAACGGCGCCTCAACGATATGTCATTCTAGCAAGGCATCACCCAGCCATCTAGACCGTTTCCAGCCAGGCGGTCAGACCAACCAAGCCGGCCGATCAGACTGGCCAAGACTCCAGCGTCTGGAAGAGCTTCGTCCGGTTCGTCCCCAAGGAGAAGGTGCAGGCACGTTTTCGGACTTCGTGTTGGCACTTCATGGTGGGAGAGATTTTGGCCTCCTACTGAGTTCATCCCTAGGCCGACACTGACCGGGATTCCTCGATCGACAAGCGGTCGTATGTACATTAGTCGAACACATGCTCGAGGAGGTCGAGGATTACATTACGTAGGCCATGCTCCTTCTCTGTACTAAGTGCCTCATTCTTCTGCCGTACAACTATGGATTCCATTGGATGCTCGTTTGTATCGATCCACGATGTCAACATGTCGTGTACTTCGACTCTAGGGATTACCTACCAGAGAAGTACGCAAATTTGACGAAGGTGCTCAACGAGGTGTTCACGAAGTATGTTTTAAAGGGGACCTGTATAAACACAAAAAACCGCACTGACCCACCGATATCATTTTCCAGTAATAACTCCTCCGTCACCCATGAATAATGCTCTCACACGTTTCTAATATGTATTCCATACAACTAAATTTACCGTGCACGTAAACACATTTCTGCAGTCCACGAGCAGCCGCTGGGCAACAACCTCTGTGGATATTATGTCGCCCAATATATGTTGCAAATCCTTGGCTCTAGTCCAGTAGATCCGAAGGTTAGTGTCATTATAGTATATTCAAATGCATTTTTCATCATTATGACATTGTGTCTAACCTATTTTAATTTTTTTCTACAGATATTTAAGTTTCCTACAACTGCGCTCGACATCGGTATGTTCAAAGATGGCTCATAGGTTTCATACGTTCGTAGATCTTAAAGGAGACCAGAGAATTCTATGATCCCGACAACTTTGTTGCTCAATAACTTAACTATTTTTTTCCTAGGAATGAGTTAAAATACTTGATGTCAATAACTTGTCCTTTAATTTGTGGCTGAATTACTTATTGCTTCATTTTCTATCTTGTGCTTGAGAATGACTTTTAATTTTACTTTGTCTTTGACTTATAATGTGATTGTGCATGGTTGGTCAATTACAAATGCTTGTGTGCTATGATCAATTACTATAATCTGCTGTGTATGCTGCTGTGAGGAACCCCTGCTATGATCAATTACTATTATCAATTCTGCTGTCATTTGATTGTTTCAGGGCAGGTCGAAGAAACAATTGCACTGGAGCTGTACTATCAATTTTATAAACGGTTTTAGGACTAGAACCGTCTGTGCTAATGCAACAAGTACAGAAGCGAATACAATAGACGGTTTCGTGCTAAGTATTTGTAAAAACGGTTCAAAAACCATGTGTACAAACCTGATTTATACAGATGCTTTAGAACAAACAGTTTGAAAAAATGTCTTGCACAGCCGCACAGGGTTCCGAATCATCTATACCAATGGATTATGTAGCAATGTTGCTTTCTTCGTGATCCATGAGTCCGGTTCTTGTTTTCTGCTCACTGGTCCCTTTCGTTTTTGGATGAGGGAGATTCTATGCCACCATGGAACTTGCTGCTGCTGTGTAGTTCGTCCATGTTTTGGCCGCCTCCATCCTTATGCGTCGTCAAGGACCTGACATCCCAGCTGCTGGTGAGCCCACAGTGCAAGCATGCATCTTGTTTTCATTCTTCCGTTGTGCCTTGTGCCGTGGCCGTGATGGTCCCAGCCGAGCGCGCGCTCCCTATCCCTGCCTCTGATGCATGCATGCTGCTCTGGTTGGTTTATCTCTCCGTGGAGCGACACAAGAACAATTTTTGCTAGCAGCTCTATGACCTTCAATCGTAAAGATGAATGGCCACCGGCCTTGGAGAGGGACGGGAGGCAAGGCAGATTTGGCCGTGCTGGTGTTGACGGCTTCAGTCTTCTTCTCGCCCTTCCATGGCAAGCTAGGCAAAAAGCACGGCTCATCAGCGGCTGCGGCGCAGTCGAAGACAAGGTAGAATTTGAGGTTAGGCCGGGCAGATCAAGGGCAAGAAGTGGAAGTGGAGGCCTGGAGGGGAAGGGTGATGGGGCCAGCTAGTCCAAGCGAGGGGGTGGGGTGCTAGCGGCGGGAGAGGCGACGCGGCTCGATGGAGGGTGCAGGTGGCGAGCGGTGAGGACGGGCAAGGGATGTGAGTGAGGGGATGGGGTGCTGTCATGCAAGTTTTTTTTTGAAATATTATTTTTTATTCTATTTTTGCAGAAATATTATCCGAATCAAAAAATTTGCAAAAATAGCCCTAACCGCCACACCGAATGGCAATTGGACCCACCCGCCACGACCACGGATGGTAAGAGAGAGTTATCACCATGCAGTGTGGCAATAGGACTAATCGCCACTCGGTATGGCGATTACCATAACTGCCAAGGCCGAATCACCCGCCAACCCGTGTAACGGCCGGTGACGTGGCATAATCGCCACCCGGGGTGGCGATAACTCCTGGCCCGCGCCGCCGGCCGTGGGGTGGGGCAGAAAACAGAGGGAGGGAGGGAGAGCTCGGGGAAAGTTGAGTGAGGGAGGGAGAGCTGCAAGAGTTTAGAGAGGTAAGTTTTCTTTATTTTAGTGTTTAATAGATATAGAAATAGCTTTTAGTAGTAGATTTAGAATTATGTGTAGATTTAGTGGTAGATTTAGAATTAGAGTAGATTTTTATGTTTTTAGAAGTAGATTTAGTGGTAGATTTAGAATTAGGTGTAGATTTAATGGTACATTTAGAATTAGTTGTAGATTTAGTATATTTTTATGTTTTTAAAATTAGATGTAGTGGTACATATAAAATTAGGTATAGATTTAGTAGATCTTTATGGTTTTTAAAATTAGATTTAGTGGTACATTTAAAATTAAGTGTAGATTTAGTAGTAGACTTGAATAGACATAGGGTTGATTTACTAGCAGTATGAGATTAGATATAGAAATAGAGTATCATACTACCTTATAAAAGGGGGAGTTTTTCTTTTCTAACTCTACCCCATAAATTATACCCAGATCTCTCACATCCATTTGATCCAACATATCTAAGGGCTATTATGAGTTTGATGGTCTGCCAATCTAATGGCTAATATTACTTTGATAGTCTGCCAACTAAAAATTACCCACCATGCCATTCACTTAAAGTTGATAATAATTACCCACCATTGCCCTTACTTAAAGTTGATAATAATTACCCATCATTACCACTGCTATACCCTCGAGTGCTCCTTTCTCCCGAATCTGCACCACGCGTGGTCACCGCGCCCACGCCACGCTTTGGCCGTGCCCGTGCGCCACTGCTGTTGTCTCCTTCGATGCGATGCAATATAGATTGCATTGCACGTGTACACTTTTAAGTTTCGACGTCGTGGCGCCATCGAGGACCACGCCACCCTCCCCCTACTACCTGACGATCTTCGTTGCCTCCTCCTTCACACTGACATCCCCTGTGCGGGCCTCCATCTCGCACACACAGCCACGCCATAGAGGGCATGATGCCGCTGCTGCCGGTGATCTCCTCCTCCTCGCATGGCCCCACCACCACCACCAACCAAAACAGCTCACGCGCCAGCGGAAGTTGTGCCACGTCAACGGCGTGTCCTCCTCGCTGTTGTAGTCCAAGACAATCCGCGATCCGGAAGATAGATTGGGCGACAAGTATTTGTATTGTGTCATTGGTTATATTTGATGTTATTTTTTTTGATAATATATATTGATCATTCTTTAGTATTCCAGAGGAACAATGATATCCACTTTTTTTTGTACCACCTCCATTTGTAAGTTATTTTAGCCACTTGAACATCATTGTTGGTAGAATGCATGTATGGATAGGAAACTATGTTTGTAAATGTCAGAATATATTTTTCACGTTTAATTTATGTTAGTCAAGACATGCGTTGCACGTGCACAATTACTATATACCTTATAAAAGGGGGAGTTTTTCTTTTCTAACTCCACCCCACAAATCGTACCCAGATCTCTCACATCCATCTGATCCAACACATCTAAGGGTTATTATGAGTTTGATGGTCTGCCAATCTAATGGATAATATTAATTTGATGGTCTGCCACCTAAAAATTACCCACCATGACATTTACTTAAAGTTGATAGTAATTACCCACCATTGCCCTTATTTAAAGTTGATAGTAATTACCTACCATTGCCACTGCTATACCCTCTAGCGCCCATTTCTCCCGAATCTGTGCCACGCGTGGCCGCCGCGCCCACGCCACGCTTTGGCCATGCCCATGCGACACTGCCGTTGTCTCCTTCGACGCGATGCAGTATAGACTGCATTGCACGTGTACACTTTTAGGTTCCGACGTTATGGCGCCATTGAGGACCACGCCGCCCTCCCCTACTACCTGACGATCTCCACCGCCTCCTCCACACTGACCTCCTCGTGCGGGCCTCCATCTCGCGCATGTAGCTGTGCCACGGAAGGCGTGATGCCGCTGCTGCCAGTGATCTCCTCCTTCTCACACAGTCCCACCACCACCAACCAAAACAGCTCACGCGCCAGCGGAAGCTATGCCACGTCGACGAGATTGACGCGCTGCTCACCGACCTCGGCATCGATGGCGTGTCCTCCTCGCTGCTGTAGTCCAGGACAATCCGCAATCCGAAAGATAGATTGGGCGACAAGCATTTGTATTATGTCATTGGTTATATTCAATGTTATTTTTTGAACAATATATATTGATCATTCTTTAGTATTTCAGAGGAACAATGATATCCACTTTCTTTTTGCACCATCTCAATTTGTAAGTTATTTTAGCCACTTGAACATCATTGTTGGTAGAATGCATGTATGGATAGGAAACTATGTTTGTAAATGTTAGAATATATTTTTCACGTTTAATTTATGTTAGTCAAGACATGCGTTGCATGTGCACGATTACTAGTATTAGAAATGGAGAACTACAAGAAATTTACAAATGTCGAGAACGAATTAGTGGTATTTTTTGGATTAGCCGTTAATAAAAAATGACAGATTAGGGTACTTTTTGCATGTCGACAGCCAATTAGAAAAATGTGGTACTTTGTGCATGTTGACAGCGAATTAGAAAAAAAGACATATTATGTTATTGAAGTGCGAGCTGCACTAGAATATTAATTTGGGCATGGGAGGATGTTAGATGGTTTAGTCTAAAAAATTATGTTTTGGATGACAGGAAATGTCCGAACTAGTTGAATTCGTAGTTTACTATGGTGTTGGTGAGATCCGCACAAATGAGTCTGGTTCTGTCGATCTTTGTAGCTTCCAACAAACCAAATTAACCATGCAAGATCCAGAGAAATACCCGATCACTGCCATTCAAGAATGGTTCACACGGGCCTTTGTTCTTGATCCGGAGGTCCCAGGTGTAACCTTGTAGGCATATTTCAGCAAGTGTTGGAAGGATATCCAGTGGGAGTTGTTCCCGCTAAATCGGTCGAAAGATTGGCGGGCTTGGTTGAGAGCTAGTAAGTCGCGGAAGGGTTCTCATTATCTGTTGGTCTAGGCAATACCAAAGCTGGTGTCATCTGAGGAAGCAGGAGGTGGAGGCAATGAAGTTGGACAGAGCAGCTGTTCGCACGAAATTGGATCCGTGAAACACCTAGGTAAGGGAGTCGCCAACCGTACTTACGTGTACGATAAACGGATGCTTTTCGAGCAAAGCAACAAAGGATAACTATCGTACTTACGCGTACGACGAGCGATTGCTTTCCAAGCAAAGCAACAAAGATCTTCTTACTTACGTGAAGAAGAACCGACTGTTTTTCGGCGCAAAACAGCAAAGATCTACAGCTAAGAAAAGTAAAAGATAAAAGATAAAAGATTGATTTGATCGATTGTTGGATGTTCAATCGGCCGTCACCCTTTACATATTTATAGGGCGGCTGGTCTTCCCGTAGGAGATTTGGACTCCTAATCCTAACTGATTACAAATATATCTCTTTCCTTACTTAAAGGATCTGGATTCTACCGTACATGTGACTTTCCATACAAACCGAGATAGCCTTCCAAATCTAACTGCCTCGAACGCCGTCATCCGGACTCCTCTTGGCGCACGAGATATCCTTTCCAAACAAACCGGATTGACTTTCAAGTCTTGTGAGACTCTCCTTGATTGCCACGCTGTGTTTCTTGCGTCTCAAGTTGAAGTCTCTGGTGTCGGGTAAGTCTTAAAGAGTAGCGCTGTGACTCGGACCTGCTGAAGATGACCCTTCGCGAGTACTCGGGGACGAACTCGGACCGCTCGGGGATCCGCTGCATACTCGGGGATGAACTTGTACTGCTCGGGAGTCGGTTGAGTACTCGGGGAAAAAACTCCTCGGGACTTGGGAGCTTCTCGGGACTTGAGTACTCGGGTTCATCAGTGTTCAAGAACGCCAGTACTCGGGTACACGGGCCCGGGTGCTCGGTACTCGGACGTGCTAGCACTCGGAATTGCCAGTGCTCGGGATCGCTCGTACTCGGATCCGCTAGTACTCGGGAACACGAGTACGTGTGCTCGGGGTCGATGACGCTCGGGGTCGATGACGCTCGGGATCGATGACGCTCGGGGTTGATCACGAGCGCTCGGGGACACCTCCGACTGTTCGGGTCTTCGGTAGCTTCTGCGAATACCTTCGTACTCGGGATGTGACGAGCACTCGGGGACACTCGGAATCGCTGCGAGCACTCGGCACAAAGTACCGCGAGCGTCCAAGTCACTCGGCTGTATCAATCCTGCATTTAAGAGTGAATGCTGCATCTATACTGTTAGTTTCATTACACCAACTTTCAGCAAAACCTAATACTTAATTCGGCCAATCAAGTAAATCCTCGAGCCAAATTATGCTGTAAAACACATGTCCCCCTACTTTTTGGCATAATTGCATTTGCCAAAAACACCGTGAACTACACCATCGCTTAGGGCGATATTTGTAAAGGACATATCGGCCATAGATTTTGTTAAGCCATTTGCCACACACTCGGGTAATACTTTTTCAGATATTTCCCATTAAGAGCCTTAGATAACCATTCCCCTTGCAAAGATTCTACAAGATAAGAGTTCCCGGGGATGATCTCGACAACTCTATACGGACCCTCCCAACTCGGCGACCATTTGCCGAATTTGTTGTTCCTAGTTCCAATAGGTAAGATCGTCTTCCATACTAGGTCTCCTATCTGAAACGATTTTTCCTTTACCCTTTTGTTGTAAGCCTTAGCAACTCTCAACTTCTCCTTTTCGATTTCTTGCAAGGCTTTCAACCTTTCTTCCGAAACGTCGTCTATCTTATCTATCATCAAGTGGCTATAATCTTCAGCCGACAAGTCGTCTTGCCTGGCTATTCTAAGAGCTTGTAATTTAACTTCTATAGGTAACACTGCTTCCTGCCCATACACCAACTCGAATGGCGTCACTCGGGTTGCCCCATGCTTAGATATTCGATGGCCCCATAGTGATTCCGAGAGGACTTCATGCCACCTTCTCGGGTGTTCCTCGATTTTCTTCTTTATTAACTTGATCAAAGTCTTATTGCTGGACTCGGCCTATCCATTAGCTTGGGCATAGTAAGGCGACGAGTTCAACAACTTGACCCCAAAGGACTCGGCAAACTCACTGAATTGGTGAGACATAAAGGATGCCCCCTGATCAGTTGTTAGAGTTTGAGGGATACCGAACCTATGAATGATATGTTCTAGAACAAAGCTAATCACTTCCTTATGAGTCATATTCCTTAAAGGAACTGCTTCGGTCCATTTAGTGAAATAATCTGTAGCTACAAGGACAAAACGATGACCTTTCGACGAAGCAGGATGTATTTCCCCAATGAAATCTAAACCCCATCCTCTAAACGGCCACGGCTTTATAATAGGGTTCATCTTAGCCGCGGGTACTAATTGTATGTTCCCGAACTTCTGGCATGCTTCACATCCTCTATAATACCGAAAACAGTCTTCCAACATAGTCGGCCAATAGAATCCTGCCCTCTTCAATAACCATTGCATCTTAGGAGCCGATTGATGTGTTCCGCATATTCCTTCATGCACTTCTCCCATAGCTACCCTTGACTGGTCGGGATCTAAGCATTTCAATAATACCCCATCTATTGTTCGGCGATACAACTCGTCATTAAACAAGGTGTACTTTATAGCTTGCCGCTGAATCTTCCTATCTCTTGTTTGACTCGGATTTTTCAAATAACTAACTAAAGGTGCCCTCCAATCATTGACTTCCAAACCGTTTGACGACTCGTAGCCTGTATTAAACTGTTGCCCCCCGAGTCGGTACTGGATCTACACGAGTCGGCTTCGACTTCCAGCAGTCGGCCTGGCCTTTGACAACAACGAGCATCGGTTCTCTAGATATGAAAAACTTTCCTCTTCTGACTTGGTACCCGGATGCTTGCTGTGCCAAACAGTTGGCCCTAGAGTTTTCTTCCCTGGGGACGTGATTGATACTAAAAGTATCTAAAAGCTTGACTATATCTAAACATCGGTCTAAATAGCTATTCAGCAACCCATCAAAGCATTGAAACTCTCCATTGACTTGCTGAACTACTAGCAATGAATCTCCAAAAGCATCTACATCTCTTACACCCATATCTATTAAGCTTTGTAAACCAAACAACAATGCCTCATACTCTGCCTGGTTATTAGTGCAGGGATACTCTAGTCGGACCGATGATTCATAGATAACATTATGTGGTGAAACCAAAACAGTACCAATGCCTTGCCCACTTCTACAAACCGATCCGTCAAAGTAAAGCTTCCACGGGCATATGCTAACATAATTAACATCTTCTTCATCCTTAACCCTATGATCCACAATGAAGTCGGCGACAACTTGACCTTTCATGGCACGCAACGACTCATATGTTAAATCAAACTCTATTAATGCATAAGCCCATTTTCCAATCCGTCCGCTAAGAATCGATTGTTGCAGCATATACTTAATCACATCGACTTGGCAAGACACTATACATGTACTCGAAAGTAAATAATGCCGAAACTTGGTGCATGCGTAAAACAAGGATAAGCATAGCTTCTCAATGAATACGTACCGACTTTCGGCGTCAAGTAGTCAGCGACTTACATATGCAATGATGTGCTCCTTCTTGTCGACTTCTTGAGTTAGCACTGCGCCGAGTACTTTGTCCTGTGCAGCAATGTATAGTCGGAACGGACTCCTGACTTAGGTGTTCGAAGTACTGGAGGACTCGACAAGTATCTCTTGATACTATTGAAGGCATCTCGCTGCTCTGCCCCTCAAGTGAACTCGGCTTCGTTCTTTAGCCGAAGCAAAGGGACAAACGATTCAATCTTACCCGCCAGGTTAGATATAAATCGTCTTAAGTAGTTTATTTTCCCTAATAAGTTCTGCACATCTTTCTTGCATGTCGGCTCTCCCAACTTCCTAATGGCTTCTATCTTCTTAGGGTCATCTCTATACCCTGTTCATGGATTACAAACCCTAAGAATTTACCAGCCGACACACCAAACGCGCATTTGAGTGGATTCATCTTCAGCCCATACCGACGCATTCTTTCAAAGGCTAGTCCGCAAGTCAGCCAAGTGGTGTTCACAGCCGTCCGACTTGACAACGATGTCATGAATATAGACTTCTAACACAATGCCTAAGAGATCATGAAAGATTAAGTTCATAGCACGCTGATACGTGGCGCCTGCATTCTTCAAACCGAACGTCATAACAACCCACTCGAACAACCCGACAAAACCGGGGCAACGAAAGGCAGTTTTAAACATGTCCTCTTCGGCCATAAAGATCTGATTATACCCGGCATTGCCATCTAAAAAGCTAAGTACTTTGTGTCCGGAGGCGTCGTTTATCAACATGTCGGCTATAGGCATAGGATACTCGTCTTTAGGTGTGGCTTTATTCAAATCCCTGAAGTCTATACATACCCTAATTTTTCCGGTATTCTTCTTCTCGACCGGCACAATGTTCGAAATCCACTCGGCATACCTGCATGGCCGAATAAACCCTGCCTTCACTAGTCGGTCGACTTCTTCTTTGATGCGATCATACAGGTTAGGGTTGAACCGCCTCGGTGGTTGCTTGTAGGGTCTGAAGCCGGCCTTGATGGGTAGCTTGTGTTCGACCAGCTTCGACTTAACCCGGGCATTTCTGTATAATTCCAAGCAAAGCAATCTACGAACTCTTTGAGTAGCGCACATACCTTATTCTTCTGGCCGACTTCCATATTGGCGTTAATGAATGTTGGTCGGGGCACGCCTCCATCGCCAATATCAACTTCTTCGAGTGGATCGGCCGATGAGAACCCTTGTCTGAGTTTCTCCATGTCGTCAAAATCTTCAATAGTCTCATGCATATCGTTCTTGCCCGAACGATACTCCTCGGTGCGCTTTTGTAGCCATTTAATGCTATCTTCTTTATTCATTTATAAAGACAAATT
Organism: Stipa capillata; assembly: GCA_019208055.1. Taxonomy (NCBI): domain Eukaryota; kingdom Viridiplantae; phylum Streptophyta; class Magnoliopsida; order Poales; family Poaceae; genus Stipa; species Stipa capillata. The sequence continues at coordinate 407,640 of JAGXJF010003127.1, forward strand.
ATTAAGCCGAGCTATACAAGCCGGCTATGCTTGTATCGGTACAAATCCGTCTTTACCGATACTGACATAGTCGTAGTCGGATAAATTCCTACCCCGACAGACACTTCATATCACCGTGTTGCCAATCGACCGTGGTCTCGGCTAAAGCAATGCAAGCCGAGTTGTCTGCTTCAATTACCTCGACATCCTCATCTACCCACTGGATTAAGCACTGGTGCAGGGTAGAGGGGATGCAACAATTGGCATGAATCCAATCTCGCCCCAAGAGCATATTGTATCGGCCCTTGACGTCGACCACGAAGAATGCAGTCGGCAGGGTCTTGCTTCCGACTGTGAGCTCTACCGATAATATACCCTTGGCTTCGGATAGCTCTCCCGAGAACCCGCTGAGTCCCATGTTCGTCTTCATTAATTCGGATTCCTTTCGGCCTAGCTTGGAGAACACCGAAAGTGGCATGATGTTGACCCCAGCGCCGCCATCAACGAGCATTCGGCCAATCGGTCTCCCATCGATGTGGCCCTTGATGAATAAAGGCTTCAGGTGCTGTCCATGCTCCTCCGGCTTCCTGAATATGGCGGCACTCGGCCCGAGCAGAAGTTCTGCGACTTCTGACTCGGAGCGCGGAACTCGATAGGCAACTCGAACACCATATTGATGTCCATGTCGGCGGGTATTTCCCTGACATCCTTGCTGGCAGCCTCGTCTTCTTCCTCTGCAATGCGTTTTTCCTTCCAAGTCATCTTTGCGGGCTTCATTGGTCTGGCTTGGTTGAACCATTCGTCGCGCTTCCTCTCGACGAGCTCCTCCCTGAGCTCGAGTGCTCGCAGCTGCTGGACCCTCCGCTTCTGAGAGTGTGTAAGTCCTGTGGGGCACCACTGCGGCTTCGGCTTCGTTCCTGTTCAACCGACTTGACCTTCTTCGCCTGCTGGTTTGGCGTAGATTCGGCGTTTGTCTTCCGCGTGCCGGGTCCCGCTGCATTGCTAGATTCTGGTTTGTCCGAGTCATCTATGGTGCCAAACCGTACACGCCGGGTTCCCGCTGGTGGCGCCGAGTTAACTTGCGAACTTATCAACACGGCGGATCGTTGTGGTCGACCCCTTTCAGGGACTCGGACGGCGCCTGCCTTCTTCGACCCGGACTGGGTCGTCGTGTGATCTTCGGGACTCGGCGCGCTTGACCGGTACCCAGACCTGCTTAGTCGGCGAGTTGCTCCGCTGAATTTTCCTTGGAGCTGCAAGCCGACTTGGTACGTCGGGTGCCTTGCGCCGAGTGGCGAGTTGGTTCCGTGCTCGGGTCCTAGGCTCGAGCCGAGTTCTCTTCCCGTGGAGCTGTCCTCTGAATCCGGACCCGGACGGGATCCAATTCGGCTGAAATATGCCGATTGGCCCAGCTGGATACGGTGCCCAAGGGTTGAAACCCCACGGAGGGCACTGTGGTAGAAAGCGTGCGCGCCTCCCCCAGTATGCAGGACCCGCAGCGAGGTACGGTGGTTGTACGTAAGGGCCTGCTTGCCAGCACTCGGGACCACCGAAACCTCGTTGGGGAGGAGATCTGGGACGCTTGACTCCTCCAAGCCGAGGGAATACATTGTTGGTCGTGTACTTGTCCAGCAACTGTTTCACCGTCGGCTTTGACTTCGCGGCTTGGCTCTTTCCCCGATTAACCTTCCAGACTCCGACTTCTGGACTCTTTGGCTTGATCATCTTCGGAATCGGCGAGGAGTTCGAGTTGATCATTTTCGGAGTAGGAGAGAGACTCGGCTTGATCATCTTTGGAGCAGCATTGTCGTCAACGATGACGTTCTTCCCTTTTGTGGACTCGGCCTGACTTGACCGAATTAGCACTTTCTTCTTCTCCAAGTCGATCACATTGATTGGGAAGGGATCACTGTCAAGCTTCATCTGGGTGTTCCGGGCAAACGTCAATCGTCCGTCGTTAATGGCCGATTGCACCTGTCGACGAAACACATTGCAGTCGTTAGTAGCATGAGAAAAAGAGTTATGCCACTTACAATATGCTCTCTTGCCCAATTCGTCCGCCGATGGGAATACGTGCCCTTCCCTTACTCTAATATATTTCCCTGCAGGAGCATATCAAAAATCTTGTCGCATTTGCTAATATCGAAAGTGTACCGAATCTCCTCTTTCCGAGTGGGTGTAGCCTGAGGGCTGGACAAGCAAAGGGTTTTGACTTGGGCGTATGAACCCACTCGGCAATGCATATGTCAGCGTCGTCCTCACTGTCCGAACTGTTCTCGTAGGTTATAACGTTATTGCCGACTTCTCTTTGGCTTTGCCCTTAGCGTCCCGAACCGGCTATATGTTTTGACCTCCTTAGCGCGGTTCTCCTGTGCTCACAGCCCGTTCAGCGACTTGGCTATGCTTAGGATTCTTGCCCTCTAGTCTGTCCTTAATATGTGGCGAGCAAACCCGAAAAAGCGAGGTCGGCGAGATCCTTTTCGTTTATATTTAAACTAAGCACCGGTTTTTAACCTCTCTGATCTTCTGATGTAATCACAACCGGTTCATTGTACTTTTGTCTAACCATCGTCAAGTCCGAGAGTCTGAGCTCGGTCTCACCGCCGTAAAAGTAATCGTGGAACTGCCGTTCTAGTTGTGTCCAAGACGTAATAGACCTAGGAGCAACGTGAGGTGAACCACGTGAAGGCAGTACCCGATAATGACAAGGAAATAGCTTTATTCTATAGATATCTGATGTGCCGACTTCACTACTTTGCGCCAAGAATTGCCCTATATGCTCAAAGTCGACCTATTGTCCTCCCCTGTGAATTTGACAAAATCAGGGATTCTGACCCGCGGGGGTATGACATTGTGTCGTAACACTCGGGGTATGGCTTCAGTAACCACGAGATCCATCCTTAGGTATTACGCCAAGTTCCCTGAGAACTCCGGCGAGTTGATCCTTGGAAACTCATATCGGCTAGCGGGGTACGTGAAGTCGGCTGCGGTAACTCGGTTGGACTTGTTGCGAGTTAAAATACGTTTCTGGGACCGGCCCATGGGGGACTCCGGCACCGAGAGGTGGGATAGGTGGTGTGTTGTACGCGACTGTTTGATAGTATGGTTGTGGGATGTTTGCGCTAAGGCTCAGACTTCGGTCGTTATTGGAAGAACTCTGAGGCGCCGAAGTCGGATTGACAGAGTCGTGATCACGGGGGCGACTTCTATGCGATGATCGACTTTGTCTGGTCAGGGTACATCGGCTGTTTATTCCGCTGCTCATTGTGAACTTGTAAGGCTGTGGATCTAACCTGACCGGCAGACTACTCTGTAGTTTTTAGCGAGTTGCTCCTTGAACTCGTCAAATCGGCTATTCACTACTCGAGCGATAATTTGTGCCGATTTGTCCATCTCGGTGCCATATTTGCTGGCTACCGACACGTCGATTAGATGAGCATTTCATCAGGACAAGTCGGTTTACTCACCTCGGGTTTGGGCGCAGGAGGTGGACATCGGCACGACAACTTTTTGATGACGCCATTCTCGTCTTCTGGTAGCCGGCCAACTTTTGCCGGAGTCGCTCCGCCTGCTCCTCTTCAAGTTGTCGTTTCGATCTCCCGCCGTTCATCTTCAGATAGGTCGTCGAGCATGACGGCGATGATGTTGTCCGGGTTGACGATGCTTCCGTCTTTGGAGTCGGGATTCATCGTGTAATCTTCTCTTCTCGTCCCCAGCGGATGTCGCCAATTGTGTTCGCACGAAATTGGATCCGTGAAAACACCTAGTAAGGGAGTCGCCACCGTACTTACGTGTACGATAAACGGATGCTTTTTCGAGCAAAGCAACAAAGGATAACTATCGTACTTACGCGTACGACGAGCAATTGCTTTCCAAGCAAAGCAACAAAGATCTTCTTACTTACGTGAAAAAGAACCGACTGTCCCGGCACAAAACAGCAAAGATCTACAACTAAGAAAAGTAAAAGATAAAAGATAAAAGATTGATTTGATCGATTGTTGGATGTTCAATCGGCCGTCACCCTTTACATATTTATAGTGGCGGCTGGTCTTCCCGTAGGAGATTTGGACTCCTAATCCTAACTGATTACAAATATATCTCTTTCCTTACTTAAAGGATCTGGATTCTACCGTACATGGTGACTTTCCATACAAACCGAGATAGCCTTCCAAATCTAACTGCCGATCGAACGCCGTCATCCGGAACTCCTCTTGGCGCACGAGATATCCTTCTCCAAACAAACCGGATTGACTTTTCAAGTCTTGTGAGACTCTCCTTGAGTTGCCACGCTGTGTTTCTTGGCGTCTCAGGTTGAAGTCTCTGGTGTCGGGTAAGTCTTAAAGAGTAGCGCTGTGACTCGGACTGCTGAAGAGGGACCTTCGCGAGTACTCGGGGACGAACTCGACCGCTCGTGGATCCGCTGCATACTCGGGGATGAACTGTGACTGCTTCGGAGTCGTTGAGTACTCGGGGAAAACTCCTCGGGACGTGGGAGCTTCTCGGGACTGGAGTACTCGGGTTCATCAGTGTTCAAGACCGCCATGTACTCGGTACACGGAGCACCGGGTTGCTCGGTCCTCGGAACATACATTTCTGACGGTGCTGGCACTCAGATTGCGAGTGCGCGGGTCGCTCGTCACTCGGATCCGCTAGATACTCGTGGAACACGAGTACGTCGTGCTCGGGTCGATGACGCTCGGCGGTCGATGACGCTCGGGTATCGATGACGCTCGGGGTTGATCACGAGCGCTCGGGGACACTCCGACTGTTCGGGTCGTCGGTAGGCTTCTGCGAATACAACGCTTCGTACTCGGGATGTGACGAGCAGCTCGGGGACACTCGGTATCGCTGCGAGCACTCGTGACAAAACAAATACCGTGAGGCGTCCAAGTCACGCGCTGTATCACATCCTGCATTTTTAGAGTGAATGCTGCATCTAACTGTTAGTCTGCATTACACCAACTTCCAGCAAAACCTAATACTTAATTCGCCAATCAAGTAATCCTCGAGCCAAATTATGTGTAAAACAGCAGCACTGCGACAGAGGAAGCGATAGGTGAAAAGACACTTTAGTGGAAGGCGGTGAAAACTTCCGCTGGACCTCGCTCAGGAGGGTATTGAATACATAAGTAGTTCGGTGGCGGCTGAGCGGGAGATACGTGAGGCGCTGTAGCAGATCAGGAGAATGATGATCATTGTTTGCTAGAGAGGAACATGTGAGCGAAGATGGTGTAGCAGAGAAGATGATGAAGATGAGAAATGAGAAGGAGGGCCTGATACGATACCAGTACGTGGAAACCGGACATGTACGCCGTCATCGTATTGAATGTAGAGGGTCCAAGTGGTGACAGTTTTCCGTACAAGCCGTACGAGATTGTACATGGTGCATTATATAGTACGAAGAAAGAGGTCAAAGAGGCGGTGAATCTCTGGACAATGTCGACACAGAGAACATTTGGAGTGCAAAAAAGTTGCAGAGATCAATATGCTGTGAAGTGTAAGTCTACAGGGTGTGAGGGCTACGTGCATGCTTCGGCGAGGAAGTATGATGTGCAGTGGGTCATACGAAGGGTGGTGCCTCACACATGCATAATAAGTGGTGTTCCTGACACCCATCAGAACATTAGTGCAGAGCTTGTTGTTGGGTTGATGTACCACGAGATAGTGAAAAATGTTTGCATTCCAGTAGAGTTCATACAAACATTTGTGGAAAGTAAGTACATGTACAACATAAGTTACGCCATGGCATGGAGGACAAAACAGCTTGTACTGGAACGGCGGTTTGGCACATTCATTGATTCGTATCATAATCTGTCATATTTGTTGGACACACTTGGAGAAGGAACGATGGGACATATGTTAGTTGTCTCGAATGGCCATCTCCGGACATGCCTGGAAAAATGATGTTGAATGGTGCTTTCTGGTGCTTTGGCGCATACGTGAAAGCTTTCAGACTTTGTCGCCCGGTTATTTGTGTCGACAGCATTTTCATGATAAGCAAGATGAAGGGGACACTATTTACCGTAATTGCGGCGGATGGAAATGATCAGATAGTGCCACTGGTAATGGCCTTTGCTGATTGTGAAAACTACGAGAACTGGCTGCGGTTCCTTGTGAGCTTGAAAAGAGGAGTTGTTAAGGACCGTCCAAATGTGTGTGTTATTCATGACCGGCATGCCGGGCTACTCCTGGCAATTAGCAATCTTCAGCAAGGTTTAGCTAAGACAAGGGAAGGGGAGGATCTGTCGGAAGAATCTAGTTGGTCTGACATAAGGAGTCGGTGGTGCACGCGCCACCTAGCGGCCAATTTTTATCGGCAATTCAAGAACAAACAGTTGATGAACCTATTCAAAACGTTATACAAACATAACCAGTCTAGAAAGTTTGACGAGCATTGGAGGAGGCTTGATGAGTTCACAAAGAAGCAGGTTAGAGAACGGAACCCTGTAGAGGAAACTCATAGGCTTTGTGATCTTCCAGGATTTGACGATCCAAACACTAGAAGGAATGCTTCAAACAGAGTGAAGTGTTTCTCGGATTAGATCAGTAAGGAGCCACTGGAGCAATGGTCTCTCCTACATGACACTTATGGTGCTAAATACAGCATCATGACTTCAAATCTTGTTGAGGTCTATAATTTCGTTCTTAAGGGGGGTGCGAAGTTTACCCTTGGTGGCCATTGTGGAGGATTCGTTGCACGGGACAATGAGGTATTTCCAGGAGAGGCATGCAAAGGTTGTACTGCATATGGAAAAATTTGGTGGAACGCCTTATTGTGCAAAGGCTATGTGGTATATGGAGGAGAAGGTGAAGAAGGGGCAAATGCACAAAGCCAGACGCACAGGAAATGTGCAGCGTAGGTTCGAGGTATGTTTGAAGCAGAAGAGTGGATTTAGGATTTGCGCACAAGAGATAACTCAAGAAGTTACTTTCTATGTCCAGCCTGATATCATTGCCTCGTGTACATGCAACAAGCCAACGCTTTTACACAGGCCTTGCTCTCACATCCTTGCTGCAGCTGCTAAGACAAAGATGGACACGCGGCCATTCGTGTCGTACTACTTCACGAAAGAGACTGTGCGTGCTACCTGGTCTGGCAAGCTGTATGGTTATTGTGTGGTGGACAATTTCACGGAAGTACCTACAGGCGAACGGAGCTGGATCCCTAATTTTCGTCTCCTCCGTGTTTCTGTGGGACGACGACAGACTCGCCATATTGCCAACTTCATGGATGAGAGCGAAGCTGGTGGACCGACCAGACAATGCCTCTATTGTAAGAAATTTTGGTCACAGGATCAAGAAATATCCGAAGATGAAAGAAGACATAAGAAGGGATGAGGATCCTAGTGCTGCGTCTAGTTCAAGTCATCAGTAGGCTCAAAGGGTCCTATTTTATTTGCATTATGTATGTGCCTTGTAATAAGTGGCTTGTATGCCCAATGTTTTGGTGCGTGTTTTGTTTCATGTACTTCGTGGATAATCTCATGGTTTATTCTTATACTTCGTGTTATATTCATGTACTTCGTGTTTTGTTTCATGTATCCATACTAATTTTGATGACTTCATAAACTTCGTGAAGTTTGGTTTCATGTACTTCATGATTTGTTTATCCCCTTAATAGGTATGGCTGGCCTAGAGCTTATAGATGATCGTGAGGATCGAGAGCACCAGTCCAGGCTATTAACTTTGGGAGAGCGGGATCTCGGAGTGTTTCGTACGCGTAGACTAGAGCACGCCTAGAGGATTCACGAGTCCTGGATATAGAGGTACGTTACGTGCTTGTATTTGTACATGTTAACACTGTAAGCATGTATCCGTACTAATTTATATTTCCTTCTTGCTGCAACAGACTCGCTTGGTCAGGCTTACTACCACTAGCACGGATGGTCGAGGCAGTGGGCGACGAGGATATCGGGGACTAGGATGACGCAGTCGGCCGATCCAGGAGGTTTCCTTTTGATGCCTCCTTGCTGACCGCACTGGTCGACCACTGGAGGCCGGAGACCCTTAACTTCTTAGCTGTGCTTCTAAATTTGTAGGGACAGTGGGCGACGGCAGCGAACATGGAGGCCGCCACTATGCTACTACGTCATCCGGTTGGCGCCGACAACCACTCAGGCTTGTCCAGGATCGTAGAGCTCACCAAAAAGATCATGGACGTATTCTGGTGCACGCGCAGGGATGACATCGTCTCGGGGATTAGGGCAGTCCCAGGAGCACACCGACCACCACGTCCTACACAGCGGACACACCACCAGCGTACCACTCAACAGGCGCCGGCGCCCACGGAGGCGGGTGGTTCTTCGTGGCAGCAGAGTGTGTCCCTACTCAAAATGCATCGGCAAGGTAAAACCAATTCTTGTTTCGTAGCCTGAGTTTCATCCTGAATCTTCCAATGCTAATTATTTCCACTATTCTACAGATCTAGTCCCGCCTCACGTACCTGCTAGTCCGAGTGATTACCTCCTCGATAGTCCAGACACTCACGGGTTCAGTTTGCACGATGAGGGGGACGAGGTGGACGAGTTGGTGCCACCTAGCCAGCCCTGCACGACGCAAGAAACTCCACCACCGTTGCCCACGCAGGATACACAGGAGACTCAAGCACTAGACAACGAGAACCCTGCACTAGGGGTACAGATGGCTCCTAGAATGCGAGCGGGACACGCTAGGGAGAGGTACTCACCGTCGTTGATCAGGAAGAGATCACGACGGCGGTACGCACGTTAGTGACTATTGTATTCGCCTTTGTTCTACTTCATGTTGTCGAACGTAAATTTTTATTGTAGAAAATATTTGACTTCAGTTCCTTTTGTTAACTACTAAATTGCACAAACTTATGTACAAATGGCCAAAATGACTTACATAGATATTAGGTCATAGTCATCAACAATCCAGAGTACACTAACAAACAGTTCCGGTTAAATAAACATATGATACAAATCCATATTACACAACAACGTTCATGATACTGATTACCGACACAACTTCGATACAAATAGCATAGGGTACATGCAGCAGCATCTCACTTCAAATAAGACTATATGAAGTCATCTTCGCTGTCACTTGCAAAGAGCCTTGGATCGGCGGCTTTGAAACAAAAGAGTTTCGAGAAGTCCTCATCACTACTACACTCGTTTGGCCCCTTCGTCGATGAACTAGTCGCACCTTTATCTTTCGATAACCCAACATGTTTCTTAGATGTTGCACGATGTTTTAGAGGAGGAAGTCCACAAACCCTCCTCTCATCTTCTTCGAATGTTTTCTTCATTAAGTGTCTCCTAGCAGCACAAATGTCTCCCCAGATGAGGTCTATCTTTCAAAAATTATAGATCTCTTTGCTGATCAAACCTACATCCTCCGAGTATTTCTACACACATGGAATGTCATGTAACAAATAGAGGAAACATGAAAATGGTATCCAACCTATTACGAAGGGATCTGCAGTGTACTAACCCTTATGTGCTGGCCATACTTAGAATCTAAAAGAGTTATGAATATGCTACCCCATTCATCTTTCTTGACCCTTGTCCCAGCAAGTTTTGTAAGCTTGCTTACCCGCTCCCATATCTTGTGCAACTCTCGCAGACGTTTACGCACCTGCTTGTAGGGCAGTACAGGGAGACCACGCTTCGGTAATATCTCTGCAATCACGCACATATGAACTTTCTCCTAGATCTGCGAACGAAGAAGTTTACACTTCGACTTCGTTTCCACCGTTGCACCAAGAACTTCACACTCCATTAACGGGATCCATACAGGATCAACAACATCTACCGAACAGCACAAAAAATAATGTGAGAAACAACTTATCCCATAGACTTATGTTCCTAAAAATACTGGCATGTAAATCAACAAAATGTTCCAGAACTTACTCCCGTCACGATCCATTCGCGCCCTTCTTCTTCTCCTCTCAAAATCGACTGCACAAGCTGAAATGTTCTTCTTTCAATATTTTAGATCTGAAGCTCTAGGAAGCTCCACAGGAAGAAGACACAGATTTTATAGGGGAATAAGACATATCGCCATATGGGCTGGCGATTAGACGTAATCGCCATTGCTCGTGGCGATTAGCACTAATTGCCATACCGTGTGGCGATTCCATGTTGAATGGCATCTGAATTGGCGATATAGTACTAATCGTCATCTGGTGTGGCTATTAGGGTTATTTTTGAATTTTTTTAGTTCAGGTATTATTTTTGCAAAAACAGAATAAAAAATAATATTTCAAAAAAAAGCTCCACAAAAAAATGCGTACACAAAGACATGCTAACGTGTTAAATTTACAGTGACGACTCGGCAAAGCTCAGAACGGACTTATCGGAGAGAGAGATATACATGTTGAATACAAGGTACATCATACGGACCGCACATAGATACAGCATACATGCATGACCATGACTAAACTTGTTCGCGTGCATGGGCTCTTTTAAGACTGAGCCTAAACTTGTTGCAGCAAGATACGCTAGCAACACGCTAGGGATGGGGACTGGCCGCGGTGCCGTCGATCGGGATGTGTTGAGGCGCGTCCTGCCGGGCTGATCTCGGACTCGGTGCGTTGGTTGGACGGACCCGACTTGCGTATGGCCGTGTGCTCCGTGTAGGCCCTGGGACGGCGCGGCTGGTTAGCGTCGAGCAGTGAGCTGCAGCTGGATAGAGATTGCGAGGACGTGGGCTCGATCTCGGTTTTAGGCAGCGCGACGCGCGAGTTAGGCACTTGGGCAGCTGGACTGACAAGGGAAGCTGCGCGAGGCGCGCGGGTGCACGGCGAGATGGACCGAGGCATGGCCTGCGGTGTGCCGCGCGCGTGCGAATTGCGCTGGTGGAGCGCGCGCCCCAGACTGATTCGTTTATATCTGAAACGAAGCGTTTACTTCATATCTGAACTAGGACGTAGTTTTTCCCTGGCATAAGACGCTAGCGGATGGCGCGTAGCTTAATTACGCTCAACAAAGTTCGCCTACGGACAACCAAGTCGACGCCAATCTAGCCCTAAACGATTGTGGTTTGCAGAGGCCGACTCGATGGAAAAATGGAGCAAACCGTACGAGAGAACGTACTCGATTATTGTCATGAATTCGACTAAGAACTTGCAACCAACAGAAAAGGTGCATCTGCCCCTACCACTAATTGCACCAATAAATGCTCATAGCAAATCAAAGTGGCAATCAGTGGCAAGGAAACATAATATCGGCACCAACTGGCAAAGTACGCTTTTCCTTTTTGTGATTCTCGTGAGGCCAAATCTACCCTGGGCTCTTGATTCGCAAACCACATTGTCAGCACAAACCATCAAATTATTTGATGCATTTATCACCATTGCATCAATTAATTAAGGTAACATGGTCAAATGGACTCACATCTCTCATTTCTTCAGTACGTTCTGAATATCTAATCCCCTGCTAATGCTCGTGTACCTCCTCCGTCGTGACATCTCAACCACTGTTCAACTGTTCATCTTAAGTTCGTAACTTCTGTGCCCCCACAAATTGCATCTTCCCACAAAAACACACCAACACTTGGACTTCGAGTGTGTGATCACCATGGATGCCGATTCTCACTACTGCAGAATGACCCTCTGCTGACAGGCGGATACTTGCCCGTCGTTGGAGGGGCTCACCTCTGACGGGCACCGAGAGGACCGTCAGCAGAGGAGTCTGACTAGCCGCAGCGGAAGATCTCCATTGACGGGCCCTTAAGTCGCCCGTCAGTGGAGAAGCAACCCCGGTGCCATAAATGACGGATCGACTCCACTGACGGGCGCGTACTAGCCGCCCGTCAGTGGAGATGTGGTCTCCACTGATGGGCCCTGTTCCTGATCGTCAGAGATGGTAGGTCCCGGGCTGACTTGGCACTTGCGGGTTACCACTGACGGGCTCCTTTTATGTGCCCGTCAGTGGTAACCTGGCTTTAAAAGACCAGAGGCGGCTCTCGCTGCTGGCCAGTGGGCGCGCGAGCACTGGCCAGCAGCGAGCGCCGCCGCCGCCGCCGCCGCCAATCCCCCCTCCCTCCCCTTTCCCACCCCCACAAACTCTCCCCTTTTCCCAACCCTCCTCCTCTCCCTCCTTTCTTCCTCCCCAACTCAAGATCTCTCTAAATCTACATCTCCTCCCCTCTCCCCAACCCTCCTCCTCTCCCTCATTTCTTCCTCCCCAACTCAAGATCTCTCTAAATCTACATCTCCTCCCCTCTTCCCAACCCTCCTCCTATCTCTCCTTTCTTCCTCCCCAAGCTCAAGATCTCTCTAGATCTAGATCTAGAATTTCTTCCCAAACCTTCCCCTCCTCCTCTCACTCCCTCCATAGATCTCTCTTTTCTCGCCGAAAAGATCGCTAGCGCTCGGTAATAATGCTCACTAGTGTTCTTTCCATTTTGTATATTATTTGATGTGATTTTCGGTCATCGAGCCGAGGCCTAGTGTTTTGTTCTTTTTCGTCTAATTGATTAGTTTCGTGTCGTAGGTCTTGATCGATGCCTCCAACCGAACAAAGGTTGGACCTGTACACCTCACCGTGCGACCACGTGTCACTGCCGTCCGATTCCCCGGTCCTCGCGTCCCTCTTGGACAGGCACATAGCTCGGAACGGTGCAAGGAAAACTTCCACCGGCGGCCAAGAGCCCGATGCGCCGAGCGACGCGAGGGCGCGAGCCTTCGAGAGGGGCAAGGTGTTCGCCATGAGCATGGAGGCGTTCCTGGGCAGGTTCTCGCGGTACGCTTAGGTGTCGCCGCAGGTGTATGTCGTCGCCTACGTCTACCTCGACAGGCTATGCCGCCGCAGCACTGGCGGCATCGGCGTCGACGAGGCGACCAATGTCCAACGCCTGCTCACCACGGCCATCCTGGTGGCCTAAAAGTTCGTCGAAGACATGTAAGTTTGACCCTGCTTGGTAGTTGTTACATCCCTAGGAAGCTGGGACTTCGAAAAGGTGGAACCAATCGTGCATGATACATGGATGCATGGCTTGAATAGGAATTACAAAAACTCGTACCTTGCAGCGGTCAGGGGGCTGAGCACGGTGGAGCTGAAGACGCGCTGGAGATCGAATTCCTGCTCCTGATGCAGTTCAAGCTGAACGTGAGTGCGAGCATGTTCAGGAGCTACTGCCGGCGTATGGAGTGGGAGGTGAGCGTGTGCAATGGAGAGGGGCGCCGAGTAGAGAGGTGTCTAAGGTTGGCAGCCTCCGTCCGTAACATCCTGACTTTTTAGAATTTTCAAAATATTTATTTTGAATTAATTAAAGTTTAATTAGAACTTTTTCTAAATTGTTTGGATTTAATTTTGTTAATTAAAATATCAAAAATTGGTTGAAGATATTTTATTTGACATTTGCATATTGAAATATGCTCCCTTGAATTTTATTTGAGTTTGTTTGGTATCTTTTTAAGGTTCATTGGCTTTTCTGGATTTTTTAAGAGGGAAAATCATTGTCCTTTTCTCCCTAAGCAATCTAGGCCAAAGCCATTTTCCTTCTGCTTCTCTCTCTGACCCTCCTAGACTAGGGCTAGCTAGCCAGCCCTCTCCCCTCCTCCACTCGGTCCATTGGCTCAGCCCACTAGCTGGACCGACCAAGCCTACCAGCCCAAGAGCCACCCTCCTCACCTCTAACAGGGGGCCATGGTACTAGTGCCTCTGTCCCCGATGTCGATCGAGCGGCAAGCGCCATGATGTCCTCAATGTTCGCATCCCCCACTCCTCTACGGTTGCATCGCATGAACCCTAGGCCGGGCTCCATAAATAGTGCCACCCTTCCTCGGCTTCCGTCCCACATGTCACGTCGCCACCTGCAACCCTAGCACCGCCGCCTCTGACGTCCGCTACTGCCAGGGCAATTTTGGCCGCCGGTGTCACCACGGGTCGATTCCTCCCTCCAGCCGCAACACAACAACGAGGGGAAGAAAACCCCTAGGTCAATTTCTCCCACCGGCAATCGCACTCACGAAATCATGGCCGTCTTCACGAACTCTACCAGCTCCGGTTGGTCCTATTCTTCGCACATGGTGAGTATGTCCCCAAGTCCTTTGCTCTAAACGCTTCTATTGCCACCACTAATATTTCCCCTCACTCAATTTCGAATCGTCGTCATCGTAGCTTCCTCACTGAGATGAGCCACCGCTGCCGCCGTTGGTTGTCACCGCCGACTACTGTGTGCAACTCCCTTGCTCCATCTGAGATCTCCTACAGGTTCCTTGCTCTGTGCGGGTTCCATTTTCGAGGTCAGCCGGACATCTCCTCCACTCCATTAACAGCGATCTCGAAGTCCACCATGGCTAGCCTCCCTTCCCTGTTGTTCTTCCTCTTTTCTGTTTCTTCTTTGTTCCCTCTCTGAGTTCTCTGTTTCTCTATACAGAGAGTAGCAGTAGAGCGCCTGGCTCCTTCTCTCTCTCCACTACATAGGAATAGTAGCCCTTCTATGTCATTCCCTTCTATCTTATTTCTCTCCTCTAGCCTCTAACTGACCTGGTCTCTCCATGGGTAACAATTGAGACCTTGACTCTGGCCATCATGCAGTACCGCACGTGATGTTAGGATCAGTGGTGCTCTTCGATTGATAACAATCCCATCTATGATGATAATGATAGATGTCATCACCACCATGTACCTCGACAGGTAGTCTTTCCTCTCTTTTGGACGAGACCGGATTTAATTCCGTAATTCGTGCTTCCATCAAGATCCCATTGTTATCAACCCTGGTCGTCCCTGCCATGCACAATAAATTACTCTTCATCAACTTCATCCCATGCACTTTGTATAAGATCCCATGCGTTCCATTTGTGGTTGTGATCCTGGAACCGAGTATTTCTGTTAGGCTTGAAGTTGTCTTTCCGATCCCCTTGGTGAGGGTGGTTAGCTTCAATGGCTAAGAACTTCGACTCTTGCTTGTACGGATGCCTCTTGTATCTTTGTTATTTCTTTGAAAAATTCTTTGTCTTGCTGCCTGAGGGTGCATAGTGGTTTTCTGAGTAAGACTTCAACTGTCTCAAGTCACTATCCTCTCTATGCGCAAATTTCTCTAGGACACGATATAGCTCTTCAGTGGTTCTTGGAGGCTTGATTTGCCTCTCATGGAAGAAGTCCTTGATGAAAAGCATCAACTACTGTTATGACTAAAGCATCGACAACTTGACTTCTTACTTTCTTGAACCCTTGGAAGTACCTTCTATGGATTCTCCTTCTTCTTGTTTGATGGTGAATAATTTGTTCGACACTAGAGGCTGGGTGAAGTTTCCTTAAAAATTTGCTATGAACAGCTCCTAGAGACAGTTCCATTACCTAATAGAGTTGTTTCTTTGGTTATAGAACCATGTTCAGGCTGTTCCCGTTAACGAGAGAGGGAAGAGGTTGCACATTTCTTACCTGAATTGCTATTGAAAAAACTTCTATAAATTGTAAAGGATCAAAATCTCCATTGTATTGCTTCAGCGTGGGTTGATAGAACTTTGGGGGAAAGGGTTTTTCTTGAATTTCCCGAGAGAGACAATTGCAAGTTTGTCTATTGTTCCTGCCCCTGATCTCGATGATGTTCTCCACAAGTTTGATAATTGCTTTCTTATTCAGAACTTGGAGAACAACATCGAGGCCTGGGTTCATCTAGAGTCCTCTTGGATCGATTAGCGGTGTCGGAACTTGCAGTTTTCTCGCGATCTTTGCATGTTACCTTGTCTCGGCCTTCATTAGCATCCCACCCCTTATGGTGACCATCATCTTGTTGCAACTCTTCAAGCACTATTGGCCTTACTCGGGATGCTTCTAGATTTGGAGGTGAGTGAAAGGACCGAGATGCCGACTAGAGGGGGGGTGAATAGTTGGCTTATAAAATTTCCCCTTTTAAGTCTTCTATTTAAGTTGTCAGGTTAACTTCACAGATTAATAGTGACAGCTGTGACACAGGTAAGTGACACAGATGAGAACTATGTGTAAATTAACACACAGCTGTCACACAGGTGAAAGGCACAGGTGAAAAGATAACCTAACACAGGTGATCTACTTAGACTATCTGAGACACAGGTGCTAGCACAGATGAGAACAAGTGAATGTAACAGCTGAGTAACAGCTGACCACACACAGGTATAAAGGTAAGCTAGCACAGGTGAAAAGGTAAGTACAACAGAGCAAGTCTAAGAGACACAAGCAAGCAAGAGTAAACAGATAAGCATGCAGTACAGGAAAGTAAAGGAGACTCAGAGATTTTTCACCGAAGTTCCCAACTCTTGCAGAGAAGGTACGTCTCCGTTGGAGAGACCACTCCTAAGAGATGGCCAGCACTGAATCGTGCTTGTTCTCCGAGTACCTGATCTTTCAGGACTCTTCCTTCTTGCTTGTGGAGATCCTTTTGCCTTGCAGCAGGTAGACCTCAGAACACCTTCACAAACTACTGGTTCAGCCCACACAAGCTTGGGTGATACCAGCAACTCCTACACCCGTCTAGGAGCAGACAAACTCCAAGAGTAACAGATGATCCAGCAGCAATCTCTTGGAGGAACCTTTGCTCGTGCTCTAGCTCACAAACCCACTCGAACTAACCCTTAGGCGCTTGGCTCTTGTGGAGTGGTTGGAGGCTTTGCAACGGTCGTATGAGAATCACTGATTTGAGCAAGGTTGAGGACAGAGTCCTCCCCTGGTCCCCTATATATAGGGTCCACAGGCACCTGACCGTTACCCTGTTGCCACGTAGGATTAAGTGAGCCACCGGTGTCAACCACCTGTGACACAGCTATACCCTACGCTCAACTGTAACCGGCTCAGGCAGACCGACACCTGTGTCACCGGCGGCACACACAGGTGAACCCTTAGCTGATAGCAGCACTACTCAGCCCGGTCCTGGCACACTACATGCCCTCAGCATACTCTACCTAAGCTACCTGAAAAGGAGAGAACCTCCGATAGACCCCTGACACAGCAGACCCTACCGCAGAGCAGTTCCCTTAGCTTTTACAAGCTCTCTCCCGGTACAGAGGTGTACCTGAGTCATAGAGCGGAAGACCACCTGTGACACAGCTGTGTCACACAGGTGCCTAAGGCTCTAGGGTTTTCACACAGCTACATACTTTTGTGCAAAGCTATTGACACAGGGCAATTGGCCTCAAAGCACCAATCCCCTTGACCAACACTCTGAGCAATGAGCAAGGTTCCCTTAGACAACTGCTACTGTTTCATCCCTCTTGATAGTACGGGTGGTTCCTATGGACTCAAAGAAACTAGCAAATCTAGGCTTCACCTGCCACCAGCTGAAGTCACGGCCCTTGACGCATCAAGCCACCATCACCCTGCTTGCAGCTCCCTGCACAGCACCAGCTTCTTCTCAGCTGTGGCACAGCTCCCTAGCACAGCCATCTCTTTGTCCTTGAACCCACCTTGTACCTTTTTGGTGGCCATCCTTCTCTGGATAGCCCTTCATCATGGAACCTGTAAGATCTGCTTACACTCAAATGTAAACATTAGATTCCAGTTTAGGTTGCCATTAACCATCAAAACCAAATTAGGGCCTAGATGCTCTTTCAATCTCCCCCTTTTTGGTGGTTAGTGGCAACCCAAGCTTCACACATTCAAATATATAGAATTGAATTGAAGAATTGAAACATGTGAAAGTTGGTAGAATATACTCCCCCTGAATCTGTGCATAAAAGATTTGTTTGACAAGAGATGCACAGTTAACAGGTTTCAAGCATGGGAAGTATTTTCTGATGACTTGCATTCTTATCAGTTTAAGTATGTTGATGAATGATCAGAGCATTATGTTCCTTATCAGAGCATACATGAAAGTCAGAGCAAGCCATATTAAAAACATATGTACCTCAGAGCACAAAATGCACAAAGATATCAGAGCATATGAATTAAGCATTTGATATGTGCATCAGGGCATGATAGACATGTATATATCAGAGCATACATACATAAAACATGTACATATCAGAGCATACATATATAAATGGTATCAGAACCATAAAGCATGTAAAACAAAACAAACTATGAATCTGAATATTCACACATGTTTGTATTAGGGCAAGATGTGCATTTAAAGCATACCAAAAATGTGTATCAGAGCATTATCAAGAATGTGTATCAGAGCATTACCAAACATGTGTATCAGAGCATTCCAACATATATAAAAGAGAGCATAAGAATGCATAAGACATGTATCAGATCAAAAGATTTGCATAAAAAGATACGATGTTATCAAGACATAAGATACAATAGAAGAACCAAGTCTTGATACATCATTTTGAAAATAAGCTTTCCCTAGCACCACTCTACTCTCTCTCCCCCTTACTCTACACACTCTCTCCCCCTTTGACACTAAAACACCCAAAAAGGAAGACAGGAGGAAGAGATGCTTCAAGAAGACTTGCTCTTCAGCAGCTGGAGAACCTCTGAGAACTGGCTGGACATAGCTGAGAGCTGATTGGACATATCTGAGAGCTGAGATTGCACTTGATCCATGTCGGCTTTCAGATGAGAGACTTCTTCTCGAAGCTGGCGATTCTCTTTTCGCAGGGCAGAGAGATGAGCTGGAATGACCTTGGTCACAAAAGCTGTGGAAGGGTTGCAAGAGGTGTCATCATCATCATCATCATCTGGGTTTAGCACAGGTGCAGCAGCTGTGGCACCGGTGGGGACTTGTCTTTGCACAGGTGATGACTGAGGATGAGCAGGTCGAGCAGCTGTGTGACTGGGAGATGACACAGCTGGTCCGGGGAGTCTCCAAATAATGCAGGGACTGCAACCTCATCTGGGTGATCATCTGCCTGAGGTCTAAGCTGGGTTTTGATTGTCTTCACAGAGAGGTCAAGAGAAGAGCTCAGAAGACTTGTTCTTTGAAGGATCATGTACATGATGTACGATCCATACCTCAGCTTAGCCTTTTTGTCCTTGGAGACAGCATCTATCTCATGAAAAATGTATCTTGCAACATCAAAGTGCTGATTCTTTGGCTATATGCACCAATATCTGCCAGGTTGCATTGTAAACAGCATCTGTGTTACCCCCTTTGGGTTGAAGAGTGACATTGAGAATCTTGATCAGATGCTTGGCAGTGATGGTTATACCCTTGAAATAGACATGATCTGTAGGGGCCTTGGCAGGGAATCGGAAGTTCCTTGGATAGAATTTTCTTCTCACTTCATTTGGAACTGGTGCAAGCTTGAAAAGATTTGGCATGCCTGGTTCCAGAGGAGCATGCATCAAGCTATTGAACTCTGGAGCTGTGATTGAAAGAAGTTGACCTCTTGTCATCCAGAGCATAACATCCTGATTCTGCTGTTCTATCCAAACTGTGGCATAGAACTCCTTGATGATCTCAGGATCATAAGCTTGCTGAAGATTGCATAGGAATTCAAGACCTGAGGCTTGGATCAGAGAAGGAACTGCTCTCAGTCTTGAATCTGACATAGCTGACCAGTCAATGGTCTTGCAATCTACAAATCCTTTGGAGCCAAGTATCTCATGGTATACACCCCTTTGATGATCATTGTGGAATCTGGGGTCTGAGCAAGATGGAGCTATAAACTCCTGATCTTCAGAGAAGTATGGGTTTGTTGACCTCATCTTTATGAATGAACTTGGTCTCATTGAGGCAACTTTGCTCTTGGATCTCTTGGGATCACTCTTTGGCAGTTTCTTGGCATCAGCTCTAGAAATAAATTCCATCTGATTGGCCTCAGTCCTCAGAGCATGAGAGAAGATGTAATGATATTTATCCTCCATGTCTTCTTCTCTGACTGAGTGACTGGGAGAGCTGTCCTCATATTCTGCCACTTCATCCTCCTTTTCTTCTTCGGCAGCTTCTTCTGCTGATTTGTCACTTGGAGATGGACTCTCTCCCTGATAGTCTTCATCAGAATCAGCTTTGGCTTTTCTTGGCCTTGGAGGAGTTACAGACACACCTCTGCCATCATCAGATGAGCTCTCAGAGCTTTCTTCGCTTTCTTCTGGCTCAGCTGACTTACTGACCTGTGCCACAGGTGATGACACAGGTGGCTGAACTGACTGAGCTGGGTCAGCTGACGGTGACACAGGTGATGGAGACCGGTGAGAGTCTTGAGCTTGATTCTTCTCCTGCCTGAGGCACAGCTGGTTGAGACAGCTGTGGACTTGAAGATTTTGCAGCCACTGGGGACTCTGCTGAAACTGGTTTTGAAGATGCATGCACTTGAGCCTTGGAAGCAGCTGGATCTTCAGCTTCAGAGACTAGAAACTGAGAAGGAGACAAAGGCTTCTGAACATCCAGAGTTGAAATAGAGTCAATGCTGGTTGAACTCTGAGATTTTCTGCCTTTCCTCTGATATGCCTGTTTGCCAAACCTGTCTGAGCTAGCTACCTGTGACACAGGTGGTAGCGATTCCTTCTTGATTTCTTGAAGATCTTTCTTCTGCTGATCCAACTGATCTTTGAGAGACGGCTTAGAGCTCTGGGTTGTTTCAGAGATTATTTCAATCTCAGGTTCTTGTTCAGACTTCTTTGCAGCAGGCTCCTCAGTGATTTCCACTGTATTAGATCTCTTTCTCTTTGGAGCTGCTGGAGCATCAGCTTTAGGGATAGGAATTTCACCAGAAAGCATCGCCTGCATGGTTTTGAGCTCAGCCTGCAAAGCTTGTTTCTCAGTGCCTCGAGGAGTCCTTCTTATCTTTCCAAGCAAAGTATTAATCTCTGCAGCAAGACGTGTTTTAGCATCATCCTTGCTGAGACCTGGTTGAAGGAAAGATCGAGCTTGAGGAGGTTTTCTGAAATCTTCAGATAGCTGACCTCTCTTGAGTCTGATTTCAGCCAATAGATATTGTTTCTCAAGACCTTTGGGCAAAGAATTTGCTTTCTTCAGCAGCTCTTCTATCTGTTGAAGAAGATGACTATCTCTGGCATCAGTTTTAGATAAGCCTCTCTGATCCTTAGGCCCTGACAACAAGGATTTTGCTGAGAGCTTATCTTGCTTTTCAAGGATTTGCTTCCTGATTTCGACTGCAGCATCATGAGAGGATGTTGACTGCAACTGCTTGTGTAAATCTGCAATTTCTCTTAAGAGTTCCTTATCTTGTTCTGATGGAACAGGAATGCCCATGGAAACAGGCCTTGCAGCCTCTGAAAGCTCAAAGCTTTTGGCAGTATAGATAGTGTTCAGCTTTTTCTTGGTTTCTTCATCTGTTTCTTCTCTTATCTGAATTGCTAACTTTTCCATCTCTTCAAGAACCATCTGATCATACTCAAGTTCTTCTTGAGACACTTTAGGCGGTGGAGTAGGTTCCCTGATTGTGAGTGTGCCACTTGGCACCACTACATCTTCAATGGATGGCTTTGGAGATTTCTTTGCTATCTTTTTGCCCTTCTTGACAGCCTCTTTTCCCAAAGAAGTGTGCTCAACTGCAGCTGAGGACCTTGTCCTTTTAGATGGAGCACCCTGAGAACCAGCTTTAGAAGCAGCTGCCTTCTTTCCAGCAGCCACTCTCTGCCTGTATGCCCTTTGCTGTGCCTTTCTTTTCTCTGCAGCCTCCTGTTTCTGTCTCAGCCTCTCTCTCTCTTGATCTGAATCTGAGATAACTAATTCCATGGGAGATTTCTCTGGATCAGACCATTTCAGAGCACTGTCAGCTTTCTCAGAACCTGAAGACATCTGCTGAGACAAGATAGATAAGAGAGAAGTAGGTAAGAGGTGTTCATTTGATGCAGAGTAATAGCTGTGTTAGACACCTGTGTTAGGATAAGCAGACACAGGTGAGGACTTAGAGCTTTACCGAGGTCTTAGCCTGTTGAATAGGCACACCTGTGTGACAGGTGAGACCCTAGCGGTGACACAGCTATGTGCGGGGGCGGACAGCAAATTCATGGAATTTTGAGTTTGACAAAGATTTGCTGGCCGATTTTAGCTTGGATGAGATTTAAAGATGGCACAAGAGTAAGACCAACCCTAATATGGACCAATGCGCTAATAGATTAGGCAACCAAGACCT
Source organism: Stipa capillata (assembly GCA_019208055.1). Classification (NCBI taxonomy): domain Eukaryota; kingdom Viridiplantae; phylum Streptophyta; class Magnoliopsida; order Poales; family Poaceae; genus Stipa; species Stipa capillata. The sequence goes on from JAGXJF010003127.1 coordinate 429,556, forward strand.
AGAACATGAACTGAGCGCAAAGGAGGGTTTTGCAGAGGCTTACTTTGATCAAGATTGAACTTTGCTGCGGTTGAATCGACGTTAGAGATCAACGGAATGCTTCCTTCAACTTGTTGAAGAAATTTTGATGGCGAAACCGGCGAAAAAGATGAGAACTCGAAAAATTGGCGCACGGCGGAAGTTTTGGGTATGGGAGTTCGAAGCGGTTTCTGTGTGGACGCAGCAACTCTTTATATAGGTCCAGAGGTTATAGAGTGGCTGTGTCACAGCTGACATAAGGACCTGTGACACAGGTGAAAGAGATGTATACTCTGGCCTATGGGATTTTCAAAGCATTCACCTGAGACACAGCTGGGAGACTCAGGTGACAAGTATTTCATCTAGTGAACACCAAGATGGATTGATTTAGATAAGAAAGAAAGCATTAGCACTATCAGAATGTCCTTAAGTGATCTTCTCAGTGTCAGCTTGCCAGAAAATCAATCAAGCAAAGCCCAAGCTGACATGAGTTAATCTAGATAAAAACTTGTACACAGAAAGTGCACTTTACAGACTATAGATATGATATCAGCATGATGCAAAGCACACACCTGTGAGACAGGTGGGTAGCACAGGTACAAAGATGCAAATGATAAAGATGAAATCACATCAGCTAGACACCAAGCCAAACCTTTTATTGCAGGTTAGAGACATCAATGATATTCAATTCACTCCTCAGGGCACAGAACCTGGTCTCATCTAAGGGCTTGGTGAATATATCAGCTAATTGTTTTTCAGTCCTTACATGGCACAGCTGTATATCTCCTTTTTCTACATGGTCTCTAAGGAAGTGGTGCCTCACTTCTATGTGTTTGGATCTTTGGTGATGTACTGGGTTGTTGGCTAACTTGATTGCACTTTCATTATCACAGAAGAGGGGTACTTGATTAAAAGATATGCTGAAATCTTTCAAGGTCTGCCTCATCCATAATAATTGAGCACAACAACTACCAGCAGCAATATACTCAGCTTCTGCAGTGGAAAGGGCTACTGAATTTTGTTTCTTGGATGACCAGGACACCAAAGAGTGCCCTAGGAACTGACAGGTACCTGAGGTGCTTTTTCTGTCAACCTTACACCCAGCATAGTCGCTATCAGAATAGCCAACTAGCTCAAAGTTTGCACCTTTAGGATACCACAAGCCAAACCCTGGAGTGTGAATCAAATATCTCAGAATCCTGCGGACTGCCACTCTGTGACAATCCTTAGGGTTAGCTTGGAATCTAGCACACATACAAACACTAAGCATAATATCAGGCCTAGATGCACACAAATATAGCAATGAGCCTATCATAGATCTAAATTCCTTTTGATCAGCAGACTTACCTTCAGTGTTTAGATCAAGATGGCCATTTGTTTGCATGGGAGTGTGTATACCTTTTGCATCCTTCATGCCAAACTTGGTGATGATGTCTTTGGTGAACTTTTCTTGAGAGATGAAAGTACCTTCCTTCAGTTGATGGATCTGAAGTCCTAGGAAGTACTTGAGTTCTCCATCCAAAGACATCTCAAATCTCTTGGTCATCAGCTTGCTAAACTCTTCACTCATGGAACGGTTAGTACTACCAAATATTATGTCATCGACATAAATTTGGCACACAAATAATTCTTTTCCATTTCTTTTAGTGAATAGAGTTGTATCAACTAAGCCCATTTTAAATCCATTGCTTATTAGAAATTCTTTCAATGTGTCATACCATGCTCTTGGTGCTTGTTTTAGACCATATAAAGCTTTGTGCAATTTGTAAACATGGTATGGCTTTTTATCATTTTCAAAACCTGGTGGCTGCTCTACATATACAAGCTCAGAAAGCTTACCATTCAGAAATGCAGACTTGACATCCATCTGGTACAGCTTGATATTGTGATGAGCAGCATAGGCTAACAGGATTCTGATGGCTTCAAGTCTTGCCACAGGGGCAAATGTTTCTCCAAAGTCCAGACCTTCTACTTGTGTGAATCCTTGTGCCACAAGTCTGGCTTTGTTTCTTACCACCAGTCCATTAGTGTCTTGCTTGTTCCTAAAGACCCATTTGGTTCCAATCACATTATGGTCTTTAGGTCTTTCCACCAGTGACCATACTTCATTCCTCTCGAACTGGTTGAGCTCTTCATGCATAGCATTGATCCAATCAGCATCCTTTAGAGCTTCACCTATGGTCCTGGGTTCAACAGTTGAGACAAAGGAGTAATGCTCACAAAAATTAGCAATTCGAGATCGAGTGGTCACTCCCCTATTAATGGCACCGATGATGTTGTCCACAGGGTGATCCTTCTGCAGCCGGCTGATCACAAGGGGATCGGGGTCAACTGCCTGTGTCACAGCTGATGGAGTTGCCTGTGACACCGGTAGTTCTTCCTGTGACACAGCTGGGTGCATGAAGGCTTCTGCGTCAAGCTGATCATTGGCTGGGTTGCACTCGAACTCTATTTCATGATCTCCAGTGTCTTCAAGGATTGATGCAGAAGAGGGTTCTTGATCACTTGGTGAGGCAGGCTCCTCCTTGATGGTGGGTCTGATCTCACCGGTGGACTTCTTTAGAATATCCTCATTTCCTACATCAATAGCAACTTGCTCTCCTTGGGAGCCATAAGACTCATCAAAATCCACATCTATAGATTCTTCAACAACCTGAGAGGAAGTGTTAAAGACTCTATAGGCATGGGAGTTAGTGGAATAACCAAGGAATATACCAACATCAGATTTAGCTTCAAACTTAGTTAGGCGTTTGCCTTTCCTAAGAATGTAGCACTTACAACCAAATACTCTGAAATATGATATGTTAGGCTTGCTGTTGGTGAGCAGTTCATAGGGAGTCTTCTTGAGTAGTGGATGAAGGTATATTCTGTTGACAGAGTGACAGGCAGTATTGACAGCTTCAGCCCAAAATCTTGGTGAAGTCTTGTATTCGTCTAGAAGAGTCCTTGCCATCTCTATCAGCGTTCTGTTCTTCCTCTCCACCACTCCATTCTGTTGTGGAGCATATGGACCTGAAAATTCATGCTTGATTCCATGCTTGTCCAGAAATGCTTCCACCTTGGAGTTCTTGAACTCACTCCCATTATCACTCCTGACCTTCACAAGATTCACCTTCCACTCATTTTGGACTCTGACAATGAGATGCTTGAACTTCTTGTACACCTGTGTCTTCTCCTTCAAAAAGAAAACCCAAGTATACCTAGAAAAATCATCTACAATGACAAAGCCATACTTGTTACCTCCTAAGCTCTCATATGTTGTTGGACCAAATAGGTCAATGTGAATGAGCTCGAAGGGAGTGGAGGTGGTCATGATGTTCTTAGGTCGATGGGCAGCTCCAACTTGCTTTCCGGCTTGACATGCGCTGCAGGGTTTGTCCTTCTCGAACTTCACCTTCTCCAAGCCTTTGACGTAGTCATGCTTGCTCAGCTTGTTCAGGAGCTTCATCCCTGCATGTCCTAGCCGCCTGTGCCACAGCCATCCAAGGCTGGTTTTGGCCATTAGACACCATGGAGCTGCTGCAGGCTGTTCATAGAAGTTCACAATGTATAGCTTACCAGACCTGCATCCTTCAAATACTTGTGAATCATCAGATAGTTTAGAAGCTATAACCTTTTCAGGATAGAAAGTGACTTTCATGCCTGTGTCACACAGCTGTGACACAGACATCAGACTATAGCCTATCTGATCAACAAGCATTACATTGGATAAGGAGTGATTTTCAGATATGGCAACCTTACCAATGCCATTTACCTTCCCTTTTGAGTTGTCTGCATAGATCACATGTTTGCTTGGAAGATTTTCACTTGTGATCTCTACAAACTCCTCTCTGCCTCCAGTCATATGTTGTGTACATCCACTGTCCACAATCCAATCAGTTCCACTGGAGACAGTTTCCTGCAAGATTAGTGATGACACTTAGGGACCCAAACATGTTTGGTTCCCTTTGCAGTTTTATCATAAGCAGAAGTAGCAGATGTATATATAGCATATTTGTGCTTAAGGTTAGCAGCATCAGCAACAGATGATATGACTTTGATCTTCTTTGGCTGGCAGTCACCTGCAACCTTAAACACATGGGTTAGTGGCCTGTTAGATCTGCCTGTGACACAGGTGGGTACACAGCTGTGTAAGCCACCGGTGACACCGGCAAGAGTAGACTTGGGCACCCAGATAGCAGGCAACCACTTCGTCAGGCGCCTGTGACCTATGTACTTGGCCACTATCTTTCCCTTCTTATCCTTCTGCAAAACATAGCTTGGGTTAGAGGGAATGCTTGCTTCATTCTTCTTTCTCTGCTCATGACCAACACTCTTGTTGTCATTAGTTCCTGCCTGTTTCACAAATTTGGCTGCAAGACAGATGTTAGTGGCAGCAGGCAGTTTATCTTTAGCAGTAGGAGCAGAGTAACCCAAGCCTCTTCGGCCTTCATTCTTTCTCAGCATTTCAGCTCTTATAAGCTGATAGTTTTGCATGCCAATGTTGGCACTGCAGAGACCTTTCCTCATGAGTCTCTTAAGCTCTTCTAGCTCCTCTTTGAGCTTGTTGTGCTCAGCTGCATCCACAGAGTTAGTAACAATAGAGGTTGAGGCCTCCTTAGAGTTGTCTATCACTCCACCTGTAGATGTTAGAATATTGATTCTGCTGGCACAATTTAGACATGATTCAATGACAGTAGGAGCAGGTAAAGGCATAGCTTCAGCAATGTTATCAGAAATATCAATGCATAAGGCATGCTTTGCCTTTAACTCTTCATGCTCCTTGAGAAGAAGCTCATGTGCTAATCTAAGCTTCTCATGAGCTATCTCCAGGTTCTCATGCTTCAACCTGAGATCCTCCCTGTCATCTGTGATTTCATCACAGGTCTCTTTCAGCTCCCTCAACTTATCCCTAAGGGATATGTTCTCCTTCCTCTCCCTGCAGAAACCCTTCTCTGTTCTCTCCAAGATATCCATTAGTTCAGCATAATCAGGGAAATCATCTTCAGTTAATACCTTGGAGTCCTTAGCCATGAGGCATAAGGGAGCAGGAGTGGATGAAGCTTGATCAGCTTGGGAGATCAGCTTGGAGCTGTCTGACTTGGCTGTGACACAGCTGGGTGTGTCAGCCATGGAGATTGCTATCCCAGCGACCTGGACTTCTTCTTCCTCTGATTCTCCATCTGAACCAGAGTCATCTGAGACCCAGGCTTGCCCTACATAGGCTCTAGCAGTAGCCTTGTTCTTGGAATAGGAAGGATGCTTGTTGAAGGTCTTCTTCTTGTTGTGGAATTCCTTCTTCTTCCCTTTGTCCTTCCTTTTGCTGGGGCAATCAGCTGCGAAGTGGCCTTCCTTGCCACATTCAAAACACTTGTTGTCCTTGGAAGGCTTCTTGCCTCTGAATCTATCTGTTGATCCAAACTGCTTCTTCTTCCTATAGAATTTTCTGAAAGTTTCTGGTAAGAAGGAGCAGCTCATTCTCTTCACCACTTGACATGTCATCAGATAGATCATCACTGCTATCACTGTCTGGTAGTGAAGCTTGAGCAGTGGTCTTCAGAGCAATATTCTTCTTGGGTCCTGAGGAGGTGCTGTGCTTGCCCTCTTGTTTGAGCTCCATCTCATGAGTGAGGATTCTTCCCAGCACTTCTGTAGGTTTCATCCTACTGAATCCCTCTTTCTCCTTGAGCATCAAAACTAGGGTTCTGTAAGGCTTTGGCAGCACAGATAAGAATTTCTTGATAACATCTTCATCCTCAACTCGGTTGGAACCCAGTGCCTTCAGTTGATTGGTGATGAGAGTCAATCTTGAGTATAGAGAATTTATGTCTTCTCCATGTTCATGCTCAAATCTCTCTAGAGTTGACTCCAGCAGTCCTCTCTTGGACTTCTTCAGAGTGTCACTGCCTTCATATATCTGCTGAAGGGTATCCCAGATCTCCTTAGCAGACTCCAGTGTGCTGACTCTGTTAAAGTCATGTTCTTGCAAGCCCATGAAGATGGCAGTGGCAGCTCTGGCATTATTCTGGATATTTCTCTTGTCGTTGATGGTGAGAGCATCAGCCTTCTCCACCTTGTATCCTGCATCAACAATATCCCAGACATCTGGATCGATAGCGGTAAGATGCATCTGCATCTTCCTCTTCCAGAAAGCATAATTAGATCCAGTGAAGACAGGTATTTTACCCTCATAGCCCGACATCTTTTACTCTGGCGGTTAAGCCAATTCAAAGAGCAACCTGCTCTGATACCAATTGAAAGGACCGAGATGCCGACTAGAGGGGGGGGTGAATAGTTGGCTTATAAAATTTCCCCTTTTAAGTCTTCTATTTAAGTTGTCAGGTTAACTTCACAGATTAATAGTGACAGCTGTGACACAGGTAAGTGACACAGATGAGAACTATGTGTAAATTAACACACAGCTGTCACACAGGTGAAAGGCACAGGTGAAAAGATAACCTAACACAGGTGATCTACTTAGACTATCTGAGACACAGGTGCTAGCACAGATGAGAACAAGTGAATGAAACAGCTGAGTAACAGATGATCACACACAGGTATAAAGGTAAGCTAGCACAGGTGAAAAGGTAAGTACAACAGAGCAAGTCTAAGAGACACAAGCAAGCAAGAGTAAACAGATAAGCATGCAGTACAGGAAAGTAAAGGAGACTCAGAGATTTTTCACCGAAGTTCCCAACTCTTGCAGAGAAGGTACGTCTCCGTTGGAGAGACCACTCCTAAGAGATGGCCAGCACTGAATCGTGCTTGTTCTCCGAGTACCTGATCTTTCAGGACTCTTCCTTCTTGCTTGTGGAGATCCTTTTGCCTTGCAGCAGGTAGACCTCAGAACACCTTCACAAACTACTGGTTCAGCCCACACAAGCTTGGGTGATACCAGCAACTCCTACACCCGTCTAGGAGCAGACAAACTCCAAGAGTAACAGATGATCCAGCAGCAATCTCTTGGAGGAACCTTTGCTCGTGCTCTAGCTCACAAACCCACTCGAACTAACCCTTAGGCGCTTGGCTCTTGTGGAGTGGTTGGAGGCTTTGCAACGGTCGTATGAGAATCACTGATTTGAGCAAGGTTGAGGACAGAGTCCTCCCCTGGTCCCCTATATATAGGGTCCACAGGCACCTGACCGTTACCCTGTTGCCACGTAGGATTAAGTGAGCCACCGGTGTCAACCACCTGTGACACAGCTATACCCTACGCTCAACTGTAACCGGCTCAGGCAGACCGACACCTGTGTCACCGGCGGCACACACAGGTGAACCCTTAGCTGATAGCAGCACTACTCAGCCCGGTCCTGGCACACTACATGCCCTCAGCATACTCTACCTAAGCTACCTGAAAAGGAGAGAACCTCCGATAGACCCCTGACACAGCAGACCCTATCGCAGAGCAGTTCCCTTAGCTTTTACAAGCTCTCTCCCGGTACAGAGGTGTACCTGAGTCATAGAGCGGAAGACCACCTGTGACACAGCTGTGTCACACAGGTGCCTAAGGCTCTAGGGTTTTCACACAGCTACATACTTTTGTGCAAAGCTATTGACACAGGGCAATTGGCCTCAAAGCACCAATCCCCTTGACCAACACTCTGAGCAATGAGCAAGGTTCCCTTAGACAACTGCTACTGTTTCATCCCTCTTGATAGTACGGGTGGTTCCTATGGACTCAAAGAAACTAGCAAATCTAGGCTTCACCTGCCACCAGCTGAAGTCACGGCCCTTGACGCATCAAGCCACCATCACCCTGCTTGCAGCTCCCTGCACAGCACCAGCTTCTTCTCAGCTGTGGCACAGCTCCCTAGCACAGCCATCTCTTTGTCCTTGAACCCACCTTGTACCTTTTTGGTGGCCATCCTTCTCTGGATAGCCCTTCATCATGGAACCTGTAAGATCTGCTTACACTCAAATGTAAACATTAGATTCCAGTTTAGGTTGCCATTAACCATCAAAACCAAATTAGGGCCTAGATGCTCTTTCAGTGAGGAGAAAGCTCCACTGAAAGCTTGGGCTCCAAAGGGGTAAAACCATGGCGCCCCATTCATCACTGCTGTGTGGGCCAAAGGTGGAAGATGTGAGAGATAAGTTGGATCGAACCCTAGCGGAACCCTTTGGGCGAACTCTACTTCACGAGAGGCTCGAAGGTCAGTTCCAATTTGGACCATCGGAGGCGATGGTTGCAAAGGATCGACATGCCGGCTCTCATTTGTGGAAGTGGCATGGTAGGAGCTTGTCGAACATCCATCCCTTGCGAGGTTCCAAGCAACGCATAGAGGGCATTGATGTCACAGGCCTCGGCATTAACCATAGCCCTTAAGCCTGCGATGAGTTCCCCGAACACTTGTGGAATTTCTCCTGTCTGCTTTCCGGTGTCTTTTTGGGCGGCAAGTATGACATTGACCAGTTTCACAGTGGTTGTATCTTTAGGAGTCGCGACAGTCGTTGCCACAAGGCTCTATTCCTCGACTAAACCTTGAGTATTTTTCTTCTTATCAGTACAGCTTGTACGAGACTTCTTAGGGCCTGTTTGGTTAGGCTGTGGCTGTTGACAAAGCTGCTGTTGGCTGGCTGTTTGGAAAAGCTGATGTGGCTGTGAGAAAGTGACCATATGGCTTTTGGTTGATCCAAACCATCTACAGTATTTTGGAAAATGAGCACTGAAGCTTCAGCACATTGCAAAAAGCTAGCAGAAGGCAGCTTTTCCAAACAGCTAAATTTGCATTGCAAAGGCCACAGCTACCGTTGGCAAAAGCTGCTGAAAAGCTGACCGTTTGGTTAGGCTGCAGCTTTTTCCAGTGAAAAGCTACTGAAAAGCCCAACCAAACACCCCCTTAATGCCGTTGTCAACGACTTCTTTCTCCCTCGAGGACATGACGACACAGAAAGCTTAGAGATCATCGACTTGCCGAGCTCTTGATGGAGGGGACGCGGCTTGTGTCTTGCTAATAGGCCCACACAGACGGCGCCAGTGTTGTCGATATCGAAATTGACTTAGAGAGAGGGTGTGCATGTCAGGCATGTGTAAAGCGACGAGAGCATCGAGTAAGTAAAATGGTGTGAACGAGGATCACACTGCTGGGCATCAAACACTAACACGAGTGACACGGCGATGTTTTTAACCGGGTTCAGTCTCAAAGAGGCATAGCCCCTTAAAGGGGCGTGGCTTCGATCCCTCAGGTCCGTGCCTTGGATGGTGTTGGAGGCAACGAACAAGCTTTTGCTTTATGCTCTCTCGAGTCGAGGGATGTGCCATCGAGCACGAGAGAGATCCCCCGAGGGAAAGGTTGCCACACCTATGAGAGGTGAGAGATATTATTCTTCAAGTGAGATGGCTTAGAAATGACTCATGGGATGCCTTTTATAGGCCCAGGTGGGGGGAAATGACCTCCCATACCCTTGGTGGGAAGAGAGAGATAGGGGTAGAGAGGTAATAGTTGGTCTATAGACGGGACTATAAGGAGTGAGGACTTGATCCTTGGTCTATGGCGAACCATGGGCTTAGTGGATCACCTTCTTTAGCTTCAGGTTTACTTTGACTAACAGTTTTGACTTTCTTTACTTTGAACCTTCCGTCAATCTTTGAATATTAGCGTAACTGCCATGGAGATGTAGCCCTCTTGTCAGTCAAAGTCATTATATTTTGGTTGATTATAAACATGCATGTTGTTTACCAAAGTGTATATCAAATGTTTTATGTGTCAGTTCTAACTGAACCCTGAATCCCTGTTGTTACACCCTGTTTTATCTAGAGTAGTTGTTTAGTTCATTATTAGAAGTAAAAATGCTTAGTCCTATAAAGTTTAATAATCTCTTTGATGTCTCATTCGACGTATATTCATTATTTGAATCACTTGAATTGTTATCACTCCGTGATATGTTAGGCTCGTTGAGCATTTATCCCTTTGTTTTTGTCTCTGTTTAAATTCTACTCTAGGTGAAACTTACCACTAAAATGTGGGTAACAAATGGATTGTTGTGATGGTGGTGGAATAGCATGTGTTATTATTTCATTTATTAGTGCTAGTGTCACATATACCATAAGAACTTGAAATGTGAACTTATGAAATTATGGGCATGACTTAGCCAACTAATTTGTTGAAACATAGAGTGACACTGCATAGGGGAACGAAGTAAGGGATATGCCTAGTAGCTTCTAGTGATAGTTATCCTAGAGTTAACCTAGTAAGTAGTCAACTAGGGGACAACATTGTAAAATCTTATTGTAAGGGCTCAATCACATTTTTTGAAAAAGTGTCAAACTCTGGATTAATCTTACATCTTTGTTAGGCATGTTCAAATAATTATGAGGATGGTGGAGAAGACTATAGTGATTACTACGACAATGTCGAGGAGTAGATCACGTTGGACTCTAACGACTATCCGTGGCTACATTTGAGACTTCTATATTTTTCTACTATGTTTTTGAATAGGAAGAGACATAAGTTCTAAATATTTTATTTAACTGGCTATTATTATTCAATCATTTTGTAATAAACTTTGTAATATGTACAATGATATCATTTCGACTGTATTCATTAGTTTAACCCAGAATTGATGAAAATATGAAAAAAGGTCTGAAAGTTACTCTCGGACTCTCGCACCGTCCCATCAGGAGAACTCAGCTCTAAGGAGGCACACAGCAACGGCCAAAGCAGCAGCACAATAAGCTCGCTCGAGTTTGTTAGCGACACCGAAGCCATAGCAGCGTTCCTGCCTGTGTTATGTAAAACACTAACTGCAATTACATGCCTGCATGCCATGGCACTCTCATACGTTGAGCTGGGGATTTCATATAGATTTATTCTTCCAGTTGAACAGCAAGCAACTGTCGGTAACTTGTAACAGGATACCACTTCACGGGTAACAGAGAACAAATGCATTCCACTGTACAAACTTGCCTTTCAGGTTTCAGCCGCTGTTATAGCATGTTAAACAGATGGAAGTAATATTCACTTGGGTTTCAATTGTAGGCTAACTGAAGTTCAGTGAACCTGCCTAGCTTCTTTGTGCAAATGTTACTTGAGACAACATGCACTAAGAAATAGCAATTCTCAGAGGCTAGAATAGAGAGCTGACTCTGATGGTGAACTTTGCTTCTAGATCTATATCTAGATACCATGGGTGGAAGTGAATTAAAGTTCATCATAAAAAGGAGCAGCAGCGGGAGCATTTGCTGGGGCAGGTACATGTTGCACTTTAGCTACAATGTCTTCGGCTGATATTGAACCTGATCTGATGGCATCGGCCAGCTTCCTTTGCAGTGTCAACAGACCAATACGTCTTGAGACAACATAAAGAACCGCCAAGAAGAAAATGAGAAAGCCAATAGTCAGGATGATCCTGAAACAGATCTAGTTAGCAACTGGCACAATCCAGACAAAATTGTCATTACAGCAGAAACTTGATTTCATGTAAGAAAACGAATGCATAATGCTAGAAAAACAGAACACATCTAGTCGGTTTTGAACTCTACAGAAGATTGATGTTACCTACCTATCAAGAACGTCTTGTCGTTGCATCATGGAAAGCAACCCACGGGTACGCATCAGTAAAGAGCGATGTCCTTGATATTCACCTTCAGCCTTCCGGAGAACGCTCGTTGATTCATCTGCATAATTTTTAAAATTAGCTCCCAACTTGGCCTTGATACTTCTGAAAATGCATTGTGGTAGCAGAAAAAGGATAGTTCTGATTCATACGTGCACACCACAGGACTGTGCCATAGTTTCTTAACAATAACCAAAAGATCTTACAATTAAATAACAGCACATATTGTGAGGGAAGCTCAACCATAAATGTACAGAATTAACTACAGCCATCCCAAACATTTATAAGCAGCCTTTATTTTCTCCATTTGTCACCCGTCACATGAATAATTAAAAGGAAATGAAGCAATTCTGAGTAGAAGATGTTAGCAAAACATGGAGTTAATCTTTCCAGAAAGGTATAGAAATTACAAGTGAGCCTCTTATACACAGCTTAATTAGAAGGATACCAAAACATACCAAAAGTTGCCAAGGTATTTGCACTTCTTTCCACTTCCTGTCAAAATATATAATAATTAGTGTCGAACTTAAGCACAAGAAATCACTAACATGCGACATATCAATTAAACATATGCGCGTGCTAACCTGAACCATCAACTGCCGAGAGCGACGGAGGCTTTCGGTGATACTTTCTGCAGCAGATGTCATCCCAGCCTTCGTCCTACATCATTTAGTAGGTTAGTGTTCACTATACAAACAGACATTATATAATTGGACAGTAAATATAAAATTGTGATTTTTTCATTAGTGCAATGTAATTTGATTTTGAAGTGATGAGCGCCCCAGACAAAATAGTACTGTATAAAAAATTATACTAACACAACAATTCCTAATTACTTGACCATATTTTATAGTTTAAATTATATAAAAAACTCAAGATCACAAGTAACAGCCTTTCTATGCCTTTCCAAATTCCAAAGCACTCACTTGCAAGGAACTCCTGCGAAACTGATTTCTTAAATACTTCCAATATATAGTAAAAAGAAAAAAGACCACATGGAATCAACTTACTGGAGATTACGCCTGCGGATGGTAGACTCTTCTCCGCCCCCCAGAAGAAGATCCCTCTAGAAGTGCAATCAGAAAGTGAGAGAATCTTAAATTAATGAGAAGCATGCATTGCTCAGGCAATAAATAATCAAATTAATATTGCATACTCTGAAGCAAAATCACAAACCTCTTCTTGTGCAACTTTTCTAATGTTTGCTTTCGCTTGTAAGTTAGCACTCCTCAGGCTCGCACGCAGCCTGCAAACATGAAATAAGTTGGTACGAAAACTAAACAAACAAGGCAAACAAAAGGGGAAAAGAATCTAAGAACAGCTTACTTCTGATATTGTTCCTTCCATGAGACTAAGGTTGCCTGACCAGACTGCACTTCTTCAAAAGTGGGTAGCTGCTCAGCCAGAAGATCAAGCCTGCACTGCAGCGCGTTGAGCAATTGCAGTGCATCCTGTGCAGAACCGTTCAACCTAGGTAGAGAACTTGCTTCTTCTGTCCCTTTTCCCATCTTCCCACAGGATTCAATTGCAGCAATGCACACCTCAAGCTGTGTAACTACTTGGCTCCATTCCTTCTTCAGGTTTTCAACAGCTTGTGTGACTTCATCCATCCTGATGTCTGATTGGATCAATTCATTGGGCTTACAGTGCTGCTACTCATGATGCAATAACTGGCTAAGACAAGACTTATAACAAAAACAGAATCTGGGATAGAATCATTTAATTGTACGCCACTGAAAAAATATGTTTTTCATCAATTAAACCACCTCAAAGGGATATTCCCTTTCCAAATCTTCACTTGAACTAAGGAAAAGACAGGGTACTTTTCACCCTGAGAAGCAAACCTAATCTGGACTGCAAATTAGAAAACCAAAACGGCCGCTATAGATATAGTACCCCATGGCTAGAGGTAGGATTGGATGGTTATGCAAGTTCAATTAAGGACGCCAAATTCTACTTCAATCAGAATAGGCCCATTAATTGAACTTCGTCTAAGATTTAAAAAAAGAATGAAATGGAGACCGATCATTCATCTAGTCTTGGCTAAAAAAGGATGCAGAGCTGCAGGTGAATTTGGTAGCATATATTGAGGGAATTTAATACACACAACCAATGATTTACCATAACAACCACCAGAAAAACCTAAGAGCACAAAGATCCCAACGAGGAAATCCCTGGAAAACATCAATTGCAAATTGTATTTGCATCTTAAAGAAAACCAAATCTGATAGTGTCATCCATGGTCAGGAACTAAAGGATCTGATAATTTGAATTTAAGGATTCCAAACTATCGGAATGAGGTGGTAAGCAATGAGGCAAGAAACGCGTACCCTGGTGGGTAAGTACTTGGGCTATCCCTTCTTGGCAGCGTCAAGGTTATCGTGGATGATGCTAAAACTGGTGGTTCCCAAACGGGTCAGCCTCTCCTTCAGCTCCGCCTGCACATCAATACGCATCATACACTTAGGGTGTGTTTGGTTTGAGCCCCAATCAGCCCCACCAAACTTTTGGCATAACAAACTTTTCTAATGTGACCAAATTTTTGGTAAGATGTGGTTGTTTGGATTGTAGCCATTGTACCTGCCAAACTTTTGGCAAAATGGCTAGGTCTCTATTTGGTTCGCAGCCAATTGACTTGCCAAACTTTTAAATTGGGTAGTGTTTAGTTTGGTTCCAATTTGGAGTTTCATGATAAGCGAACCAAAAAAGTTGGGAAGAATGGATTATTTGCCCCAAAGTTGAGTGGCCTCATATCAGATGTCCTTTAGGTCATTGTAATGGATCTTTTACCCTTTTCTTCATGTGCCAATTGTTAAATTGCCCCATCTCTCTTATTAAACAGGTTTCCATTCCTAACAACAAATAACCCCATGTGAAAAGACCGAATACCCCTATCCTAATTCTCCTCAGCCCAGGCAGAGAGAGGCACCTGCACAGGTCGCTCCAGTCAGAGACAGAGCACTCTCTCTGTTTGTTCTCTTCTCCACACAAATGCATTCATATCTCTATACTTGATACAAAAATGGATAGATATCTCTCTACTTGACACAAACATGGATCAATTGATTTGAGAACAACAAGACTATATAGCTCATGGACATAAATATGAATTATTCACAACTAAATTCACATTCTCAAACATGGATACCTCTCACAAAGACCATGAAATTTCACAAATAAGTTCACAAGGACAATCACACTCTCCTCCTCCTCAGTCCCCCTCCATCTCAAAACATAGGGTTTGAAGGGATGCACAAATCATGCAAATAGAACATATAGGAACAAAAAAATGAGAAGGGGGAACCCTTGCCTCAGGTGGAGGGCGCGCGCCCGGGGGGGTGCTGGGCGGCGGCGCAGCTTCCGGTGGAGGGGCGCGTCGCTAGGGGGCGGCGGGAGGTTGGGGGTGGGGGGGGGGCTGGGCGGCGGCGCAGCAGAGGTGGAGGGTGGCGTCGTTTCTCTGGTCGAACAGAAAGGAGGGACGCGGACGCGGACGCGGACGGGGACGACAGAAGGATCGATGGAGGTTTGCATCGGGTCCAGGTCGATAGGGGGCTGAATTAGACCGGGGCATTTCGGTCTTTCACATGGGGTCCGCTCTCGGACGGTATTGGGTAAGAATTTTGGAAAATTCTTATATACGGTTTCTCGTTCAAATAATCCTTTTCAGATACGAATACGCATATAGTTTAGTACTATCTGTATTTGAAATTATCCGATATTTATCGGTTATATCTGATAAGATCCTAAGCGTAATATCTGAATGTAACCAAGCCTGTTATCTGTTGATTCAACGATTAGCCTCTGAGCCCCTATAGACCATACTCTCAAACTCCAATTGCCTATTTGGCGTCCATTGAAACACACCGCAGCCGCGGGCGTCGCTTCCAAAGTTCTCAGTGTCGCCTCCCCCATCCAGCAGTCCATTTACCTAGCTCCTTGCCTCAGCCCTGCACCACACTCCCTCATCACCTGCCAGGCCACTGCTCGTCTACCCCATCGTCTGTTGCATCTCCGCTGTGAGCCCTCGACGGCATCAATGCCTAGGTCCACTCCTCTATAGCTCCCACCAGCGGCAAGGTCTCAATGGCTTCAACGTCCACGTCTACCATCGTCTCCATTCGTCCAGAGCTCCCGTTGGCAAGTCGCAGATCGAGAGACAAGGG
The DNA here is from genome assembly GCA_019208055.1 of Stipa capillata. NCBI lineage: Eukaryota > Viridiplantae > Streptophyta > Magnoliopsida > Poales > Poaceae > Stipa > Stipa capillata. The sequence continues at coordinate 445,272 of JAGXJF010003127.1, forward strand.
GGCTCTGCTGGCACCGCCCGCTGGTTGTCTCCCCCCATACTTTTGTCGAGAGACAATTTCTATTTTTGATATGACATCTAACAAAATATCTGCCACCGAATTATATTTGTGACCAATAGATTCCGATTATGGGTTCGTGTCTAGGCACTATCTGCTCCGACTCTGAATTTGAGAAAAATATGGATATGGTTTGAGCAATCTCCGACCATATTCGCTCTGATTTCACCCTAGTCGTAAGGAATAGAAAATGTCTAATAAGAAAGATAAGGAAATTTAACAATTTGCACATGAAGAAAAGATAAAAGATTCATTACAATGAACTAGATGCATCTGATATGAGGCCACTCAAGGGCAAAATAATCCATTCTCCCAAAAAGTTAGTACTAAACTGAAAAGTAGCTGAAATGAATGTGAACGAACTTGTGAAAAATACAGATCTCTAACACATATTTTAGTGTAATCAGATCCCCAGCCAAAGTAAATATTAATAAACATAAGACATCAAGAACAAAAGAAGAAAAAAAATCCAGCCAAGGTAATCAAGAAACTATGCTAGGATACATTAATTTGGTACAATCACACTCAGCCTCAGAAAGCCGTTGAAATGAAAAGATGAGGAGATACATTAATTTGGTACAATCACACTCAGCCTCAGAAAGCCGTTGAAATGAAAAGATGAGGAGATTTCTGACCTTGGAGACGTTAGGGCGGATGACCTCGAGGACCAACTACCTGCAGGAGAGGAGGATTCTACCATTGTTTACAAGAGGGTCAGGGTTTCGTCCTATGGCAACCGCAGGAGATGGTGGATAGCCTAGAAGAGCTGAGCCTCCGAGGGAAAGATGAGGAGGGTGGTGGTTGTGCGCGTAGGAAGTGGAAGAAGAGAAGTGAGTGTTGGCAACTGTGGTGGTGATGTGGTGGCGCGCAACCTATGAAGCGTGAACAGAGGAGGAGGTGATGATAGTAAAGGGAGATGATGGGAGATGGCGGCTCTGACGGTGACAAGTAACCGAGTTGAGTCTGACGATGGTGATATTGTGGATGAGGCGCATGGGCTAGGAGCGGAGGTGCAGGGCAGGAAGCTGTGGTGCCCAACAATGGATGATGGGAGGTTAAGGTTAAGGTAGAGGGGATGCAATGGAGAGGCAAGCAGTAAAGAAAGCTAAAGCGGATTTCCTATCTCTCACTCATTGCAGGAGATAAGGAATAGTCACGTATCCTTTTTTATTTTAGACTTGGCTCATTAAGATCAGGATGGGTTTTGCTTGTTCTTTCTTATTTTTCCCCTCTTATTTTTTATTTTATTTTTTATTTTTCATTTTTCATTTCATCTATTTTCTTATTTTGTTTTAATTTTTTATCAATAGATATTTCTTGCGCGTCAATTTTCATAAAAATGTTCGACTAATAGATTTTTTCACCAATAAAAATGATTTGTTCCAATAGTAATTTTCTATTGTTTCAACATGAAAGAAGAGATTACCATAAGTAAATCCAACATATTTGTCTTTGGAATATAGAATAATTGTCACAAGTGAATATTTTTTCTGAAATACATGAACATTTTTCATGATGATGCAACATATTTCAAAATATATTTTACACACATAACATTATTTATGATCTATGGTAACAACTTTCACAAGTTGTTTGGGCCATTTATTTGATATACGTGAACATTTTCATGGACCGTGAAACAAATCTTTCGAACTGTAGAAACATCCCTAAAACTAATGGAACATTTTCTTTGTCTTATGCTTTTTTTTTGTTAAACTTGATTTGTAAACTATATTTTTCTACTTTTAAATTTTTTTAATTAAAAAGGGTCAGAAGCAGGTGGGCCAGTCCAGTGGCCCGGCTCACCTAACATGCTATGGGCGATGGTCCTTTATCTCCAGCCTTAAGCTCCCAAGCAAAGGTGAGAGGAGGGGAGTCGGAGCCTATCTAAGGCCCGCAGGTAGCTACGGCCTATTTAAAGCACCTAACTCAGTTCCATCGTACCCAAAACATACGACACTGGCTAGCACATGGGCCAAAGCAACTCTCGGATACATGAGTTTTGGGCCTTTCTCTCAAAACAAAAGTCTTGGGCCTTGGATGCAAGCAACGTGTAGTAGGGCGCCCTTGACGCGCGCCAGTCGTACTACTCCAATACGAATCTTTCAAGTCTCCAGAAATGCAGGGACAAGTCCGGACGGAAGCCATTTCAGCCATACAAGCTGAAGCAATCCATGTCTATTCTAGTTCACTGCACCACTATCTTTAGTAGTATCATGCAGATATATGCGTGCCACGACACCGTCTCTCCTCTAAGTTTCTTCCAAACTGCATGCATGCGCGCCACCGTCCAAATAAACGCCGATCGATCGTGGCGATGGTCATGGAGAACCAGCAGCCAGTGGTACAGATGCAGCTGATCCCGGCGCCGCGACGGCCACCTCTGCCGCCGCCACCACCACCTGCGCCCCAAGCGTACAAGCACCACTGCAAGGTGTGCAAGAAGGGGTTCATGTGCGGGCGGGCGCTCGGCGGGCACATGAGGGCGCACGGGATCGCTGACGACGGGCTTAGCGCGGAAGACACGCTCGATGATGATTCGGCACCCTATGGTGGTGGCGGCGCTGGTGAATTGTCCGAAACGGGAAGCCCGTCAACGACGACGAAACGCATGTACGGGCTCCGCGCCAACCCCGGCCGACTAAGGAACTACCGGGTCTGTGAGAACTGCGGGAAGGAGTTCACGTCGTGGAAGTCGTTGCTCGATCACGGCAGGTGCAGCTTTGACGAGGACGAAGACCTCGGTGGCTCGCTACGTTCGTCGTCATCACACCGCGCCGACGATGGTGAGGAGGAGGAGGAGGAAGAGGAGGAGGGAGACCTGGTGTTGGCCTCCGGGTGGTCAAAGGGGAAACGTTCGCGCCGCGCCAAGGTAATGATCATTGGGAGCGGCTCCATATCCGAACTGCAGCTGCCGGCCCCCTCGAGCGAGGAAGAGGACCTAGCCAATTGCCTCGTCATGCTCTCGTCGTCGCATGCCGCGCATCCCGTCGTCGTCAATGCCGATCAGGAGTCGTGCGCATCGGCTAGTAAGGATGGGGAGAGGAACAGGCTTTTGCTGCCGCAACCTATCTCGATCATACCCCCTGTGGTATCGCAGGTGAAGTATCCCGCGCCGCAGGTGGAGGCGCAACATGTTCCAGCTGTGCCGCGCGGAATGTTTCAGTGCAAAGCGTGCAAAAAAGTGTTCACCTCACACCAGGCTCTCGGCGGGCACCGCGCCAGCCACAAGAAAGTCAAGGGGTGCTTCGCCGCCAAGCTCGAGAACAACCACACTGAGAGTCATCATCAGCCCATCGACAATACTAAGTCCATCGCCGAGGTCATCACAGACACCAGCACCGACGCAAACACCGCTAGTATCAATGCCGATGCCGAGGTCAAGACGACGAACGTTGGCGCCGGTGAGGCTGTCATGGCCACTGCGGCGGCGGAAATGGCTGTCATGCCGGTCGATGACGTCGCACCGGCACCATCCGCCGTCTCACCGTTCAAGAAGAAAGGGAAGGTGCACGAATGCTCCATCTGCCACCGGGTGTTCACGTCGGGGCAAGCGCTCGGCGGGCATAAGCGATGCCACTGGCTCACGTCGAGCGCGGCAGACCCCGCCTGCACGGTGGCCAAGCTGCAGCCCATTGTTCCAGACCACCTCATGGCCGCCATGTGCCACCACCTCACCCTAGGCCGCCCAATGTTCGACACGGCCGACCAGCGTATCCTTGACCTTAACGTGCCAACAAATCCGTCGGCGGAGGCTGTCGCCACGAGACAGGCCGCCGAGCTGAATGACAGCCCGCTCTGCCTCAACGCGCCGGCGTCGATGTACATGCAGTCCTGGACAGGGCACAGCAACGCGAGCCACGTGAACAAGACCGCGACGAGCAGCCGCAACGACGCGGCGGGCGGCGGCGCGGCGACGGAGGACGAGGCGGACAGCACTAGTGCGAAGAGGGCAAAGATTAAAGACCTCAAGGACATGAAGGTGGCAGGGGAGTCGTTGCCGTGGCTGCAGGTTGGCATTGGCGTTTCGTCCTCCGAGAGCAAAGAGAAGAGTGCTCAGGAGTGAGCCAAGCGGCACCAGAAAAATTTCGCAGCCACGGTCACATCAATTAATCTACTAATCAACTAATTAGTTTTTTTGTTAACTATATGTTGTAAGTACGTACTTAAATATATGTTTTATATAGTATATGATCGGTATTATATGTATATGCTTGTAATATATTGCTAAGCTAGAGATTGATTTTCCTGTACATATGGTATTCCAACTTCAGGGAACGTATTGTCAGGGGCTGTAAATAGGCTAGTCAGCTTGTTTCCAAAAGGTTTTCTTACTGTACGATTCTTTGAGGGGACTTGGATGTTCCCCCCTTTAATTTCCATTTTGTAACCTACTGATTAATTTGTTGCTCCGCGGGAGTTTGTGGACTATCTATGAAAATCTAGCCCGAATTCAGGTGTCACCGACTTTGTTTGACTGATTCTTAAATATTTCGGTACCCACTAAAATTACCTATACCTTCGACAAGCTAGAATGTCTCGGGCTGTAAGGTACGTAAGCAGTAATCTCACCGTTTATTAGGGTAAGAGCCAAGCTATTGCTTAGGTGATTAGTGGAGGTTATTGAACCCTTTTTCCACAAATGATAAACATCGACGTAATATGTGTCTCACAAATCTTGATTACTATTTCAATGGTAAGCAATATACCTATCAATAGCGAGACACATATGGTGATTTCGTTAATCCTGAAACTCCACAACTTCAATCTTTAATAGACGCTATGTAAGTGTGATTCTGTGCGTCCTGATTCAACACGACGTCCATGGCCACGCTCAATCTGTTCCATAAACATTATAATAGGATGGTTATCTTCGTGATGTGGAATATTTAGAAAGAGCGAAACAACCGCACCTTTTAACAAAAGTTGACCTCTCCTCTTTAGGTGGCGACCATGGCGATTGACTCCACTAAACTTTGTAGGATGGCGTTCAGGCTGAACAATAGCGAATAGTCGCCTATCTTCTAAAGGGTGAGTCTTGTCGTGTTGTTTTGATCCATGCACTTTCCCTGTGGCTGTTCTGTAAATATACTTTGTAACGTTTTTTCTCCTTTAGTGCATGGCAGAGCACCTACAGATTGCGCGATTGAATGCGTTGTTGACAAGAGACCAGAAGTCCATGCACCGAGTCCACGCGATATGCTAGCGATCATCAAGAAGCAGGAGCTTGTGTCAATGCGGGAGCAAATCATACACAGTATCGGTTAGAGACTTGGAGGCCTCAGAACAACCCAGTTGAGACTCCTGTCAAGCGTGTTACTGAATAAATAGGTCTGGCTGTTTCTTCAGAAGAATAATTAGACCAGAACTCAGAAATTCAGAAGTGCAACAACAAAAAGTTCCGTTGCCTATTACTGAATAAATAGATCAGGCTGTTTCTTCAGAAGAATAATTAGACCAGAACTCGGAAGTGCTGAAAGATCATTGAGGATATAAAATCAGAAGTGCAACAGCAACCAAAACTTCCGTTCCCTGTTACCGAATAAATAGATCTGGCTGTTTCTTCAGAAGAATAATTAGACCAGAACTCGGAAATGCTGAAAAATCATTAGGTCTGGCTGTGTGAATAATTAGACCAGAACTCAGAAATGCTGAAAGATCATTGAGGATATAAAAATTAGAAGTGCAATAGCAACAGGCCAGAACTCGAAAATGCTGAAAAATCATTAGGAGTGTGAATAATCAGACCAGAATTCAGAAATGCTGAAAGATCATTGAGGATATAAAAATCAGAAGTGCAACAGCAACAAAAAATTCCGTTGCCAGAACTCGGACCGCCGGTCTCTCGGGTGAGAGCCGAGTATCCTAACCAGCTAAACTACAACGGAAGCTATTTCGAAAGGACGCCGTGCAACTAAATACTCGCGACATAACAGTTCGTAGATTCACCAGCCAGTCAGCGTGTGGTGAAGACACGGTGCCTAATATTTTCTCCATAATCATTTCTCACCTGAAGCATTGAAAACTAGCTATCGTCCATTTCTCTAGGTATTAATTAATCGACCGCTTTAGTCCAGGGCAGACATGTTTTGACACGAGAACATCGGCGATTGGAGAAGACACCGGAGAAGGGAGACGCTTGTACGCAGGCGCCTGTGCATCGGGTGCACTCTGACTAGGACACGGATCCAAAGCACAAGGCAACCGCGCAGCGCAGCACGCCACTCATATCTTGACCCGATCCATGCATGCATGCGTACATGTTCCTCACCCAAATTGCTAAAGCCAAGGAGGTCATTACTCTCCCAGCCCCCTACCCTCGTGAAGGCACGCAGATTTTAAGGCAGATCATGCACTTTTATCTGTTGAAGATAGACTGCTACTCCAGTACTCCTCAGCCTCCAGTCTTTTCTATTGAATTCTAAAAGAGACTGAGTTGCTCAACGTCGAGTCTTTGACCATGATCGATTGTGCGTGCATGTACACTCCGTGCATGCTCTATCTCAGTGTGCCGGTGCAACTAATGAGTATGGAATGACCAACGCCCATTTGCCGCAGAAGTTTTATGATAAGGGACCAAGCACCACTACCAATTCTGGCTTGAGAACTTCCTATGGGCCATCATGGTCACTTGGAGCATGCCACGGTATTACGGTAGCCAGTAGGCACCGGAGGAAATTAAACTAGTCCTGACTAGATGGAGATAGGGATGGCCAATGTCAGGTGTACAGACCAGTTGATTAAAGCTCCATTTGGTCTGTTGGTGAAACCCAGTTAATGACGGGTTTAAAAAAAAGAGATAGATTAGAAAATCCAATAAAAACAAAACATCTAGCCATTGATTTGATGGACCCTCTTTTTATGAGTAGACTACAACCGATAAATCTTTATAACTATGTCTAGACATATCATGATTGATTGTCATAATTGTACATAAATAGATCACAACCAATAGATTTTCATAACCGTATCTAAATAGATTGCAGCTGATAGATCATCATAACCGCACTTAAATAAATCACAGCAGATAGATCATTATAATTGTACCTAAACATATCACAGCTGATCTTTGTAATTGTACCTAAATATATCACAGCCGATAGATCTTCATAATTATACTTAAATAGATCATAACTAATAAATTTATAACTACATCTAAACATCATTCAACCATTCATCTGGTAGACCTTTATTATAAGTGGATTGTAATCAATAGATCTCAATAACGATATGTAAACATTATTCAACCATTGATCTGGTACACTTTTATTATAAGTGGATTGTAATCGATAGATCTCAATAACTGTATGTAAACATTATTCGACCATTGATCTGACATACCTTAATTATTAATGGTCCAGGTTGGATAAATATTTATAATTTTATATCTCATACAAAAGCTACATGAGCTTTTAAGTCCTAGTAGTGATCTAATATCGACAATCGGTGATCTGACACTTAACTCCGCATGCTGATCTAACATCACATACAAACGATTGGCTACATCAGATTCAAACTTTAATTCTACGTGATCTAATATCCTGTACAAACAACTCATTAGCTCAATACAATGACTGCCTGGCCGGCTGGCTCGCTACTGAACTTTAATTCCACACACTGATATAATATCACGTACAAATGACTAGCCGACTAATGTACAAACCAACGATCGGCTCGGTGATTTGAAATTTTATTCTAATATCATGTATAAATTACGACACATCCGGCCGTAATATAGTGTTTTTGCAAATAGCACTACTACAAAAATAACAATAGCAGAACGTCTCATCCTAGATGGTTCACAGAAACAATCTGGGATAAGGCTTGTCCCAGACGGTTTTATAAAAAAAATATCCTAAACAGGTTTTATTATTAAACCGTCTGGAATAATTTGGCTATCGAAGGTGGTTTTGACTAAAAACCATATGCGCTTTAAATCTGAGACGGTTTCAAGTCACAACCATCTCCGATTCATAGGCTGCCGGCCTAGCCCACCAAGCTTATGTACTTCTTGTCTGCCACCCTCCCCCAAACCCTAAGTCCATCCCCATTCCCCGGCATGTTGCCCTCTCTTGCGCTGCTCTCCTCTCCACTTCCCCCTCCCTCAGATCTATCCTCACCCTAACCCCACACCACTTACCGCGCTGCTCTCCTTTGCCGCTACCGTCCTCGCCTCCACCCGTGGCCTCATCTGCTTTCGTGGGGACCGGCTTCTACTACGTCGCCAACCCCGTCACCTTCAAGTGGGTCCGCCTCCCTACCAGATCTGCAACCACGCTACCAAGGGGGACCCCACCGTCGTCATCACCTTCGACGGCCAACTCTGTGCCAACGATGGCTTCCACTACTACCACGTCATCGTCGTCTTCTAGGTCAGCAACGACATCTGTGCGTCCGAGTCCTTCCCCTCCAGGACCTGGGAGTGGTGTGTCGGCAGCAAGATCTGCACCCCCATGATCGTGGTGGCCGCGTAGATTTGATCCCCATGTCACAAGAGCTGGGTAGTCACCGGCTGTGGAAGATCAACGAGATTAAGTGTAGCTTCTGCATATATGGGGGTGGACCTGACGCAGGAGGATGCTGACAGTGACTCGTTTGTCCACGATCATGCGTGCGGTCGCCAGACTTGAGGGAGGTGAGCTACATGAAGAAGAAGAACACTTTATTGTGTTGAGTGCACAACCGATTACGCTAGATTCAAGATCAGATTGCTAACAACAATTCTGGATGGAACCAGGAGGAGTAGTGGGACAAGATGCTGGAGGTGGCGAGGGCAAGCAGTAGGCCTTGGAGGCGTCGGTGAGGGGCTCCTCCCACCCCAAGGTCAGGTTCTCCTCCGTCGTCTATGGCCGCTCCTCCCTCGAAAAGAAGCGCCTCACCAACATCGGTTGCCAGAAGGCACGCTACTAGCATGCGCCCTGCAATCCGATATTCCCCATGTCATCGATAAGCAGGTGACGCGTGGAGGCGTACAAAACTACAGATTTGTTTTGGAAATAGAAAATACCATCGAGTCGGTTTTGGTTTTCTAACCATCTGTGTTGTGTGTCTATCCTAGACGGTTAATAACCATTTGGGATATAACCTTCTAATTCTAGAAACATATTTTTAGACGGTTTAAAAAACCTGTCTCGGGTGTTATAATACATGCCTATAAGAGTTCAAAATTTTAAAATTAATTAAATATATTTGTCACGTAATTACACAGGACACCGAGCTAGTGTATATAAAAATGGAACCTCACTGCAGATGCTATTTTCCCCTTTTTGAAAGCTATCTGCATAGCTTGACTTGCTTCAACTGCTACCGAAAGCTACGGCAATTGTGCGGGTGTGCCAATCCCCTTCTGTATATGCGGTGAAGCAGTAGCACTGAACTGGAAGAAAAAAAATATAGAGCAGAGCAGATTATTCTGTAGCTGGGAAAGTCTGATACGGGGAGCGAAAAAGATTAGAACAGGACAAATAAAGCACGAGAAGTCCTTGGAAGAAAAAAATAGTAGAGAAAAGGAGGAAGCAAACTGAACTTTGTGTGCGAAGCCAGCAGGGAACGTAACGCAACCGTTTGACCTTGTCACTGGTCGCATCGTCTAATCCGTTCCCAACAAAGGCCAAGCCAAACCGAGCCGCCCCTTGTCTTACCAAAGCAATTAAGCGAAGCGAAACAAAAACACGAGCCTGCCGAATTAAATTCGTTCCCGGCCGTGGCCGGGCTATCCATGACCCATCCCTACGTATGTGCATGAGCCGGCCAGCACGCAGCATTAGCAACTCGAGCGCATGCCTTACCAGTGCAGCAGTAGCGGTGGTTAGTGTGCTAAGTGGGGTAATCTTGTCATGTGAATTTGTCTGCTCGACCAGAAAGTGTCTAAACTATACAAGCCGGAAAGCTTCTGTCAGAGCGCACCAGACACGTTATGTTATTTGGTGGCTTAACTACTACCGAGCTTGGGCAAACGTCTTTGCAAACACAGAGGTAAATTAATTGGACGTGCGTTGTCATCAACTAGGATGCGCTAGCGTAGGTGAAAGGAAGGTGGTCAAAGTAATTCCACGGTGATTTAGTCTCCACGCTCCGTACTCTGCAGTACTCCTACCCGTAGGTTAAAAGTATGTGAAGCATTAATCCCAGAAAACAGATATACTAAAATTTCTCATAAAAAGCTCTCTTTATATTGATAGACAATAGATCTTTATAACTATATCTAAATAAATCATAACAAGCAAGTCTTCATAAATTATCTAACCAAATCACAACAATTACATCTTTATAATAATAACTCAAAATCACAGCTGATAGATCATCATAACTGAACAGTACCTCAAAATCACAGCCGCTAGATCATCATAACTGTATCTCAACAGATCACAATCGATAGATCATCGTAATTGTACCTCAATAGATCACTGCTGATAGATCTTCATAATTTTACCTAAACAAATCATAACCGATCAATTTTCATAACTCCATCTAAACATCATCTGGCCACTGATCTGGTGAATCTTTATTATTAATAGACCACAAACAATAGATCTCCAGAACTGTACTAGATATTATCTACAATTGATCCAGGTATCGTGATTACCAATGACCCACAACCGATAGATATTCAAAATTTTATACCCCACAAAAAAGTTACCTGAGCTATGAGTCTGCATACTGATCTAATATCAACAACCGGCGATTCGAACATTAAATCCGTATATCAATATAACATCACATACAAATAATCAACTAATTGCGATCCAAACTTTTATTTCAAATGATCTAATGTCATGTACAAACAATCTCTCGTCTTACCACAAACGACCGAGCGTCTGTCTTGATATACTTTATACGAGCTCAGATGCGCCTAGAGGAGAGGTGAATAGATGTTTTGAAAATGATTACGATCTAGGCTGATCCTGATGCGGAAATTAACAAAAAATTGCACAAGTTCAAAATATAAAGAGTTTATGTTCAACTAAGTGCACCAAAACCCTAAGTCTAAGGCAAAGTTTGGAACCTTAGAGTGATAAGCAAACAAATCAATTTGTACACAACATAATTGTAAAGTATGAATTGCAAGGAATATAAATGATGTTTGTTCTCAAAGTTTGGATATCCACCGATATTCTATGTCTCTGTTGAGGAAGTTTGTCTAAATGAATAAACCATCTCTGAATCAAGTGCTTCCCTTAAGATCCTTGCCTCTAGCAAGAATAAATTATTTTGGTTAGCTCGTTCCTCCACTTCGGAGATGGTGAGCTCCGCAACCACTCACAACTTCTTGAGCCTCTTCACAACCTCCATTGAAGAGATCACTGAGCTCGCAACCGCCAAGCGGTCTAGGAGGCAGTGGCCTACAAGAGTAACAAGCTCTCGGACTTCTACTCAAACATAATCGATGTGATGAGCTTACACCGATGAACCACCAAGTGCAACACAATGCACAAACTCCTCTCGCACCTCACCAAGAGAAACTCATTCCCTAGAGGCTATTAAGTGGGAGAAAGTAACAAGAAGGACTCAAAAAATGATCGCAAAGGTAGCACTCTATGTGCAACACAATGTATGAATCTTCTTCTCACAACTCACCATTTGCAACTCATGCTTTAGAGGCTATTAAGTGGAAAAGAATATGAGGAAATGTCAACAAATGATCCCAAAGAGCAAACACTACCTCTCCTAACCGGCCAAGGTGGCTACTTATATCCCACACTCAAAAACAAGTCATTACTCACTTCTTGCACAAAACTCGGAGGCTCCAGGATTCAGAAAAATGGCTATATTGACCAGTTAGAACCAGAACTTGGAGGCTCTGAGAAAAATCCCAGAGGCTCCAAGAATTCAAAAAACACAAGAGTGTCAACACTATGAGCCGATGTCGGAGGCTCTAACATGAACCCAAAGGCTCTGAGATTTCCTCATAAGAGGATTTTTAGAAGCTGATCTTAGAGGCTCTGACATGGCACTTAGAGGCTCTGAAATTTCAAATGCCTCAAGGGAGGTCAAATCAGAAGTAGATCTTAGAGGCTCCCACTTCAAACTCGGACACTCAGTTTCCAAACTGAGATATTCTGACTTTTCGGACAAGCATTAATCATGAAAGATTAAAGCTTAGGAACAGAAGGAGCTTGGGAAAAAAAAATGCAAAACATACAAAGATTTGAGCACTCGACACGTAAGTCGTTCATGCTACTCATTTGGTAACCCCTCTTGATATAACGACTATCTATGCAATAACTCAGTCTCCCTCCAACACTATGGGACCAGTAAAACTAGGAACACCTAGCTTGACGTACATTTGCCTTGAGCACTCTACTTGAGATAGACGATCATCCTTCCGCCCAAGTCGAAATCTACTTCAATCTCTTTTGCTCTATAAAGTCTTGTAATTTGCTCCCCCATAAATCAATATGTGAAAGCCTTCTCTTGAAGACATCTTCACTAGATTTTCCATCCTAACTTGATGGACCACAATCTTCAAGTATATGTCTCCACGTAATACTCGATTTGAACTTGCACACTTTGATATCATCATCTTTTAGTACTCATCAACATTAAAGCTTTGCTTGAGGTTCATTCTCGCATGATGCATGCCTCAAACTTCTTTTGAGGACCATCATCATATGAAGTATCCTCCAAAGCTTATTACAACACTTAATGCACATTGATGACCATTAACACTCGATATCATTTTCACTAGAGTTTTGGTGAAATAATCCTCTTGATGTAATCTCATGAAGTGGACCTAACCCTCACAATTTTCAAACACATGAAACATAATTAATCTACAAACATGATTGACATTACTCACGAAACCACTTGATCACAATTCACTTGTCCATATCACATGATGGATTGCTTGCAAGCTTCAAGTCTTCATCCACATATGATGCTCAATTTGGTCTTGCTTTGCTCCTCTTGATGCCGTCATTTTGTAATGCTTCTCCTCTTAATCTTGTGTCAAGGATCTATACACCTTGATGGCCATTTAACACGTGATGTCATCTGTACTTAAGAACTTTGAGATCATCTTCATAATGCCATCTCACCAAATGGTACTAAGACCACTCGATCACACGATCATAAATGGCACATTCTCCAAATTCTATGTTGACCACCTCGAATTCATCCATGAATCTCGTCTTAGTCAAATTTTATCTTCTCTAGATTCTCACATTGGTTCACACCTTGAACCCATTCTTCACCCTTCTTGATCACATGACATTCGCATTTTGAACTTATTGATCATTGATGCAGCTCTTGATTTGATGACCCTTATTACATGAATCCATCCAAAATCCTTCATGCATTACTAATCATGAGCTTCATGGGTTTATAGGCTCATCCTCTTGATGCAACCTCATGGAGTGAAACCTAACCCATACACACTTTTTAAACTCAAGAAAATGGTTAATCCATAAACCAGGTTGTCATTAATCACCAAAACCACTTAACACAAATCTAGGGGTCTAGATGCACTTTTATAGTTTCGTACTTCTATATATAGTGAGCTTGATTGATTCCGCGTACTGATATCACGTACAAACGACCTACCAACACATGTACAAACTACCGACCGGCTGGCACGCCATTGAAACTTTAATTATACGTATTGATCCAATATCATATACAATCGGCACAACCAATGGTAACTAGGTGTTCTTGCAAATAACATAATAATATATACCTATATGAATTCAAAATATTAAGATGATTAAAAAAGTAGTACGAATAATTCAGTTCTCTAAAAACCATCCTTCTGGACATAGCTAGAGTATAACTTTGAAAACTTTGGCTACCAAGGTCTTTTCAAATATATATGTTAGATATTTGAAAATCATATATATACATTTCTCTCAAAAATACTCTATTATATAAAATTTATTGGATTTCATAAATACGTCACGAGAAATATTAATAGTCAGAGTTATATTTTAGAGACAGTGTTATGCCACCGTCTAAAATGACAACCTTCAGAGAACTCGATGGAGTACTGTCTAGTAACATAATGGCTCCAAAAAGTTGGCGTTTTCAACTAAGAATAATATGTCACCTAATTTATTCCCCGTGCACTGCATTTTCGGTTTTCTCATTCTTCTACCATTTTTGTCGATTGTTGCCGCTCTTTCGAACCATTTTGCTCTCCGTTTCTTCTCAAGGCAAAAACCAACAGGCATTATCACCCCTAACCTCCGAGGAAATGCAAGCTCACATAAGTTGTTGGTTTCTTTAAATAAAAAAATCAAGTTTTCAAATGAAGGTTCAAAGCTCAAATATATAGGAAGTCTGGCCACGCTAACTCCAAAATCTTTCGTAGCTTGGAGCCTTCGACTGAGGTTCAATGCCTATGGGAGAGACATGCATGCGCATTAGGCAATCCTTGATTGTCTATATATAAACTTCACAATGTACCACTCAGTTTGAGATCGGCCAGTGCTAGTGCTCGGTGCACACAAAGTAGTAGCAAATTGAAAACCAGATACATCACTTGTTTTTTTCGACAGCGAACTACATATATCACATTGTTTGGCACAGCGTCACATAAAAATAGAATATTTTGAAACTACTGTCGAAATTAACTCTTGCTCATATCATGCATGCCATATCCTCCGAGTCGATGCACGTGTAGAAATTGCTTTTTCTAGCTCGAGGGTGTTTTCCATACTTGCATGTGACGTGCCCTCGTTTCTTATCGACATCCTTGCGTCGTGATTCTAAAACTTCTTTTGATGGTTAAGGGAACCTCTTGTAGTTCCCTTAGAAAAACGAGGGTCTTGGTGCATCGCCAAAATACATAGGAAGAGTAAAGTGTCAAGTACACAATGGTATATATTGGAAATTGAGATATCGAGTCTAACTAAGTTTCACGTATGTTTCAGGTTTCATTCGACTTTGAAGTTTTAAGGCCGTTCCATCATCGGAGTTTCGAAACGAAGCTTACAGCAAGTCTCAATTCTGAAACCTTTAATGTCCATCGGCTTTCAACAATACTATTTGTACCTGATTCTTTTTAATCCAGACGAGGAGAGGAGCGGGCACACGGACTGTGGGAGGAGGGCGATTTTAGCCATTTTCTCAATAGTTAAAAATATCCGACACGTAGAACTGAGCCAACTTGGAGCGTGTGCACGTGTGCGGGTGAGTAGAGTAAGGGGCTCACGCTCACCTCACGGGTGGCACGGTTTGAACAGTCACAAGTGCGGGGTAGGGTCGAGGGTCGAGAGAATAGGAGGTCATATTTCACTCTAGTGGCATACATGGCATGAAGAGTTTGCGCTCGCCCGGTGGCTAGCGCGCTATGATGAGTCGGGACAAAAGGTCACGCTTGCCTTGTGGCAAGCACGCTATGAAGAGTCGGAGGGAAAGCCACACTCGCCCCGTGGTAGGCACACTATGGAGTCTGGTGGGAAGGGGGGAGGAAGAGGGAGGATAGGCCACGCTTGCCCCGTGGCAGACGTGCTATGAAGAGTTTAGATTGTTGTGTGAGTCGACTTCACTTCACCACTTGTCGCGCTATTTGACATGGTAGCTTTAGAATTTCCGCGGGGAGAAGGATTGATCAACCGGTGAAAATTTGCCCCGTTAGAAACTATAATAGTATTTCCTATGTCATAGCTCCGTATCATAAAAATTATATATGTATATCCCACAATAATAGAAAGTGATTTGCACACAAGCAGTTAAGGCTGTAAAATATCAAGCAGCACATCTGTGATTTGATATGCTGTGCAAAAGCCAGGAAGCACACAAGCCCTCAGCAATGAAAAAAATAAAACGAAAAACTGAGAAAAGGAAAATAAATATGAAAGAGAAGCGTGGCTGTTCCGCTATATGCTAACTTGCCCCGCAGCTCTCTCGTTTGCTCCCGTCCTCTCTCCCCACCATTGTAGCTCCTGCCAAGCTCTCTCCGAGCTCCCCAAGCTATCGCCATGGCAAAGAACACATGCAAGCTCTGCTCCCGCCGCTTCGCTAGCCCCCGCGCCCTGGCCGGGCACATGCGCTCCCACTCCGTCGCCGCCGCCGCCGCCGCGAAGCACCAGATCTCCTCGGCGTCCTCCGCGTCCACCTCCTTCACCGCTGCCGCCGACGAGGACGTCAGCTTCAAGGAGCCCCTCCCTATCTACGCGCTCCGGGAGAATCCCAAGCGAAGCCTGCGTGTCTCCGACGTCGCCTTCTCGGATCGCGAGAGTGAGGCCGAGTCCACGCCGCCCCGTGCCAAGCGCGCGCACGCCGCCGCTGCCGGGGGCGAGACCGAACCGGTGAGCTCGGTGTCGGACGCGGCCACGCCGGAGGAGGACGTGGCGCTGTCCCTCATGATGCTCTCTCGCGACTCCTGGCCGTCGGTCGGGCGCGGCGAGGGCGAGTACTCGGACGACGGGAGCGACGGCGGCTACACGCTCCCCGCTCCTGATCCGGCGCCGGTGGAGAAGCGGACACGGTTCCAGTGCGGCGCGTGCAAGAAGGTGTTCCGCTCCTACCAGGCGCTCGGCGGCCACCGCGCCAGCCACGTGCGGGGCGGCAGGGGCGGCTGCTGCGCGCCTCCCGTCGCTCCTCCTCCTCCGCAGCCGCAGCCACAGCCGCCATTGCCGGAACGCCACGGGGACGAAGACATGGACGGGAAGGGGCAGCCGCGCGAGTGCCCCTACTGCTACCGCGTGTTCGCCTCCGGGCAAGCTCTCGGTGGCCATAAGAGGTCCCACGTGTGCTCCGCCGCCGCCGCAGCAGCACAGGCACAGGCGGCCGCCGCTCCTGCAGACCCGATCAAAGTCCTCGGCATGATCGATCTGAACATCGCGCTGCCCGTCGAGGAGGTGGAGCTCTCTGCCGTGTCAGATCCCCGCTTCTCCTCCAATCCAGGTTCTTGAAGCAAGCTGCAGACTGCCACCATTCCGGTTAATTCCAATTGAGGAGGTGATCTGAGGTGAGCATTAGGGAGATAAATCCAAGAAACTGAAAGGTAAAAAAGAAAAGAAAAACAGAGATAAAAAAGAACCATCTTTGGTAGTTTTCGATGGTAGTCAATTTGCTCCTACATTCTATTTCATTGATCTGTGTTTAGAATGTTCGATTAAATTATTCCTGTTCCTTTTGTTACTATTCGTTTCAAGCTATGGAATCGATGTAGATTTGAGTAACTAACAGAGCGAGCTCTGGTTATTGGTATGATGATCTGCATCTAGGATCATCGCATCACAATGAAAGAAAATGGGGTAGCTGAACCATTGCTTTCTGTTATATTCTCCATCTGTGCAGAGTCCAGACTTACCCGAATCCTCCAAGACCTACACTACACACATTAACCAGCAGTTCAGAAGTACTGCTGGAAACAAAAGCACAAAAGAATGGCAACGGAGTAGGAGCGTAGTGTGTAGACTTGCTAGCTTTTGCGTAGTGTCCAAAGTCACAATAACAATGTCCAGTACTTGTGCTTTGTTCTGTAGCTTCCGTTCTTTCTTTCGCTTCTGCTGCCGCTGCTCCAGTGCGCCCACACACACACACACACACACCACCTGCATGCTGCACTCCCTCCTCCTTCAATTGCTTGGATATAAACAGTGGCTGCTCGTACCCTGCGTGTCCCTTCTGTTTGTTCCCATTCCACTACCCCTCTCTCTGCACGTGGGCCCCAAACATGTCCAGCACAGACCTATATACTAGAATGCAGAATTGCAGACATCATGGCCGTCGCATCACATACGCCGTAGGCGAGACACGGATACGGACCAGCAGTATTGTTTTTGTACCATATCACCGTAGAATAATATGAGTTGTAGTACGCTGATGATAACAGACAGCCATTCCGTTCTTTGTTTATTATGGAGAAACGGAACTTCGTTTTTGTAGGACTCGCCCTCCACATTTGGAGGCGGGCAGTTAGCATCTCGCCCCCACAGGTGTTGTCCACGTGGCGAGGTGAATTAGGGGAATTTGGCCGGTCATTTTAGTTAGCTCCCGGTAATCCAGGGGGTGTTTATACCCGGAATTAACACGGAAACTAACGCGTCGTTCTATTAAATGGTGCGCGTAGCATTTTGACGTCTTCTGCCGTGCCGTATCTGGGGGAGAAGCCGATGAGTGCGCAGTCCGAGGCGGATCTCGCGGGTGAAATGGCTGGTGCACACGAGCGGGGCAGGGGGCGATCTGGATGACACGTGGGGCCCGGCCCCGCGCTTCCCAGTTGGATACGGTTGGTCGTGCCTCGTACGGGGATGCTCTGTGCCGCGGCAGGCAGGCCGGCAGCTGCGGGACGGGGACCTGTGGGCGGGGACAAAGCGCGCGCGTGGCCAGTCGTGGCCGTCCGATCACGGATGGACGGCTGCCGATCGATTGTGACTCGAGTCTTGAACTTGTAAATCACGTCCCTTGTCAGACCATCATCAACTGGTCCCTTCTCCTGTGGCCTTACTCCCCTTGCTGATACAGGGCTCCACGATTACTACGTAATGCTCCTGTTAGGTTGCACGAGAGCATGCATTTAACCACATGAGCATCCAGTACTCCTCTTTTTTTGTTGCAATTCTGATGTTTGCTTATTGCATGCTACTGCTAGAATTTTCAATAGCATCATCCATGATATGATGGTGCATCGGTGCATTGGATATTGAAAGATTACTTAAGCAAATATTTCTTTTTGCCCATCTCCGGCCGGGGTTACTTGCGAGTGGAAGATGCATATGCTTACACCGTCGTGCACGCTATACTTGCTGTCCTATTCCTGCCTCCTAGTGGAACCTGGAAATTCTTGATCCGGACTAGTATATGGTGACACTGAAAGTGAACTGCTTAAGTAGTACGAAGAGCTAGCCAGCAACCAACTTAGTACCAAACTTTGCTCTCTCTTTCTTTTTAAGTCCAAGTGTAGGTACCCAGCAAGTTCCACGCATGCATGAACCATGATTCTGCAGCTTCGTTCAGTAAAGTTGGTCACATAAGTCGCATGGATCGGAGGCCGATCGATCGATCCAGCGCTGGTTAGCTTGTAGTAGTAGCATAACCAACAGTCGCATGCCTTCCATCTCAATTCTGAAAAGAAGAAAAGAAACAGGCAGCCATTAGCCTA
This sequence comes from Stipa capillata, assembly GCA_019208055.1. Lineage (NCBI taxonomy): Eukaryota > Viridiplantae > Streptophyta > Magnoliopsida > Poales > Poaceae > Stipa > Stipa capillata. The sequence continues at coordinate 464,377 of JAGXJF010003127.1, forward strand.
GCTTGGAGTAGTATGTATTAACTTTATAATGGCCAATTTGCCCTCAGGGCAAGCAAAAAAAGCAAAAGCAAAAGTGCAGAATGATTCTGGGCATGCTTGGTCAATAAATGACAGCAGCCTTGCTCATGAGCAGATGTGATGCGCCCATTAAAATGCGGCTGGATCCTCTCCTCCGTGTGATGGAACGCATAGAGCAGTCGTTGCTCGCTCACATGGTTGGTGGCCTCGGTCACAAACAAGCAAGCCGTGAAGGGGCGCACTGTACCTTGTCACGCTTTACGCTGTCTCGCCATACGAACGACATGCACGCACGCACCCTCTAGCTAGCTAGCTGAGCTCCCTCTTAATTAATCCCCTTTCCCATCTTAATCCCCTACCTAATTTTACAGCTACGAGATGATAAAATGCAAAAGTCCCCGATCGATCTGAGCAACGGCCGTGTGATGGCTACTTTGCAGTTAAAAGGTGCAGCTCAGATGAGCAATGTGTTGTTGGAGTGCTGATGAGTCGTCTAGCTAGTACGGCAGTAGCTAGTGCTATCTCTGAACAAGCAGGGAGAGAGAAAGGTTCAGGGAGAAGACCTCAGAAGGGGGACCAAAACCGTACGTCCATACCATGCTTCTCAGGCATGCATACCTCTTCTTGCGTCCGTGCCACGATCAATTACAGGAAATGCAGGTACTTACGAATTTAAGACAGTTTGCGAAGAGAGGAGAGAGTGAATCTGCAACTTTTTTACAGATGGAAAAGATCTGCCATTAGTGTAGACACGCTCATGCATAACGGAGAGATGGAACATCTGCGTTCAGAAAAAGCGCATCATCTCGTGGGGCTAGAAACTTGGCATGTAAGACATCAGAGTCATACACACCTCGAATCCGGTAGGACCCAAACCAGCAGCAAGCGTGGCTCTGCAGACAGCTTGTGTACCATGTAGCTAGCTGTAGCGTATATATATACATATACATATATACACGTATCCGTCGATCACTTGCTTTGTTTTTTTCTCGAATCACGATTGATTTTTTTAAAATCAATGGATTTACATTCAATGACCCATTCTTCTTCTTTCTCCCGCACTATAATGTCTCCTCAGTCCAACCTCACATCCATCGGTACCGCTGTTTTCGTGTGTCACCGCCTCCGAATCGTATATCTGGCAAACACTGCCATCGGATCAAGCATTCTCTCTAAACACCATCCGCTCTGGTGAATCTCCAATCCTAACCCCTAATTTGGCTCCGCCCGGTGACTCTAACGAGCAAAAAAAAACAGTCTGCTATGTAATAGTAAAAGCAATATATTTTTTAAATCTCGATAGGTAAATTGAGTCGTACGCTATTCACTATCCTATTACCACTGACACTGTACGCTGCATCCACATGTACTAGAGAGGATAGTAAAATGCCCATGTGTCATGTACGGTTCCCTTTGTAGCATGCAATTGGAAGAAAAGAGCCTACCTTCCCAAGGCTTATATCAAATGGTGAGGTGTAGCAAGTACTGGCGCATATATGTGGGTTCCACGGCGACTGATTTTTTCAATCATCGTAGTCTGACTTTTTAAGCCGTTAAATTTAAATTTAATGATTTTCTTCTTATTCTTTCAAAATCTTCTTGTTTCTTCTGTCATCACCACCGCCAATTCAATCTTGCCTTTGTTGGCACCGTCGCCTCCGGTTCATCAATTCTGGCAACCGCCGCCGTCAGATTAAACATTTCCTCTAAACTTCTCCTGCTCCAATGAATCCACCTCCGGCTCGTCAAGTTTGGTGGCGGCCATCGCCAGATCAAACCTTTCCTCTAAACTCTCCCTACCCGCTGCTAGATCAAACCTTTCTTCTAAACTCTCCCTGCCCAGTGAGTCTTCTAAACCTAACTTCTAGCTACTCCGGCGAGATCTCCTCACTTGGCTCCACTGTTGTCGTCGCTCCTACGTCGTCGACGGCTCCATCTCGTGACCCTAACCACTCCGGCGCGGTCTCTTCCCTCGACTGCACCGCCGTTGCTGTTCTTGCGTTGCTGGTGGCTCCATCCGTGATGTTAACCACTCTGGCACGGTCTCTTCCCTCGGTTTCACCGTCTCACCGCTCCCACATCGCTGGCAGCTCCACCTCACAATGCTAACTACTCCGGTGAACTCGTGAAGTTGAAGAACATGATCAACAATGTCGAGCAAGAAAAACAGTCGTCTATATAATAGCAAAAGCATATACATATGTGCAAGTGCCAAACTAGAATAGATGCAGATAATTAATACTATTGCAGGAACCTACAGCAAACACGGCAGAGGCAGGAAGCATCTTTGATCAGGGTTAGGAAGAGAGGTGGTGAAGAGAATGGAAGTATATATTCTGTGTCCTAAATTAGACGGTTCTCGCTTGTCCATTAGCCAGCGGTGGCGCCTCTCTTCTGCATCAAGCTAGCTTGCACTGGCGAGAATTGGGACCCCTGGTGATCGAGCACTGAGCAGCTTTTTTCAGCTACGTACTTGCGATATATATAGTAGTGCCGTGTCTGTACCTGGCATCATTGTGTGTATTTGCCTGGTACGCGACAAACTAATGCATGTGCCTTCATGATATAGCTTTGCGTCGCATGGTTTGCACACCTTCTTGATCTCTTCCTCTTCTGGGCGTTGCTACAGAGCAAGGCAAGCTCAGCTCGATGGTAGCGAGTTTCAGTACACGGTGCATTTCGACGGGCACGCTCCAGAATCCAAATGATTTCGTTTCTTATGATCAGGAAGTGTTGGTCTCAGACCGGCGTAAAAGCTGCGATGTGAAAGTCTTTGGAGCAGAAGTACCATATATAGAGTAACTGAAGATATATACCTTGCTTTGCCTTCACTGCTGGTATACTACAACAAGTGTTACAGCGTGAACAGGCCGACACAAAGGGCTCATTCATTATTGCTCAGACGGCAAAACCTGCCTATGGCTAGACCTCTGGATCCCTGGACGCTGCTTGTGCAGAAGTAGGATCCGTATCCCTCGTTCTGCCGCTGCAAAGGTGCCTCCCTCATGAATTCTTTGCATCGTGGGAGACAACGCTCACGATCGATTCGCATCGGCATTGCGGTGACTGCATTAGCAATAAGCTGAAGTGATTTTTCGGCCGGTCCCGTCTCCAGCCCGGCCCAGCTAAACCCACGTCCTGCCGTGGCAGAAAGCAACCGGCCGGCCGGGGCACAGAGGCCTCGCGCGGCCCAGTGAGACCTCTCTCGTTGTGTTTGTTTTGCTTTCCCTTGCACGCGTTTTTCAGGATTAATTAGTTCGTCGTCGCCGTGCAATTTTGCCCGTCATGTCCTCCATTGATTTCTCAGGGATGGCCCTGCCAAACAGCCCATGAAGCCGTAATTTTCAGGCTGGGTTCAAGCTGCTTGCTGTTGCATCGTTCGATCGTACCGATTTCAATTTGCAAACACATTGCTAAATTTGAACAGATCGCGAACAACCACCAGATGACGGCGACAGTTGTCGATGGCAAAGTGTAGATATCGATCGTTTGCTGTTTGCTGTAGACTTGACGAACAGTACATAATCTCTTTTCGAGACCTCTCACACGCCACAAGAGAACACGTACGTACATGTACATTCATTTATTGAAAAAAAGTTAATTTTTGTCTTTAATTATTAGTTGAATCTATTTTTTACCCTAAACTCTGAAATCAGATTAACTGTCAAAATCAGATAAACTTGGCCCCTCATTTCTCTCAAAGCGATTTGAGCAACGATGTGATGGGTTGTTTTGCACGCATGGCAACCTAGTCCGTACAAAAAATCAAAAAAATCAGACAATTAATTTTTTGTAAATAGAATTTTTTAAAAAAATCTGAAAATTTATTTTAGAAATTAGGATAAGGATACAAAAAATTTGAATTTTTTTTAAAATTGGGAAATAGTGAAAGGAAAAATCAGAAGTACTTTCTAGAATAGTTCTGAATTTTCTCCCTTTTTCTAAATTTTTAGAAAATTTTCTTTTTTTAATTCCTAGATTATTTTAGTAACTTTTATGGATTTTTAAATTTTTATTATTTTCCCCTTATTTTTTCCTTATTTTTATTAAGAAACGTTTTTAATAAAATTTCCAATATTTTTGTAAAAATCTGGATTTTTTTATTATTTTAATTTTCTGATTTTCCTTGTCTTTTATGCTGACTAGGCTGTCACTTGTACGAAACCACCACCACGTCATCGCCCAAACCATTCTAAGTAGGATGAGGAACCAAATTTATCTAGTTTTAAAAGTTAAAGATCAAAATTTTCTGGTTTTAAAGTTTAAGGGCCAAAATTAAATTCGACTAATGGCACGATGGACCAAAATAAACTTTTACCTCATTCGTTTTAAAATCGAGTCGACCACTGCATGCCCCACGAGCATCACAGTAATGACAATCGAGGCGACTACTGCGTGCCCCGGCCCATAGGCATGCACAGTAAATTACAGTATTTAGCTTGCAAATAAGTCTCGACACTTGATTAATGCTAGCTAGTCATCCCGGGAAGAGAAGAACTGCAATAGCTTGGACGACATCTCCGGGAAGACGCGAGTCGGACGGTAGTCCTTGTTGAGGCAGACGATGGTCCCTGTCGCTTCCAAAACGAGCTGCCACGAGGAGATCGATGAGACCGGCATGCACGCGCCCGTGCGATCGATCAATATATGCGACGCCAGCATTCATGCCGACCAAGATCAATCGTACATGGGCGTACCTTACGATCCGGCAGCGTCTCGATGAAGTGCTCGACGAACATCCTTGCGCCCTTGATTTGGACAACTCACCTTGACAAAAAAAATGGTACCCCGCTAGAAATGCAACGTATCAAAGCGTGATAATCCTTGGAATTTTCAGTCCTAAATATTTCTTTGGACGTTACATATGCACATACCCTTAGAGGCGTCAAGTACTTGAGGTTCAGCTCCGAGAGCGCGATCGCGTTGCCGGTGCATACTATCGTGTCCGTGCCGATGCCAAGGCTTGCAGCCAGCTCCTCTCGAGCTGCAGTTGATTAAGAATCAATCAAGATACATATGGCAAGAAAACAAAAATAATCCGATCAGCTCTACAACGGATACATCATATATGGGTGCAACGACTTACCTTTGTGGATGTAAACAGCATAGATGGCATGGTGAACGACTCCATAGTGGTCAATCTCGCAATCGCGGACGCTCATCTCCATTTCGAAGAATTTGCCCGCGCTAATTAAATTGCATCGAAGACCATAGACATAGGGAGCTTTAGCTTACTAAAGTAAGTTCCACTAATGGATGAATTTTTTTTTGGAGGAACCTTGGTTTAGTATCCTGGTTGATGTTCTTGCTGGAGATGCCTCGGAGTGAACAGGAGTTGGGGAAAGCGGGGGCGAAAGCCCTCACACGGCGGGATCGATGCGAGCGGCCGGGGAGCACGGCGAGACCGAGACCAAGCTGAAGCCCCAGCACGGATCAAGGGAGGTGGCGGGTGTTTGGTGTTAGGAGCTAGATTGATACCGGGTTGCTGCATGGTGAATGAGGAATTTAAGGGTGCATATGTATAGTCCATCTACTGGATTATGCATGTCTGTCTTATATACAGTATCGCGCGTGTATGCGTGTTCCATTCTCGCCGTGTGAAACATGCACGTTTGCCCCAATCGTGCTCGTGGGTCCATTTAGGAGACGGTGCAGCGGAGTGGTGAAACCATTGAGTTCAGGTGGGTCACAACACATTACAGTAGCAAAAGGACCTACATGAGCCCACCTTCCCAAATCTCAAACAATTCTTGGCCAGAACAGAAGACGCCCATGAGGCTTAAAAAAGAAATAGCGAGCTTCTGTCATTCGAGCAAGGCCAAAAATACATAACTTTCACACGTGGAGAAAATATACTTTAACTCCCTGAAATACTGTGCAAATGACACTTTACCTTTTAGCCTAATTTTTTGGAGCCACTCTACACCTAAACTATCAACACCGATGTAAATAACCTCTAACCCAATTTTAGAGGATGGTTGTATCACGTGAACACAAACATGTGGAGCCCGCTCGTCACTTCTTCAACCTCTAGCCCTCTCTCTCATCTCCCTTCTCTCCCCCATCCGCAGCAAGTTATGTGACCATCCTCAACTATCAGTCTTTCCCTCCTGCCTCTGCCTATGTGAGCTTGCCCACCAGTCCACTTCATCCCCTTCTACCCCCTCCTTGTGTCGTCAGCCATGCATGTTGACTTCGTGTACATGCGAGCACCGCCACAGCCATGGCCGGAATACACAATTGACACAACGACACCGCCTCCACACGTTCCTTCCCTCTAGTTTCCCTCCAAGTCTCGAGGAGCACAAATCCAAGACCAGTTGGAGCTCATGCGCACCCCATCGTCTGCATCGACCGTATCTTCTCTAACTCCGTTCAACTCGTCGCCACCAACTGATCTCCAGGCTTGGTGAGCTTTGATCCAATTTGTCTCATCCGTACCATCTACTCTTCCTCCTTTGCATTGCTCCATGATCAATTTCATGACCCTATGTCAATACTACCACACTCCACGACAAGTAAATAAGGCATGGTAGCGGCTCAAATAGGAGTTTATCCAGTGCCTCCTAGGCTCCTTCAGTGGCTGCCACAACACGCGACAATAGAGACGACATGAGTGAGCTCAACGTCGAGTTTCACATTGTCCTAATGCTCCTAGTCGGCATCGGGGAGAAGGACGAGAGACAGGAAGGGATGAGAGAGAGGGGTTGAAGGTCTGATGAGCGGGTCCCATTGGACGGTGACATAGAAAAAGAGAAATATTTTTTTGATTTCTTTATTTGCTGACTTGGACGCTATATCAATGCCACGTCAGCGTCCACGTGGCAAAACCACGATCTAAAACTAAATCAGAGGGCTACTTTCATCAGTTTTGATAGTTAAGAGGATAGAGTGTCTCAAAAAATAGGTTTAACATAAAGTTTCCTCGGAACAATATTTTAGGGGTCAAGTATACATTTTTCTTTCACACAGTCCCATTGCCACGGCCCACTGGGTGAGTGTAAAGCTGTTTTTGACTTGATAAACAAGGACCTGTTTCCGGCTTGCCGCCGCCTGAAAGACGCCGTTCCATTGATCCAGTCTCTCGTCACTGCATCGACTTGTGGATTCTCTGAAAACTCCATCAACGTTTATCTGTGTAGACGCATCGGTCTCGACCAGCAACTAAACTCATCCCCCTCACCCCCCCCCCACCAACACACCAACCAACATCAAGGTGACTCGCAGTTAATAATCATTGATGGAACCAAGAACAATATCAGCATAATTCACGGTTAAACTTAACATCATCTATATGAAACCAGGATTAAACAAGGAGGAAGCCATGGGAGAAAAGAAAAAGAAAGGTAAAACAATGTGACGCGCCTTTTTGACCTGCGTTAAAACATGCATACTTCAGATATTCCTTGTGCGTGCAGAATTGCGCATAGCGCAGAAGGCAAATGGATTTATTTTCTTCATTATTTTGGCACATAAACTGAAACGAATATAATACCATCCAATCATAAAAAGAAAACGTCGAATTCATTTTATATGTGTAAAGCTTTACAAAGATTCAAACGAAAATAACTTTAAGCTACAAAAGGGAAAGGGTACAGATAAGGTAGCTACTTCATGGAATTTGCACCCAACATCAAATGCTTTGCTCATCACATCACGCAGCAATTTGGTGCGGATTCAAGCATCTCGGGAGACCTGTAATACAATAGAAGTACCTAATTGGTCAGTCCATCAATGTAAATGAGATGTATACATTATACATCTTGTGGTATTATGAACAATAAGATGACATCAGATAAGTTATGTACTATAAGAAAACTCTACAATTATAATATGAAAACTGGCTACTTAATCTACAAGAGAGTTGCTTTATCTTCTTTTCTCCAAATAGTTCCCTTATCTTACAAATGTTAAAATGGATTTATGTTAACTGCAATTATATGAATACCAATTTGGGTCAATAATCAGTTGTTCACCAACTCAATTTGCCATGTCCTACAGAATTAGTCCATACAACCAATTACCATCAAGGAAAAGCCTAATAGCACTTTCTAGCAAAATAATATCTGGAAATGGAAATGGCCAAGAATAACCTCCAATTTGCTTAAAAGTTAAGTGTATTTACATTCATACTAGCACATTGGTATGGGTGGAGTAGTATGAAATTTTTGTAATTAGTTAGGTCAGCATAATTCATGCTAATCCTGGCTCTATTATCTTGCGGTTTGAACCAAAGAAAAAAAAAGAGTTGTCCAACAGATAAAAGACAAACAAAATCATCCCTCTGCCTATAGGAAGAAAATCATAGTTATACTACTCCCACCATTTGAAAGAAATATTCATGATCTTCAGTACTAAAGTTTGACCATTAATTCATTACAATATACTAGTGACAACTATAAATTATAATCCAGAGGTGCTACTACTATATTTACGAGGAACATCCACCATATCAGTAGCCCACAAGCCTATAAACTTCAGTCGGGATGAACATGCAAATAACAGAACAGTAATGACAGTACTATGGTTTAAAATGGAAACATTTGCAAGACTCACAGTTGTCCCAACTTGCTCAAATCCAGATCTGGAACAATATCTTGAACAAGATCACTGGGGGGTTGACCACATTCTTGCATGTTTTGCATGATCTCAAAAATCTTAGACATGTTTTCAGGCTCATTTTCATAGATCTCATTAAGCTTCAGCATGAGTTCAAGCTGATGGTTGTAACGTTCATATTCTTCTTTGCTTATCTTGTTTTTGTTATCCTCCAACCATTTTGGGTATTTTTCTACAATGTCCTTCATGGGTTCATGAAGAATCTCCTTGGACAAAAGTTGCTGCATCATCGTTTCAACAATAGAGTCCATATCCTGTGGAAGACGAACAAAGTAAAGCAATTGGTAAGTTAATTGCATTCTAACATCAAACATTAATTTAACAGCTTCTTTACACGAAATGTCAAGGGAAATGAAATAGTCCATGGTTGAGTCATATCAACAGTAGAATAACCACCAACCTATATGATTTTCTCCCAAAACAATCTACCAAAACCAGTAAAGCTGGTTCCATAGTTTACTAGGGAATCTGTATGTTTCTAGATCCCATGGTTGGAAAGAGCTACAGTTGGTAAATTACTAGGCATATATACTTCTCTAACATGTTATCTAGAATTTTCTTTGCGGTAGTCGCACATAACAAAAATTGACAATTTTGGAACACAATTGAACACATACGACACCACCTGACTCACTAAATTAATAGTATGCACTCCAAAGGCAAAATACGCAAATTATACCAATAGCTGCTTCACCAATATGAGTCCAATTGACTGGTCCACTATATATCATCACAGTTAACATATCACTACTGTTCCAAAAAAAAATCCCACCCCTTTCCGCAGGCAACATCATTAACTTTCTGAACCAAATAATCTTCAACTAACGAATCTCTTTATACCAGTACGACGTTACATCCAAATTTTCCATCCCGGCAAAGTGCCGATTCATCCATTGGATTTCAGCGTGTCACATCTTTTACCAGCATAAATTGAGCAGCCTGCGCTCTCACATTCTCTACACATACCGTTTCCAATTTCCATCGAACATCATGGTGAAGGAATCGTACCTGCGCGCCAGCGAACTCCTCGAACTGCTTGACGAAGTCCTCCATCATCGCCTCGTCGTCCAGCCCCCCGATGCCCCCGGTGGCCGTCTCGAGACCCCGGACCGCCTCCCGCGTCTCACGCGTCAGCTTCTCGAGCGCCTCCGACGCGTGCGCCCCCCCTCGGTGGCGCCGGAGGCTGCTTCGCCGAGCGCCGCCTCGGCGCCCTGGGGTCCGGCAGCGCCATCCCCAGCCCCTTCACCGGCCTCGCGTCCCCGGACGCCGACGCCGACGCCGATGCCGACGCCTTGCCGCTGCTGCAGAGGGGAGGGGGACACCGTCACAGATTCAGTGAAAATCCTAGCGGAAAATCGTTTGTTTGACTGTGCGGGGACTCGAGGCGGACCTTTTGGGGGCGGCGGCGAGATCGAGGCTGGTGAAGTCATCGAGGGCGCTGTCGAGGAGCTGGTCGAGGTCGTCGCCGGCGGCGGCCGCGCCGGAGTTGGAGTTGGAGGAGGCCATGGCGGTCGCGGCGGCGGCGGCGGCGGCGGCGGCGGCGAGGGGGTCCCGAATTTGGGTTTGCTCCGCGCGGCGGCAGGCGTGTGGGAATCGGGATGCGTCTGGGGTTTGGGGTTGGGGGTAAATAAACACGCGACGATGACGATGAGAGGGAGGAGGGTAGGAGAGGGAAAGGTAGTCGTCGGGAACACGGCCGGCTGTGGATTTCTTCTCCGATTAGCAAGGATAGCCTTCATGATCTCAGCCGTCGGATCTTTTCTTCTTTGGAACCATATATACAAACTCCTAGCATTGCTCCGTGCATCACTAAATCGGGGATTACTCAGTAAACCGGGATTTCTTAAGTCTCCGTGGACGAATTTAGCCGTGAGATTAGTCTCTCTCTCTTTCTTTGAGATTGATGCCTGAACTTTTTTGTACTTTTATGTGTATAGAATTTATTTTTATTTTTGTTTTCATCTAATTACACGTTGCTTTGTATAACTTTAAGTTTTGAAATATATACTCTCTCTCATTCATAATATAAATAGTTTTATGCTTGGACACAAGAATTAAAGAGGGGTTAGTTAATGTACCAAATGACACTATTATCCTTATCTCTCATGCAATAAATAATCTAGGATATGCAAACATGAGAAAAGAGCTCATTAACCATAACAATTAAAGAGGAGTAGATTAAGAAAAAACTGACATAAATGTGCATTGAAGTCCTAGAACTACTTATATTTTGATAAACCTCTTGAATCTTAAAACTACTTATATTATGAATCAGAGGGAGTAACTAGCTAATCGTACATTTTTAAGCCTTAAACTATATTATTTTATATAGATAATATTTTTTTATGTTTCTTCTTTATATAAATTAATCTCATCAATTGAGATTTAAGAAAATTTCAACGACATGTAACAATTTTAGCATCTGAAAATCATACGTATATGATAATACTCACACTACTAGATTCCTCGTATCATGAGTTACTACTCTCATGAATCCTTGGCAACAGATCAATAGTATACATGGTGAAAAATCGGCAAGAACAGGGGACGCTAGTTGCTGAGCTTCATGCGGGGCGGTCGATTTCCGATCACCTTTCCTGTTGCTGTCCCAGAGCCCATGGCGCAGGTTGGGAGTTACGCTCCATGAGGAAACGCAATAGCCAAGGCAAAGAAAAGAAATTCACGCTACCGTGCATCCAAAAAAATAGTGTAGTTGCCAAAATAACAAAATTGAAGAACTAAAAAACATACAAAATTTTACTCTGTAACTTAGACTTTCAGCTTAAAATTGTTTAAGCTATTTAAGCTGGTACTCACGTACTTGGCACTTTTTAAGTCATAAAACATTGTGCTTCCACTCGGACACCTCAAGACTATCACTATTTTGTCACTAAATTTGTGAAATTTATTCTATCTTATCTTAAACTTCCCATTATTATACGGCCACCTTTTAACTCGGACAACTCAAGCTTTCCACTATTTTATCACTTTCCATTATTAGCTTTCCACTTGGATAGATCGAACTTTTCATTACTTTTGTCATGGGTTTTCGACTATACCTCAAACTTTCTATTAATTTTCATTAGTTCCACTTAAATACCTCAAATTTTACACTGCCTCAGCTTTCTTCTCAGACTTAGCTAAATCTCAACTCGGACACAATTATCTCTTAAAACAATACGCTAGAAAATATAAAAAATCCTATAGCACGTCCTACTAGTGGGACCCTAATATGTACATGCTGCTAAACCATCTCAACCCCGCCTACCTAGTCAAAGAAAAATAAAAGAAAAAAGAAAAAAGCTTACATTCCATGTGTCTATGTCTAGTAGGACCAACAGACGCAGCAAGCGTCAAAACCTGGAAGTGCAGCTAGCTTAGGGCATCTCCAATAGTAGAGAAAGCAGCCTTCTCTTATGCCTTCCACGTCATCTAGAGATAACAATAAAAACATGTTATACAATAGGTTATCTCTTGATGCTATCTCTAACAATTAATGCATGCACGAATATAGGATCAAAATTAAATTAAAAAATATGGGTTTAAGGGAAGACATATTGTACAATAGAGAAAATAGTGATCTCCTAGATGTGAAGAGATCATCCCTTCACCAAGGGAAGGCAACCTTCTCTTTCTTTTCTCTCTCTCCTCCAACTCAATAAAACTCCTATGTGACACCTCTAAAGGAAGTCTGACATCACCTATTAGAGATGCCCTTATAGCGCGTGGAGGAGCGCTCGGTCGGATTCGATCACGCCGGATGGTTGTCCGTAAACTAGTAATTTCACAGTAAAGGATCCAATTTATTTATCAGCATGAAAAGGTGAGGAAAGGCCCATCTTTCTTGCAAATTACAATGGCAAGAGAACGGAACAACCACTGATCATATTTCTCAGTGGCAAAAAACATGAGCAGTACAAGAATATTAATCGATAAGAATGAATTAACAGGGAACGACATGTTTCCGACCTAGCTACTACGGCTTCCAACGCTGCAAAATTGTCGCCTCGGAAACTACAGTTATTTCTCTGTAAAGTAGCCTGGACCGGGCTGTCGATTTTTTTGTTTTCATAATGAGTGCTTCTTCCATCTCACTAAGGCATTGAGGAACTCCATCACCTGCACGAGAAGCAAACGATCAGGAACCCGTTTCTTTTTAACGAAATCAATAGGGAAGAAGGGAGAAGAAAAACACATAATAGCTTTACTTCAGATGGGTCTCTGAGTGAGTAGAAGGCTTCAGTTTCCTTGGGCACCTGCGAGACGAGTATCCCGTATCCGCAGTTCCTCTCTCTAAGCACCTGATCAAACAAACGAAGAGAAGATTATGACTTTTTTACACCGAGATGTACAGGTGCATATTTTCTTTAGAAAAATGGAAACCTTGAATGCATCTTCGTCAGTTCGATCATCTCCGATGTAGATAGGGATCACGTCTTCAGAGTCGCTTAACCCGAGTGACTGAAGCAAAAACTCAACGGCCTTTCCCTTGTCCCAGTCGATCACTGGACGAACCTCTAAAACCTGCAGAAATTGTTGCAAAGAATTTTTCTTGAAATCTGTGAGGGGACGATCTCGGTGGCCAGCTAAATAGAACATTCTTAGCTTAATTACCATTCGTCCATTGGTTACTTTGAGACGGGGAAATGCCTCCAACACTTCGTTTACGAGCCGTGCGACCAGCTTCCAGTCCTGCAAACAAGCAGTCAGGAATGTTAGGTGAATATGCAGGAACTTGGAAGCAGAAATGAGTGAAGAGCAGTGAATGTTTGAAGTGCAAAAATTTTACCTTCTCGTCTACGTTGCGGTAATGTACAGACACACAAAACTTGTTGTTCTCAACGCTTGCACCTTCGATTCCTTTTGTGACTTCCAAGAGGGACTTGGAAACCTGTTGCAAAAAAAAAGGTTAATACAACAGAACAGACCTTTTCCCACCCATCAAGACCGATTACTCAACTTCACATGAATTAAATAGAGAGGGTGGAATCATTCTCAGTGTGTAAAGTATCCATTATCCAGTTGACTTAAGTAATGGAGTTTGTTAAGTTCATAGTAAAATATCGAGTGCACCTCATCGATCATAGGCAGAAACTCGCGTGCAGGTTGGAATAGATTGGCTTCTTTACCCTAAAAGTAGAGTTAAGTAACCGTGAGTATTGTGCATATAACTCATTGTATGAATTCAAAAATACAGGAAAAGGACATAGTTTATCGGTTCTGAAGCAATGAAAGAATGAGCAAGAAATCCTCACCTTTGCAGTATTGTGTTCATAACTTGTTGAAGATGTCATTATGTCCATCCCATGACTTCCAGCATAACAGAGTTCCTTCAGTTTTACAAATTCAAGCACCTGCATACAAACCAGGAAGTAAAATATATGTCAAATTAATCATAACATATACTTGCATATCATTAGGATTCTGAAATTAGTACAGTAATACATGCAAAAAGATAGTAGTCACCTTCTTGCGGGACCTTCCACTGACGATTGCGGCAGGGAAGTGCTTTGCAACATTTCTCACAGCAGCTCTCATCTGAGGAAAGAAGTTTTGGGTCCAATTATAAGCAGTTGTTCACTTATTCATAACTAAGGAACGTTACTTGTTAAGCAGGTTATTCTGATTTACCACAGGGGACATGACAGCTTTGTCGGGATCGTCCACGATTGGCGACAGCGTACCATCATAGTCCAAAAACACAGCAATCTTCTTGCCTTGTGCACTGGCTACGATCTGCTTGAAGGAAGTCAAAGCAGTAGGGCATTTTGTCTACAGCATAAGACAGATATCTGTAAGTCTTGTTCAGAAGAGGCAGACTACTACTTACTACTAGGCCACCGAAAACAGAATCATAAAATCTTACCATCCATGCACTGTAGGTAGGATCTTCTTCAGGCAAATTTTCCTGGCTGAAGGCTACATTGTGCTTCTTACGTGGGGACGAGGATTTCATTGCATCCAGCAGTCCATTGACAAGGACTTCCTCGATCTTGCGCCTACTGACGTTTACGCCGGTGCCAGGACTGGAGTAACCTCCGGGAACGACTGAAAATGGCATCATGTTCGAAGGCAGGACTCCAAGCAACGGCTGGCCCATTGCCATCGGATCGCTGATGACAGGTGAGCTGTTGCTCATGTCCATTCGGTCAAATCAAGAAGAGAAGTGTGGTTGGGTAAGGCCAAGTGCTATGTCTTTGAGCTGAAATTTAGCCTACTGTCTTGTCGATGAAGAACCACTTCTTCAGTGTTTTCTTGTCACTGCATGTGTGGAGACAGGTCACCAACAGAAAAATACCTGAGAACTGATTAGAAAAGGCAGGATAATGTTAGAAGAAAGGTATTCTTTCCATACGAAAAAATAAGGTAATTTAGGATGATTAGTACCTTGTCATGTTTAGAGAGAGGACACATCTATATCAGAAGAGTGGGCTGCTTCATAGGGAAAGCCATACAAAGCCAGCTCCGTTACACTTCAATATTTAGAAAGTTTCACTGCATGAATCAAGAACAAGATTTTTTCAGTTACCCAGTATAAAGTTCAAATAGTAGAATAGTCATGACAACTACGCATGGATCGAGTGTCAAACCATGTCAAATCTGTGTCCTTATCTTTCTTTCATTTTTGATAGGAATCTGTGTCCTTATCATTTGTCAATCATGAGTAAAGGCAGAGAACGACGTCCAGAAAAACAGAGAAGGAAAGGGCAAAGGTCCAAGTAAAAGCTACCCATCGATAGGTTTGGCCTCGACTGTCGTTAACAGTAAAATCTCAGTCGTTAAAAAAACAGGGTAAAATATTGCCAAAAGAAAAATCGGTGATATGCTGGCTAACGGTTAGGCACAATGTATTAACATCTGCAATGATATGCCGGCCTAATCACTGAGGCCATGTGTGCTCGGGCCCCGGTGTTAATGCCATGGTGAGTGTTTCTGTTTTTTTTTCCGAGGATTTCTGAACTTAAGAAATGGTAGGTAAACCTAACACCTCAATGTTCAGTAAGCAATTAACTTGCCGGGGGTACGAATCTGAAAAGTGCAATTATATCGCTAGCTATAAGCCATGATGGAAGCATATGGACGTCAGCTTAAATGTTCCCATAAGCTATGATGGAAGCATAAGACAGTTTCAAAAAATGATGAAAGCATAAGAACGTCAGGTTACAGGTTCTTCATGTGAAAAGGTCAAGTTGGAATTCTTTTGGAACATTTGACTTGAATAATTATTTTGGTAATTGGACTTTGTTCTCAGGGGCAAAATTTTAAGTGGAAAATGATAAGGTCAAGAGAATAATTGGACTTCGTTCCCAAGGACAAAATCTTAACTGCGGTCAAGAAAATAATAGAACTCTGCCCATACATGCTAACATGCCAATAAATATGCAGGACATTAACAAATCTGACTAGGAATATAACAGTTGGGGACTGCTGTTATTTAAAAAAGTCTGATTATGGGAAAAAGGAGAGAAAAAATATATCAGCAAACACATGCTATGATAAGTGGATCCAATAGCAGTTCTAGTTCTCCAGCAAATTGTAACTATGAGACAGCTCTCAGGCAATTTTCAGAGTGCGTGCATTTTCTTGGTATTTCACACTTTTTGCGGACCTACATGAGCACCATCAACCAATTCATCCCCACATACACATAGAAATATCTCATATTTGGCAGAGAGGGAGAAAGAGGAACTGAAGTCCACTTTTGGCACTTTCGCCTGTACTTTGCAGATGCAAAAACATGACAGAACTCCCAAGAAGTTCAAAGAATGAATATTGGACCAACTAAACATTGCATGCAAAAGGAAGTGACCAAGAAACTGAAAGAATGACTAGAAGAAGATGCACACCTTAATGGAAGGGACTTGAATTGAACGAGAGGTGAGTCGAACAACACACGGAGGAAGGGGAGAATAGAGTAGGAGAATGGAATAGATGCCAAGACTATTTATAGAGACGGAGGGAGGAAAAGGGTGAGAAAAATCTTGAAGAATTCAATGGCGCCTACTTGTTTTGTTACAGAATATTTGCTAGGAGTCCGCACGACTATGCATGCGCCTGATAAAGAACCTTCTCTTGCGGAAACTCAAAATGGTGGCAAGGCACACACGCATCTCATGGAAAAAATGGCATTTAAAAAATGCGAAAATTGACACATTTACATGTTTGAAAACTATATGCATATGCAAATTTTTATGCTCCTCTACCAAAAGGAAAGATAAAAAAAATGCACATAAAATTGCTATATTAGCTCTTCATTACAAATTTTTATGCACCTCTAC
This sequence comes from Stipa capillata, assembly GCA_019208055.1. Classification (NCBI taxonomy): domain Eukaryota; kingdom Viridiplantae; phylum Streptophyta; class Magnoliopsida; order Poales; family Poaceae; genus Stipa; species Stipa capillata. The sequence continues at coordinate 481,293 of JAGXJF010003127.1, forward strand.
CAAAAAGAAAGATAAGAAATGCACATAAAATTGCCATACTAGCTCTTCATCCTTGTCTTCTATGCACACGGCAGAAAAATGCATACATCCCACAAATATATGCAAGTGCACATGCTACTCACACATGTAAATGTGCGGATGGTTTTTATTTTTACTTTTTTAAAAATTGGCATCGTACTTTTGGATTTTGTTTTTCTGAAGGGGCACCGCTTGCATCTAAAATTACCAAGACATGGACTCCTGATATCTATACTACTATATAGTGTATCAAGTTTGAACTAAACTTGGCAAACAATTTGAGCCATTGATCCCATGAATCCAACGGCTAAGATTGGAGGGATTCGTGGTGAACGGTGACATGAACAGTGCCCATAAACAGTGCTATAAACAGTACCCCTCACAAATAGTATCCACCTATAATACCATATACAGTGCCCATGAACAGTACCCATCTACAGTACCTGACGTGCACTGCACGTGCTGTTTACTAGTATTGATTAGAGACACAGTAATAAAGGTGGTGGGATACATTAACTTGAATTAAACTTCACTTAGGAAGCTTTCTATAATACATTCAGCAGAGTTTTAAAGAAAACTTTAGGTACAAAATATTAACTTTGGAAAAGTATGAAAATCGGTGCTAATGTTTGTAGTGTACCGAATAAATGCTAAATGATTTGTAAATAAACTAATAACGATAGTTTTGCAATAATGGCATAACATTATAAATTACATCTTTCTTGGTTCGATGTGTCACACAATTTTCATGTCAATGTAAATCCACGTCAGTAATGAACTAGCGAATAACTATGTGTGCATATTTTGCATACATGTTAAATATAGTTAGATAGGTAATATAAATATGCATGTAATTGATGGTATTTTTTACTATTTGATCATAAGTTAGAATAAATATATTTCAGAAATATTGTATTAGCAAAACACGTGTACGATAAACTTTAGCTCTACAAATTTGTGAAAAATATCAGGCGACAAGGAGCAAAAACCTCGGGTACTAGCGCCGGAGTACTGAACCTGGTGGCACAATCGTTGGTTACCGAGGGAAGACACCTATGTGCACCCAGCAATTCCGCCCCGAACTAGTACAGCAACCGCACTCCTCCACCCACCGGACCGACGCGTAGGCCACCCGCACGCGGGACCCACAGGAACTCCACGTTCCCCTCCACGGACATCCGGGCCACCCCCAGTCCACGTCAGTCTCGCGGCGGCCGCGTCCTTCTCAGCGTGGAGCTGGAGTCGCATCAGCGTCAGACGCGCCGGGCCCCCGCACGGGAGCGCGCCTACCCGGCAGTAGTGGTGGCCTCACGGCTACTACCACCTTGACCCTCGTGGTCCACCCCGGCCGCCGGCGCAAGGAAACAACCTAACACCTCCTCGCCGCCGACCCCGCCAAGGCTACTGACACCGGCGACGACAGGGACGCACCCGCATCCGCGCCGTTCGCGCGTCCCCCGGATAGAGAGTGCCTGCACGGCTGCACGTCGGGTCACTTTGGATTGACCGCAACACTGCAGGTGCGCGCGCTCGCTTTAGTACTCTACTGCTGAAAGTGCCGATGCCACCGGCTCCGTCGAGCGTTGGAGGCCGAGTGCCTCGTCGCGGTCGCCGTCGTAATTGCCGCGAAAAGCGCGCGCGCGCGGACGCAGGGAGGGTGGTAGTAGGGTTGGGCACCCCCTCGGCACGAAAAGAACACAGGCTTTCGCTGTAGCTGTCTGCACGTTCTCGGCTCGACCTGGACTACTGTCCAACTTGCAGCTTGTAGCAATACCTTTTCTTCAACTTGTAATAAGTTTGATGTTACAGATGCTACTGTCAGTTAAGAACCGGTGAAATCCTGTGCGAAAGAAAGGAACGATCTGTCTTTCCTCTTAATTAAGCTGTTTGTGACCTTGTGTGCATGCATGGCCATGTCCATGCCAGCTTGGCTCTTCAGCGACGAGAAGAGCCGCCGCAACCGCAAGACGGCAACAGCTTTCGTTTTCTTTTTCTTTTTCGGGTGGATGAAACAATAAGACAGAAGAAGCTCAACGTTATTCACGGACATTACAGCAATTTGCCATGTTTGGTGGCTGGAACAAGACCAAGAAGATGAGATAAACAAATGTTGGAGCCAGTCTTGTGCAAATAAACTAGGCACTAAACAGCATAACCGATGAGCATGATGCTGACATAATAGCGCATCTCCCAGAAGCTGAAAAGAAACACACGGGCAATTAAGTAAAGGAAAACAGACGTACTAGAAATCCTCCAAAGGCCAATTAGAAAACAAAAATTTGAAAGCAAAATTTTTTCAGAGGGACCGTGAAAGCAAAAATTTGATGGTATATACTCTGACTGAAACGAACTTCCATTTCTTTCTCGAAGAAACTTCTGCTACGTAACTGCATATACAATACAGTAGAATACAACACAATGGTCGGTGGCTAGCCTACTTCATGCCGATGTTAACACCAGTCCTTATAAACAAAACATGCAGCTTCTTTCAGTGTCCAACTAAAATGGTATGGTATTACATCAATTTGAACAGGTGTTAATACGAAAACGTCAGTGCTTGCGACGTGTTGCCTTGGGGAAACTGGAGTTCAAGTCGAATCCACGAGGATGTAGTTGCCCCCTGGATGTCCCTAACGTTTTCGAGTCGCCTGCGACCACCTAATGCGCCGCTAGCCACTGCCAAAAGACAACTGAAGAACATGAGATGTGGAAAAACAAAGGGCACCTATTGTAGCAAAAAAAATTTCGAAGAACATAGCAGGAGCTCTGCCTTTCTCATAGATAGAAAGAACAAATTACAAAATAAAGCGCGATTTACAAAGGTAGAAGGGGAAACACCGACAGAAGCCATCGGGAAGCTACCTAGCTAAACTAGGTCCGAGCTAGAACCGAGGATCACCGGCCGAAGCCACAACAGAAAAAACTAAAAAACTTGCAACAAGACCCTACAACGAGCTGCTGGGTAGCTACCTAGCTAAACTAGGTCAAGAGCTAAAACCGACGAGGCAGCAACATTCAAAGCCAGCCAGCCCAACAAACACAGAAGAAGCCGGGCTCAATGATTACCTGCAATGTCATCGTCCCCCGCTCATCGCACTCACGACCAAGCGGCTTCGACTTCACCTCAGCAACCAAAAAACCAACCCTTCTGCCACGCTGAGACCAGCCCGCCACGAACACTGACCCTATTGTAGCAAAATGTATCTGTAGCTGACTATACCTAATTAAGAAAAGATCTATCTTCTTCATTTGGTCTCGCTGCCTCGGCAGTTGCTAGCCCATCTCGTGTTTCCCGAAGATGCCTGCAATAACAATAGACATATGTGGTCAGTAAGTAGTCCATCGGATCCTGATTCCTGGATTCAGATTCACGCAGCATTCTAGATGTACTGATGCTCTAGTTACTTGTACCAATGATGGGTAAGACAAGCCATCGAGCAAGTACCAAGAAAAATGTTCGGAGCCAACAGGAGAGCAATGCATATGCTAGTATAGTAAATACTTGAAAGAGTAACGGAAGTGAGACTACTGATGATCTGATTTGCCAAGAAGGAAAATCTATGATGGCAAAGTACATCAGTTCAGAAGGCGAAGATGTGTGCATCCCTCAGATCCATTAGGAATTTTGGATAAAGTATGGAGCTTGGATGGTTAAACAAGTGCAAGCCAGCAAAGATTTTTGGTCTTAACTTTCCTTATCGCTGTGATCGACAAACCCCACATGTCAGATAACAGAACACAAAGATGCGCACATGCTTCAGGTGTTTCCTCTTGTCACTTTGCAAACAATCAAGCACAAGACACAGCAACTGCTTGACACTATACCAGCATGAGAGGTCAAGGCTTTACGAAGGAAGCTTATGATTCCAAAATCCAAAGGCTAGGTTGGACGACAAAATGGTCCAACTTGGCAGATGAGAAAAGAACTCAATTTGCAGTTCATCCCCCCTTGCCCCGACCAAAATGAGCATATATTATTTCTAGATGCACTTCTGTAATGCGAGATTACAAAAACTTCCAAATTCTTTAGAAGTTTGCAGTAACTAATGATACAACTTGGCATATTTTTTGCACAATTAATGGGAAACCTGCAGAAATGTCAGGGCAATAGGGCAGCACCATATCATGAACACTGACACTGCAACTATTTTAGGCCAAAAGAGGTAAAAGATGGAAGACTGCACAAAAACTAACTAGATAAAATAATCAATGTAGAAGTTTCAAAAATTTCAAGATTTACATCCTAATTAAGAAAGGGCGACATTAAAGAAGCAAATTCGTGTGATTGTCTGATGACTGAAAAGGAACACCTAGGATTGTTCCTATACATTTATCTGATCAAAGAAGCGAAAAACATTTCTATGTAAAGCGACGAAAATAACGTGAACTCATGACTGTAAATTTGTTTTCCCCTTGAGGCTAAAGCAGAAGAAGCAATATGTACTCATCAAATGACTTCTGTGAGATCTGTTATAGTCATCTACAAGTGCAACTGCCAGACTGGAACAGTAAGAACCCCAGAGGGCATCATTCCTCAAAAGTCAAGAGGGCCATTCAAACACAGTGGATCTACAATGCTAACGTTTGGATCTTAGGATGAAATTTTGGAGACCATATCCTAACCCAAGAGTGCTATCCTACACATGGAAGCATTGTAAAGATACTGTTCTTTAGGACCATGATGAGTTTATGATGCTAACCACTCACATTTTTATTTACTTAGTATAAGACTGTAGGTTATAGGTTGAGCTTTTGATGCATTGGACCACCAAAATACATGCTATTTTGAGTTTCTTTACATAGCTAGGAATTCTTGCTGCTTTGGACCACATAGCTATATATTTCTATTCTGTCTAGTGTGCGTGAACCCTTTGAGTTTCTTTACATAGCTAGGAATTCTTGCTGCTTGGACCACATAGCTATATATTTCTGTACTGTCTAGTGTGTGTGAACCCAGTTCTACAGGCTGCACCTGGTCCAGTTTCTTAAGAAATAGTCAATAGGGTCCTGATTCCTGAATTCAGATTCACGCAGAATTCTAGATGTACCACCGATGAATAAGACAAGCCAACGAGCAAGTACCAAGAAAATTGTTCAGAACCAACAGGAGAGCAATGCGTACTAGTATAGTCAAATACTCATAAGTAATTTTTAAAACTCGAAAGAGTAAGAGAAGACTACTGATGATCTGATTGGCCAAGAAGAAAAACCTATAATATGACGCGCATTTAGATGCGTGTTCGAGGAGAAAAAACCTATAATGGATCAGAAGAACATGTGTGCATCCCTTAGATCCAGTAGGAATTTTGGATAAATATGGAGCTTGGATGGTTAAACAAGTGCAAGCCAGCAAAGATTGTTGGTCTTATCGTCTTAACTTTCCTTATCGCTGTGATCAACAAACCCCACATGTCAGATAATAGAACACAAAGATGTGCACATGCTTCAGGTGTTTCCTCTTGTCACTTTGCAAACAATCAAGCACAAGACGCAGCAACTGCTTCGCACTATACCACCATGAGAGGTGAAGGCTTTACGAGGGAAGCTTATGATTCCAAAATCCAAAGGCTAGGCTGTACGACAAAATGGTCCAGCTTGGCAAATGAGAAAAGAACTCAATATGCAGTTCACCCCTTCTTGCCCTGAACAAAATGAGCATAAGAAGGATATTCTTTTTTGATGCACTTCTGTATTGTTATATTACACAAGCTTTTGAGATCTTTAAAAGTTTGCAGTAATTAATGGTATAACTTGGCATGTTTTGCATCATTAATGCAAAACCTGCAGAACTGTCGGGGCAATACGGCAGCAAGATACCGTGAACATTTGAACAGTGGACACTAAAATAATTACTGCAGAAGTTTCAAAGTTTATATTATTTACATGCTGATTAAGAAAAAGCAATATTAAAGAAATGAACTCATGTGATTGCCTGTCGAATCTAGGATTGTCTGTACATTTGTCTGAATGAAACAAGGGAAGAACATTGTTTTCTCGAGGCTAAAGCAGAAGAAAACAATATGGACTCATCAAAACGACTTCTGTGAGATCTGTACTAGTCATCTACAAGTGCAATTGCCAGACTGGAAACAACAAGAACCCTAAAGGGCATCATTCCTCAGCAAAGCCATTAAAAGACAGTTGATCTACTATGTGAACATTTGGATCTTTGGATGCATTTCTGGAGACTATCGCCTAACCCAACAGTGCTACTCCCACATGGAAGCATCGTAAAGATACTGTCCTTTAGAGACCATGGTGAGTTTATGATGCTAACCAATCACATTTTATCTACTTAGTATAAGACTGTACGTTGTAGGTAGAGATTTTGATGCATTGGACCACCAGAATACATACTATATTGAGTTTCTTCATATTGCTAGGAATTCATGCTGCTTTGGACCACAGAGCTATAGATTTCTGTTTTGACTAGTGTGTGTGAACACAGTTCTACAGGCTACACTGCACCTGGCCCAGTTCCTTAAGAAATAGTTATCCAGGCTAATGAAAATAAAATTGTACCCAGCAACAAGAATACAAACTTAAGAAGTTCAAAGAAATAAGAAGTTATAATTTTGTTCAGGGAAGCATTGAATAATCTATGCATCTAAAATACATCTTGTAACTACCAGCATGTGTTTATTTAACACAGATAAGTTATCTTTGTTACAGATCTGAAGAAAACAATGGTAAATGCTGAATCAAATCCAATTATTGATTGCCTTTCTAATTGATACTTGATACCAAAGATAAATTTTCCAGGAAGGTGATTGTCCATGGAACTATTCATCCCACAGAGCTAAGCTACGTCTCAGTACATCAGTACATCAAACATTTCATTCTATGGCTGTAAAGTTAATTGTGTTATGCATTGAAGCAATAACTACACTACTTTGCTATGTGTCTATGGTCACTAGCCCAGCAGAAAACATGTCACATAAACTCAACTGATAATAACTACTGATCCTATTAAATATGTGTTCAAGAATCTCAAAAGCATGCCCCATGTGTTTAGGCATAAATTGATTGAGTTGGGGCAAACAAGCCCTTAAAAAACTTCGTCCAATGCCTAGTGCACGGCTGCAGCACTGCTACTAATTCAATTACTCATAGGAACATCATGCAAATTGATTTATCACTGTTATTTGATTAACTTGCGGCACTGCTAGCTAAAATATAGTGACATGGCATCTTCCTATAATATTCATCTAGCTGCCATGCCAAATTTTTACTTTTCATGTGGTCTAGCATAATATAGCCAGGTACAATAAATGCATAGAAACTAGCAAAAGGCAGCCAACAATCAACACTTAGGAGCCATTTGGTAACACCTCCCAGAAAATTTACTTTTGCTAAAGCAATTACACCAAGTACCAAACAAAACGTTGCAATAAGAAATAACCTGCATCGGTTCTCAATTTCAGACAAGAAAGTTGCTAGTTATGAGGGCGAAATACATCTCAAGCACCGGATTTCGAACAGTCCTGAGCGTGACTGGTGGATGCCGATGCCAAATTCTGTTTCATTTCTATGAAATGGAGCAGGGGCCTGGCCCTTTATCTCTAAACAAGGTACAACTCAAGCAAAACTTACACAAGCAAGCAATCTGATGTAAAAGTGTTAATTTTGTGTGAACTTTAGTTCATGGGTCAAGTACTACTAATTTAACATAAACCAGTTCTTTATCACCAAATAAACAAAAGAGATCTACGCAAGCAATATACGCAGTAACACTGATACCTATGCACACAACGTGAACACAACTAATATCGGCTGCCTTGTAATTAAACCTGCTTCTCATGCTTAATGATATATATGTGAAGCTTTTGCATGTTCTCTAAATAATACAACTAATACCAGCATTGCTAATGTAATGAGAAATATTTTTAGCCGAAGAGCAATGGGAAATATATTTTTTTGGATAAACTTTTCTAATTTGAAAGAATTAAATGACAAAAAATAATTCAGCTAAACATCAAAGGAATATGCAACAAATAGCATTACTTATCTCCCACAGTTCATGACATTTCACAAATCCAACTGACCTATTGATAACATCTCATCAGTACAGTTCAGTTCATCCATAATTTCAGGAAACAATTCTGAAGAAGATTGAGCCTAGCAATAACTCTAAGCCATACAAAGAGCAACTTCACTCACACACTATTACAGACTTTGCACATCGTTTTCCTCGCATATCTTACTCCAAGGTCCAACAATTTCCGTCAGAAACAAGATCAATCACAGCCAAGAATGACTTCGTTGTACGTATCAAGCTTAGCTTAAAATTTTTTATATGGATCTTCATTACTATCTGTTCCTCCAAGAAACCAAGATTTGCACAACAGAAAGAACTCAAGAAAAAGAATAGAACAGCGACAACGAGCGAGGCAAGAAGAGGGGCTAACTACCGGGCGAGGCGCGGCAATGGTCGAAACGGCGGAGCACCTCCGGGTCGTGCATGGAGAGCACAAATCGCGACAGGGCCTCGAGGAATAGCGCCGCCTGGTGGCCCCCAGCGGCGGCAACGAGTTCCGAAAGAACGCCTCGACGGAGCCGATTAGCCTCGAGGGCGACGCCCTTGAGCTCCTCCAAGAACGCCTCCAGGTCGGCCGCGCCGGCTACCTCGGCGGAGGTGAAGGCCTCCTGGGCGTGGCGGAGGCGGTCGGAGACGGTGGGGACGGCGGCGCGGATTCGGCGATCGACGCGGTCGGCGGCGGCGAGGAGCCGCGGCGAGGGCGATAGCGATCGGAGGAGGGATGTGAGGAGGGAGGGGTGGAGGTCGCCGAGCCAGAGGAAAGGGAGCTCGAGGGGCGAGCGCCAGTCTCCGGCGCAGATGGCCTGGGCGGGGTCCTGGCGGGCGGCGGAGTCGAGGGCGGACCAGTGAGCCTGGAAGTGGGCCTCTACGGCAGCGGCGGCTGAGGAGAGCGGGTCGATCCAGGAGCCGGAGGTGGAGGAGGAGAGCGCGCGGCGGAGCAACGGGAGGAGCGGGGAGCGAAGGGTGGCGAGCCAGGCAGCGAAGAAGTCCCGCATCGGTCGCCTGGCGCCCGGAGCACCGCGGCCGGGAGGAGGTGGCCTCGGCATGCTTGCGGCTGATGCTGCGGCCGCGGTGGTGCGACGGGAGACGGCGGAGGCGGGTGGTTGGTCGGTCGTGTCCGGTGGGGTTTGGGGGGTTTCGGTGGAGAGGCCGTCGCCGGTTGGAGGGAAGGGGAAAAGAACGGAGATGGGCTGCCACTGCAAGTGATCTGTGCCGTGGAAGAATATTTTGGGCCGGCCCAGTTTCTCCGCGGTTTCTGAGCAACAGAGCACAAATAATTCTACAGGTTTACATGATTCATCATGGTAAATAAGTTCACATCTTAGAAGCTGAAAAAGAAGATCAGAATATATCTAAACTTCCTTTCACCGAAATTTTTATAGACAGTTAAATTAAAACTTATTTAAAATTGATTTCTGCACAAGTCTAAATCGAAAAGAAAATAGCCTTTGTCTCACAAGCTACGCAACGGAAGGTAATTCACAAGACATCTGGTTTCTCGTGAATGAAAGGCACTTCGAAACAATTAAGTTCACCTGAACTTTTGCTCAAGTGATCCAGGTTTGGTGTGGATTGTATTAGCTAGCCAAGTAAGAGAATCACTGTCGTTTATTCGGTTTCTATTCAATATTCATTACTAGGTTCTATTTGCAAGAGAATCTCTTCCATGATTAGCACCTACTGCGCTAGGTGCAATTCCACCAGATCAACATCAAAATAATTGCTAAATGCTAACCATGCTGAGTTTATAGTGGCTTTTTTTTGTGAGGAAGAGTTCATAGTGATATTGCAACAGCCGTTTAATAATAAACCCGTCTCCAAATAGCTAACAATAGCACCAGCTCAAAGAATTTACACGCCGGTTGAATCATGACAAGGTACTCAACATAAACTATGCTCTGAAAAGGAAAACAGAAAGATAACGAGAACAACAACAGCCCAACCACAAAGAACGGGACTACGTCTATAACAGCCCGGCCCACGCCCGGCCGGCGCGTCAACAGAATGGCGAGCGAGCCGGCACGGGCTGCTTCCGGCTCCGCTTCCGGAACGACCCGCCACAGCTCGGCCCCGCCTCCGACGACGCCCTCGGCCGCTTCCCGTTCTGCGGCTCCGGCACCGCAGCCTCCTCCCAGGCGGCCGCCGCAGCCTTCCGGTTCACCCGTAGCGCGCATCTCAGCCCACGTTCGTTCTCCCCTAGATCCTTCACCTGCGTCGTCATCGACCTCGATTATTCCTCAAACCAAGCCGCGCATGGACATACTTGACACTCTGCATATACCTCCTGTTAGTGTATGACGTGATGTTTACCTTGCAGAAGAGGGAGCAGTAGTCGTGGCCTAACGGGAGCGGCCGCGCGCACGCGGCACAGGGGTTCTCTGCGCTGGCCGAGCGTTTCCTCGCCGTGCGCTCGTTCAGGAACACCACCTCGTGGTCGCTCACCGTGTGCGACTGCATGCATGCGCGAGACCATGCGCGTGCAACATTGGATGAAGGCCAAGGAGACGGAACAACACACTCGAATTCGGTAGCGATCGGTGTACGTACCTGGATGCCGGTGCAGTCGAACATCTTCAGGTCGTCGACGCGGACGACGAAGCAGGACGCGTACTTCCAAATCTGTCTCCCCATCAAACCAGATAAGATCGATCAGAACACGTTGCGAGGATATATACCTGATCAGCTAGTACGTACCTGGAGGACGTTGTGGGAGGGGTCGTGGGGGAGGCAATGGCGGCAGAGCGCGGCGGCGCAGTCGGTGCAGAAGTGGTTCCTGTCGTTCTTGCGCTCCGCCGGGTGCACCGCGCACGCGTCGAAGAATTCCTCCGACAGCAGGCAACGCAGCCACTGCGGGGCGCCGCGCACGGCCGAGGGCTGCATGGCCGGCGGCCCACCACACGCAGGTCCGAGCTACGCACGTTCGCCGCACCGGCGCGGGATCGATGTGAGCCGCGCGTACAGGAGAGATGTTGCGGCCACGGGTTGGGACGGATCGGGGGAGGCGCCGGGGTGGGCTTGAAGCCTTGATAGGCTCGATTCAAAGAGCGAAAAGCGCGGGGGGTTCGGCACTATCCGGCGCGAGCCTGCATGGGGCGCCGCTGATTCTCTGTGGTGATCTGCTACTGTTTTAGCGATCGAGAACAGGGAGTCAGGGTTCGTCTGACTTTCTGCTTTGCTGGGAAGCAACATCAAGCGGGCTTAGGCTTAACACGACAACTGGGGTGAAGATCAAAATCATAGGATGCCCGGACGCGTGGGTCTGAAACCATGCATCCACGGCTGGAAATTGGGACGCGAAGCAACTCGCAACAACTTCCTCGAAAACAAGGATGGGTACGACGAGCTATTTTTTGTTCAGGTCCAACTCGAAAGCGGTACTCGAGCCTTGGATCAAGGCCCACATAGGTATCAGCCCAAGGAAAATAGCACAAACGGGCTTGACCCAGGCGCTCGCAGTCATAGCCCACAAACTGCTTGCAACTGCCCCAGCTCCGGTCTCGGAATTTTGCCGTGACCTGCTGAAATGTGGTTCCGGGCGGTCCCGCGGTCACAACCCGTCTCACCGGCCGAGGGCGCCCGAAACTCCGGCGGCCGCCGCACGACGAGACGCGGAGGCGGAGGCAAGTTCGGGAGCTGATCTACTCTGGCTTTGGTTAGATAAATGATCTTCCTTGTGCCTCCGCCTCATTTGTCTAGTAGAGTTTCCATTTTCCCCTATTTCTGTAAATTTCTTTGCTGGATTTAGTTGTCAAGCTTCACGTAATTTAGGAAAATAATGAAATGGTTGGAATTTGCAGGTGCTTCATTGCAAAGGAGTAGCCTACAAGTGTCGTTTGTAATCTCATTTGGTAAAGTTTGGTAATCGGGATGTTTATGTTAAGTGTAGGTGACCCAATCCGACAGGATGCCCATGAGATCGACGTCTATTTGCCTGTTTGATTGGGTTGTGACTGTTGATAAAACTGTTGTTGGTTGGCTGTCTTGTGGTTGTGGAAAAGTAAAAATATAGCTTTTGGTTGACCTAAACAATCTACAGCCTTTTGGAAAATAAGCACTGAAATTTCAGCATATTACAAAAAAGGCAGCTTTTCCAAACAGTTAAATTTGTACTGTAAAACCCACAGTTACCATTGGCAAAAACTGCTGAAAAACAGACCATTTAGTTGGGCTACAACTTTTTTCTAGTGAAAAGCTACTGAAAAGTCCAACCAAACACCTCTTATATTTAGCTACTTGCAGCAACCCTTGGTCTCAAATTAGGGGGATTCCTGAACGTAGGAAAGAAAGAGGAAAATCTCCTCTCATGTTGAATTATTGCTTCTCATAAAAACCTGAACTAGTTGCTAGTTAACCTTTCTCTTCCACTTTTATTCACTTAGCAATAATTACTGGAAGATTACTATGTAGCGTTGAATCAGATAAATCTTTATCCCTTTTTTCTCGAAGAATATTTCTCTACCGCAATTACTATATTCCACATGTTTAACTAGATCACCTAAGCAGAACAATCTATGTTGACAGCAATTAATGGGGAAACACCTGACCTCCATCTTTTCAGACTCTGACCAGAGGCTTCATTAAGTCGCAAGATTTCAGAATGTCGTATAACTAGGAACAACTTCATGCCCCTTTCGATCATTGGAAACAAATGAGCTGATGAAACGGGGAACTCTTATCAAATAGGCATCAACTGTGTGGTAAATATTGCTATAGTAGCTATAGGACAAGTCGGTGGTGGAACAAGTGTGCTTTCGTTATTCAAGCTGAGAAGCCGAGATCAAAATCATATAGCTAAGTTTACCACTGGAAGTATGGCAACAACATGCTTTTGAAGACATAATGAATACGGTTATAACTATTAGTAGGAAATGTGATGATGGTAAATATGCATGTTAGTTACTACTTACTATGCTTGCTATTGACCTAAAAGGAAAAATATTTGAAGTTACCTTTCCTCTATATACTTTTAGCTTTGATTGGTTGAAACACATACACATACACATACATGCTAAACCATCATCATCCTTCTATGTATAGTTAAATGGACGCATGCCCTTCTAATAGCCCCAATCGTTGTTGTTTAATCAAATTTTCCCAATGCCCATGTGACAGGACACACAAACTCACAGACCTCACTAAAAGCCAGATTTTGCACCCTCACATTTATGTTCTGTCAGTGAATTACTTTTTGAAAATGGACCTGTCAATGAATTGTGTAAAGATAAAAGTGTTCTTGTTCTGTAGCTCTGATTTTCCCCGTTCAATGAATTTCTCCAGGCCTTATGTCTTCTCAGAGGCATACATTACATGCAGAAAGCTATTAAAAACATTTCTCTGTCTTCATTCTGCAGCCTCATTTATATAGTTGTGGACATGGGTGAGAATTTGGACACAAAGCAACTGCGGTTATTGTGTGATCAGCATTCAGCTAGTCGGCCTGATAACACGGCATAGCTGTCTTCCTGCTTTGCGCAGATGGACGCCGGTTAAGGTATGCTCGTGTCATATTCACATATATGCAGAGATTTTGCCAGTTCTGATGTACTTATTGACCTGCTTGTTGAGATGACAATATACTTATATAGGAATTAACTGAGGAATATGAAATTCTTCTGGTATTGTGTTACTAATTTTTCTAGTGATAACATTGTTTTCTTCTGTTGCGTAATTTCATAGTCTGGTACACTAGTTTCTACCATTTTTTTCGCATATTACAACTTGTTACTCTGAATTATGAAATCCTAACTGCATTTTAAATGAGTGAGCTCCCTTGTCCCTTCCAATGCTGACTCGTTTATTTCACTAAAAAATATATTTTGTTGCTTTTTGTTCTCATGAATATTTGCACAAATAGCCATGTCGATTGGTCGTGTTATCTTATTGCTGACAGGTGGATCCTCAATTCCTGATGCAGTTTGCATCAAAAGACTCTGATTTGGTCCGATTAGGTATGGTGCTTTGATTTGTCTGTGACGAGGAGGCAAGTATAAGGTATTATTTGTGAACATTTTTGTTTCTGATGACATCAGTATGAGATTAAAGAACAGAAATCTATATTTGAAGATTTTTGGGTTAAGTTTTACCTCTACCGAAATTTTTGATGACAATTTCTTCTCTGCAATTTTTATGATCTACCCACGCCATTTCATCAGACTACTATCTGTGGTGCCGAATGTTGCAGGGACCAATTTGATTTCAATTTTGTATTCTATCAGAGCGAGTCAAAGAAGCAAAGCAGCTGTGCCATTAACCAGGGAGTACAAAACAGTTGGATCATAAAAATTTAGGATAGGATCTGCTTATCTGTACATGCTGTGACAAGATGCCATCATGGTGTTCATAACCATTGGCCCGTTCAGAGGATTAGCTTGTTTAGGACAGAGGATTAGCTTGTTTAGGAGAGCGCGGGCCAGAGGGGCTTCTGAAACGACCAGAGAGAACATGCAAAGGTGATATTGTGGCAGTACACAAGGACATTCCTTCATCCTTTGTTCTCTACTGGAAGCAGTGTCGGATAGGACAGTAGCCGCCCAACTCAAGCAATCATGCTTATTCCTTGCTTAAAGGAGGGCTCTTGCTTTCCATTGCAACTCTTGCTCCCTTCCTGTTCCTCCAATGCCAAGCAAAAGCTAATTGCTTGCCCAACACTTTTAACTTTCAAGTCTGGACTTTGGATGAGTAACTAAACTGGGAATGACGAATTTATAGCTATTGGTATGTTAAGTGTCATCATTTTGCTTCAAGGGAAAAAATTAAGTGAATCTGATGGTTAGCAAACAACAATATGTCAATCAGTCAATAGCAATCTCCACTATGAAATCTGCAGTGTTACAATGGAGTACTATTGTTCAGTCAGTTTTAGCACTTCGTCCAATATTTCGCAAGTGTTTGTTCTACCATTACCCCATCTCTCTAGACACTAGACAGCTGAGTAGATCACAATTATAGCTGCCAATAAATGAGGTCGCTTCTGGTGTGCTGGGATTGCGCTTGACGAGGAGGGAGAGACCATTCAATTCTGGAAATCATTTTCCTGTCAGTAGCCAGCGTTGCATGCAGGATTAAAAGAAGTGAACATCAAGAAGAGGAGTTACTATAACCATGTGATGGTCCGATGAATTTATGACCCCTCATGTGGTTTCCTTTCTCTAGGTCAGAAATACTAGGAGAGTAGTATTTCTAGATGCTGAAGCTTGGACTTATTAAAGGGTGTTCATGTGCTGAACTGCTGATGCCTGATATATTCTATCTTACCTTCAGGGTTAAAAAACTCACACCTTCTTCCATTGCAGTGGTGTTCTCCTTTCGATTAATTAATTAGCCTATGACTCTGTGAGTCTTCCATGCATATTATGAGTGGAAGATAGCATCCGTTGTAAATAAAATATTGCTAATGCACATTCGAGCATCAATACACCAGTGATGGAGCCATAGGAGTACACATGCACGGCCCTCCTGTGTACATCTACTACTTTACATAAAAATTTACCTTAAAATTTTAAGTAAGACTTGACATTTCAAACATATCCTTCATTGCATGGACTCCCTAACCCAAAAAGAACCTGTGGCCCCCATCACCGTCAAAACTGAGAATGTGAATGCACTTTCAGATGAACTGATTCAAACTTGGGTCATGGCACCTTGAGTTTGCTACTACTCATTTGTGTTGCCTGCCTTTTAAGGCCTTCAGAAGTTTGAGCTTTTCAAGGAACTTGTGCAGGTGCGCCTTTTGCTTTATACATTGATTCCCCCTTTTTTGGGCAGATTCAGTTGGACTAGAAAGTGAATACGAATTATATCTGAAAGCTGAAAGTGCATTATTTTTGGAAGGATGGATTCAATCTTTAGAATGAGGTGCCTGAAAAAGTCTCTGTACGATCTGAATGCTACCTGCTGTTCTTACAAGTTTAGATTTCATCTTCGTTTCTTTTTTAAAAATTGGGGAATGCTTTGTCTATGCCTGTAGAATTGCTATCTACACTTCCACAAAATGTACAAGGATGGCAGTTTCTGGAATTGGAAAGGTTTTGAGCTGTAAGGGAACAAGCTGAGTTTTGAGCTGCTATCTCAGCTCATTTTAGGCCTGTTTGAAATGTAGGAATCTCACAGGAATTCTGTATAACTGGTACGACAGTCTAGCTAGAGTGTTCAAGGGGTGCTCGCAACTGGGACTGGATGCCGTTCCGTTCAAACGAACACTGGGAAGAACATTTTCGGGGAAGCAAAAAGCTATCATGCATGATCGCAAGTTCGCAAGAAAGCTACGCTAGTGATGATGGTGATAGTACAGCAGCAGTGGATGCGATAAGATGTAATTAGTAGCATGAAACAAGAACCAGAAACGCTACTAATATATTGTATTTTTCAGTTCATGTAAAAACGAGAAGCTGGTAGTGCAGGAAAGGCGCCAAAGGTTCAGCAATAAGCATGCGGAGAAATCGAACGAAGACGGTGTGTTTTGTCTGTCTCAATGAGTCAATGTGATTGATGTTGACAGTATACGAGTCTGACAGGGTCTATCCATATTCAAAGATCGTATGTGATATTGTAGTATAGCAGCGCAGAAGTTCGAGAAGATCTGCTTCCATGTTAATCTCTGATTATACTGTCTCAATTTGGTCCATATTCTGCATTTCTGCTACAAATACGAACACGGTTGTTCTTCACAAAGGACACAGGGCCATCCTTTTACTGTGACCAAGGCCTGTAAAGTTGCTGTCGTAGTAAGCTACTCCATGCATTCACGCATGTAGGAGTAGCTCACATGGCGAACAGAGACGCGAACAGAGACGCCTGAATTAAAGACAAGATGCAAGCGCCTCCTCTTTAATCACTTCACTGATGCGATGCCACCGGCCGGCTGGCACCCGCCATTCCCTTTGTCTTACCTCCATAAGAAAAGCCTAAAAGCCTCTCCCTCCTCATCGAACACGACAACTCCAGGGAAGAAATTACGCCACCACACCACACTACTACTCCTCGCTCACTCACTGCACCCGCACAAGAACGCAAGCCAAGCATGTACACTTGTACAGTACAGGTACAGGAACTGCACTGTAGTACAGCGACTGTACACGACGCCTTAAACACACGCAGAATTAAGCTGTAAAGCGTACACTGTTAGCTTGTACCGCTGCAACAGCCCCACGGGCAAGCGTGCAACGTCGAGGCTTAATCAATGGGAACGTTGATTGATTAGATATGGACGCGAGTAACGAGAGGTTTCCACACCTATGCAAATGACGATTAACACATAAGTGACAAAAATAATTAGCGGCACAGTTACTGGACATATTTTTACAGCTTGTAGATGATGAGGAAGCAGGGGAGCACGGCTCGCCGGTCGAACACCACCAGCTCGCCCTTCCCGGCGCGGACGGAGTCGTACTCCTTGCCGGGCTCGGAGCCGCCTGCACCCTCCGCCACCCGGCCGGCGATCACCCTGCACAGGAACATGGCCCGCCTGCCGGAGCCGGACTCGGGCCCGCGCACGCTGGCGTGCGCGCCGCCGCTGCCGTCGAAGGTCCGGACGACGCGCAGGGCGTCCTCGCCGGTGGCGTCCGAGAAGCACCCGTACGGCGTCGCCGGGGAGAAGCGCATCATCTCGTTCCCGTCGGCGGCGCTGCGCACTGCCCCGGCGCCGGCCCGCGCGCGCACCGCGGCGCGGTAGTCCTCGAAGCGCGCCACGGCGCGCACCTGGCTGTGGATGCGGAACAGCATCTCCACCTCCCCCGTAAACGCGCCGCCGGTGGTACCGGGCGGCGCCGGCGGAAGAGGAGACCACGACGAGAGAAAGATGATCTCGACCACTTGCCGCGAGGAGTGCCTCGCCGGGAGCTCGGTGAGCGCAGGGAGCGGGCCAAGCGGGCCCGGAGGATCGGGCGACGGCGGCACGGAGGCCGGCTTAGCCTTGGGCTTCTTGGTCTCCGGACTTGGCTTGGAGCTCGACTTCGGCTTGGGCTTGCATGAGGACAAGTCCCTGTGGATGTCGCCGGAGCTGGCGCAGCTGGACCGGAGAAGGTGGTAAGGCTTCTTGGCCGGCAGTGCGGCGACGGTGGTGGCAACGTCTTCGGCGGCCGTGGACTTGCAGTGGAGGGACCGGACCCAGCTCCCCGCCGCCATCGGACGGCGCCGGAGGGGCGGAGGCTTCTCCGGCATAAGTCGGGCAGCCGGTAGTGCCAAGGACGTTTGCGTTTTGTACGTGTGGTAGTGTGTTATCTTGCGGCGAGCTTGGTGTGGTAAAGTAGGAGGCGAATGCTTATTATGGTAGTGTTCCTGTCGCTCGGCAATTTGTATGGTCTAAACTTTGCTGCCGAGGTAGTAGTAATACAGGAGGAGATGCTGCTGCAAACTGGACAGGTAGCTAGCGCAGTAGTCAGTACTGACTAGTGCCGCCCAGTTTGATAAGAGGAAAATTACTATGTTGATTTACTATTTACCACTGGTGCATGCATGGTGTCACACGGTAGCTAGGCTTGTACGACGGAGTCGTGGTGGACACTAGGACAGATAAGGCATTTTTGGCCGATGGATCCTGATGACCAGTGTCGACTGTAGAAAATGTTTTGTAGACCACTGTTGAAACAGTTAAAAAGACTAAACGAGACTGTCGTACTTGCATGCATGCATCCATGTTAGTGTATGACTAGTACCGTTTGATTGTTTTGATCCTTCAGGATGTGTTTTTCCTGTATGCCTCTTAATAACGAGGACTCATATGCAAATAAGAAGAAAAATATCACATCAATCAGCATATGCATGCACATGTAAAAATATCCTTTTTTGAACACATTGGTAGTGGATTCAACTGATATGTACGATTTAATTAAGTGTTGTACTAATTGGTCCTCGATCCATTGTCCTTCGGATGCAAACCAAAATGGTACGCGGTCATTGGCTTTAGATACGACATGATTCAATAAAGTTCATATAACGACATTCGTACAACCATGTAACTGATCAGCACATGTCCCACACGCAGCATACTAATTCGAAGTTTCTACATGCGTCTCTTTGAATTATTCTCCGAAACACAGGGAAACACCGATCTGACATCAAGACGAGCATCATTGGCACAGAGAAGCGTCATATGCTACCATGTAGCTAGCTAGGTTCTCGTAAGATTCCACGAGTCCCATGCCATGCTATTGGTATGCATGCATGGACGCTAGCTGTACGTAGGACAAGTCAAAAGCGAGGCCACGAAAGCGGCGTGTGAGATGGACGTAGGTCCAATTGTGCAACTGTTTGTGCATGTCATCCATCACGGCACTCATGCGCTATGCACAGACACACTGCTTGTATCTCAACGGCAAAGCGGTTCGGGTCTTCCATGATCTCCCGTGACATCTCCAAGCAGGGACGAGATCCCAGAAACACGGCAAAGAGAGATGAATCGATCGCGATCTGATCCACTGTCGCATGCCGCGATCCTCTTTGTTTCGTCTCATACTCTTATGCATGATGCATGCAACCTGTTTTTCTCTCGCACAGTAGTTGTTTGGTACGCAGGGTTGTCAGGTTAGGTTGGAGCGACGCCAGGTTACTAATTTTCCATCAAGAACCTAACATCGGATAGGGAGTCCACATATGTATGCTAGACTAGCTACTAAACAGAGTACAGATTTTCCTTTATGAAGCATGCATTGTCATGAAGAAAAAAGATATGTGATGATACAGATTAATTAGACGGATCGTTGTCACGAAAGGGACGGCGCGTCAGTTAGGCAGCTTTTGTAGAATACATGTACACGTCCCTTCCTATTTGAAGTTTTGAACTAAAGGCGATCGAGTAATCAAGGTGCAAAAAGTAATCTTTCTCCTCCATGCAGGATCGCGCCCCCCGCGTCTTTTAACACATTCGCACGAGATATGTACGCGCGCATGCATGCGCTCTGGCGTTCCGATCCCGCAGTGAAAATAACACGTACGCCCTGCGCCGTTTGAATCGTTATGAAGGTGGAACAAGCAAATGAAATATGGGGAGACGCGAGAATATTTTCACCAAAGCGAAGTGTGGTCACGCCCCCGAGTTAAAAGCTCCAAATTTAAGTAGAGGACGAAACTGTACGCAGTATAAGATCAAATTTCAAAGTTCAAATCAAGTGAAACGGACGGATGATTAAAGGGAGCGATCAGAAAGAGCAGGGATCGAAGGCATGCGGCAGCATCGGAATCTGGAAGTCTGTCGAAGTAAAGATACTAGTAGGCCCAAACCAAGTTCGAGGGGGATTTGAACGGAGGCAGTGGGAATGCCGAGGCAGCGGCTAGTGGGGCAGGAGGTTAACACGGCCCAGCCTTTGGCGTGCTCACGCCTGCGCGCGCGCTCGCTGGGTCGCTCGTGCCCAAGGCCACGTCGAGGAGGAGACGGCCTCGCCCCCCTGCAGGCTGCCGCGCCCACTGCCCGATGAGGCCACGAGGAGGCCTCGATCCGAGCCAATATCCAGTGACGGTGTACTGTACTGGCCTTGGTCTTGGACTCCTGGCTCGTCAATGTCGCCTCATGTGCTGCTGCGTTTGCCGTTTCCGGCCGATGTAGTGCTAATATCCTCTGCTGCGCTGTGCGCTGTACCGCCATTTTGCCGTCCCAGCGTTTTTTTTTGAATCACATCCCAGCGTGTTTTTACCTCGTGTAAAAGTGACAGGGGAACGTGTGGTGAACTGGTGATTGGTTGAGTTTTTCTTTTTGTGACCTTTTTCTTATTATTGTTTGGTTGAGTTTCTGATCTTTTTAGTTGAGAGAAGCTCGCTTATTGTGTCTGTCGCAGAAATTTGAGCCTGGTATAAACTGCGCAGATCCTTGGGTGTTTTGAGCTAAGGAGCAACAAATCGTGGTACTCCGCTACTCCGGGAGTAAGCTCGGTACGTAAAGATAACGGTATAACCACGGAGCAAACATCTAGACCCAAAATCCAATGTAAACGGATGGCCCAGTAGCCCAAAACAGCAGAAGAAAGAGCCCAGCAAACTACCAACTCACAAAGACAGCATTCTGATACGATACTTGAGCAGTCAACAAACCCTAGCCGCCAGCAAGATCACCGTTTCCTGTTTGTCTCCTTGGCTCCCGAGGGCAACCCAGGATTAATACTTGATATATAGATTAGATTTTTACTATATTACATTTGTGTAACTTTAGCGATGTCGGTCCAATGGTGAAAACAACATTGTACAAAATAAAATTGTATTGACTCTATTCCTGTCTTGTGTGGTCATTGTGGTCGACATCAAGGAGCTAGTGGTGTTTTCTTTCGATTTGGTGTATTGTCATCCGAAGCTCTGACCTGACATAGTGGTGGTGATGACGAAGTTGGTGTCGACTTTATGTTGACCTTTGATTCCTCAATTCGTGTTTTTGTTCTTCTCACTTAACAGTGCAGTGATGAAATAATGATTTGGCTGCTTTGTAAAAGGTGTCTCTGGTCACAATATGGTCAGTGGTCTTAGATTCCTACCTCTTGAGGTAGACGTATCACGTGGTACTTTGAGATTAGTTTAGTTTGTGTAAATTTATTCTTTGTTATTTCTTTATCGAGAGTTTGAAAGAACGCCGACGCCGGTATAAAGTTAGAAACGACGATTTTCGAGGACTTTACTAAAATTTTGGTTTTCAGCAGAGAGATCCGTTACTCGTGCTCATCTCATTTTCTTCGATTCCATTGTCCTGGCTTTATTGAATCGACGAAGACAGTTGATTGCTTTTGAGAAAAAGAGACAGCATTCTGATTTCTGGATTTCTGATCCGATGGCAACGGGAAAATCAGCATGGCTCGGGTCTCTGCAGTTTGTGATTAACTACAGAGCATCCATTCCGATCCGCTCTAATCCCAACTCACGAACGAAAGCCAAGGCGGACAGACTCACAGACACCTCGGCCCTCGCCTCTGCCGGCGCGCATGGCTCCCGGATCCACCTCGCCGCCGGCGAGCGGCCACGCACCGCAGCCGCTCGTCAAGTCCACTCTCCTGGGAGGCGTCGGGGATCTAGACGCGGCCGTGTCCCTCCGCCTGCACGCCTTCTTCCTCCCGGTGCCCCGCGCCCTCCTCAAGGCCCTCGAGGTCGCCGGCGACGGCCGCATCTGGCTCCCCGTCCCCATCTCCCTGCTCCTGATCTCCACCACCACCTCGTCCAGGGTCTCCCCTCTCCTCGTCGGTCTCGTCGCGGGCCTCGTGCTCGACCTCCTCTTCGTCGGCCTCGCCAAGCTCATCGTCCGCCGCCCGCGCCCGGCATACAACGCCGCGGACATGTACGTCGCGGTCGCCGCCGACCACTGGTCCTTCCCCAGCGGCCACTCCTCCCGGGCCTTCCTCGTTGCTGTCTACCTCGCCGGCGGCGCTCTCCCCCGCGAGGCATTGTTCCTCTGGGCCACCGCGACTTCGGCGTCAAGGGTGCTTCTTGGTCGGCACTACGTTCTCGACGTCGTCGCCGGGGCCTGGCTCGGCGTGCTGGAGGCCTGGCTCAGCACCTTGATCTTGAGATTTATGTGCGGTGGCAGCAGCTTTCTTGTATGCTAACTCTTGTTCTTGCACGATTGGCTAGCATTGTTGTTGCAAACGTGCAATTATTGTGAGCAATTCAAGTTTGGCGAACATCGACGTTGTTCTTAACTCTTGAATTGGGCATGGCGTGAAGGAGAAAATGATTCTTTAAGAGCAGTCTTTGCGTACAAAGGCTGCTAGATGGTGGCATTCTTCACTTTTGATTATTGCGAATTAGTGAATTACAATTGACAACTAGTACTACTGATCCTCTGACACGAGTATTCTTGCTTCATTTTGACAGGTTCTAACTAGATTTACATTACTTATATTCACTGTATGGGAAATGTTGGTTTCAGATTTCAGGTGTTCTTACCCCATCTGTTTGTTCTTTGTAGAAAGCTCCTCTTCAGTGAATCTTCATAGCTTATGCTAATTTATTTATGTGCATTTGATAGACTACCACAGTATTGCCATATATTCCGTGGCAATTTGATTTATCAGGTTAAACTCGCGACCTTTATGGAGTGCTATCAGCTGCAAGAGGTTATGTTAACATGGAACTTTAATCTCAGGAGAGGACACCTCTGATCCAGTTATAACGTATGGAATGGAGCCTGTTTGTTTTGATCACGATGAGATTAACGATGCAGAACTACGATATTGTTAAGTGTGCTTGTGGAAAGACACTATGGGCCTGAGATATACAGATAGTAAGTAACCAATACCAGGTGCTGCCTCTAAAAGGTGCCGACGAAAGCAACCTAAGCAATCAAGGGTTTTTTGTTGAGTGGGATGTAAAAGACAGGACATTGACTGTAGCTCTGACAACAACCCTGGATGAGAAAACAATCAGTGCTCGGGGAAATTTGGCTTGTTTTGCTGCAATACCTTGTGTCATGCTCTGATATTCTTGTTATGCGCATCAGCTTCCTATCTAGTTAAGAGTTTGTGTGATATGATATAAACATATACGATAACAAGATGAAATAAATGAATCTTATAGAGAGTACCAAAAATGATGATTGCTTTAGTTGTGTTTCTAAGACCACCCCCTCATGAATTTATATATGTCCCCACAAATTCTATTTTAAAGTAAGAGGACTCTAAATTCTATTAGGTTTCACTTTGAATCCTATCAGGTTTTCTCTAATTTTCTTATAGCACACATCTTGGATCTTGATAGATTTAGGATATGAGTCACTTTTCTTAACAATCTCCACATTGACTCTTATCCGCCGAAATCATCGTGCTCCTTCAAGAATTCGCTCCAAGTCCGCTCTGTCTTTTTTGCTCTCACCTCGAGAGTGCCCCCACCATAGAGTGCACATCATCATCATGTCGTGTTGATGTTCGGAATGGACCTCTTAGACCCTCCACCTGAGAGCTCCTCTATTGTGTAGTTTGGTTAACCACACCACATATTTCTATAGCCCTCCATGCCATATGTTTGTATCACCTCCAAGCTCCACCTGCTCGCTGGTACCACGTGGTTGGTCTTGCCATGACTTTCTTATTCTATCAGTTTGTACCTTCGCATATGCATCTATTACAGTTTGCAACCCTCTTTGTAGCTCTACACACAATTACAGCTGAGATCTGAGTACCTACTGTTGATGACAAGGTTTTCTTCTCCTGGCCAAGATTTGTAGTGGGCCTCCCATTGGTTGCACCACGTTTAACTTTTTCCAACAATCTGTATCCACCTTTGTTCCAGATACCTTTCATGGTTACCTGTCATTTGTGAGTAACTCGCTTAACTCCACCTCAAAGTGATACATCACAACCACGGAGTTCAAGCGACCTCAGAGATATTAAATTCTTCTTCAAGCCAGGAACATGCCGAACTCCTGTTGTGTGATGTGCTCTATTATACATCTTTAGTGTAACCGTTCCTACCTCCGTGATGTATACCCCTTAAAATCCGCTAATTGAACAATTCCATACGCCGTGTGTTTGACTGACAACAAGTACGTCCGAATCATCTACCGCCACTGAGCATGCACTTTTCATTTGCTTCAAACTTGGACAATTGTTTATCATATGACCATCCTCGTCACATAGATAGCATATGTGTTTGTCCTTGTTCTTGCCCTTCTTCTTCTCGC
Source organism: Stipa capillata (assembly GCA_019208055.1). Lineage (NCBI taxonomy): Eukaryota > Viridiplantae > Streptophyta > Magnoliopsida > Poales > Poaceae > Stipa > Stipa capillata. Next base: position 505,934 of record JAGXJF010003127.1, read on the forward strand.
GACTTCTGCTTTTGCCTGCAGCACCTACAACAGCCAATGCTCAATTACCCGAGGATGAAGATTCCGATGGCATTTTCAAGGACTCCACCTCCAGTATATATGCAACAATCTCATTGAAGTTGAGAGTGTTATTCCCGATGAGAATATTCATCACCAATTGTTTCCATGATGGTGGTAGAGATGAGCCAATAAGACGACATTGTCGTTCTTCTCGATTTTTCCATCCACACTAATCAGCTATGTGACAAACTTATTGAATATGTTGAGATCGTCAACGAACTGTGTGCCTTCCTCCATGCGCAATATGAACAACTGCCACTTTAGCACCTACCGGTTTGTCAATGAATTTGCTATGTATAATTTTTCTAGATCACTCCATAATTTCTCCTTGATCAGCAAGTACTTTACCTCATTGGAGAGATAGACGGATTGTGTTGACAGTCTTCCGCTCCATCACCATCCATTCTTCATCAGATGTCTTAGCCGGTCTCTTTCCCTTCAAGAGCATCGATTAGCCCTTGTTAGATAAGAACATCCTTCACCATACATTGTCACACGTTGAAGTTTTCACCGCAGTCAAATTTCTCTACTTGACTCTACATCGTTGACATCGCTTCTGATTACGTGCTACCTGATGCCTTACCGACCTTCTCATGGATCTAATTAATCTAACCTTGGCTTTGGTACCACTTGTTATGCTTTGAACTTCTTGTTATGCGCAGCAGCCCTTGGATCCGATCAAAATTTGTGTGATACGATACAAGCATATACGGTATCAAGACAAAGTAGATGAACCCCATAGAGAATACAAAAATAATGACGATTACCAATCATGACAAAAGAGAAAAGATTTGGTGAAGCCAACCGTAAATTCTTTAAGCACGATCTCAAAAGAGTATAAGGGATTGTCGATCTCTCACAACCTTCCCACACCTTCAGAACCATCTGATTCTTGCCCTATGTACGAATCTAGTATTAAAGAAACCTAACCTCTAATCATCTCTTGTTTGCACCTTACTCTTAGATCGCTCGATGCTTGGGTTACGTTCTTATGGCTACTTCCTCATAGGTTTATATATATTCCCATATAGCCTCTTTTAAAGTAAGGAGGACTCTAAATCTTAGTAGATTTCACTTTGAATCATATTAAATTTATCTAGTTCCTTGTAGCACACCTTTTAAATCCTAATAGGTTTAAAATGTTAGTCACTTGTCTTGATACCCTGATAATGCAGCAACAGTGCATCTGCTATCATTGTACTGGTCTTGTTCGATCGTGACAGATGCTTGACAAAGTGACAGCGGGAACTGTAATAGCTGAAGAATCCAGTTTTCGGCATAGAAGTTTCAGATCTGAATGATAAGTACCTAACGCTGCACCGCTGAATCAATATTAAGATGCTTATCTGGCAGCCCATAGGTAGGTAACCTCTGGGTGAAGCCACAGTACCTGTATCATGTACTCTCACATGTAAAGTTCTCTAATGGTGTTGCGAAGAAAAACAAATGAGAGACTTGGTTGCTATGTTCAGAAGTCAATTATTCAGTAAATGGTAGTAATTACGTGTAGGTTTGATCAGATCATCAATGCTTCCTCCACGTCAGATCACAAACCCACAACCCGTGTTCCTTGTCCGTACCTTTTGTGATGCCATGGTTTAGTTCTCTGTTATCATCAAAGGCGATCTGCTTAGCTCTGAAGAAAAGGTCAGAGGCGTAGGGGCGGCGTCGGCGAGAACAAAAGAGAAGGGTAACCGGAGATAGGATATGCTTCCCCAGGCGACGTGGGCGGCGTATCCAGCCTGCCAATCCCAACTGGCAGCCTCGCCCAAATCCAACTACTCAATCAACCAACGCGAGCACAAATAAATCGAACTAGAAGCTCAGATTGCCCACGACGCAACCCCTCCAAGAACCCAATCAACCAATCATCACTACTACTCCCCTACCTAAACCGCATAATCGAGTAATCCTTAGTTTATGCCAACCCGAATTCCATCCTCCGGAGTCCGGAGTCCGACCCAATCTCCTCCTCCGATTCGCCTTCGTCTCCCAACCAACAAATCCTGCCCCTCCTGCTTCATCATCCATCATACATAGCCTCTGCTCGTACCTTGATGCTTTGGTTCCAGGAACAGGAAACGCCGCAAGGATTTTGGGTCTCGGTTCCTTTGTTCTCGCAAGTAGGAGAAGGGAAAAAGGCATTGACTTTTGGTCTCGATTCTCTGTTTTCCGGTCGGCGCCATGAGTAATACGCTGCTTCGAATCTACCCTTCCGAGCTGAAGATGCCATGTAAGTGCTTCGAGGATCAATCCTAGCTAGCTCGTACTGTTTCTTGATGCGTATTGGACTATCCGGACTGATCAGATCGTTGCTGTTTCGATGCCCTGAGTAGTCGAGCTCAAGAAGCAGAATTCAGGATGTATGGAGCTCGTGAACAAGACCGATCAGCGTGTAGCTTTCAAGGTGAAGATTCTTGCTACCCTTGTTTTGTGTGCTGAAAACTGCAATCTGATGGGCATCAATCAGGCTGATAGATTTCCGTTTCGCTGCTCAATACGCAGGTGAAAACAACAAACCCAAGGAAGTACTCGGTGCGGCCTACCTCCGGTATCGTGCCGCCAGGACGATCGTGCGCTGTCACAAGTGCGTCTGCTTATAGATGCCTTCAACCTTCTCTAGTTTGTTTGATGAGCGATCTCATGTGGCATTGTTGCTTGGTGTAGTTACGATGCAGGCGCCGAAGGAGATACCTCAGGATTACCACTGCAAGGACAAATTCCTCGTGCAAAGCATCGTAGTGCAGGACGGGACAACGCATAAGGACATTGACCCTGACATGGTAAGTTCGTGCAGCATTCGAGTCCATGGAGGTTGATTGATTGTGTGTAATGTTAAATGTTATGGTTTGTAGTTCAGTAGAGCGCCTGGTAGGGTGGTCGAGGAGTTCAAGCTGCGGGTGGTCTACATCCCGGCCAATCCTCCCTCACCAGTGCCCGAGGAAGATGAGGAAGAGATTGCAGATTCCGAGGTGGACCATGAAATGTTTAGACAATCCATGCTCGATGCTGTAAGTAGTGACTTTACTGCTTGATGCTGTAAGAAACGGCGCCATATTTGTTCCTAATGATGATTGATGTGTTCCCTTGCTTTTCAGGCATCTAGGCATGGATGTACATCTGGATCAAAAGCTTCACATGATGAGGTGAGGTAACTCTTAATTCCACTTAAAATACCATTGCTATGTTACTTGATATCGGACTGACAAGAATATGCATATCTGTAAGAATTATGTATGTGATGACTTTTCTTTTTGAAGAATAATTATGCTTGTCAGAATCAGTTGTTGCACATAACACCTTCTAGCAGATGCAGTTCATCACTCACTGAAATAATGGTTCTCTCTGTTTTGTTTTGGTACTGTTGTTGGGTGGATAGTTTTATTTTCCTTCATCAAATTATATTGTAAGTAAGCACGTACTTGTAATGACGAAATTTAGCTCTAGTTTAGCACTCCCATATGAATCTTGCCATATAACCTACCAAGTGAACTGGATTTCAGAGCGCAGTAATAGTTAGTCTCTTCTTTCAAGTTTCCCCCTCTCTAGGCCACTGTCAGCATGCAGAATGGTATCTAAGCTTATTATTGCCTGTCCACTATGTTATAAATTTCTTTTTTTTTGAATCATCTGAAAAATTACTCAACAACTTGACTTTATGTTTCTGTCATTATTGATATGTTGTGGTTCTTTAGGGCATCTCTATGGTCAAGTCAGAAGTTGGTAAATATGTAGATGAAAACACGAAGCTTCAGCAAGAGCTGGTATGACTATTCTTGTGATGAGGAAATCAACCGTTTTTCCCCGTTATATTTGCACTATTGTTCCATAACTAACATCCTTATTTTGCTGTGCCGCTTATGAGTTTCAAGATCTTTGTCCCCAAATCATGCCTATTAATTCTTTTGAGAAAACGAATGGAATAGATCTGTTTTATGTTCCCATTGATGCAGAAAACCAGATAAACTTTTCTGTAATAGTGCACGATTATATTGAAAGAAAATCTCTCAATGTAGCAAGAAACTTGGGAGGTCTGGGAATATGCAAAAGAATAATGTCTCCGAAAGATCATAATACAATATAAAAGTAGTCAGCACCTTTGTGAGCTTTGCCATCTTGGCTCTCTTTTTCCAAACTATGTCATTCTGGTTTTGGTTTCTGATGTCTAACACTAGTCGATGTTGCTTCATTTCAGGAACTGCTTAGGAAGAGAAGGCAATCTCCTCAGGGTTTCTCAGTTACGTTTGTGCTCCTTGTCTTTATGTTATCTGTCTTTGTTGGACACTCGATGACGGGAAGCAAGGTTTAGCCGCAAATAGCACTTACATACACATCGCTTTTGCAGTTTTTCCATGCCTTGCCCCTCTGGCTGATTTCTCTCTTTGTTCCTTTTAGTCATAGTCACACTGTAGATAGAAAAAGTGTTCTGGTTTTGAAGTTAAACACGTCTGGGAGTGTAATTTGTTTAGGAATATGCACAAGGCGCTGCATATCTCCTCCATTAAGAAGTCTTCTCTTTCTTGCAAATCCGAGGGACAGCAGTTCCCCTCCAGACGCTTCTCCGGACAGCTGTACTGTGTTTGTACTGTTTGTGTTTCCTTATCTAATATAATCCAGATATCTCTCTCAAAAAAAAAGTCTTCTCCCTTTTGAATAAGATTCACTTCAGTGTTGGTTTGTTTCCCCATGTGAAACTAAGACCCCCGTGTTTTTAGTTTCCACCGTCTACCACTCCCGTTTCCTTCCTGATCAGGGTTGACGAAACATTTTGTACTCTCATATTCATGTCAAATAGAAGAAAGAGCAACGTAGTAGGTTGTCACAAAATCACAACATACATGCCAAAACTAAAATGAAAACATCACATAAGAAAAGAAGATGTCAAGGTAAAAGCGTAGGAGCATACGTGTCATGAGACGTGAGCTGATCCGCCGCAGCACTCGACGGAAACGTATTATTTTCTGTTGTGCAACCGTTGCCGGCGAGTCCGGTCCTCGGGCTGCACACCGTGGCGTAGTCGACGTCGAGGAAGAAGATGACGAAGCACGTGAACAAAATGTAAAACAACAAACACAATGTGGGAGAAAGGAGAGCTTCTTTATTGATCGATCAAAAGTTACAGTACAATTGTCTCCCATCTCCTTTTATAGCCAAATCTAGTGAAGAGATAAGTATCCACTTAAGTGTTTACTTAGGTAAACTAAACCCTTGAAAACTTATCACCTATAACACATGTCCCAAAAACTTTGAAAAACCTAGTGGAAAAAATACTTGGAGAAAGAGAGCATGGCATACGTTGGTCATGGTGCACGAATTGACTCATTAAAAACTTTGGTTTGAGAAACTTTGGTAAAACTCACTCAAGAGAAAAAGAGTATAATTTATCTGATTATTCAACCAGATACTTGACTTTCTTGGTCAAGATTTTACCTATGAGTTTGCAAGGATTCTCCCCCTAAACACTGTAATTTTCTAAGTCTTATCATACCTATTCCGCGTACGCACTTTTCAAAGGTCGACGCCGATAATGACTTAGTGAATAAATCTGCTAGATTTTCACATGACTTAGTATGCATTATTTTTATTTCGTCCATCTTTTACAATTCATGAGCATAGAAGAAATTAGAGTTGATATGCTTAGTGAGATTGCTCTTCACATAACCCATTTGTACTTGTGCAACACACGCTGCATTATTCTCATAGATAATTGTGGGGGTTTGTACGGTGTTCAACCCACATGACTTCTGTATGTGGTTGATCATCCATCGAAGCCAAACACATTCTCGTGAAGTTTCATATAAGGCAATGATTTCTGAGTGGTTCGTCGAAGTCGATACAAGATTTTGTTTAGACGATTTCCATGAGACTGCAGTCCCGCCACATAGGAAAACATACTCTGTCTGTGACTTAGCTGTATGCGGGTTTGAAAGATACCCAGCATCGGCATGTCCAACCATGGACAAGTCTTGATTATTTCTAAAGAACAAGCCAAGGTTCTTGGTTCCTTGGAGGTAGTGAAGTACATCCTTAATGTCTTTCCAATGCCGTTTGGTAGGCTCAGAACTATATCTTGCTAACAAATTCACGGCGAATGCAATATCCGGCCTCGTGCAATTTGCAAGATATATGAGTGCTCCTATTGCACTCAAGTACGGGAATTCTGGTCCTAGAACTTTCTCCCCCTCTTCCTTAGGTCTAAACGGGTCCCTGTCTTGCTGTAGGGACCTCCCAATCATGGGGACTTCGAAAGGTATGCTTTTTCGAAGCTAAATCTTTCTAACACTTTCTGAGTGTAAGAAGACTGATGCACTAATATCCCTTTAGGGACATGCTCAAGGTGCAAATCTAAGCAATACTTGGTCTTGCCCAAATCTTTCATTTCAAATTCTGACTTCAAGTAATAACTTGCTTCATCAATATCCTCAGGTGTGCCAATGATATTCAGATCACCTACGTATACCGAGATTATACAGAATCTATCATGGGACCTTCGTATAAATACACAAGGGTAATCTTCGTTGCTCGTGTAGCCTTTCTTGTTTAGTATCTCTCCACATTCTGCCAGACTGTTTAAGTCCGTACAGTGACTTTCTAAGTTTCACACTATACAGGCTCCTATTTGCTCTGTCTTGGTTCGGTATGGGAATACCGTCTGGTACCCTCATGTAAATGTCCGAATTCAAGTTTCCGTATAGGTATGCTGTTACCACATCCATTAGTTTTATTTCCAGATTCAAATTAACTGCCATTAAGATTAAATATCTAAAGGTAATTCCATCCATGACCGGAGAATAAGTTTCCTCAAAATCGACTCCAAGTCGTTGAGTGAAACCTTGTGTAACAAACCTTGCTTCGTATCTGACTACCTCATTATTTTCATTTCTCTTACGAACAAAGACCCACTTATGACCTACAGGGCGTATGTGGTGAGGGGTTAGGCTTATGGGCCCAAATACCTCTCTTTTGTTCAGAGATAATAATTCTGCGGTGATTGCCTCTTGCCACTCTTTTCAATCTGATTGTTTCTTACAATCAGCAAGCAATACAGGTTTGGGATCAAGATCAATAATCTTGGCAATCTTATTCGCAAAATAAATGTCGACATTGGCTGTTACTCTATTCAAAGATTCCCCTATTTCTACATAGTTTATGGCCATTTCATCATGGAGTGCTTCTTCATGCGCTTCTCTTTGCTCATCGCTATTTCTCGTAGCGGGAGCAAGGTCCTTTAGCTTTCCTGCGCCAATGTGTACGCACACATCTCCGCTAGGTGCTTCCTCCAATGGAAGGTTCAAGTTAGGAACATTTTGTTCTGTACTTGTGCCAGGTCTCAACTGACTTCCCTTATTCTTTTGGGGAGCTTCAGTGGTTTTCCGTGGTAAGTCCTTCTTGTCCTTTTTCGCCGAGCGTCCCCGGGTACTTGGGACACGAAGGGCTGGAGTTCTTGTCCTTTTATTCTGAGGCCTTTGGACGGGAACGGGTATACCTTCATCATTTCTTGGTATTTCAACCCTCTCCGGTGCATTGCGTGCGGGCACATGCGACTTAGTCATGGATTTTAGATCACTAAAGTGATTCCGCAGGTGATTCACTAATGCTAGCAAATCAATTATTTTCTAGACCTCTCTATTTGCTTCACTAATACGCGGGTCATGTGCTTGGATCCCCGTGGCTTGCCACGTAATTTCCCGACATTTTTAATCAAGGGGTTGATTTTCTCCCCCTAATGTCGGGAAATGATCCTCATCAAAAATGCAATCATCAAAGCGGGCCGTATGGCAATCTCCAATCATAGGTTCCAAATACCGAATTATGAAGACGGTTTCATAACCGACATAAATCCCAGACTTATGGAGTGGCCCCATTGCTAATCGCTGAGGTGGTGGTATAGGTACATATACCTAGCAACCAAACCTTCTAAGGTGGGAAATTTCGGTGCCGACCCTTGTGCTCGTTGCATATGAGAGTGGATGTTATAGGCCGACGGTCTAAAATTAGTGAGATTCGCAGCGTGCAGCACTGCATGTCCCTAACATGTTGTTGGTAAATTACAACTCTGTAATAGCGGTCTGGCAATTAATTTGATTCTTTTAATTAATGCTTCTGCCAAACCATTCTGGGTATGGACATGAGGTACTGAGTGCTCAACCTAAATTCCCATGTCTAGGCAATAATCATCAAATGCTTTTGAAGAAAATTCGCCGGAGTTGTCCGTTCTAATGGACTTTACTAGATAATCTGGGAATTTAATCTTAATCTGAATAATATGTGAGATTAGCTTTGCAAAAGCATGATTTCACGTAGATAGTAAGGAGGCATGCGACCATTTCGAGGACGCGTCGATGAGCACCATAAAGTACCGATATGGCCCTGACCAGCGCTGAAAAGGACCGCATATATCCCCTTGTATTCATTCTAGGAAGACAGGGTTTCATCCTTCACTTTCAAAGTAGATGGTCGAATAATTAATTTCCCCGTGGCACATGCGGGGCACATGAAATCTTCTTGATTTGGAAAGTTTTTCACATTAATATTATGACCATTAGAGTTGTTAATAACATTTCTCATCATTCTTAGACCGGGGTGGCCAAGCCTATCATGCCATAGGCGGAATAATTCAGAGCTTCTGAAAATAGTTTTAAAGGTAGTGTACACCGGGGATGCTACTATTCTAGTGTAGTAAAGCCCGGTGTCAAATGAATGAAGTTTTTCTAATACCCTCTTTCCATGTGCGTCGCGCTTAGTGATGAGTAGATATTCTTTAATCATTTTCATCATCGGTCTCTACATGGAAACCATTAGCGCGAATGTCTTTAAAACTAAGGAGTGTTCTAGTCGATTCGGGGTACAATAATGCCTCTTCTATTGTCAAAATTGTACCCATGGGAGTATAATTGTGGCTCTTCCGGAGCCTATTATACTAGAACCACTACCGGCGATTGTCATGATACTGCCCGTACCTTTGTGAATAGATTGAAAATATTTTGTCTCTTTTAGTATGGTATTAGTCGTGCCACTGTCCGCAAGGCATACTTCCTCCATTTAGCGCCACACATAATTAAATGCATACACATATCAGAACATCACATGCCATAAATGAATAAATGTTGAATACATGAATGAGTCCGAATATCATCCAAACACCGAAAGAATAAAGTGTATGCTCTCATAGAGCTTAAAAATCCATTCAAGAATTATTAATGTATCTAAATGATTAAGGCATAAATGAAGATAACTTAATGCGCTTCTGGCACTAGACAGAATCAGCTACAAAGTAGTCTGAGATCTCCTCACTGATCTGCTCGGGAGTCATACTCTCCTCCTCGGCAATCACGGCTACGGCCCGCGGTGATGTCGAGAGGTGGAGTGACTACCATCGTCTGAACCGGGATGTCCACCTGCATGGGCGCCACTATGTTAAGTGGAGCTACAACTGACGCTGCAACTGCCGGAGGAGCTCCCTCTTGAACAACTGCAAGGTGTGCCTCACGTCTTCTCTGGGCCTGGTAGGCATCAACCACGTGCCGGGGCTCTTTGCATTGGCGAGACCAATGCCCATGACGGCCACACTTGAAGCAGTCCTGATCCTGCTCACCATATGACTTGTCATGGAGCTTGGCCTTGCCAGTCTTGGGTAGAGTGGTGTCGACGAGTAAACGTCTCTAGCGGTGGTCCGGATGGACCCCCTTGTTGGTTCGGCCTGGGGCGATATAGAGTTTTTCTTATGAGCCGGTGATGGCGTTTCAAGGATGAGGGTGGTTGTGATGCTGGATGCCGGAGACACGGGGATTTATCCAGGTTCAGGCCACCCGGAGGTGTAATACCCTACGTCCTGCTTGTTTTTGTATATACGTGTGTTTATGGCCAGTATGATCAGTTACAGGGGTGCGCACTGTTCTTCTTCTAGCTCTAGCCCGGAGGAAGAACGGTGCTTCTTTGATCAGGAGTGAACTTAGAGAGATCTAACCTAGGAAAATCTGCCAACCCTTTGCATGGACCAGGCTCTCCCCTTATATACTCGGGGGAATACCACATAGGTCGGCAAAGGAGAACATGAGATATAATTGTGCTGTAGATGACGTGGGCGCTACTGGAAGCGCCCACACCTTCATTTAATGCCCACTTGAGACTTTCGGCCGGGCTGTCGCCTCGCGGTGTGTCGGAGCAGGGGCTCTGACACCTTTGCCTTCGGCGGGGGCCCCGCGGGACGGAGACTTACGGGGTTTCTTCTGACTGGGTTGGTAAGACGTTCTCTCGCGGGCCCCATAGGTCAGCCTCTCATGCCGCACAACTGATCGCGCGGCGGCGTCCCCCATGGGGTAAAAAAGGTTGACAGCGACAGGGCGTGCGGGGCGGCGCGCTTGGTCGGTCAAAGAATCTGTCAGTCCGGGCCCACCCCTCAGAGAGAGAGAGAGGGATAGCTCACAGAGCTCATCGCCCGCACCGGTGGGACCCGGCCTGATCGTCATCATGCCCTCACAGGGCTTTGGGTTCCCCGTCGGAATGACAGGCATTAAATGCCTCCGTCAAGGCGGAGGCTTGCGGGAGAAGCCTGGCTCCGGACGACGTGCATGGACGAGGGCCCCACCAGAGGACACGTCATCCCCCGGGCACTCGGTCCCGAGTGACCCCCTTCGCTTAGGAGGGGTGCCAGTTGTCTTCTACGCGCCCCTGAGCAACCCCGAGCGCTCGCGGAGCACCCGCTGGGGGGGCCGCGCGGGGCGCCTTGGAGGGGGAGCCCGAGGGAGAGTGCTCGGGGGGCGGACCCCGAACGCTCCCCTGGGACCCACATCCGCCCAGATGCCGTGCGCTCGGGAGGGGACCCCGAGCGCGCCCTTCGCCTCCTGGGACGCCGAGCGCTCGGGGACGGATCCCGAGTGCTCGCTCAGCGCCTGGGCCGTGGAATCCCGGAGGCCCACGATTCCTTCTGATTCCGCTGCGGGCTCCGTACGACGATCCGGGTGGGGCCCAAGGCCCCGGCGACCGGAGCGCCACGCGTCACCCTCTGCGGCATCTGGTTGGCCTCCGCCGGCGGTTAGGGGTACCCTGGGCCCCATTCCGCCGACAGTAGCCCCCGGCCTTATCTCCCAGCAACGGCCCGAAGGGCTGCGACTGGGGATAAGGCCTTTCCTTCTTGGGCCAAGCAAGAGATGCCGGCCCATACTGATGCGTCCTGCGGAGGGGCGCTTTTATCGTGCCGTGCGCGGAGCGGGAGCGACGCCCAATCCGCACGCGCCACCTGGCCGCGGCGCTTCGGGTTACGCCCGCGCGGGAAAAGCGCGCTGCCCGGACGGTTGCGTGCCCCGGATTTCGCGCGACTGCAACTTCACTGCCAACGGCAGTAACCTGACAGTCCATCATTGTTTTTGGAAACCGTTTTGCGGTTGATCTTCTGCGGTTTCTTTTCTGAAAAGAAAACCACTTCTCACTTTTGAACTTTTCGCCTCCTTGCGCAAACGCTCTGTCTCCCAAAGTACTTGCGCTTTCTTCGTCTTCTTCCTCCCGCCGCCGCCATTTTCGCCTCCTGAAAGCCTTCTCCGCCACCAACTCGCCACCAAAATGACCCGCCGCAAGACCCGGCAGAGCGGCTCCCCGACCCGAGCTCGCCTAGCGTGCTCCAGAAGTCCCGCCTCCTCAACGAGGAGGCGATGGACAAGGTTCGGGGCATCGTGGTGCCGGAGGGCCGCCCGAACCCGACGGTGGTGCGCAGCGGCGACGTACCCGCCGAACCCGCGGGCGAACGAAGCGGTGATCTTCACGAGCTTCCTGGCGGCGGGACTTCTGCCGCCATTCTCGGCGTTCTTCATGGAGGTCCTCAAGGATTATGGGGTCCACCTTCTCCATCTCACCCCCAACTCCGTGGTGGTGCTGGCGATCTTCGCCCACCTCTGCGAGATGTTCGTCGGGTGGTGATGCCGTCGGTGGCGCTCCTTCGGCATTACTTCGTCCTCCGATCGGTCGGGAGGACGCGGGGCTCCGGCCGAGCGGAGGTCACCGGCAGCGCCAACTTCCAGCTCCGGGGAGGGAAGGAGGCCGATCCTTACATTCCGCAGAAGTTGCGGAATAAATGGGACGACTGGCGCCAGCAGTGGTGCTATGTCAACACCGACCCGGCGACGGAACTGCTGATCCCGGAGGCGCCGGCGGAGCACACGAAGGCCTGGGAGCACATGGACCCGAACGACGAGGAGCTGTTTCTGGCGGTGGCGCGCATCACCCAACTTCAGGAGCTGGGGCTGACGGCCACCATGGTCGTCGGTGATTTCCTCCGACGCGGCTGGCGCCGCTACGGTGGAGCGCGCGCGACCGGCGTGGATGTACACCGGCGATGATGACTTCTGCCGGACGGAGATCGGCGCTGGCAAGAACCTGACCCCTGGCGTGGTGGCGATGCTGCTGAAGGTGCTGCTCGGGGGAGCAAGATCCTTTGAAGGCCGAGCTCGCCCGGCCGGACCTGCCACTCTGCGTGCACGCGGACCGGCAGAGTATCCTGGACATGATGCCGGTGTGCGATGCGCACGGCTTCGTGTCCGCGCCGAGAGCTGGCCCGCGCGCGCCGGCTGGGGGCATTCGAATCCTCTCAGATGAAGAGGAGGCGCAGGCGCGGGCGGCCAGAGCCGCGAGCGCCCCGTCGGCAGATGTCGCTGCCGACCCCGCCGATCGAAGGGCAAGGGGCTAGCCCCGCCACCTCCGTCTCCACCGCCGCAGGCGCCGGCGGCGAAGAAGAAGAAGGCGCCGAAACCGGCCGCGGTGGGAGACGCTGGGCAGGGAAGCTCTGCCCACGCCGGCCTCAAGTTCGGGCGGTGGCCCTCTGCGCCGCCACCGCCGCCCCCTCCGCCCGCGGGCCCTCAGGCGCCAGGGAATGGAGGCGGTGGCTCGGGGCGAGGGGCCACCGGGACCGCGCCGACTGGAAGCTCGCCGGCGGCCGGCGCGGACGCCGCCACCGGACTGAAGAGAAAAAACCCGCCGGGATCCCCCGACCCGGACTCGGTCGTCCCGAAGGGCAAGTGGCGGTAAGAATGAACCTCACCTTTGCCTTATTTTGCTTGAGCACTGTGCTCGGGAATTGACCCCGAGCCTGGCTTTGTTGGCTTTTCAGGGCGAAGAAGACCAAAGTGTCCCCGAGCCCTTTTTCGGTCCCGAGCGCTCCGGTTGCACCGAGCGCGGGTGGGGACGCGAGAGCGGGCGAGGCCCGAGCACGCAGGCGACCGCGAGCGAAACCTCGGCCTTGAGCGGGACCTCTGTCCCGAGCGGTTTCGCGGCGCCGAACCCGAGCGCACCGCCGGCCCCGAGCGCGACTCCGACCCCGAGCGAGGAGCCGGCCCCGAGAGCCGAGGCGGTCCCGCGGGAAGAAGCTGCCCCGAGCGCGGAAACGGCCGCGCAGGGGCCGCCGGAGGCTGCGCGGGCCGACGCAGAGGCGCCGGGCGCCGATCCGGAGGAAGAGCAGGGGCCAAGTGCTGCCGGGCCCGAGGGACAGGCGGCGGCACTTGGGCAGGAGCCGAGCGTCGCCGGACCGGAGGAGCAGGCGGCGCAGCCCGAGCAGGAGCTGGGCGCCGCCGGAACTGAGGAGCGGGCGGCGGAGCCCGAGCAGGAGACGGCTCCCGCGGAGGGAGCCGCGAGCTTTCGGCCCGAGAAGGGGGCCGGCGGCTCTATTGTGGTGGAGTGCCCCGAGCCTCAGGAGGAGGTGCTCGGGTGCTCCGCCTTGACTTTGCTGCCGCGGGTGCAGCGCGCTGCGCGGCGCGATGAAGGATCCCGGGTAGTCCCCCCCGACGCGTTCGACGCCGCGCTGCGGCGGCCATCGACAAGCTTCAGGAGGACTTCGCCGCCAAGGAGGCGGCTTTGGCGGACAAGGAGGCCTCGCTGGAGGATCGGGAGGCCTTGCTTGCGGAGGCGGCGGAGTCCTTCTTGGCTCGCTCCCGCATCGCGAAGCGGGAGTACGAGGAGGGCATGGCCGAGGTTGATCGCCTGCGGGAGGCCATGCACGAGCTGAAGAGGGAGCTCATCGATAAGGAAAACCTCCTTAACGAGCGAACCTCCCGCCTCATCCGGATCGAAGCCAAGGTAACCTCGCGCGGAGCAGGGCCTGAAGCAGCGGGAGAAGGACGTCGCTGACGCGGAGGCGCGGCTGGAGAAGCGCATCGCCGACGCGGACCGACGCGACGAACAACTCACCCTTCGCGAAGGTAACATCGAAGACCGGCTGGCTTCGCGCGAGGAGAGCTTGAAAACGCGGACCGCCGACGTTCAGCAACGCGAGGAGCAGCTCGCCCTTCGCGAAAAGGAGACTGAAACGAAGGAGGCGGTGCTTGCCAAGCGCGAAGGGGACCTGGAGGAGGCGACCGACAAGCTGGACGCCGAAGTCCAGGGCCGCGTCGATGCTGCCCGTGAAGAGCTTGCCAAGGAGATGGCGGATCTCCGCACCCGCGTCCGAGATCTCGAGGGGCGGCTTGAGGACTCGCGCACTTCCGAGCGCACCCTCCAAACCAAGATCCAGGAGGTGGGGGAGGCGAGGAAGCGCGAGAGCTCGGAGGCCGCCGCCGCATGGCAGAAAGTGGAGGAGGCCCGCCTCGGGCTGCTTGGCGAACGCGCGGAGCATACGCGCCTGATGAGGGACATCTTCTCTCAGGCTCGGAGGGCCGTTCGAAGCGCCGGGCTCGGGGACGTCAACTTGCCGGAAGAGCTCAAAGCCGACACCCCGGGGGCGTCGCCTTGGGCTTCCAACAGGTCGCGGAGCGGCTTGCTGGACTTGGGGACGCCATGACCCGCCGGCTTGAAGAAGAAGGCCAGGAGGTGGCGCTCGCGGTGGCGGAGCACACCTTGGCGTGCTACTGCAGCCGCGACCCGAGCTTCTCCTTGGAGCCCGCCGCGCAGGGGAACGACGAGGTCGCCGACGACGAAACTCGGAAGGAGATTCGAAAGGTGGCCGACCAGATCGCCCAGCGCTTCGTCCGCGAGGTTGGATGCCGGTGATGACGACGGCGACCGCTCGGGGTAGCTCCTTCTTTGTTTTATATTTTGCCGTCCTTAGTCCGGGGGATAGAAGCCCCTTTGTAAGAACTTGTGCTTTACTGGTGCAAAGAACTGCTGGCCGGCAGGCCTTTTGCTTCTTGCTTTCCTTTATTGTATTTGTACTGGACTTGGCTCCAGCAGCGTTTTGCTTTTGTCTTTGCGGGTTCTTCGCCCAGACTTGGCTCCGAACACCTCGCTTTAGTTGTGATTTCGGGCGTGGACTTGGCCTCCGACGCCTTACTTTCACAACTTTTTTCCGTTCGAAAAAAGTTCCGAACGGCTTCCACCTTCGTCTTTGGTGGCGCGTCTGGCTCTTGCTCGCGGACAGCCGAGGACGGCGCTCGGGACGGACCCGAGGCCCCCAGCCCCCGAGAGCTAGACGTGCCACTACTTGGAAGGACTCCTGCCCGAGCTCGGGATCAGCCCCCGAGCGCTCCTCTTTGGCGTGAGGCCCCCGGCCCCCGAGCGCTTGGAGGGCTGAGACTAAGGCTCGGGATGACGGGCCCTCGGGGCCGCAGGGGTCCAGGGGACGAGCTCCAACTTCGGACTTTTCCTGCAGAATTTGCCCAAGTTTTTGCGCTTGGGACAATTATTGCAATAATTAACTGTTGATATGTATTGCGTTAATCATTGTATCTACATGATTTTTCCTAACTTGGAGAACTTTCATTTTAACTCGGCAATGCTTCCTTATGTTTCTGGAAACGCTACTGGAAGACACCGCCGGGCGCGTGTGAGAGCGCGTAGGGTACTTGGGCGGCTTATTTACCAGGCTGATGTCCAGGGTTAAGAAACCAGGCAGGACACCAGGGCTTTAAGCGGACAACCCGAAGCACTCCCCGTGACTTTCATCGCTGCCTTCAGGTATAAACCATCGCGAGCACAGAAGGCAGTTGGGAAAAATTGGCGAGGAAAAACTAGTCGTTCATATATAGTGCTCGGGAGCTTTGAAATCATAGAAATGCGATTTAGAAAACTTAGCTTAGAGATCGGGCCTCAGGGTGACTTGGCGCCCTGTGACTTGGTATTGAACTGGCGGGCGGTGCCCGGGAACTTCATCATGGTGAACCTGCTCACTTTGCGAATGATTATATGGTTTTCTTAGCAAAAAAGGGGGTTTTCCACAGGTCCCGAAGGGGGTTTGCCCGTTAACGCGGCCCTCGGGTTTTCGGGTCGACCGACCTGTCCCGAGCGCGAGGAGTGAAGCTATCCGGCTGACATGAGGTTGGGTGGCGCTCGGGTCTTGCTGACCAGCGGAGCACGGTGGCCAGGGGCTTATTTGCCCTGACTCGGACGTGCTCGGGGTACAGCTAATTGCCCGAACGTCTTACGGCCCGACAACAAGTATTTGGGTAAGCTTGACTGCTCGGGCTCGGAGCGGTTGGACCTACTCGCACCGAGAGATGGGGGCTCGGGAGCCCCGCACCGCGCGGAAAGCCACGCTTTTGCTAACTATGGGAGGAAGCGTTGATATTGATACTGAACTAAGGAATATAAACTTCGCACGGGGGATTCATGTCAAGGAAAAAGCATCTTTATAGACCACAATGCTATGTAAATAGCTGGGAATACAAGGGAGCCCCCGAGCGAGGGCGCGAGCGCGCGGGATACTTGGGTGACCTTTGCCGGACCGGCGCTCGGGGTTCGGGAACCAGACGAGCGACCGGGGCTGGGGTGATGAACCCGATACTTCCCATGACTCGCTTTCGGCACTCGGGGAGCCGGCCCTAAAAGCAAAAACTTACCCGGGCTATTCACGGGAAAAAACTTGCGCAGGTGCTCGATGTTCCAGGAGTTGGTCAGCTCCATTCCGTCTTCGGCAGCGAGCCTCACCGAGCCTGGCCGAGTGACTCGAGTCACTCGGTATGGACCTTCCCACATGGGGAGAGCTTGTTCTTGCCTTCCCGCGTCTGCGACCCCGACGAAGGACCAAGTCCCCGACTTCGAGAGACCTTGGCTTGACACGACGCTCATGGTAGCGGCGAAGGCTTTGTTGGTATCTGGCAGCGCGAAGGGCCGCTCGGCATCTATGCTCTTCGAGGAAGTTGATGTCTTCGAGTCTGCGCCGGTCTTGATCTTCCTCCGAGTATGCCGCGACCCGAGGGGAGCGGAAGGCGAGCTCGGAAGGAAGCATCGCTTCTGCCCCGTAAACGAGGAAGAAGGGGGTTTCACCGGTCGCCCGACTGGGGGACGTCCGGATGGACCAAAGGACGGCGGGGAGCTCTTCTATCCAGCCAGCGCCGCATTTCTTGAGTCTGTCGAAAGATCTTGTCTTGAGCCCCCGAAGGACTTGGGCGTTCGCACGCTCAACCTGCCCGTTGGCCCGGGGGTGTGCGACAGAGGCGAAGCAAATCTCTGTCCGAGGGCTTGGCAGTACTCGAGGAAAGCGTCGCTCGTGAATTGTGTGCCGTTGTCGGTGATGATGCGGCTGGGCACCCGAACCGGCTCATGATGCCTCGGATGAACTTGATCGCCGATTGTTTGTTGATCTTGACGACTGCCTCGGCTTCCGTCCATTTGGTGAATTTGTCGATGGCGACGTAGAGGTACTCGTAGCCCCCGACTGCTCGGGGGAACGGCCCCAATATATCCAGCCCCCAGACCGCGAAAGGCCATGAGAGGGGGATGGTTTGGAGTGCCTGAGCGGGCTGATGTATCTGCTTGGCGTGGAATTGGCAGGCTTCGCAGCGTCGAACCAGCTCAAAGGCGTCCTCGAGGGCTGTCGGCCAGTAAAATCCTTGCCGAAAGGCTTTACCGACCATCGTGCGAGACGATGCATGGCTACCGCACTCGCCCTCGTGGATGTCCACGAGTATATCGTGGCCTTCCTCCCAAGAATGCACTTCATAAGAATGCCATTGGTGCCGCGCCGATAGAGGTCCCCATCTACGAGCGCGTACCTTGTTGATTGCCGCGCAATTCTTTCTGCAACGCTTCGTCTTCGGGAAGGATATTTCTTTCAGGTATGCCCGGATCTCGGAGATCCAAGGGACGACCTGAGGACAGATGGTGAGCACGAGGTGCTCACCCGGCGGTGGCCTGACGGGAGGATTTCCCACTGAAGGTGCCGCCTGGGTAGACTCGCCTGGGCGCGAGGTTCCCCCTTCGTCTTGGTCGGCGGCCTCGACGGACGGCCGAGAGAGCCTTTCTTCAAAGGTCCCAGCCGGGACCGGCTCCCGAGAGGAGGCCAGTCGCGATAGAATGTCGGCGGCGTCGTTGAAGCGGCGAGGGATGTGCTGGAGCTCCAGGCCATCGAAACGCCGTTCCAACCTCCTGACTTCGCTCAGGTACGCTGCCATTTGGGGGTCCGAACACTGGTATTCTTTTGACACTTGATTGACGACTAACTGGGAGTCGCCTTTGACGAGCAGACGGCGGATCCCGAGGGATGCGGCGGCGCGCAGCCCTGCAAGGAGGCCTTCGTACTCGGCCATGTTGTTGGTGGCGCGAAAGAGTAACTGCACGACGTACTGGAGGGTCTCACCGGTCGGAGCGGTGAGAACTACTCCAGCCCCCGCGCCCTTGAGCGTGAGGGAACCGTCGAAGTGCAGCGTCCAGTGCTCGGTTCCTCCCTGACCCGGGTCGGAGGGAAGTTGCTCGCGTTCGTCTTCTGGCAGCGGCGTCCACTCGGCGACAAAGTCGGCCAGAGCTCGGCTCTTGATTGCATGGTTGCTGACGAAGCGGAGGTTGAACTCCCCGAGCTCGATGGCCCACTCGACGACTCGTCCAGTGGCCTCCCGGTTGCGGAGGATCCGCTCGAGGGGGAAGGCCGTAACCACCCGGACCTCGTGCGCTTGGAAATAATGCCGAAGCTTCCTCGACGCGACGAGCACCGCGTAGAGGAGCTTCTGTGCTTGAGGGTAGCGTGTCTTGGCGTCCCGCAATACTTCACTGATGAAGTACACGGGATGCTGCTGTATGCGCACCCGAGTAGAAGACTCCCCGGGGCCAACCCCCGAGCGACTAGCTTCGTTCCCGAGCAAGGCGGGTTGCTCGGGGGTCGCTCGGGGCTCGGGGCCCTAAGGTACCTTCGGGGGCAGAACCGCTCGGGGGCTCGGACCCGAGCGTTCCCTTCAAGTCCCCGAGGGCCTCGCTCGGGAGCTTGGACCCGAGCGCCTCTACTTGGCCGGGGGACGCCGGGAGCTCGGACCCGACCCCCCGCTCGACCACGAGGACTGCACTCACCACCCGGGGGCGTCACCGAGAGGTAAAGGAGCAAAGGCTCCTCGGGTCTCGGTGCGACCAAGACCGGAGGTGAGGTGAGATATTTCTTGAGGCCCTCGAGGGCCTGCTCGGCGTCGGGGGTCACTCGAAGTGGCCCGACTTCTTGAGAAGCTTGAACAGAGGGAGGCCCCGCTCCCCGAGCTTGGAGATGAAGCGCCCCAAGGCGGCCATGCAGCCCGTTAGGCGCTGCACGTCCTTGAGACGAGCCGGCGGGCGCATCTGGTCGATGGCCCGGATCTTCTCGGGGTTGGCTTCTATGCCTCTGCTTGAGACTAAGAAGCCGAGAAGCTTGCCGGATGGGACCCCGAAGATGCACTCTCGGGGTTCAGCTTCATACGAGTACTGCGGAGGCTATTGAAAGTCTCGGCGAGATCCTCGATGAGCGTCTCCTCGCGTCTTGACTTGACGACGAGGTCGTCGATGTAGGCCTCCACATTGCGACCCAGCTGCGACTGCAAAGTCATACGCATGGCCCGTTGATAGGTCGGGCCAGCGTTTTTTAACCCGAAAGGCATGCGGACATAGCAAAAGGTCCCGCAGGGGTTGTAAATGAAGTTTCTCTTCATCCTCTACCGCCATACTAATCTGATGATAACCAGAGTAGGCATCTAAAAAACAGAGAAGATCGCACCCCGCGGTGGAATCTACTATCTGATCGATGCGAGGTAAAGGAAAAGGGTCTTTAGGACAAGCCTTATTGAGGTCGGTGTAGTCCACGCACATCCTCAGCTTGCCGTTTGGCTTGGCACGACGACGGGGTTGGCGAGCCACTCGGGGTGCAGGACTTCCCGGACGAAGCCGGCCCCGAGGAGCCTGGCGACCTCCTCTCGGACGAACTCCTGCCGTTCTGGTGCTTGGCGGCGCACCTTCTGCCGGATGGGTCGAGCGTCGGGACGCACGGCAAGACGGTGCTCAGTCACTTCCCTAGGGACCCCGGGCATATCGGACGGTTGCCACGCAAACACGTCAGCGTTTGCCCGGAGGAAAGTGACGAGCGCGCCTTCCTATTTGGCGGCCAGCTGGACGCCGATCTTGACGGTCTTGGACGCGTCTTCTCCCAGGGCCACTTCCTGGACAGGGACAGAATCATCGGGGACAACTCTGACCTTGCTCGGGGGCGGACCCGAGGGCTTGGGTAGCTCGGGGATGTCACCGGCGGCAGCGACTTTGGAGAAAAGCTGCTCGGCGCAGGCGACGGAGCCCCGGACATCAGCCGGCACCGTGATGGCGCCGCTGGAGCCCGGCATCTTGACTGTCAAGTAAGCATAATGGCATGCCATCATGAACTTGGCGAGCGCGGGGCGCCCCAAGATGCCGTTGTAGGGTAGCTCGAACTCGGAGACATCGAAGATGATGCGCTCGGTTCGGAAATTGTCCTTGGTGCCAAAGGTGACCATCAAGGGCACCTGGCCCAGGGGCGTGGTGTAGCCAGGGGAGACGCCGAAGAAGGGAAGGGTCGGCTGCAGCTCCGCCCGGGGAACCTGCATTTTATTGAACACCTCGGGGGACAGGAGATTGAGCCCCGCGCCCCCGTCGATGAGCATGCGGGTTACCTTGATATTGCAGATGGTGGGGGGAGACCACGAGCGGGAAGCGGCCCACGCCCGAGATGCTCTCAGGGTGGTCCGAACGGTCGAAGGTGAGCGGGATCTCCGACCACTTGAGGGGTCGCGAAGCGCTGGCGCTCGGGGTTGCCGAGCACACCTCGCGCGCCAATAGCTTGAACTGGCGGCGCGAGGTGGGCGTGAAGGCGCCTCCGTTGATGCACGCGACGGCCTCGGGCTCCTGGAAGCCGAGATCGTCACCTCCTCTGCTGGGCTCTTCGCCGGCGTCGCGCTGGCGCTCCTCCCTCTGCTTCTTGTTCCTCTCGGCGAGGAACTTCACCGACCTGCACTCGGAAAGGTCGTGCCGCTCGGTCTCGTGGATGGGACACCACAGACCCGAACTCGGCTGAGGAGCTCGGGGTGGCTTCTTGCCGCCGCTGGGCCCGCCGCGCGAGGGCTTACGAGGCTTAGCCTCCGCCGCCGCGACGGGCTCGGACTTACGCTTCTTGCCCTTCTTATCCCGCTTCCCGGAGGAGCGAGAAGGGCCGGCGCCCTCGACCGCCGATTGGTCGGGGCGCGGGTCATGCCAAGCACGGGCTTCCGCCGCCTTAGCGCACTTGTCCGCGATAGCGAACAAGTCCGCGGTGGACTGGACGTCCCGGGTGCCCAGCTTCTCCAGCATCTTTTCGTCGCGGACTCCTTGTCGGAAAGCGACGATAACTGCTTGGTGAGATATCTTGGGGATGGTGTTGCGCACCTGGCTGAAACGCTGAATGAAGTGCCGCAACGTTTCCCCTTTTCGCTGCCGGAGAGCGTGGAGATCGCTCTCCGTGCCAGGACGCTCGAAAGTGCCCTGGAAGTTCGCCACGAACTGGTGGCAAAGGTCCTCCCAGGATGAAATGGATCCTGAGGGGAGGTTCATGAGCCAGGACCGGGCCGAACCCTTGAGGGCCATCGGAAACCAGTTGGCCATGACCTTCTCGTCGCCTCCAGCGGCCTCCACCGCGGTGGGGTAGATCTGGAGGAACTCCTCAGGGTGGAAAGACCCATCGTACTTCTGCGGCAACTCTGGGCGAAATTTATTTGGCCAGGTGACGCGTCGAAGTTCGGGCGTGAAGGCCTGGCAACCCGCCCCATAACGGGGGTTGCCGGTCTCCTTGTCTTGCCGGGCGGTGTGATGCGCCCGGGAGCGTGCGCGGCCTGCGACAGGGCCGGAGGAGGAATGGACCTCGTCCGCCCTGTCGCGCTCGCGCTGGCGCTCGATGACGGTGCGTGCGTCCTCCACCTCGCGCCTACCGAGGCGGTGGCGAAGATCTTGAGGGTTCCCCCGTGCCGGAGAGGCGACCGAGGGTGGAGATCCGTCGCGCCGACCACCGGCAGGCGCGCGCGGCAGACGCGCTGGCACCGGCGGCGAAGCCGCTGAGGGGACGGTGCGGGCACCGGCGCGCCCGGAAGAAGCGTGGACGCTCCTGGCCGCTGCTTCGCGTCGGGCGGTGTCGACCAGGTTAGCGAGGTCCTGGAGCCACGGGCCCACGGGGGACGCCGCTGGCACCGGGACGGGAGGATGCCGGAGGAGGTACTGCGCCGCCTGTAGCGTGTTTCCTTCCCCGGTATCCGCGAAGTCCAGCCGACGGCGAGGCGGAGGCGGCCGAGAAGGCCCGGCAACATCTCCAGAGGCCCGCGCGCGTGGCCGGAACTCAAAGCGGGCAGCAGCCGATGATGCCCCGCCGGTGTCGTTGAGCAGATCGTCGAGGCCGGCGGGGTCCGACTCGTCTGATGCTTCGTTTCCGCCCAAGCTCACCTCATTTTGAGGCAGATCACCTTGGGGCAGATCGGGATTCGCCATGGGAGCAGGCTCGAAAAAACTCTAGACGCCCCCTACCTGGCGCGCCAGCTGTCGACGAGTAAACGTCTCTAGCGGTGGTCCGGATGGACCCCCTTGTTGGTTCGGCCTGGGGCGATATAGAGTTTTTCTTATGAGCCGGTGATGGCGTTTCAAGGATGAGGGTGGTTGTGATGCTGGATGCCGGAGACACGGGGATTTATCCAGGTTCAGGCCACCCGGAGGTGTAATACCCTACGTCCTGCTTGTTTTTGTATATACGTGTGTTTATGGCCAGTATGATCAGTTACAGGGGTGCGCACTGTTCTTCTTCTAGCTCTAGCCCGGAGGAAGAACGGTGCTTCTTTGATCAGGAGTGAACTTAGAGAGATCTAACCTAGGAAAATCTGCCAACCCTTTGCATGGACCAGGCTCTCCCCTTATATACTCGGGGGAATACCACATAGGTCGGCAAAGGAGAACATGAGATATAATTGTGCTGTAGATGACGTGGGCGCTACTGGAAGCGCCCACACCTTCATTTAATGCCCACTTGAGACTTTCGGCCGGGCTGTCGCCTCGCGGTGTGTCGGAGCAGGGGCTCTGACACCTTTGCCTTCGGCGGGCCCCGCGGACGGAGACTTACGGGGTTTCTTCTGACTGGGTTGGTAAGACGTTCTCTCGCGGGCCCCATAGGTCAGCCTCTCATGCCGCACAACTGATCGCGCGGCGGCGTCCCCCATGGGGTAAAAAAGGTTGACAGCGACAGGGCGTGCGGGGCGGCGCGCTTGGTCGGTCAAAGAATCTGTCAGTCCGGGCCCACCCCTCAGAGAGAGAGAGAGGGATAGCTCACAGAGCTCATCGCCCGCACCGGTGGGACCCGGCCTGATCGTCATCATGCCCTCACAGGGCTTTGGGTTCCCCGTCGGAATGACAGGCATTAAATGCCTCCGTCAAGGCGGAGGCTTGCGGGAGAAGCCTGGCTCCGGACGACGTGCATGGACGAGGGCCCCACCAGAGGACACGTCATCCCCCGGGCACTCGGTCCCGAGTGACCCCCTTCGCTTAGGAGGGGTGCCAGTTGTCTTCTACGCGCCCCTGAGCAACCCCGAGCGCTCGCGGAGCACCCGCTGGGGGGCCGCGCGGGGCGCCTTGGAGGGGGAGCCCGAGGGAGAGTGCTCGGGGGGCGGACCCCGAACGCTCCCCTGGGACCCACATCCGCCCAGATGCCGTGCGCTCGGGAGGGGACCCCGAGCGCGCCCTTCGCCTCCTGGGACGCCGAGCGCTCGGGGACGGATCCCGAGTGCTCGCTCAGCGCCTGGGCCGTGGAATCCCGGAGGCCCACGATTCCTTCTGATTCCGCTGCGGGCTCCGTACGACGATCCGGGTGGGGCCCAAGGCCCCGGCGACCGGAGCGCCACGCGTCACCCTCTGCGGCATCTGGTTGGCCTCCGCCGGCGGTTAGGGGTACCCTGGGCCCCATTCCGCCGACAAGTGGCCTTAACTTTGCAGGCCACGACCATCTTCCCCTTGCCACCTCTTCCCTTCTTTTTCTTGAGAGGAGTGTGCACCTTGTAGCTTGCATTGGCCTCCCTGCCAACACTGCTACTAGGCGCCTGGGAGATAAAGTTCTTTTTGAGAACCTCATCCTGCGCCTCCGCCACCTAGAGTATGTCAATGAGTTCTGCATACTCACTGAACTGACTTTAGCGATAAGTGCATGCCGCCTACATGGCGTCAGGGTGGAAGGTAGAGAGAGTCTTCTCAATCTTCTGGGCATCTGTGGTAATCTTGCCACACAGCTGAAGGTTAGTACAAATGCGGTGCAGCACAGAATTGTACTCACCAACTGTCTTGAAGTTGGCAAACCTCAGACGGACCCACTCGTGCTTTGCTTGGGGCAGGATGGTGTACTTCAGCTTCTCGAACCGCTTCTTCAGGGTGGTCCACAGGGCAAGCGCACTCCTCTCTGCCATGTACTTATTCTTGAGAGTACTGCAAAGATGATGCATGGGGAAATGAAGTGTCTGATCATTCTCCTCCTGGGTGATGATGGTAACATGCCTGGTACCGACGCCGATCGCTCCCGGAAGATTTCTAGCCCAGAGAACGATCTCCACATCCGACGCCAAGTGAGATAGTTGCGGCCATGCTGGGCCAACTCCTCAAATTCCCGCTTTGTTATGTCAGTCATTCTGCATTTCATGCAATGATTTCAATAAGTTACTGCGGGTAACATTGCATGAAAAGCAAAATAAAGATACAAAAATTAATTCTAACGGTGCTTCAATATTTAAATGATGCCAATATATGAGATATATGAAGATTAAAGCAATATTCACAATTATAATAACCTTAATCAGCAAATCATATTAATAATGGCATATAATCATTTAATGCTTGTGAAATAGCTGAGAAAATCAAAATCTGATGCAAAAATTGAGTTCCCAAGGCCCTTTTATGCTAGAAACAAGTATTTCTGCTAATTCTGGAATTTACAGAGGCTTTTACGCAAAAAATTTCAGTACTAGAAATAAAAATGCGTAATATAAATATTTCAGGGGCTTATTTGCAAAAAGGCCGCGTGCACGGGCTGCCCAGGCCGGTCAGGCCGGCTATACGGGCCCGTCAGACCGGCCAGCCCGCAACGGCCTGCGCCCCCTTTTTTTCTTTCTTTCCCTGTACTCGGTAATGGGCTTCCGACCCATTTGATCCGCACAGCCGTCCTGGGCTGCCAGCCCATTAAACGGCGCGGCCTGCCGGCTCTTCCTCCCGCTTCTACGTGGGCTGGCCACCCCGCAGCCCGCCACGCGCACTGCCCACGGCCTGTAAAGGAGGGTGGCGGTTAGGGTTTCCGCCCTAACCGCCTGAGTGGTGGTGGCGAGGCTGGCGGCGGCGGCTGCTTGGCCGGTGGTGGGGGCCAGCAACGGCGGCGGGGGCCGGCGCGAGGTGACGGCAGGAGGCGGGGGCGACCGCGTAGGGCGGCGGCGGCGCGGCAGCGCGTGGCGGCCAGCGGCGGGGCGTGCGGGGGCGATGGCGGAGCGGCCGGGGCGGCCGATGCTGGCCCTTGCGGGGGCGACGGCGGTCGGCGACGACCAGTGCCGGCCCTTGCGGGGGACGGCGACGATCGGCGGCGACCGGCGGCGGCGGAGGCCGACATGGCGGCCCGTGCATTGCTGTTGGCCCTGCACGGCTATCGTGGTCGGCCGTTTCGCGCGGGTGCGTGCGTCGCGGTGTTCGCCAGCGTGCGCGTCAGCTGCCATGGCCGCGCCGTTGAGGCCATCATTCGTGGCGGCGTGACGACGGCAACGCGACGTGCGATCCATGCACGGCGTCGTCTCCCCACGGCGATCTACATCCTCCCTCCCCCGATCAGCTTGGCCGGCGATTTTCAAATCGGCAACGGGTATTTCATCGGAAAAACGATCGGCATTGGCCGGCGATTTCAATCGGCAACGTTTTTTCGGGAGAATTCGCACGTGGGTGAAAACAAAAATGGAAAAAACCAATCTAGATGCCGAATACAAAAATGGAATCTAAATTAGGAGGAGAACCTGTTTTTCACGTTCGTCGATCTTTATCTCAACCGTGTAAAGTGAGCCTAGGAAGAAGAAGGCTCGGCGGAGGACGTCATGCTGATAACGTGTTGTGCAACCGTTGCCGGCGAGTCCGGTCCTCGGGTTGCACACCATGATGTAGTCGACGTCGAGGAAGAAGATGACGAAGCACGTGAACGAAATGTAAAATAAGCGACACAATGTGGGAGAAATGAGAGCTTCTTTATTGATCAATCAAAAGTTACAGTATAATTGCCTCCCATCTCCTTTTATAGCCAAATCTAATGAAAAGATAAGTATCCACTTAAGTGCTTATTTAGAGAAACTAAATCCACCCTCATGATAGATGGATCCCACTTCTAGTGGATCTACTTGTTTCCCACCATTTTCCACCCTCATCGCGTCCTGTGAAGCAGTACCGAGTCGCATGTCCCCTGTTCGGCGCGGTTCGTTAGCTGCGATGTTGGCCCATGCCATTACCCACGAAAAATCCCATGCGCGGAGGCCCCTAGGCCGTCCAAGGCACTAGCAAGTAGCGAGTGCTTTGCAGAGTCTAAGCCGGCGTGTAAAACCTTGTCACTTCATCGATGGCACAAGTCCAGATTACTCCCTAAAAGAAGTCCAGAATACCCCTGAAAATTAAAAGGTGCACCCTAGAGCACACGCTCTCCGATGAAAAAAGAACTAATGTTCAAGTGTAAAAAAAATTAAAAATGAAACATGTAAATGTTGAGTACTTTGTACACATGAAAATTTTCATGAAAAATGAGTACTTTTGTGTCACGTGCAAAATAAATATTAGGGCAATTTTTTTGCCTTTTTTTTTACTTCCAAACTTGTTTTCTTGGATAGTGCGCAAAAATACTTATTTTTTCATAAAAATTTACACTTGTACAAAGTATTTGAATGTGTCTAAGTGTTATCTTTTAAGAATTCTTTTGTCATTCTAAAGTATTTTTTCGATTTTCATCCCAAAAGCCAAAACGCCGCTCTTACTCCATCAAGTATGGGAACACCTGGTTCACAATCGCCTTCTCTTTTCTAAATGACAGTTGACCTTGTGAAGCATTGGATTTACATCCAACGGTTGAATTTTAATCAGGCCGCACAAAAAAGGTCTACAAACATAAAAATACAAATACTTTGGAACTACTAAACACCCAGATAATAGAAACATTACAAAAATACGTAATTGCAACTTTTTTACTAAAATTACACATTAATTTTAGTACAAAAAATGTGCAATTGCAGTAGATTGCATTTTAACAGAACAGCTGTCTGTTGCGTTTATTGCGTTTTAACAGAACAGCTGTCAGTTGAGTTTTAGTAAGATTGATCAAGTATTTTTTTAAAAAAATAGGGAAGTACGTTTTCAAAACTCAAAGCTTTCAGGACCACGCAAATTACCCCAAGATCAATCCAACTCGGACCGGCAAGGCTCTCTCGTGCCTTTATCATATACATTTTTAATCATAACAGGTGCCCAACTGAGTCACTAGTTAACCTAACATGAATTAACTACTGCTAATTAATCTTTCTGACGAGTGGGCCCTAGCTGCCGAAGATGAGAGAGGTAGTAGTAGTGGCTTAGGGGCTGGAAAATAGAAAGAGAGGTGGCTAGATGAGTAGTGCTCTAGGCTGAAGACCATGCACCGACACCTGGTGACAAGATACTCCGACAACACTTAGGGCAACTAAAGCAACGATGACACTACACTATCGCGTCCACGTCATGGTCTGCCACCATCTTGGATCAAAGCTAAAAGTGCATCTAGCCTTTTAGTGTGATTTTAGTAATTATAAAAAATTTATGGGCTAATGAATTTCTTGAGTTGGATCTGAGATTATGTTTCATGGGTGATGCACAAAAAACACTGAAGCTCTTGAAGGAGACAAATTGGCTAGGACGTCTGATGGACATTGGAAGGTGATGGAGTGGAAGGCTGTCAATACAATATGTCCGTGCCTCTCTGATGAGATAAAATACTCGGTGATTAAGGAGAACTTGCTGAAGAAATTATGGAGTGACCTAGAAGAATTGTACATGGCAAAATTGTTGACAAACCGGTGAGTGCTAAAGTGGCAGCTGTTTAGACTGCGCATGAAGAAAGGCATGTAGTTTGTTGACCATCTCAACGTCTTCAACAAGCCTGTCATGCAACTGACTAGTTTGGATAAGAAATCGAGAAGAACGACAATGTCGGCTTATTGGCTTCATCTTTACCGCCATCATGGGAGCAATTGGTGATAAATATTATCATCAGGAAAAGCACTTTCAACGTCAACGAGGTAGTTGCATATCTATTGGAGAGTGGAGTCCTTGAAAATACCATAGGAATCTTCATCCACTGGTAATCAAGTATTGGCTGTCGTAGATTTTGCAGACAAAAGCAAGAGTCACAGTAAAGAACAAGGACAAACATGTATGCTATCTACGTGATGAGGAAGGTTATATGATAAAATACTGTCCAAGTTTGAAATAGATGAGGAGTGCAAGCTCAGTGCCGGTAGCGAAAAATGATTCATATGTACTTGTCTTCAGTCAACCAGGTACTTCTCATGGATGGATATTGGATTCAAGAAGTTGCTTCCATATATGTTTGACAAGGGAGATGGTTGACAAAGGATCTCCACTTCCAGCGCATGAAACTGTACATTTAGTGGGTTGCAAGGGGTGTGTGGTCACTAAGGTGAGAGCGATTATACTGGAGATTTACAATGGAGCACGTAACACATTAATGGGAGTTCGATATTTTCTCGGCTTGAAGAAAAATTCTAATATCTTTGAGGTCGGTTAAGCTTCGTGGTTGTAGGGTATCACTTCGAGGTGGAGTCAAGCTAGTTACTTGCAAATGGCAAGTAACCATGAAAGGTATATAGGGCAAAGGTGGAAACACATTGCTGGAAAATCTTAAGGTGATGCAACCAACGGGAGGTTTAATATAAATCCTAGTCAAGAGAAGGAAACCTTGTCATCAATGGTAGGTACTCATATCATAGTTGTAGTTGTATACGAAGCTGCAAAGAGGATTGCAAACTCTAATAGACGCAAAGGCAAATGTGTAAGTTGTTGGAAGAAGGAAGTTGTGGTGGGACCAACCACGCGATACCAACAAGCAAGTGGAGCTCGGAAGCAGTATAAACCTATGAGATAGAGGGCTATGGGAAAATGTGGTGTGGTTAACCAAACTACACAATGAAGGAGCTCTCAGATTAATGGTTAGGACGGTCTAGCCCAGACACCAACATGCGCATCACGGTGATGTGCACGAGCCCCTGTTATGGGGGCGTTGCTAAGGTGGGAGCAAAGAGACGGAGCTGACTTGGAGTGAATTCTTTGAGGAACACAGTGATTTTGAGGTGAAGATTTTTGAATACGGTGTGATTCATATCCTAAACCCATTAAGATTTAAAAATTTGTGCTGTAAGAAAATCTCAAAACCTCCTTACTTTAGAAAAGACAATATGAGAACCTATATAAACTCATGACAGGGTAGCTACATGAAACCAATCTAACCAATCAAGCAATCCGAAAACAAAGTGCAAACTATAGAGGATTTGATGCTAGATTTCTTTAACATTAGAATTTTGTATAGAGTAAGAATCCGAGAGTCATAAAAGATGTGAGAGAATTGTGAGAGAGCAACAATCTCTTGTGCTATCCTGAGTTTCGTGCTTAAAAAAATTCATCAATTTTTTTTCTTTTTACCGTGATTGTTCATCGTAGTTAGTTTGGTACTTGATAAGGTTCGTCTATTTTAATTTTGATACGGTGCACTTATGTATCATATCTACTAATTCTGATCGAATCCAGCGGACGTCGTGCATAAGTAGGTTTATATAACAGGTCAGACGTAGAGTTAAAATATCTTTCCAATAGTAGTTTGCTGATTAAAACCTCGTGCCGTATGCGATAATGCAGACCGTCACGGGCCTTAATTTCTTCTCGGCAAATGGAATTAAAGAACGACTCTATGTGTCGATCTCGGATCAATGTACATCCGGACGGTTTCCCAAAGTATTTGTAGATGTCAATGATCAAGGCTCTAACCAGGATGTAATGTTACTAAGTTTTCCCTGATGATTCCGGGGTAAAAAAAGATTACTTGCACATACGCGAGACGTTTCGAATCAGGCTTGTAGCAATAGCTCGATCGTACACAGGTTCTTTACCAAGAGGATTAATTATAGTTTGCAAAGTGTATAACTTTAGTAAATAATTACTATAATTTTTAGTCTAAATAATTACTATAATTTTTAGTCTTTAGATTATATTAAAGCTAAATAGAGACGAGAAAGATTATATATTGATTTAAAGACTTAAAAAATAACTAAGAATTAATTAAATTTCAGTCAACTAAAAAAATAAGACAGGCTTTTATTATTATTATTTTAGCGGAAAGCCTCTAAAACCACAGAAATGGACGATGCCAAACAAAGCACATCTTCACAAAGCTTTGTACCAATCGATGGATACACTCGTCTCGTCGGGTCGTACTCTTATCTCAACCTCTCGGTTTCGATCTTCCGGTCTCCCCATACACGCTGGTGTTTGAGCTGTGCAACCTGTGAATCGCGTGCGTACTTCGTGTTTGAGCTGTGCGACCTGTGAATGGTACGTCTCTATGAAGTGACCCAATGAGGCGACGTTGATGCCTCGTGCACCATCTGGCATATTCATTATTCAAAAGTCACAAGTCACAGAATTTTTTTTAAAAAAATATCAACAATATTCACACAACGTTCATCACCATGAAATAAAAATTCAGATTTAAATTAAATCTACATATAAAAAAGGATAAATTCAGATGTGAATAGTAATAACAACAGTTACTGTTAATTTTAGATTTAGTAATATTCACAGTTCAATTTGTCTTTTTTTTCTTTACACATGAATTAAATTTAAATCTGAATTTTTGTGCCATCGTAGATGAATATTGTGTGAATGTTGTTGATTTTTTTTAGAATTTTTTATAAATTGTGTGAATGTTGTTGATTTTTTTAAGAATTTTTTATAAATTTTTAGATGATGAATTTACGGTCTAGCGCACAAATGCCCCCTAAATATCTGAGTTCATATAAATCACGGCCCAGGCGGAGATGGCGCATCCATGGCGGCGTATTGACCACCCGGCCCACAAGGCTAACAAGCAGCTCCCAAGCCGTCCGCTTGGAGCCT
This sequence comes from Stipa capillata, assembly GCA_019208055.1. Classification (NCBI taxonomy): domain Eukaryota; kingdom Viridiplantae; phylum Streptophyta; class Magnoliopsida; order Poales; family Poaceae; genus Stipa; species Stipa capillata. The sequence goes on from JAGXJF010003127.1 coordinate 537,329, forward strand.
TGTCACTGCCATTTTATCTTGCCAGCTCAAGATACACCCTTCACCGTCCCGGCCACCTGGCCTCCACATAGGCACTCAGAGGAATCGAGCTGCACAATATTAGTTGTGAATCATTAATCCTGAGAGAGGTATCTGCAAATACGGCTTGTTACACGGGTTGTTTTGAGAACAAAATCAACAAACGAGGCTAGGGTTTTTCGCCAAGGTCTGGTTCTCCCCTAGAAATACCAACACGACCCTCCTGAGCTTATTCACATTCAGTTGCACTCTCGTAGCTAAGTCCTGTGTGCAAGCATTTCTGCACCGTCTGGTTTTCAGCAGCCATGGCATCGAAGGCCTTGCTCCTCGTGGCGCTCAACCTGATCCTCTTCTTCACGGTGGCCAGCGCTTGCGGCTGCGCCTGCGGCAAGTGCCCCACGCCATCGCCGACGCCGCCGTCCTATAGCAAGTGCCCTAGAACGCGCTCAAGCTCGCCGCGTGCGCCGATGTGCTGGGCCTCGTCAGCGCCGAGGTCGGCCAGCCGCCAGCCGAGCCGTGCTGCAGCATCCTCGGCGGCCTCGCCGACCTCGAGGCCGCCGTCTGCCTCTGCACGGCCATCAAGGCCAACGTTCTCGGCATCAACCTCGACATTCCCGTCAAGCTCAGCCTCCTCGTCAACTACTGCGGCAAGAACGTCCCCAGTGGCTTCATTTGCGCTTAATTAAGCTGCGCGGTTATGTGTTTGCATGCAGCGCGCACGCATGAACATAGCGTTCATTCGTGATTGTGCATGCATGCGTATTGGTTGGTCAATATCTTATGCCTACTTAATACTCTGTTGCATGGTTCTGGATGTAAAACTGCTTCAGATCAATCAAGTGTATTTCGTCTGTTGTTTTCTCTCTGATCATATGGTTACTGGAGAATTATTCTCTAAGGAGGAGCTACATGCAATGCTCCCGTAGTTATTTACCTTTGTGCTGGTTGATTTCGTGTCTGTATGTGCTACTAGGAGCAAGAAACTGTGATCTAGTTTACTTTCATTGCGTATTTACTCGCCGACTATTTGTGGGAAAATTCAATTCGAAATACTAATATACTTTCTCGTAAGGCATGCACGAAATTTAAGGTCTAACTTTGATCAATAATTAAATAAATACTATTAAATTATATGACATAGTAGTGGTACCATTAGATTCGTATTCAAACGTATTTTCAAATGGTATCACTTTTGTATTATATAATTCAATATTATTAGCTTAATTGTTGGTTAAAGTTGAATCTAAAATTTCGTGCATGTCTTACATTTGTGGACAGAGGGAGTATTCTGTTTTACAAGAGATAAACATCATGGAGTATTCCCTGTCCCTAACTCTTCACTGCAAGATAGTTAACGACTGAGATTTGCTTGTCGCGCTCACAAATCACGATGCTATTCGTTCACAGACTAAAGTTTTCTTTCACAACTTTTGTCGGGGTGCTCAACCCATACAAGATGCAATGCACCCGGATACGCAAATACGCATTCCGTGGGCGAGTGCAGTTTTTCCACTAGTACTAGGACCCGCGGATCTTATCCTAGCTGTCCGTTTACTTTAAGATTCGTGCTAAATTTTACAAAGAACCCCTAGGTTTATCAATATTACAAAAAAATATTACCAAAATATTACATTATTCAAAATATTTCATTCAATATTCAATATTTCAATATTACGCAAAAGAAAAATCTTACATTATTGAAATATTATATTATTTCTTTCATGCATATTTTTATTACATATTTGTTTGGTTAGTAATGCATGCAAAATTCGCATGCATTATTTACCATTTTGAATCATTCATGCATATTTCTTTACTTTTTCGGATACTAACCAAAAAATTCATACATAGCTTTTTATGACTAAACAAAAATCATACATAGATCTTACATTATTTCAATATTACATTATTTCTTTAATGAATATTTTTATTACATATTTTTTTGGTTAGTAATGCATGCAAAATTCGCATGCATTATTTTCTCACCATTTTGAATCATTCATGCATATTTCTTTATTTTTTCGGATACTAACCAAAAAATTCATACATATCTTTTTATGACTAAACAAAAATCATACATAATTGTAGAAATAATGTAAGATTTTCTTTTGCATAATATTGAAATAGTGAATATTGAATGAAATATTTGAATAATGTAATATTTTGGTAATATTTTTTGTAATATTGATAAACCTAAGGGTTTCTTTTGCAAAAATTCAGCACGAATCTTAAAGCAAACGGACGGCTAGGATAAGACCCGCAGGTCCATGTACTAGTGGATTATCATTTTCGTTCCGTGGGCCTACCTCTAATTAAGCAACAAGCAAAGTCTCAAGTGAAAGTGAGATTCTCTCGCTCGAAACAGTTTGCAGTGAAGGATTTGTCTATAATGTTTCAATGGGCAATGTCCAGATGCACAGTGCAGCGTTGCAGTCTAGCGTACAAATTCTGCGCTATCGTCCATATATACTAAGAAACCTCAACTAAAGTCACTTCTATTGCAAATCAATTCGGAACATCGCCCCTGCACCTAGAAAAACGAGTAACTAACCTTTAGACTTTTTTCCTAAGAGTAAATTAATTAGTCAACAATATTAATCAGTATGTCACCGTTCAAAAATATATATTAATAAGTATGCAAGTAAAGAAGATACAAATCCATCTTTATGAACAACCAGATCCACATATGGCATAACCTTACCTCACCATCAACAGAAGGTGGCGAGCTAAGTATGTATATATATGCCTGGTTTGCCATGTCATTACGTATAATGCTCATCAGCAAATTAATGGGCACGGTAATGCATGGCCTGGGAACTCTCTAGAAGCATTCACGTGGAGTCTCCAACACCGCAAACAATGGGACGGGACAAATTCGACGTGGCCCCATGCACCAGGCGCACCAACCTTTTGCTCTGCCAGGCATGCAAGACGTACAAGCGCAGCTGCACCGGAGCACACACCTAAACATGAGCCAGCAGTGCCCGCTGCCCGCTCCTGGTCCCTGCACGGCCCCTCGCCCGGTGCGTGACGCCGTGCGACCTCGAGATTTTTGCCCAGGACCCGCGCGCGCGCGCGCGGAGCAGTAGGGCGGGGGCCAACCCTGCAGATGTGGGTGCAGACTTCACAGCCCGTGACGGCGTGTGGGCCGACCTGCCTGCCGCCCTGGCAAACGGCCACTACATGAGCATGAACGCGAGCGCTGCGCCAGACCAGAATAATTCACCTGCTATGCTACGTTCGTCCCATCACCACCACGCGCCAGCGCTCAGAGCGGCAGCCGCGCTCGGTCCAACTTGATGCTCCACGTCGGGCTCGCAGCGGCCGGCCACGGCCCACAGATCACAGGCGCGGCATGTGGTTGGGTCCGCTCGGTGTTTCGTCGGCTTTTGCGCCCGTGACTCGGTCCTCTCCCGCGAGCGTACGTGAACCGACGGCCGGCCGGTCGGACGGCCGGTCACAGGAAGAGGACGCTGACGTGGCGGTACGGTGGATGAGCTGCGGCTTCTGCACAGAGCTGATCGGAGGAAGAGAATGCTGAGTGATTCAGCCGTTGCGGCGGCAGACAGGCAGAGCGAGGCAATTTCAATGGAGTCCGGCGACTCCGGGCAGGGACGATGATTAACGCCGGGACAGGAACCCAGGATGGGACTTTGAAGGAACCTCGGCATTATTATCTGCGAAAGAGATCAGAGACAACATCAAAGACATATCAAGGCCTTCGCCTAAGGCCCTTCTCGGGAAGCCCCGGCCCGTATTAGGCCCAAAATTTCCGTGTAATATATAGGCCTGTAAAGGAATTAGGCGCGGCCTGTAAAAATGCCCTCAGATGTCCGATATCCGAAGCATAAGGAGGAAAAAGTCTACATCACGCCTCTCAAATATTGTAACCATTCAAATAACTCTCTACGGCGGTTTAGGAAGCGGTATCGTAGACGTGATAGATGACATGGCTTGTTAACGTGAATGATTTACTTACATTGCGGTTCTTAAGTTATCCTGAGCTCATGTGCCAGCTTCTTCTTCTTCTTCTCCGTCTGGTCTTCTCCGTTTCGTCCTGGCTTACAGCGGTAACAATTCTTCATTCTGATTCCCCACTGTCCCATCCTTCCTCCCTTAGTACCCTCAGGCGAGATAGATCCAGGCCACAGCTCACTTGACATCACTGATTGTTCTCATTTTCCATGCGTGGACTAGGAACAAAAGCGAGCTACCTAAACCACTCACAAGAAGTTAATTTTTTTGCTGACTTAATATATGCCAAATCGTCAAAAGAAACAAGGTTAAGCTCACATCCATGAGAAACAATGCCTTGTGATTCCAATCTCGCAAGCTGCACTTCAACACAGACAACAAGCAAGTACCCGATTTACCATCGCACTAGAACATCACACACCACTCACCACCGCTTCACCATCTCTAGTTCAAGGTTGAGGCGATTCACAATGGAGCAAAGCGACGCACATACTCAAGCCGCCCAAGCTTAAATCATAACGAAGACCCACACCGATACAGGAGAGCACACGAGCACTACTACATCATGGCGCTCAAGCGCGGTGGCTGTGGATACAGGGGAGGGAGAGGTGGAGGAGGATAGGAGGAGGATTGGGCGAGAACGATGGTGTGGTCAAAGTCGGGGCCAAGACCTGGTAGCAGCATGTGGTGTACAATGGATCTGGTGGTCGGACCGCATACGGACATGTCCATCAACACGTGCGCGCCGACAAGGATGTCGTAGCTGGTGACTATGGGTGGCAACGAGCCGAGCCGAGCCGGCTCGAGCTGGGCTCGCTCGAGCTCACCAAATTTCGAGCCGAGCCGAGCTAGGCTCGTTTATCCAAACGAGCTAGAAACAAGGCTCGAGCCGAGCCTAGACGAGTTTCGAGCTGGCTCGAGCCGGCTAGCGAGCCTCCAAAAATTTCAGCATGACCTTTTTGCAAAACAAAAATTCAGAAATATTTTACACATAATTTTAGCAGGATAATAAGGTAATTCGGTATATACAAATTGGATTCAATTTGTTATAATACATGGGCATACACAGATATACTGCTAATACATGTGACAATGTGACATGAACAGATGACATACCGAACATGAACAATGTGACAATGTGACATGAACAATGTGCTAATACCTGCAGGCCGCATCCGCATATGGCATACCGGAGTTTGGAGGCTGGAGCTCGAAGGCCGGATGCATTATGCATTTGCTGCACTATTGGGTGGTTTAGAGCTGCCTTTTTTGTTCTAGCAGCATGCTTATTTCTTCGCAACAAGCAAAATATTCCGAAGACGGCGATGGAAGGATACAATCATACAAGCTCATCAGAAACCAGTTCAAGAGGTTCATGTACAAAGAGTTGACAACAAGAACGTTATCGCTGTGAAGAAGCTTACAAATATAACAGAAGGTGATGAAGAATTTTGGGGGGAAATGACTACAATTGCAAGGATCAACCATATCAATTTTCTCAGGATTTCTTATGGCATACCGGAGTTTGGAGGCTGGAGCTCGGAGGCCGGACGCAGGACCACGGGACGGCGGGAGGCAAAGGCGGCTGAGCGGCGGAGGCCGGAGGCGGGACCCCGGGAGGCGGACGCCGGAGTCCGGAGGCGGCTCAGGCGGGCGTGGAGGCACGACCGCGGGACGACGGGACGCAGAGGCGGCCGGGCGGCGGAGGTCGGCCGGGGGAGGCGGGAGCTCGGCCGCTGGGGGAGGCTACGGACGCCGCTGGCCACTGGGGAGGCCGGAGGCTCGCTGCTCGGGCCGTCGGGGGAGGCAGCCGGCGGGCGCTGTCGGGGGAGGCGAGCAGGCGCGAGCGCCTTGCGGTGGCTACGGTGGCGCGTCACGCGTGCGGGGTGGGAGCAGCAGGTCTGCGCCTCTGCGGCCTAAGCCCTAAGGGGCTAACCGGCTAAGGGCAGGCCGCATGCCCGCATGCCTATGGGCCAAGGCCGAGCCAACCGAGCCCATTGAGCGGCTCGCGGGCCAGCTTGGGCTCGACCCGTTTAACCACCGAGCCAGAAGGGAGGCTCGGGCTCGGCCCGTTTGAGCACCGAGCCGAGCCGGGTCGGGCTGGGCTGGCGTGAGCTCGGGTCGAGCCTCGAGCCTCGGGTTTTTCTGACAGCCTGACTGGTGACCATCGTGTCCTCCCGGGCATGGTGCAGGACAAGGAGCGGGCCCATGGGATGCAACCGCAACTTCTCCTTCACAACGGCATCGGTGTAGGGGAGGCGGGACAGGTCGTGCTCCGTGATCCAGTGCTCACGTCCGACCACGCGATCGAGCTCCTTGGTCGCGGCGAAGACGGCCTCAAGCTGTGGAAGGAGCTCTAGCATGGCCTACTGCATGGTCACCGCCAAGCTCGCCATGCCACTGGCGTCCTTGCCGCTGGACGAAGAGGAACTAGGAGACGTCGAGAAGGATCTGGGAAGTGCATGGATGTCCAGTGAGGAATTTGGAGTGGCTGCCAGTGAGAGGAGAACGGATGGAGAAGAAGAAAGAGAGAGAAGGGGAAATTACATTGACACGTGGGCCTAATTTGAATATTTGTTCTTTTCATTTTTATTTGCCCAGTTCTCACTACATCATGCTCTATGTCATCGGTCATAATGGCAAAACCACCTTGTAAACCACTATGGGGTTATTTGGATGGCTTTTTATATTTGAGGGTGTGCAATACCTAATTTTATATTTCGAGGGGTTAAGTGGCCACAGTGCAACACTTCAGAGGTGATGCAGACCTCTTTCTAAAGAGAAGGTTTGATTAAGACCTTGAGTACGGAAAGCAAAAGTATACCTTGTCTTGGGAGACGACATGTATGAGTTCGGGCCATGAGTAAAGTTTGGTTGTAGTTGGGCCTGGACTAAATACAACTGATTTTATAGGTAGAAGTTTAGAAAGTTTGAAAATGCTTCCGTAGAGAATGTGTATTATTTACAGCACGTTGCATACGCATTGAAAATCTAAGCCGTTGATCTATGTTTTGAGATTCATGTTAGTGATGGAACATGATTTGAGAATGTCTACTTATCTTCTCTCTCCTTACATCTATCCATCTATTTATTTGATTCTGAAATTTAAAAATTTAAAAAGTTTTGAATTGGAAGTTTAATTTATGGTCCGTTTGAATCTTTGTGTTTTTAGTGACGGGATCTTCAAAACAACACCGATATTGAATATATTTTTAAAAAATCGAATTTTCAAATTTGAGACAGTGAAATTTTTACAAAGCTGCATATTCACGTTTTTGTTCGGCGGAGTAGTACTTGGCAACAAACAGCGATTAGCAGACGTGGTCATCTAAGTCCGAAAACCACCAAATTAGTCCCTTCGACCAACATCGACCATGGACGCCTCCGCGGCCGATCTCGAGGCGCGGCAGCTCCGTATCCTACGCCGCATCGAGGACCTCGAGCTCGCCGCCGAGCAGCGCCGCCTCGGGGCGCTCTCCATCTCCGCTCCCTTGGACACCGAGGCGGAGGCGGCCACCGAGGAGCAGCTCTCGGCCGTCCTGGCCGCGCGCGGCGTGCGCGACTTCGCCTTCCGGCGCGTCCCCCGCTGACTACCACGACCGCTCCCTCGAGGAGCGCTGCGACCTGCTCGCTGCCGACTCAGTCGCCCTGCAAGAGCATCGTCATGGTACTGCCCTTTCCTTTCCTTTCCATGCGGCGTTTCGTCGAACACTTGGTCTGCGAACTGCGTTCCGTTCTGACTATTATCACATTCAGGCATTTAGTTGAACAGTTGGCGTGTGCATATTGTTGGTGGATTTAAAGTAGCACCAGGTTGTTTAGTAATTATGTGCTTTGTTCTCAAAACATATGTCGTCGTTTTTTTGACTTTTCATAGTCTTCGGTAGAATATTTTGGTTATAATTTCTGACCATGATATGTTGTAAAAACTAAAAGAAAAACGGATAGTAGGAAAGAATTTTACAAGACAAAGCTAATGACATTATTTTCATTGAATGTATTAATGTATTTTTACACATATTAGTGGTCAATTTTTTTAAAAGTTGACTACACGCATCTCACATTAACATACATTTGAAAACGGAGGCAGTATAAATGAAATAACCTCCAAATTAATTGCTTTTTCTTGTTAAATAAGCTATGATTTTTTGGATGGAAATGCTACTAACAGTAGACTAGGGTCCATAGTTCGTTAGAAGTGTAAGCAAAAGACTACTGCTGTCCGTTATGATCTGTTCACAACAGGTTGCACTATTATTCGAAGTGCAAATAGTTGATTTTGTACTTATATTATATTTAGGATTGTAAGATCAATGGCCATGGTTGGCGAACGAATAAAGGCACTGACTTGTGATATCTAGTTGTTGGCATGACATTATAAGTTGGAAATGCTAGGCAGACAGAGGTAGATTATTATAGATAGGTTGATGAAGATTGATGCTATTGTATCATGAGCCATGACAAGTTGGCAAGTAGTCATGGCATTTATAGCTTAGTGGGTACTTACAGCTAGGGTACTCACAGAAGCAGTTTTTATTTTATTTTGAAGTAACTAGCATTATTTATCACTGTCCATCAGTCCTTGTATAAAAATATGTCTCGAGTTTATTATCCCACATTTTCTTAACAATGTTCATTGTTAGCGAAAGTTGTTCACTAGTCTGTTGTCATAATGAGATTAGGTCAATGGATTTGTTTATGCCTAAATCTGGGAACTTCAGCCTAAATACTCAGTACTGACGCTGAAGTATATCTACCCTTTGTTAGGTAAATGCCAAAGCAGCTGCAGATGTTGTTGACTGTAGCAACCCAAAGAATTCTAAATTATGTTGTTATTGTTCAGGTAAGCTTTACGATCTCAATGCATTATCTTCAAATTCAGTACAGTATATTTTATCTTAATAACATGAAACTGCTTTGCAGTATATGGCACGGCTTAATGCTGAAAGCATCAAGAACTTCCTATATGCCCTAAATGAAAATCAGATACCCTAAAAGAGATTTAATGGTAAGATTGTTTACAAAATTCTCTAATCTCTAATTATTCATCTGTAGGCAGATGTGTGTACCAGCAAGCTTTGTTAGTATGTGTAGTCTCTTATCTATCTTCAGAATCACCAGACTGCCCATGGCTTAAATAAAATGTATATTTCGATTTGCTTCAGTTTCAGTATCTCAGGTATGGCTGCAGATATTGTTGCACTACCAAAGAAGTCAGCTGTTTATTTTTGTTTGATGCAGTGAAGATTGGCACCAGAAGAGGAGTCAGACATGCTTACTGGGTTTGTGCTCAATGCTGTGACATGCATTGGAATGGAAACAGACATACCGGTAATGCAAATTTCCTGTTACGAAGTAGCTTCTTGCAGGATGTATATTGGTGAAGATACTATCTTTTCTCGAACATTTGAATTTGAAAGATCTTGGAAGTCTAGAAGAAGATAGGAGACAAATCACGTTTCTGCACATTCTTATATGGCACTTATCATTATATACTTACTTAACCTACTGTCTTCGTGAACCTTTCAAGTCCTGTTCACATTCTTAAGAGTAAACAAATGGCATTGCACTATTACCAATAGACATGATTTAATCTTTCAACTCTGGATAGAACTGAAACATTTAATCAAATTGTTCTTTTGATAAGTTACATTGTAGGCTTGCTCAAAATAACGAGAATGATTTTTTTACATCCTGTATTGTACCATTGGTGATCTTTTTGTCATTGTAAATACAAGATCATATAAATGAGAAACTCGCAAGGCATCTTATACAAAGAGTTCCGCGTCCGGTTATCATAGATGAAGCTATCACCAAGTTGGATGCGGATTTCTTCTGGCTGGGTGGTGGAGAAGTTGACCTCAAGCTCGGGGTGCGGACCTCACAATTCCTAAATGCCTCCAATCCGTTTGTGGTGAACTGTAGTTAATAATAATCGTACAGCGCGACAGAAGTTTCCGATCCATCTGGCTTTACCGAGCCTTGATGAACGCACTGCCAGGGAGGTAGTACAGTACGCTAGTAGGTTTTTGCTTGGATCTGGGGTTGGGATGTCTGTTTTCTGGAGCAGGCTTTTCCCTTCCAATTGCTCTTCTGACATTAGTTACATTTTTTACAGCTGATTGTTGGTAAGATTGATGTAGCAGAGGGGACATTCTTGGGAAGATAGATATATTTGCTACTAGTGGGCATATGCTAAGCCCTTTGTAGTTTGCGCCTTAACTTCACATGTATTACTCCTCTGGTTTGCATCTCTAACCAGACATCTGGTTGCAAAACCGAAGTTTGTTTCTGCCCTACTGTAGTTAACAGTTTTTCCGTGGAACTTCTTAGCTGATTTTATCTAGCTGCTTTGTGGTACTATGCAACTTTTATTTTTGAGACTGCACCTTAGATCATATACAATCGTTCATTTGAGGTAACGCTGGATGTAGTTTAGGGACTTGGGACGAGTGTCTTTTTTTATTATAGAAACACCATGCACACCACCACCGCACACATACAACACCCACAGAAAACTGGAACATAATGCAACAGGCATGACTAAAAGAAGCGTACCAGAAACACAATAAGCATTAAGCAGGGAAGGTTCTAATGTACAGAAAATAAAACGGAGGGAACGTTTTTCAGAAACCATGACACGTGTTGCTCGACTTCAGCATAAGGTACGTGTTGTGGTCCAGAACCCAGATGCACACAGTTGACGATGCCGGCTACTTCGAGCTAGGTCAATTTATCATCTAATGATGAGGCTAGAGAAAGTTAATCTCAGGTGACTCGATTGACTCAAAATATTTGCAGTTGTCCTACCATGTGATCCAAGAAAAATCAAGATCATAATTTGCGATGGTGCAGGTACATATCGACGTATGTTTGTTTGCTTTAACCGAATTAATTTCTCATGGAGCAACATGACCGTGTGCCCAGCAACAGAACTCCATGTGAGCGGGATCCACGAACGAAATAGATTGAGCAGTTATAATCTGTGCCAACAAAAAACTGCCTTCGTTAACAGGGTTTTCTGATGTATATTCGAGAAATGTCACCGCAAACTCACCGTATATAGAGAAATGCCATTAATGACATATTTGCCTCAAACTTCTTCCTCGTCACTATCCAACTGCAACGAGCCATGGTGTTGAGCAGCCCCCCAGCCATCCCCTCTCTCACCCTCCTTGCGTCATTTCACTGCCCCTATCTAGACTCTCTTCATCTCTCTTCTTGCTCCCTCAACTCAATCTCGCTACACCATTGGGGGATACCAATGACCTTGTCAGAAGTAGGTGGCCACGTGGTGCCACTACTGCAGAATTCATTTAACGGGACGCTTTTGTACAGACGATTTTTTAAAGCCGTCTGTACAAATAGTATCACAGACGGTTCTAAACGAAAAACCGTCTGAGAAAATGAGTACAAACGGTTCCCAACAAGCGGGACGCTACAGTAAAGACGGTTCCAATTTGGAACCGTCTGTACAAATAGCACAGACGGGTCCAAACTGGAACCGTCTGTACAAATCAAACAGTACAGACGGTTCTAAGTTTGGAACCGTCTATACAAATCTGTAAACAATACAGACGGTTCTAAACTGGAACCGTCTGTACAAATCGAACAGTACAGACGGTTCTAAGTTTGGAACAGTCTGTACAAATCTGTAAACAGTACAAACGGTTCTAAACTTGGAACCGTCTGTACAAATCGAACAGTACAAGGCTAGTTGATCTATGCTACCGCGGCAGCAAAAACTGCAGATTTTCTTGCCGCGGCAGGAAAGTGGCAGCGTTGGGGAGGGAGTTTGACACCTCCCATTGTCAAACGGTTTTCACGGCTGTGAGCGGGAGGCCAAACTCTACGTCTCCAGAAATTTTGAGCCAATTCTGAGAAAGTCAACGAAACGACTAGTGAAAATCCTGGCCCGAAATCGAAGATTTTGAAAACGGCGCCCGGACGAAAGTGCTCGATAGAAGCTGAGATCAAGGTGGAAAGCAAGTCCTCGACTCAAGCTAACTAGGGAAACAAGAATCACCCAATTCGGAGTCCAGGTGAAGGAGATATGCCCTCCGCAAGATAAAAAAAAGTAACGAAAAAACTTTCGGAGCCAAAAAGTCCTACTTAGAAGCCAAATTTTGAGGGTCAAGATGCGTACAAGTGTATACACGTGTATTTTTCAGATGCGCGTCGTCGTTAGCTTCGATTTGAGTGGTCGTGGACCCAAAACGGATTTCGTATGAGAAAGTTATGACTGTTTTACTAAAACCTCTCAAACTAGAGTTGAATTTCGACTCAAACTAGCACTTGGAGCTACAGCACAGCTCCAATTTGAAACCGTCTGTACAAATAGCACAAACGGGTCCAAATTGGAGCCGTTTGTACAAATCGAACAGTACAGACGGTTCTCAGTTTGGAACCGTCTGTGCTATTTGTATAGACGGTTTCAAATTTAGAACCGTCTGTACTAGAAGCGTCCCGCTTAGTCGTAGGCATGAGTTAAGAAGAAAGTCGTCCCATATGTATCGCATACTCAGACTAGATCAGCTGGCAACTTCCCTTGCTGGACAACACGAGGTTGCGGGATCAAAACCCGCTGGAAGCATATTGTGCGATTTAATTCAAGCGGTTGGATGGGACTGCATGGACGGCGGGATGAGACGCGGCTGAAGGATTGGGCACATGGCGTGAGGGGTTATATTTTTATTTTTATAACACGACATCACAGACGGGTGCTAATCGATTAGTACAGACGGTTCCAAACTAGGACCGTCTGTGCTAGTACAGACGGTTCCAAACTAGAACCGTCTGTACTACTCGATTTGTACGGACGGTTCTAGTTTGGAACCGTCTGTACAAATCAATTCGTACAGACGGTTCGGAAAACCGTCCCGCACGGGAGTTCCGAACCGTCTGTACAAATGATTTCTCTAGTAGTGTGCGTTGAAGGCGGTCGAACAAGAGAAAGGGGCATTGGTGTTGGAGAGGTGGAAGAGAAGCAGCAATGACAAGGTTGGGATAGAAAGCCTAGCTCGTCGACGAGGGGGAATGTTGCACTAGCACGCAAGCAAGTCAAGTCAACCTCATCGGTGGACTAAGGTGGAGGAGGGGACAGGGATGCACCAAATCAAGGTTGAGGGAAAGGGGACCTGGTGAGATACTAGCTCTGCTACAATTATCTTCCACCTCTCGGACAATACTACATCTCTGTTGCGCTTTGGTAAGAAATGGTGGTGGCCCTAGCCATTGATGGCCATGGTGCTTCGGATCTGTCCAAGTAGCACATGAATAGGGCGAAGGAGTAACAAGGTAGGATGGGAGCTAGTTAAGAAGGGTGTTTGGTTGGGTTTTTCAATAGCTTTTCACTGGAAAAAGCTGCAGCTCAACCAAACGGTCAGCTTTTCAGCAGCTTTTGCTAACGGTAGCTGTGGGCTTTGTAGTGTAAATTCAGTTGTTTGGAAAAGCTGTCTTCTGCTAGCTTTTTACAATGTGCTGAAACTTCAGTGCTCATTTTTCAAAATGATGTAGATGGTTTGGATCAACCAAAAGCCATATGTTCACTTTCCCACATCCACAGTAGTTTTTCTAGACAACCAGCCAACAACAGTTTCGTCAACATCTACAGCCCAACCAAACAGGCCCTAAGCATGGGATATAGTAGGGGTTTGATGAAAGATAAATGGGAGGGACTTTTTTTTGCCAAAGATGTACAAAATAAATAGGAAAATGCCATTTCTCTTAATTAGTGATGTTTGCGGTGGTATTTTTCAAAGGCAAAAATTTATAATGACATTTATAAAAAAACAATTTCAGGTTGCATATATCGAAGAGAAAATTCCATTTTTCAGCCTAGAACTTTAGCAAAAGTCAACTTCAATCCTGAACTCTCCAACCATCTAGATTTCAATCTGATACTGTCACTACCACAAAAACAGCCTTTACAACCGGTTAAAAATGGCTATCTTAGCCAGTTTCGCATCCGACTATAGACAAAGGGAGCTAATAATACAACTTTATCTCAGCTAGTTGAAAAAATAATCTCTCAGTCAGTTCAAAATACAAACGGACTGAGATACTTCTTTTCCCAGTCAGTTTTGGCAAGCTAACCGTCAGCCATAATCATTTTCCTCAGTCGGTTGAAACATTTGAACCGGCTGGAATGCTAATTACTGAACTAAAAAAAATACATCACCTGCTCACTAGAAACACAACTTGATCATATGCTACATTCAAAAGGACAACAAGTCAACTACAATCAGATCCTAATTACAATCAGATCCCTAGTCCGAAGTATGAACAGATGCAAGAACTTCGATTTCCCACTAAAAGTTCTCCACCAAAGTTCGCTAGATCAATCTGTAACAAAAGAAAGCAAAAGGACCAAAGTTCAATGTCTGCAGGCGAGATTTTAAATGACATAGTGACTTTACTAAGAAGAGATACTAACAGGCAGTATCCTCCCAGGAAATGCCACAGAAATTCCAACATATCCATCATCAGGGCCAGGATTGAAGAAGATGGTGCTGCCCGTGACTTCACCGTCACCATCTAGGAGACAAGTGGAGAGTTACTGAGCAAAGAAATGAAGAAACAACCATACTACTTTCTAGATTCCATAAAAAAAGTAATAAACCGCAAAGTAGAGAGGAATGCTTGCCAGACTTCAAGCATCAAGAAATTGAACCTCTTGTTCTAGGATGGCTCAATGTCGAACCATCAGAAGTGGACTTGCCAGCTCAAATCACCGTTCGGTGTTAAGGGCAAAAATCACAAAGCTGAGCATCTACATCTAGCACAGTGACAAGCACAAAGTATAATTGCACGTGGAAAAGAATGGAGAAACAAACTTGGCATCACCTCGTAGATGGTCCGACGGATCACCTCGTCGCGCTGCGCCTGGCTGGTGCGGCTGTTGACCCGTGTTTTCCCCTGTGGGGGTAGCCCCCGCCGTAGCACGCGCAGGGACGACGACCCCATGGTGGCCCATCTCCGGCGGGGAAGCCGACGACCCCGTGGTGGCCCAGGGAGGCGAACGGCGCAAACCGACCGTCCTCGGCCATGGGATTGAGCTTGGAGAGGAGCTCCTCTAGATCCTCCCCCTCCTCCTTCGCTGCGCGGTACGACGGCTGTCGACGAGTAAACGCCTCTAGCGGTGGTCCGAATGGACCCCCTTGTTGGTTCGGCCGGGGGCGATATAGAGTTCTTCTTGTGAGCCGGTGATGGCGTTTCAAGGATGAGGGTGGTTATGATGCTTGATGCCGGAGACACAGGGATTTTTCCAGGTTCAGGCCACCCGGAGGTGTAATACCCTACGTCCTGCTTCGTTGTGGGTGTATTGATCCTATCAAGATTACAGGGGTGTTCTTCCTTACAAACGGGCTAGCTGATCTTCTAATACCGAATAGAGAAATCTAACCAGCGCCCCTTTTTCTCTCTGGAATCCGAGCCCTTTGCATGGTCTGGGAACTCCCCTTATATAGCCGGGGGTTCACCACAGAGGCCAAGCAAAGGCTATTGCACCTGGTATCGTGAGCGCTAAGGAAACGCCTACCTCTTCATTTAATGCGCCGCGCCGGTGTTCGCGCCGCGTGTCTTCTCGCCATGCCCTCCGCCGCTGACAGCTTTATGCTCAGCGGGACCCGCGAAGAGAGGCTTGCCGGGCCCCTCCTGACTAAGTCGGTGAAGTATCCGCCCCTGGGCCCCGCGCGTCAGCGACCAAACGCGGGCCACGAGGCGCGCGGTGATTTGACCCAAAGGGGCGGAAAGGGGCGACAGCGACGCGGGCGCGCGGGGCAGCGCGCCTGGCCGGTCAACAACCCTGTCAGACGGACCCCATCCCCTGACAGGGGCTATGGCAAAAAGGGATTTGCCCTGCGGGGATGGGACTGGCCTGATCGATATCATGCCCATACGGGACTTTAGCATTTAATGCCTGAATGACAGGCATTAAATGCCTCTGCCGGGACTAAGGCTTATGGAAGAAGCCAGCTTACTGCTGCGGCAGCCCGGAGGAGGGCCCCACAGGGGGGCCCCACGACCCCCGAGCGCTACCTCCCCCGAGCAGCCCCTTCGGCCTCGGAGAGCGCCAGCTGTCCCGGACTGCCTTGGCCGACCCCGGGCGCTCGGGGAGCGTCCGTCGGGGGGTCGCTCGGGACTCCGCTCGAGGGAGGTGCTCGGGGGGTCCGCCCGGAGACCCTCCCGAGCACTCTTCTGGGCCCACGCCTTGCGGGATGCCGGTCGCTCGGGGAGAGGGCCCCGATCGCTTCCTTGATTCTTGGGCCTTGGACCCTCGGGACCGCAAGGCCCTTAGATGGCTCGCACGAACGTGGCACTCGGGGGAATCCCCCGAGTGCCCGGGTTTGACCACCGGGCCCACCTGCTTCTCCAGCGGGGCTTTTGCCGATAAGGCCGCCACGTGTCACGCCCTGTGGCCTCTGGTTGGCCTGCGCCGGCGGTTCGGGGGACCGTGGGTCCCATTCCGCCGACAACGGCGGCAATGCGCCGGAGGTGGGCGCGGCGGATGGCTCAGGAGGAGAGGATAGAGGAGGCGAAGCGGATCTGGAATGAGAAGGAGGAGGCGAGGCTGATCTGTAACGTGCCGGAGGGGGGCGCGATGGATGGCTCGGGAGGAAAGGATAGGGGGGGCGTGGCGGATGGCTCGAGAAGAGAGGATAGGCGAGGCGCTAGATGGTACAAAGGGGGAGGGGGAGGGAGAGGGAGAGGGGCAGGCGGAGGAGAGGGAGAAAACCGACAAATTAATTTAGTCGATTATTTATTAAAACCGGCTGAGATATTAACACTATCTCAGTCGGTTTTGTTATATAAACCGTCTTGGGTACTATTAGAATCGGTTGAAAATAAAAATCGACTGAGAGTATATGTTTTTCCAGCCGGTTAATTTTTTACAGTAGGGTTAGTTAGCAAAACCGGCTAATGAAGTCACTACTACCGTCGGTTTTTAGAAAACCGGCTGAGATAAGGGGTCCAGAAAAACCTTTTCTGTAGTAGTGTGTAGAGACCAACCGGATTCCATCCTCGACCCAAACCAGGTTGGTATTGTGCTAAACATTCCTGCCACATATATGCTAGCTTAGATCTCTTTTCTATGTCAGCTCAAGTCCACATCGACGCCCGGTATAAAATCACTGAGAATGGGCCAATGTGGAAACTTAGTTCTCAATGCCTTCATCCTTTTCAGTAATTTTATACTGGGCGTGACATGGAAAATAGAGTCCAAGCTGGCATCGACGTGTCGGCCCGCGCGCGCCAATTTGGTCGAGGGGGTAAGTTGGATGGTTTCAACAGTTTGAAAATACATACGGTTTAAGAATTAAGGGTTGAAAAGCAGATCGTATATATAAACAACCATGTGGGCATGTCGCATACTTCATTTTGATCATACATACATATCTGAAACCTATACAGCAGCACTAGATGCGCTAAAACTGAGTTCAGGAGCTAAGTGCTGATCATGTACAGTTAAGAGTTAAACCATGCATGACTTGTCCAGGGGACGAGGTCAAGAGGTAAGCTATGCTTAGTGCTTGATGCACTACTACTACCTGTTGTGAACAGCTGGTGCTGGGTGTGCTACTGGGTAGTCCATGGCTGCTAGGGTTTTCTGCGGTGTACGCTGTGGTCGCCTTCGATCCTACTTGCTCTCTGTTGAACTCAACTCCTAGCACCGACCGCTCTCGCATATCCTACACAAGAAGATGAAAATATATAGTATTTATCTATTTCGCGCTCGCTATGTCATTTAGTGGGTACCGCTATGCTTATGTCCTTAAACAGAAATGCATACCTCAATTCCTTCGATTCTTTTTCTGAGAGCTACGAGAAGAGTCCCCTGCAAATTGCATTACCACGGCTATGAAATACTGTGAATGATCAATCAAGGTGACAATCTGCGGATGCATTAGTGCATTACCAAGGTCCAAGGGGCAATGGCCCGCCGGCGTGTGATATAACATGCATACCATATATGTACGTATATGCGCATATGAATATATGATCTAGGAAGAAAAGATAAGGAGAGAAGATATATAACATATGCATGTTTCATTCGAGCTATCAAAATTTATGTAGCTCTAGCTACACTGCACCACGTACGACCACTTTTGTGGGCTGATGTCTGTCGGCAATTATCTCAGTTGATGACGAACTCCCTGTCGGTAAAGGTGCAGAAAAACACTAGATATAGAAAAGATCACAACTAAGACCTGTAGCCTGCAAGCTGGTGATATTCAAGGAGAAATATATAAGGATAACTAGATAAAGGATCAAGATGGCATATATCATCTCATGACTCTCATCAATGATTCAGTTATGACATGGAGTACGGGTTCTAGGTTGAGCATAATCCAGGTGAATTCCCCGATCATCCTGGTGGTCCCGATGAGGAAGGTGTTGCGGAACCCTAGCGACATGTCTGGTATTTCGTATTCCACCTGATGGATTGGTCGATGCTGCTTCCGCGCCCATCGGTTGATTGATGCTGCTTCTAACTCGAGTGTTCCCCATATCATGAACCGTCAACGAGGCTCCCATTTGCCTCTTGGTGTCACCAACCTCCGTCGCATCCTACATATATAATAGAGAAACAGATAAAATTAGGAATTAAGGCCACCAAGACCAAATACTAGTTCAGCAAAATAATGTTAAGACTGTGAAACCTTGGATGGTAAGGAAGACTTGTTGCTTGAATACTTGCCATTGATGCGGATGTGACGAGCTTCGCATGAGGTAATGTAGAGGGTGAAGAGGAAGATAACCAGGAGAATGGTGGTGCTGAGCTTTAGCTGCCCCTTGAGAGCTAGGGGAGAGCTTAGGCTAAACATGGAGGAGAGGTGTGATTGGTGATCACTACTTAGGAAACATTAATAGGTATGAGAACAGGACATGTAAGGGCGGTAGATCGAGATACAAGTGGGTTGTGTTGTGCTTGTTCCCACCTTATGCTTTGCATCATCCTTTTAAGCTTTTAATTTTTTTCTAATTAAGTACTCTCTCAGTTTCATTATATCTGTCCCTGGCCTCGGATAATCCATTTCAAAATATTTGTCTATTGAAAGTATCAAGAGTGTAGTTGCAATATTTCCACTCTATGCCTTTATTTAAATGGTTTGATAATGGTTAAATGATTGTAGTATTAGTCTAATAGGGATATGCATAGCCATTTTGCATTAATTTTTTTAAGATTTAGTGCTATCTTGGTCTGTGCGCATTGTGGGCTGAGGATAGATATAATGAAACACAGGGAGTACATGTCATTTTATGTTGTTTTTGAGCTTTGCATCATTTTCTCCACTACTTACCCCTCCCTTTATCTATTTTCAATGTTGTTTGTTAAGAGTATAATCCATACCCATATAAAAAACTCGAGTTAGAATGGAATACTTTCAATCTCAGCCATATGAAATCTTTAATAAAATTTCATAATTCTCTCTCCAACGGTTGTGGATAAAGATTAGAAATTCTCCTAATCACTCTTGTATTTATTGTCTCCTAATTAATTTCCAATTTCAATTTGTATACCTGGGAATTGTTCTTCTTATGCTACAAAATTTGTTTTTGATGTGTTATTTTCTTATTCAGAAAAATTAAGCGCTACATTTTTAACATAATCTTATTGAACAGTATTTTTGAGTAGTTTTTCACGTATATGACTATACATTCTATGCAGCATATGTCGTGAAAAACGTGCATTGCTTGTGTTTCCAGTAGTTTAGAGTGAACACATAATCTGAAAGTAACCTAATAAAGAGGGTAACATGGACTTTTCTCTACATGTTCTGGTTGTTATGCAAGATCTATCCAGGAATGGAGGGAGTAACAAGCTAACATTAATTCTCCCTTTTTCACGGTACATAGAAGGGGGGAAAATTGTTGCACGCATAGCAGCACCTGTCGTACGAAAATCTCATAAATAAACGAAGAACGGGGCATGAGGGCTACTTGTCATGAGAACCGAGGCAGAGTCATCTCCTTAACCGCACATGAATGTCTCGATCCGTGCCCTTTCTTGAGGCTTCTATACAGATTTTGTAGGCAACCCATGGTTCATAATTCCCGGTCATTTCTTGATCATGTGCATTGCAATTATTACATGCAGTGCGATCTCCTACTGTTCTGTTGGAGTATTAGTTAATTAGCTCTTGGGGCTGGTCCATATAACCAAATCGATTAAGTACAGTTTATACCCTCGATGCTGATCAAGTTGGCATGCTTAAGCTGTACTTTACTGTTGCTTGTTAATTAATTTGTTTGGTTGCAGTGTTCTTGGGTTCTGTTAATTAAACCGTTGACATGTCCGAAGTGCAAAAGCTTTTTTAGACCCAAGGAAGACCCATGCCCCATTTTTGTAAATGGATCTCCGATAATATCGATCAATTAGGGCCAAAGACACGGTGAACTATGCGGGCCGATGTGACATTCTGTACCGAATCAGTGACTCTGTTGCAAAGTTCACGTGCAGCTTTTGAGGAAGTGTTCACGTACAGTGAAACGTTCGGTTCTTCAAGCTGTTCCCCGTGGACATAACCCTGTGATAACTGTGTTTCATTTAGAAATGAAACAGGGAGCAACGTTCCTTGTCAACGAAGTTGCCTCGGACAGTAAACTTAGACACCTCGGATCGAAAGACCGAGGTGCTAAGAGGACGACTCAGGGAACGACGCCTAGCGACCACTTGAGCTACCCCGAATTATCGTCAAAGATTAATACGGAAATTGTAGTGGAAAATAGGACGAGAACTCAGTGAAGTGAAAACTTAGATTGAACTGCCCTGATATGGGGCACCGTCTCACCCTTATATAGGCAGAGGTGGCTTACAAGTGAATATACATCGCTGCCCCTAGGCAGATTATGGTTTTACCCTGATCTACAGTGCCGTTTATCGGGCGAATCTGTACTCTCCTCCTCGCTGCTACCTACTATATGCGCCGGCATATCCTTGATACGCCTCGCCGGTACGGATCGCCACCCGGCTTGACTCCTTTCCGCTGATCTTGGCTTGGGAAGGGTTTCTTCGAGTTTCAGCGACTAGGCGAGATGTTGTCTCCTAACTCGGCTTGGGCGCAGTCTACTTCGGCCTCGTCCCGGGAGTTGGTCCGTTTGCATCTTGCTGCTCTTCGCGCCCCTAGCATCCACTTCCAGCAAAATTCGTCGCTCGTCCTGGGTCGCCCTCAAACGCCTTCAGGACGACCTAGCTTTCGAGGAGGAGGGGCGAGGAGCCATGTCGACCAGCAAGACAGCTACCGTTACAAAACAAAAGGGGAAGAAGGCAGCGGAGAAGATCTCCTACACGCGCTGGCTGGGGGCGACGCAGGCGTCCGAGACTACCCTGTCTCGCCTCCAGGACGCGGGGTGCTTCCCTCTCAACTCGGAGGAGCATGGACCCGTCCTCCCGAAGGAAGGGAGCACGTGTTCCGTCCCGCCCGAGGGGCACATCGTCGTGTTCGCCGATCAGTTCCGGGCTAGCCTGACCTTCCCGGCCCCGCTCCCATTGTCCAACTCGTCCTAGATCATTTCAGTCTGGAAATGTCGGACCTCAACCCGACGGCGATCACGTGTGTGGACTACCCGGTTTTTAAGGCCGGATAAACCCTTGTGTTTACTGTATCGATCCCTGGATCAGTAGTCGATACACACAAGTACTTGATAACATCACCATGCCATACATCGTTTATTACAATCATCGACCATACTTGGTCTTTAGTTCTTACAAACCAGGCCTATTGGCCGAATAAAAACAGCAGCGGAAAATAAATACGGTGGATAACCCATCAGTATGCCGATCCACAGGCAACAGACTGGGGAGAAAACCCTACGCGTCGAAGTCGCTGTCGCTATCGCCAGACTGGTACTCCTCCTCATCGTCTGGCCACATAAAAAGCCAGGTGAGTACATTGAATGTACTCGCAAGCATTCCGCCGGGGAGTTTTAATACGGATATGAACATGCTCGGGCTTTAACAATAACATGGCTCTATCCTATGTTTCATGTTGTGCGAGAAAGTAAGTTTGCATTTGAAATAAGTAAATAGATATAAAAGCAGTTTTCGTAAACCTTGCGGCATCTGACTTCCCTACTGCAACGGGAAATCAAATCCGCCATCCCTACAACAACGGGATTCATAACTATGCACTTCCTTTTCACCGGAAGGCCTGGTGGTCACCGGTTCCTCAGGGAGACGACGCTCGCCTCGTACTTACGGTGACACTGGGTTTGCCCTACTGGTACGGGTCAATACCTCAGTCCAGGGCTGCCCTACTGGTACGGGTCAGTCCCTCATTCCAGGGTTGCCCTACTGGTACGGGTCAATCCCTCCTTCTCACTTCCTGACGCGGCATGACGCCCTGCGAACACGGCGGTTCGCGTCCTTAAACCCATAACCCAAAGATCCTTTTTGGGGCTTAGAGAGCCAAAACTACTTTAGTGTGGCCCGACCAAGTTCGTCCATGACCGCGGACGCGGCTATTCGAATAGTTTTAACACTCTGCAGAGGTTGTACGGCTTTACCCACACGATGTAGTTCCCCCTGGGCATGCTACCGGTCGCATGTGTCCAGGGTTTGTACAACGAGACTCTTCACCGCTGTGAACCCAGCCACGAACCCGTCAGAATAGACATGTCCCACACCTAGCTCGAATCAGTACCCCTGCCACGAGGAGGTTGGTGTTCCATCTTTGTGGCGGGCGAAACTCGGTATCCCCGGGTTTGCCCTCTTCGAAGTGTACCCCACCCCATCTGCACTCTACTAACTGCCCACGGGTTCATGCTAGTCCAGGTCGGCTACTAGATCAAGTCCTTCCCACAAAGGACATGTGGTCGTACGGTAAGACTTGGCCAAACGGCACTTAAGACAGGTCCTTAGGTGATCCGAGAAGGACTCCACACCACTCCCGATAACGGGCAGCGAGAACCACGACGGCCTTACCTCGCTCTTTAACAACTCCCTTCAATCACCCTTCATTACCAACCCGGATCGAAAACTTCTCCCTTTTTAGCTCGGTTCCTCAGAACCAATATCATGGTAGAATATCCCAACCCATGCATATCCTACCTTCCATGCACCTCTACAACCGGACGCGACGGTCCGTTTCGATATTTCATCACATGAAATATGGGGTGTTGCTTTCCTTTTCCTTTTTGAAAACCTAAGTCATCTACTGCGGGGCTAAGCATATATATACATACACTACCCTAAGTTTCCGATAAAACTTCGGAATACAATAGTCCTAAGGCGACAAGGATTACAGGGTCGGACTAGGGTTTCCTATCATCGGTGATATCTACTCTATATAAAATAGCAGGGATAAAATATAGCATGCATGGTTCGAAAACAAAATAATATTTTGTAAAACTGGGATTCAACATGATCAATGGCGGAGAGCTTGCCTGGCAAGTCTTGGCTCGGTTCCGGGCGCGGAGATGCTTCGGATTCCTCCTGACGCACGTACCTCACACCGTCAACTACACGATTCGAAAATAACGCCAATAAGAACCAAGCAACACGAGACATAAATAATAAAGGACAGCATGCATGCATGTTGGTTCTAGGGTTTCTGACGGGAGAAAGGTTGTGGTTGAATATCACTAGTCACATGAAATGTGCATGCAACCTAGGGTTAGGATTTTTGGTTTTATGATGCATTTGCAGTATCGACTACGCAACATGTGTGCAAGCACCCATACATGCAAGAGCTCTAGGTCCTAATCATGATGGTGCTTATGCTAAGAAGAACAAAAATGCATGAAATGCCGATTAGGGTTTCTGGGGTTTTGTTGGCAAGTACTTGCTTTCTTTTGGCTCTTGGACTCATGCATCAATTGATCAACTAGCTACTGGGCAACACGACAAAATATGGACTTTAACCTACTGGACCCTCGGGATGGATTACCTAATTGAACTCACATTGAAAGGAGTTTGGTGGAAACAAATGTATGCAACTTAGGGTTTCACTACTAAATCCTCCTCTTCTAATTTCTAAACTAGGCAACATGAGTGTATTGCCTGAATATTTGTGCAAGGTTCCTAAAATGCCCATGAGTTCATGCTGGAACTTCCTGGGGTTGAACACCAATTCAAAAAGGAGTTTAAACACAGATTTGAATTTGAAATAGCTACTGAACTGGGTTGTACAGAGAAATCTAGTGGGATTTTTGGAAAGTGTCCTATATAGAAAAGATGGGAAATGAAATTCTAAGAAACTTTTATTTGGGGACTTTGCTGAGAATCGGCCTGGAATCATGAGAACCGGTTGAACCAAAGGGAATGGTTGTGCTGAACCAGAGGAGAGAAGAACCGGCTGGTTCAATTAAACCGAGGGAGTGACGTGGAGAAGTCGGCGCCGGTTCTCAGTAAACCTGACAGCGGGGCCCGCGGGGCGGAGGCAGCAGCGAAACGGTATGCGGGGGAGTTTAAATAAAGAGTTGGGCCTGCGTGTCAGCTGCAGGGGGAGAAACGGCGCGCACGGGGGAAGTTTTCCGGCGAGAAATTAGGGCTCCGGCGTTGTTCTCCGGTGAAAAGTACGGCGAGGAATCGAGCCCTATTCAGCGGGAGAGAGAGGGAGAGGTGGCTACCCTCGGGTTCAGGAGGAAGAGGGGAATCCGTTTTTGTGGTTAATGAGCTCGAGCGGGTGCTGGAGCTGGGAGTCCGTCGCGGTCCAGAACAGAGGCGGAGGTGCGCTGGCGGATAGGGAGTTCCGGCGAGCGGCGGCTGCAAAAGGGATGATCAGAAGAGCGAAGGGGAGTTCCAGCAAGCTTTAAGGGGAGGAAGGGAGAAGGGTCATCCACTGGAGGCAGAGCTCGGTTATTTCTCAGACGTGGCAATGGCTAAGGTCTCTGGTTGGAGAAGAAGGCAGGGGAAGGGGTGAGCTTGGGGAGCTTTGGGGTACTTGCAGGGTTCCAGAGAAGAGGATAAGAGTGGAGTGCCATTGCTGGGGTGCTCCGGTGCCCTTTATATAGCTGGTCGGCGAAGCCAAGGAGTAATGGCCGAGGGGCCTTGCTGCTCCCGGCGGTGAGAGGAGGTGGGGGCCGGGTCAACCTTGCGTAGTGCCGGGAGTGGACAGGGAGCAGACGCGGCACACTGGCGGAGCTGACCGGCGACGGCTTGACGACTGGCGCTGAGGGATGCCACTGCTCGGCATGGTCCTGCCCGTGGGCGCGTCCAATTCAAGTCAGGGGCTGTCCTGGTCGGCAAGGGCATGCGTGCCAGAGCTCCAGTGAGCCAAGGTGAGGCGCCTGGCCATGTCAACTCTGGATAGTGCTCAAGAAGGGATGGGGAGGGCTGTTGGCACAGTTTTGAGCAGAGGGGAGGTCTGTCAATGCATGCCATTGCCGGCATGGAGTGACCTTGAGGTTGAATTGCTGTGGATTAGATGTAATGTTGAGGAGGGGTGATGCAGACAGGGGCCAGGCTATACTGGGATTGCTATTAAGCTCCTGGAGTAGGCAGTTGGTGGTTGGGTTTGAGCTTGAGAGGGGAGAAAGAGAATAGAGGGGAGGTGTTCGATAGAAACCCTGGTAAAATCTTGTACTGGAGGTGGAAATATTTTCACAGAAATGGAGTAAGGGTAAAAAGATGAATGCTGTGTAATTTTTGTAGAATTTTCTGAGTGAGAAAAAGAGGGGTTGTAGTTCAAAGGAGGAATTTGCCCAAATTGAAATTTTGGATGCAATTCAAAAGTTTTGAACTGGACTTCCCAATTTTATTTTATAAATTGGTGAAGAATACACTCAAGAAGCTACTGGTAAATTTCTAGGCACTTTGGAGGAATAAAAGTGCATGCGATAACACTTTCTTATTTCTGGAGGTAAGAAAACCTAGTTAGGGTTTTGACGACAGAAGGGGTGTTTAGGGATTTTGGCGACGGCAAGGCGGTGGCAAGATACGGGAGAGTTGGGTTTGCGGGTTATGGGAGGTCGGGAACAAAGAAATGGGCAAGCTGCCGCTAGGGTTAGGGTTTGAACGGGCTCGTGCATATACAGCGCGAGTGCTCCGATTAGGGCTTAGGGTTTATGCATGCGATGACGAGGCAACCTCGAATGATGACATGAGATGAGATGCATGAGGAATGCTGAAGATCCAAACAATCTGTCAAAAAGTTTTGGAATATACACGCATATACGCGCTTAGGGTTTTGGTTTTCGAGTAAACCCGATTAGGAAAAACAGGGCGTGACAAACCTATCCCCCTTAAATCGAATCTCGTCCCCGAGATTCTACAGATGGAAGGAGATGAGGGAACTTTTCCAACAGAAAATCTTCTCGCTCCCAGGTTGCTTCTTCCTCTGTGTGTCTGCTCCATTGAACCCTGTGGATTTTGACAACTTTGTTCCGGGTGCGTCGTCCTTGACTTTCAAGCACACATGAGGTTGTTCCACATAGGTAAGATCCTTGTCGACCTCAAAACTATTAAGTCTACCTTGAAATCTATCCCCCTTATGCGGATGCTAGCATCCTGACAATGGTGTTTAGTTTCGATTTCGGCCCCCAGGGATTCGAACGATCATTGGTTTGCTCATGCGACAAGGTGCAAGATTATTGTTCTCGGCAAATTTACGAGACACAAATGGATGCGATGCCCCAGGAATCAAATAAAACAATAGCCATTACTGAGTTGACGGGAAACATACCCACGGCTATGTTGGGGGCCTCCTGCGCTTCCTCGGCGTCGATGTGATTGGCGTGTCCTCGGTTCGAGCCCTGGTTTCGGGAGCTGTAGCTCCTGGTGATCATATGGCGTTCTTGGGGGCGTCCGGTAGCGGCTACACCTTGGGAAGAAAAATTCTGGTGCTTCTTTGGGCATCTGCTGGCGAAGTGCCCGGGTTCTCCGCAGTTGAAACAGTTTCGGTTTTCCAAGTCCCTTCCAGGGACCTGCGGAAGAGTTGTTAGAAATTTTGCTGGGGACGGGGGCATGGTACTGCGGGCGTGGTACAGTCCTGTAGGTCTGGTACTTGTTGGGCTGGTGGCTGGAACGCTTCTCGTGCTTGATGCGTTGCGGAGGGCGCTCTGCTATGGTCCCTCGACTCTTCTTCTGCTTGCGGGTGTCACTCAAGGCATTACGCTTCCCTTCCAGAATGAGGGCCTTGTTAACCAGATCTTGAAGGTCGGCGTGTTCCTGGATTGCCAAGTGACACTGGTATACCTCTAGCAGTCCATTCAAGAATTTCTCTATCTTGGATTCTTCCTCGTTCATGTCGGATCCGGCATACCGAACTAGCTGGTTGAATTTGTGTAGGTATTCTGTCACCGTCATAGAGCCTTGTTTTAATGCCAGGAATTCTTGCTTCTTAATTCCAATCAGTCCGGCAGGGATGTGGTGCTTGCGGAAACGGTCCTTAAAAATGCTCCAGGAAATTGCTCTTGTTCCCGATTGCTGCTTGCAAAAGTTCTCCCACCAAGCAGCGGCGGGGCCATGCAGGTACTGTGCAGCAAACAGGGCTTTATCGTCCTCTTCGCAGTGTGCTACTTCCAGTTTGCTCTCGATGACGCGCAGCCAGTCGTCGGCGTCCAAGGGTTCAACTGAGTGGGCGAAGACAGGCGGGGAGGTGCGCTGGAATTCTGATAACTTATTGGAGGATCCTTTTCCTCCTGCTCCGCCATGCTGTATGAGCTGTCTGATGTTCTCTTGCCCGTCCTGACGGTTTTGTTCCATCATTAGTAATATTTGTGCCAGGGTGTCCTTCATTTGGGGTGGTTGAGGTAAGGGTTGCTCTGGCTGCGCGTTGGCGTTAACTGATCCTTGTGGTGTTTCTTCATGTCCGGCTCTGCCTGATTTGCTTTGCCCCGGAAGGCGAGGTGTTTTATTCTTGGGCACCAAGGGCAGTACGCCTGCTGCGTTTTTGGATTGCTCCTTCGTTCCTTTAGCCTTCTTGGCTTCATTGAGCGGGTCGGACTCATGGACTGACTCTTCGCGGTCATTTGCGGGTCTCTTCCCACTCATCTTGGGCTGCACCAAGAACAGGTAAGAGGGGAATCAAGGTAAGAGGGAGTTCGGGGGTTTGGTGTCGCACAAGAACGAATACATCACGGCGCAATAGCGCTATAGTAGTGGGGGCAACCCACCAAGAAGTAATGAAAACTCGAGAAATCCATTACATTCCTACGGATAGGTGCCTAAGGGCACTTTTCCGATTATACATACAAGTGCCTGCGGCACGGGAGCTAAGCCCTAATATACAGTACAACAAAATACACCGGTTATAGGCTCCGGAAGGGTACTTCCTTAAGAGCCACGCTCTAGTCCACTTGGTCTACATCCAAGCGGACAGGCTGAGATAGAATGACTCCGGCACGGTCGTCGCCGTCCTCGGAGGGGTTGGGAGTGCTGTGAGGGGTGACCGGGGTGTTCCTGCGGCGTTGCGCGGCCCTGGAGGCGGCCGCATGCGCCGTGAACAGTCCCAAGTATCCCGTCGACTGGACGTGCGTGTGGCTGACGCCGTTGGCGACCGGTACTCCGAGCAAGGGTGGATTCACCGGTGCTGTGGCGTTGGTAGAGGAGGTGGTGGAGTCACGGGAGGCAATTAGAGCATGCAACTGGACGATGGTTTGCCGAGTCAGAATCAAAGAGTCGGCAAGCCGGATGAGCATGTCGTGCTGGGCCTCGAGATAGCGGGTCAGGTGGATCACCGCTAGGTCGTGTTCTGCTTGGGTGCTGGCGAAGATGGCGTCTTCGCCGAGGGCACGGCGAGGGTAGTAGTGGAAGGCACGCCGGTCCATACTCGGTTCCAAGTGGTGGAGGCGGGAGATGGCTTCCCAAGCGGCCATTAGGATGGCCATGTTGGGGGATGGCATGGATCTTCCGAAGAACTGAAAAGCTGGGGCGCCCTGGGAGTCGGCTTTGTAGACGTGTACTTCCGCCCAGTACGCATTGGCGATGTCGGCGGACTCCTCCTTGAAGACGTCGTACTCCGGTCGCTGTGTTGCTCTGAGGCTCGTCGGGCGATGGTCCACAGGATATCTGTGAACCCTGGAAGATTGGCCGCGGTAGTCTCGAGGTAGAGCGTACCGTTAGGCATGGCTTAGCTGAGCAACGATGGTGGAGAGTAAGGAGAGGAAAGCTAGAAGTGTTCTTGGTTTGGTTGCAAAGGCAAGTAGGAGTGGAGAAGGATAGCTGGTTGGAGGGCTTTTTATAGCCGGGCAAGAAGCTTCTGGTTTCAAAAACAGGGGAGGACACCTGTCCAACTTCAGGGGACAGGGGGTACTGTGGGCGCACGGCTTAATTAAGCGGTGCGGCGGAGAGATGAGACAGCTAGCGGCATTCGCTGTTGGCAAATAGGTATAGGGTTTTTAGAAGTACTGGCCTAGTTGGCCTTTTATTTAAGATAGGTGAGGCAGGGTACCACGCCTACTGGCGTGTTTTGCCGCACATGATACAGTTAAAAATACAGTACAAGTTCCTATGGACCACAGTCCATTACTATTACACAAGCAGCGTCTACTTATTTAAACACAGGGATACATGGCTCATTGCAACAGGTGCACTGAGCCCTAGCGGTCTATCTTGCGGGCTGCTCCTTGACCATATCTTCCGCTGGTCCTCTTCCATTTGAGTCTCCCTTCGAATCGCCTTTGTCTTCCGCGTCCTTTTGCCCTCAGAAAGTTGGAGTAGGCTTGGGCGGTCCTTTGAGCTGCGCGGGAGGGTCCGGCTCTCGGGGTGAACTTCCGCTGATAGGCGCGGGTATTGCTACGGTGCCTCTTGAGTGGTGGCGGTGGTGGGTCTTTACTGACGACGTGGATGTCACAGGGCTCAGGGGCTTCTTCTTTGATGGCGGTGGTGGTGGTTTTCTGCAGCTGCGCCAGGGATAGCTTCCATTGCTCTCGCACATAATTCAGCTCGTCGCGAACTTCCTTTAGTTCGATGAGGGCCTGGTAGGTCAGAGTGTCCTGAGCTTCCACATATCGTGCCAGATTCACGATAGCGGGGTCGTCTTCTTGGTCTGCCGAAACGTATACTCGGACATTCTTCATGGCAGTGTGCTGTGGGAAGAATTGAGTAGCCCTATGGTTAGCTAACTCAATAAGCTCATTGCGTAGATGTGCAAGTGCCTGGTATGCTGCTCTCTGGATGGCTTGGTCGGGTGCTCGGCTTCGGGATCCGATGAACCTGAAGGTCTGGATATCCCCCTTCCGCTTACAGAAGAAGATGACTCTAGCCCAATACACCGTTGATGCCTTGGTCATTTCCTGCTTGAAAACATAGTACTCTGGAAGAGACAGTCCTCCACATTGGGCGATGGCTTCACGCAACAGCTGCGGGAATCCTAGGGTCTTGGCTGCAAAGGTTTCGTCATGCTTCTCGATCGTTTCCATCTAAAAAAAAATTAAAACATTCATGTGAGCATGTCGTGATTAAAGAAATAGAAGGGGTGAGCAGATAGTCAAATTTTCAGCAAGGATGAGGATACTAGAGTTTTTATTTTTAAGCAAGGATGAGGATACTAGAGATTTTATTTTTGAAAATAGTTTTTATAACCTAGACTCTAACTATCGGCCATGCTATCTAGGGTTTTCCCTACAGTCAGCATGCTCTGATACCAAGCTTGTGGACTACCCGGTTTTAAGGCCGGATAAACCCTTGTGTTTACTGTATCGATCCCTGGATCAGTAGTCGATACACACAAGTACTTGATAACATCACCATGCCATACATCGTTTATTACAATCATCGACCATACTTGGTCTTTAGTTCTTACAAACCAGGCCTATTGGCCGAATAAAAACAGCAGCGGAAAATAAATACGGTGGATAACCCATCAGTATGCCGATCCACAGGCAACAGACTGGGGAGAAAACCCTACGCGTCGAAGTCGCTGTCGCTATCGCCAGA
The DNA here is from genome assembly GCA_019208055.1 of Stipa capillata. NCBI lineage: Eukaryota > Viridiplantae > Streptophyta > Magnoliopsida > Poales > Poaceae > Stipa > Stipa capillata. The sequence goes on from JAGXJF010003127.1 coordinate 568,146, forward strand.
CTGGTACTCCTCCTCATCGTCTGGCCACATAAAAAGCCAGGTGAGTACATTGAATGTACTCGCAAGCATTCCGCCGGGGAGTTTTAATACGGATATGAACATGCTCGGGCTTTAACAATAACATGGCTCTATCCTATGTTTCATGTTGTGCGAGAAAGTAAGTTTGCATTTGAAATAAGTAAATAGATATAAAAGCAGTTTTCGTAAACCTCGCGACATCTGACTTCCCTACTGCAACGGGAAATCAAATCCGCCATCCCTACAACAACGGGATTCATAACTATGCACTTCCTTTTCACCGGAAGGCCTGGTGGTCACCGGTTCCTCAGGGAGACGACGCTCGCCTCGTACTTACGGTGACACTGGGTTTGCCCTACTGGTACGGGTCAATACCTCAGTCCAGGGCTGCCCTACTGGTACGGGTCAGTCCCTCATTCCAGGGTTGCCCTACTGGTACGGGTCAATCCCTCCTTCTCACTTCCTGACGCGGCATGACGCCCTGCGAACACGGCGGTTCGCGTCCTTAAACCCATAACCCAAAGATCCTTTTTGGGGCTTAGAGAGCCAAAACTACTTTAGTGTGGCCCGACCAAGTTCGTCCATGACCGCGGACGCGGCTATTCGAATAGTTTTAACACTCTGCAGAGGTTGTACGGCTTTACCCACACGATGTAGTTCCCCCTGGGCATGCTACCGGTCGCATGTGTCCAGGGTTTGTACAACGAGACTCTTCACCGCTGTGAACCCAGCCACGAACCCGTCAGAATAGACATGTCCCACACCTAGCTCGAATCAGTACCCCTGCCACGAGGAGGTTGGTGTTCCATCTTTGTGGCGGGCGAAACTCGGTATCCCCGGGTTTGCCCTCTTCGAAGTGTACCCCACCCCATCTGCACTCTACTAACTGCCCACGGGTTCATGCTAGTCCAGGTCGGCTACTAGATCAAGTCCTTCCCACAAAGGACATGTGGTCGTACGGTAAGACTTGGCCAAACGGCACTTAAGACAGGTCCTTAGGTGATCCGAGAAGGACTCCACACCACTCCCGATAACGGGCAGCGAGAACCACGACGGCCTTACCTCGCTCTTTAACAACTCCCTTCAATCACCCTTCATTACCAACCCGGATCGAAAACTTCTCCCTTTTTAGCTCGGTTCCTCAGAACCAATATCATGGTAGAATATCCCAACCCATGCATATCCTACCTTCCATGCACCTCTACAACCGGACGCGACGGTCCGTTTCGATATTTCATCACATGAAATATGGGGTGTTGCTTTCCTTTTCCTTTTTGAAAACCTAAGTCATCTACTGCGGGGCTAAGCATATATATACATACACTACCCTAAGTTTCCGATAAAACTTCGGAATACAATAGTCCTAAGGCGACAAGGATTACAGGGTCGGACTAGGGTTTCCTATCATCGGTGATATCTACTCTATATAAAATAGCAGGGATAAAATATAGCATGCATGGTTCGAAAACAAAATAATATTTTGTAAAACTGGGATTCAACATGATCAATGGCGGAGAGCTTGCCTGGCAAGTCTTGGCTCGGTTCCGGGCGCGGAGATGCTTCGGATTCCTCCTGACGCACGTACCTCACACCGTCAACTACACGATTCGAAAATAACGCCAATAAGAACCAAGCAACACGAGACATAAATAATAAAGGACAGCATGCATGCATGTTGGTTCTAGGGTTTCTGACGGGAGAAAGGTTGTGGTTGAATATCACTAGTCACATGAAATGTGCATGCAACCTAGGGTTAGGATTTTTGGTTTTATGATGCATTTGCAGTATCGACTACGCAACATGTGTGCAAGCACCCATACATGCAAGAGCTCTAGGTCCTAATCATGATGGTGCTTATGCTAAGAAGAACAAAAATGCATGAAATGCCGATTAGGGTTTCTGGGGTTTTGTTGGCAAGTACTTGCTTTCTTTTGGCTCTTGGACTCATGCATCAATTGATCAACTAGCTACTGGGCAACACGACAAAATATGGACTTTAACCTACTGGACCCTCGGGATGGATTACCTAATTGAACTCACATTGAAAGGAGTTTGGTGGAAACAAATGTATGCAACTTAGGGTTTCACTACTAAATCCTCCTCTTCTAATTTCTAAACTAGGCAACATGAGTGTATTGCCTGAATATTTGTGCAAGGTTCCTAAAATGCCCATGAGTTCATGCTGGAACTTCCTGGGGTTGAACACCAATTCAAAAAGGAGTTTAAACACAGATTTGAATTTGAAATAGCTACTGAACTGGGTTGTACAGAGAAATCTAGTGGGATTTTTGGAAAGTGTCCTATATAGAAAAGATGGGAAATGAAATTCTAAGAAACTTTTATTTGGGGACTTTGCTGAGAATCGGCCTGGAATCATGAGAACCGGTTGAACCAAAGGGAATGGTTGTGCTGAACCAGAGGAGAGAAGAACCGGCTGGTTCAATTAAACCGAGGGAGTGACGTGGAGAAGTCGGCGCCGGTTCTCAGTAAACCTGACAGCGGGGCCCGCGGGGCGGAGGCAGCAGCGAAACGGTATGCGGGGGAGTTTAAATAAAGAGTTGGGCCTGCGTGTCAGCTGCAGGGGAGAAACGGCGCGCACGGGGGAAGTTTTCCGGCGAGAAATTAGGGCTCCGGCGTTGTTCTCCGGTGAAAAGTACGGCGAGGAATCGAGCCCTATTCAGCGGGAGAGAGAGGGAGAGGTGGCTACCCTCGGGTTCAGGAGGAAGAGGGGAATCCGTTTTTGTGGTTAATGAGCTCGAGCGGGTGCTGGAGCTGGGAGTCCGTCGCGGTCCAGAACAGAGGCGGAGGTGCGCTGGCGGATAGGGAGTTCCGGCGAGCGGCGGCTGCAAAAGGGATGATCAGAAGAGCGAAGGGGAGTTCCAGCAAGCTTTAAGGGGAGGAAGGGAGAAGGGTCATCCACTGGAGGCAGAGCTCGGTTATTTCTCAGACGTGGCAATGGCTAAGGTCTCTGGTTGGAGAAGAAGGCAGGGGAAGGGGTGAGCTTGGGGAGCTTTGGGGTACTTGCAGGGTTCCAGAGAAGAGGATAAGAGTGGAGTGCCATTGCTGGGGTGCTCCGGTGCCCTTTATATAGCTGGTCGGCGAAGCCAAGGAGTAATGGCCGAGGGGCCTTGCTGCTCCCGGCGGTGAGGGGAGGTGGGGGCCGGGTCAACCTTGCGTAGTGCCGGGGAGTGGACAGGGAGCAGACGCGGCACACTGGCGGAGCTGACCGGCGACGGCTTGACGACTGGCGCTGAGGGATGCCACTGCTCGGCATGGTCCTGCCCGTGGGCGCGTCCAATTCAAGTCAGGGGCTGTCCTGGTCGGCAAGGGCATGCGTGCCAGAGCTCCAGTGAGCCAAGGTGAGGCGCCTGGCCATGTCAACTCTGGATAGTGCTCAAGAAGGGATGGGGAGGGCTGTTGGCACAGTTTTGAGCAGAGGGGAGGTCTGTCAATGCATGCCATTGCCGGCATGGAGTGACCTTGAGGTTGAATTGCTGTGGATTAGATGTAATGTTGAGGAGGGGTGATGCAGACAGGGGCCAGGCTATACTGGGATTGCTATTAAGCTCCTGGAGTAGGCAGTTGGTGGTTGGGTTTGAGCTTGAGAGGGGAGAAAGAAATAGAGGGGAGGTGTTCGATAGAAACCCTGGTAAAATCTTGTACTGGAGGTGGAAATATTTTCACAGAAATGGAGTAAGGGTAAAAAGATGAATGCTGTGTAATTTTTGTAGAATTTTCTGAGTGAGAAAAAGAGGGGTTGTAGTTCAAAGGAGGAATTTGCCCAAATTGAAATTTTGGATGCAATTCAAAAGTTTTGAACTGGACTTCCCAATTTTATTTTATAAATTGGTGAAGAATACACTCAAGAAGCTACTGGTAAATTTCTAGGCACTTTGGAGGAATAAAAGTGCATGCGATAACACTTTCTTATTTTCTGGAGGTAAGAAAACCTAGTTAGGGTTTTGACGACAGAAGGGATGTTTAGGGGTTTTGGCGACGGCAAGGCGGTGGCAAGATACGGGAGAGTTGGGTAGCAGGATAGGGAGGTCGGGAACAAAAATGGGCAAGCTGCCGCTAGGGTTAGGGTTTGAACGGGCTCGTGCATATACAGCGCGAGTGCTCCGATTAGGGCTTAGGGTTTATGCATGCGATGACGAGGCAACCTCGAATGATGACATGAGATGAGATGCATGAGGAATGCTGAAGATCCAAACAATCTGTCAAAAAGTTTTGGAATATACACGCATATACGCGCTTAAGGTTTTGGTTTTCGAGTAAACCCGATTAGGAAAAACAGGGCGTGACAACGTGCCTGGTCATATTTGAGTGGGCAATGAGGTTGATGAGGATGGAGAGCACGGCGACCTGCTTCGCCATCTTCCACGAACCTGTCATGACCGCAACCCCCATTCACAACGGCGCCCACTCTCTCTTCGGGATGATCGGCTTCTGTGGCGATCACCAGACCGACTATCCCTACCCGGTGATGGCGCTGAAGAACAAATGGAAGAACTGGTGCACCGAGTGGTTCTATTACCGAGTAGGCGACCTCGGCTTCACCGGCGACAAGACCGCTCCCGGCTACTTGACCCGCCAGCTTGTCGTCACCTCCAGTGACATGGCGAGACATGACGCCCTAGGCGAGATGAGCCATCAGCTCTCGTCGCGAGACCTCATCAAGGAATTCATCCTGCTGAGGATCCGACCACTCACCATAGGCTGGTGGATGAAGTGCCTCGCGGTCGGTGAGCGGAGGCCTCTCAGCCCGTGCACCTTCTACAGGTACGAGCCTACCGAAGGGTACGACCTCCACCGAGCGGAGAGGGAGGCGAACGTCCTCCTCGGACGGTATTTGCCGTCCGAGGCGAAGGCGATATCGAAGATGATCACAGGACACCAGAACAGGGCTTGCGAACTCTTCAAGTGGGAGATCCCTCCTCGCCCGGACATCGCCCCGGCCGGAGATGCCAAGACGGGCGAGAAATGGAAGCGGGCCACCCCGTCCTTGCAAAAGGGGAAGCAGAAAAGCCTCGTCCAGGAGCTGGCGGATTGGGAGGATGACACGGACAGCGATCGTCGTGAGTTGTCGGCCCCGGGTGAGGCGAACACCGATGACTCAAGCGACAAGGAGTCTGAGGCGGGGTCGCGTGTTGGGAGCGACGAGCGACCTCCCGCAAAGAAGCTGGCCGAGGCGACCGCGAAGCCCGGACCAGGCCTGGGCAAAGGGCCCATGGGCAGCCTCCTCGGAGCGTTCCACTCGACGGCTGTGACCCAGGGGAAGTTCCCTTGGGAGACATCCTCCTCCTGCTCGTCCGATGTGAACATTGACGAGACAGTCGATGTCGCCGCAGAGGATGCCGCAGGAGAGAGTCTCCATGCGGCCACCCCGTCCACCGAGGCGACTTCCCCTCCCGAGACGGCCCGTCAAGGAGGACCCTCGGTTGGGGGAGACGCGGCGCCGGAGCAGCGCCCCCTCTCCTGCGTTGGCCGCGAGAGCCCTCGCTTCGCCCTGCGAGCACGCGGGTATCGGGTGGCGACATGGCGCCGGAACAACATTCCCCTCCCCCGGCCGTGACCGCTGGTAACGGTCCTGTCCTCTTCCTCGACTCTGAGGGAGACAGCCAAGAACCAGGGTTCCCTTAACACGACCCTCTAGCGTCCTCGCCACCAGATGACGCTCTCTGGGCGACTCGGACCGGACCTCCTTGCCACCTCACTGTTGGAGCTCGAGTCGTGAGCCATCCCGGGGCGAGGTTGTCCGAGGAGGACGTGGCGTCGAGCTTTGCCGGCATGACAGCTTCCCAAATCGGAGCAGCTGCTCGGGCCGCCGCACTGAGGGTAATCCTGACTCACCCTTTCGTTCTACCGTCCGTAACTTAGTACTGACACCTCATCTTCTGTTTCAGTGCGTGCTCATCGCGGAAAGGCTTTCTTTCCTGGAGGGGCGCGTGGCCAACATCGAGGGACCATTGGCCGAGGAGCGGGCTCGTACCGCCGATGTCTTGGAGGTTCTTGGTGCCAAAACGAAGAAGACGGCCGAGCTCTCCGAGTGTCTCAAGGGCAAGACTTTCGAGGTGGAGGCCCTTAAGGCCGAGCTTGAGGCGATGAAGGCACGCATCGCTCGTGCCGAAGAGGGGCTTGCTGCTGAGGGGAAGAAGGCCAAGGCGGAGAGGAAGCGCGCTGCCGAGGCGGAGGAGGCGCTCACCTCCGAGTGAGGGAAGGCCGAGGCTACGGCAGCACTACTTGTCGCGGAGGAAGGCAAGTCTGCCTTGGCCTGGAAAGAGGTCGCCAGGCTCCAAGACGATCTCTTGATGGTGCACGAGAGGCTTGAGCACTTCGCCGAGCGAGACAGCAAGGCCTACAAACTCATCAGGCCTCTGTGCCATGCGGCAAGCTTGGCAGCCGGCGAGGTCGGACTCGACGTCGGTGTCTTCGACTCCTCCGATTCGGAGACGGTGATCGTGGAGGGCATTAAGTGGGCGACCCAAGCTTGCGACGACGCCCACCTCGCCAGCTTCACCTTCGCCCAGGACAACGCCCGGGCCTCCGCGGAGCTCTTGCTCGGTTGCACCTACCTGGCGACTCGCTCCGAGCCGTCGGTCTTCTCGGCCCCAGGTTACGTCGCCCCGAACACCTCTGAGGTGGTCGCGGTCCGGGACAAATTCAAAGGGGAGGCCGACGCCTTTATGACCTCGGTCTAGAGTTCCTGCAAGAAGGGACTCAAGTATGTCGAAGGCATAAAAAAGTCTTGGAAGAGGCCAGCAGCTGGGGGAAGCTCGAGGAGCACCGAAGGCGCTTCGGGCGGGGCCCCCGCTGCGTCGTCCCAGCAACCTAAGGTTTAAAGCTTGCCTCGGCCGCCAGTCTTATTTTTTGAAGTTTTACCCCATCGTCGCTGCGTCGACGTAATCTCGCCGTATGTGGCTAGTTTGTGAACTCCTCGCCTTGTGGTGTGATATTATGTCTTGATTTATGTTAAGGTCGCAATGTTCATTCTCTATCGTACTTGTTTGCAGAGCCCGCCTTCGCAATATAAGTTGCTCGCTGGGCGGCGTGGGACTCGTCCCCTTGTGGCCACGTCGCACAATTATTGCTCGCCCGGCCTGTCAATTGCGAAGAGGGAGACTTGTGTAGTTGGGGAGAAGGTCGCAGAAGACGTCGTCCCAGCGACGGTCGAAGCTTGCAGGGGCGACTTGTCTCTCGTAGTCAGCGAGGGGACCGTGGAAGGTGTCGTCCCAGCGATGGCCCAGGGCAGTGGGAGCGACTTATTTCTCCTGGCCCTCGCCGCTGACCTGGTCGAGGACGCCGAGACATAGGAGCTTTAGTCGGCTGGTCTTCCCATGTCGTCCGATGTAGCTCGCATGTCCCAGAAGCTGGGACTTAGTTAATTTATCATCGCGTAGATTGCGGGTGTTGTAATTTAGCGCGGGGGCATTATCCCCCCACCAAAATAATTGGCGACCACGAAGTATTCGTGATCACCCGGGTTTGTTTGTAAACGTGTGCATTTGAGTGCTCAATTCATTTGTGTTGCAAACTTGGCACAATCTCATCTTTTTGGCCGTTCTTTCATCGGTCCGTTGAGTGCCATGTCGTCTGATCCCAATCGCGGGCAAGGCAACATAAGGTGCGGCGCAGGCATTCTAACACGTCCAAGACGTCCTGGGTTGAGTCGTAGAGGTGCGTCACCCGCCCGAGAATTTCGCTGCTGAGAGGGAGCGAGGGAATTTCATCCTTAGCGGAAGGGCATCGGGCCGAGATGCCACTTAAGACAGGATCGGGACGCGCGTCGCCTCTTGGGCACCGGGTGTTGTTCATCGTCCTTAGGGGAGCGGCGTCGGGCCGAGGCACACGTTTCCAGTAGATTTTTTGGCGCGACGAGCAAACTGATGCTGCATTTAGACAATAATGTTTCTTTTAACAAAGAAACGACCATCACAAGGACGGAGTCCTACCAAGCTGGCGGAGTAGCTGTCGGCGATGTGTCGCCAAGTAGCCTTCGGCATGATCATAGGTAGTACTTCTTGAGGTTGTCACCGTTCCAGCTATGCTTAAGGATGACACCGTCGAGATCTCATAGGTGAAACGACGACAGTCGAGACAAACTGACGAGCTCATACGGGCCTTCCCATTTGGAGCTGAGCCTGCTGTCGGCCTCGGGGTTGAGCTTCTTCTTGAGCACCAAGTTACCCACCGCTATGGGTCGCGGCTTCACTGTTTTGTTGTAGTACTTTGCGGTCACTTCCTGGTACCATTCGATGTGGTGAGACGCGTCCTGCCGCACCTCGTCGAGCCCCTCGAGCGATGTCAGGTGGTTGTCATCGTCTGGCTGCTCGGCGATGCTCAGGGATTCGAACTCCACTTCGACCGGGGTGACGGCCTCCTCACTGAACAACAGCTTGAACGGGGTGTGCCCCGTCGCCTGGCTGACAGAGATGCAGGATGACCACAGCACGCTCGGGAGCTCGTCTGCCCATTTTCTTGCAGGAAGCTCAAACATACGTGTGCGTAAGACCGAAAGGATGATACCATTAACCCTTTGTACCACCCCGTTAGCCTTTGGGTTCGCGACTAAGGTGAAGCATAGCTTGATGCCGAGGCCGGAGCAGAAGTTTCTGTAATTCGCCACATCGAACTGAGTCCCGTTGTCCACAGTCAACTCGCGCGGAAGGCTGAATCGGCATACGATGCTTTTCCAAACGAATTTCTGCACGGCGGCCGAGGTGATTTTCGCCAGGGGTTCTGCTTCTATCCACTTGGAGAAGTAGTAATCCAGGGCGATGATGACGAATTTGGTGCCCCGGAACGCCATCTTGAATGGGCCGACAAGGTCGATCCCCCAACGCGCTAGGGGCCAGGAGGGCGAGATGGGTTGCATTTCGCTTGCCAGTCTGTTTGTGCCTCGGCCCATCCATTGACAAGCCGAGCAGTGCTTCACCAGGTTTTGAGCATCTCTTAACGCCGTTGGCCAGAAGAACCCGGCGCGGTATGCTTTGGCGACCAGGGGCCTGGGGGTGAGGTGCGAGCCGCAGAGCCCCTGGTGGATTTCCTTGAGCAAACCCCTGCCCTCCTCCATCGAGACGCACTTCAGGAATGGTGCGCACACACCTCGCTTGTATAGGGACCCTTTATGAATGATGAAGCTCCGGGCGCGCGCTGACAGACGACGCGCTTCAACAGGGTCCGTGGGTTCTTTCTCGGTGGAGAGGTATTCCTCGATCCGGGCCCTCCAGTCCTCCGGTGAGACGGCACAGACGTCGGCCAGCCTCTCGGTCGAAGCAGTGGACAAGATCTCGCTAAACGCTCCGAGGAACGGGGTGGTTCCACCGCTCGCCGCTCGGGCTAGGAGGTCGGCCTCGGTGTTATCTCTGCGTGGTATACTTTGGATGGTAATCCCCTTGAAGTGCTTCTCCATGGCCCTCACCGCCATCAGATACTTAGACATCTCCGGGTCCTTTGCTTGATAATCTTTGCCGACTTGCCCAGCAACTAGTTGCGAGTCACTCCTGACGAGGAGCCTGCAGGCCCCAGCCGCACGAGCCTTGCGAAGTCCGAGCAGGAGCGGTTCGTACTCGGCGATATTGTTGGTTGTTTTGAAGTCCAGTCGCGCCGAGAACAATGCCTTGGCTCCCTCTGGGGACACTAGGACCGCGCCGGCCCCAGCCCCTTCTGCGCACCAGGAACCGTCAACGTAGAGGGTCCAAGTCGGGTCTCCCATGTTCTGTACGAGGCCAGGCTGAGGTACCCATTCCGCAACGAAGTCGGCAGCACCTGCGACTTGATGGCTGTTCTGTGGAGGAAGTCAACCGCGAATGGGCGATCTCGGCCACCCATTTGCTAACCCGACCCATGGCCTCCCGGTTGTGGAACATCTCACCTATTGGGAAAGAGGTTGGCACTCGTATCGGGTGAGCCAAGAAGTAGTGGTGGAGCTTTCTAGAAGCCATGATGAGGGCATATGCCAGCTTCTCTAGCTCTGTGTACCGTATCTTCGCTCCTTGCAATGACTCGGAGACGTAGTAAACTGGGTTCTGGGTGCGGCCTTGCTCCTTGACGAGAACGGCGCTGACTGCCGAGGCTGTGGCGGCGAGGTACAATAGGAGGATGTCGCTAGGCGACGGACTCTGAAGGAGTGGGGGCGAGGTGAGATACTTCTTCAGGACCTCGAAGGCCAACTAGCATTCCTCAATCCATTCAAACTTTCTAGATCCTCGCAAGACTCTGAAGAACGGGAGCCCCTTCTCCGCCGAGCGGGACACGAATCGTCCCAGGGACGCGAGGCGACCCGCTAGCCTCTGTACTTGCTTGGTTGTGGCGGGTGACTCCATGCCGAGGATTGCGTCGATCTTCTTCGGGTTGGTCTCGATCCCTCTCTTTGAGACGAGGAAGCCCAGGAGCTTTCCAGCGCGCACGCCGAAGACGCACTTCTCCGGGTTTAATCTCATATCGGATTGCCTGAGGTTGGAGAAAGTTTCTTGTATGTCGGCCGCGTGAGTCTGGGCGAGGACACTTTTGATGATGATGTCGTCCACGTACGCCTCCATATTCCTATCGACTTGATTGCTGAGTGTTTTACCGATCAGTCGGGCGAACGTCGCCCCCGTGTTCTTGAGGCCGAACTGCATCCGGACGTAGCAGAACGTCCCGCACGGAGTGATGAAGCTAGCCTTCTCCTCGTCCCCCTCGGCCATCCACACCTGGTGGTATTCTGAGTACGCGTCCAAGAAGCTCATGAGGTCACAGCCGGAGGTGGCGTCGACCAGCTGGTCAATGCGAGGAAGGGGGGAGTTGTCCTTCGGGCATGCCTTGTTCAAATCGGTGTAGTCCACACAATTTCGCCACTGTCCATTTGCCTTTTTGACGAGGACTGGGTTCGCCAGCCACTTCGGGTGCAAGACCTCACGGATGACCCCGGCCTTGAGCAGCTTGGCGACTTGCTCGCGGGTGGCGACTTGTCGGTCAGCCGACATCTTCCTCAGGCACTGCTTGACGGGGCGAGCCCCTGGTACGACCATCAACCTGTGCTCGATTATGCTTCGAGGCACACCCGGCAGGTCCTCGGGCTCCCACGCGAAGATGTCGCTGTTGGCTCGCAAGGTCAGCAGAAGTGCCCGCTCCACCTCGAGGGGGAGATCCGCCCCAATCAACACAGTCTTGTGTAGCTCATCCTCTGATAATACGACTGACCGGGTCTCTCCGTCTGACCGGGGCTTGGGGATCCACCATCCCGTGGTGGCCGACATGAACTGGTCACCAGAAGTGTCGATGCCGAGGACCTCGCCTTCCCCGGGCGAGACCTCAGTGCCGCCGGAAGAAGCGAGACGAGAAGCTTTGGTTGCTGGGACAACGTCATGGACATATCTTATGGCCGAGGTTGTGGTTTCTTCGATGCGGCGAGATAGGCCCTGGTCACCATACACTGTTATGACTCTAGTGGGGGCGGGGACCTTCATGCACAGGTAGACGTGATGAGGAACTGCCCCAAACTTGTTGAGTGCCATTCTTCTGAGGATCACGTTGTATTGGTAGGGCATGTCGACGATGTCAAACAGCACGCCCTCAGCGCGCTCTCCAGCTTCGTTCTGGAACTTGACCGGGAGCTCGATTCGACCAATGGCCCTGACCGGCTCGCCACCGAACCCGAGAAGTGGGACGCCCAGAGACTGGAGGCATGAGCGCGGGATACCCATCTCGTCCAAGGCAGAGGCGAACAGGATGTTAGCCGAGCTTCCCCCATCTACGAACACGCGTCGCACCTCCACATCTGAAATGACCGCCAAGATGACCAGGGCGTCGTGGTGCGGGAGGACGATGTCTGCAGCATCTTCTGGGCCGAAGGTGACCGGGGTGTTCGTCCAGGCGGGGAGCTCAGTTGGAGGGTACACCTCAATATGCTGGACTCGGCGAACGTACTCCTTGCGCCTGCACTTCGACAAAAAGGTGTGAGCGCTTCCCCCGGTGATGGCGTGGATGATGCGACGCAGTTCTTGCCCACCGGCAAGCGGACCACGTCGCGGGGGCGGCGGGGGGAGCCTCGGCCCGTGGCTATAGCGCGCGTTGTCCTTGGCCCATCGGAGGGGGCTGGTAGGGACCCCGAGCTCGGGCGATGACTTCACACTCGGCGGTTAAGTGCGAGTAGGACTTGTGTAGCTCACAGTATTTTCAGTGAGGGCTCCTCGGCCGAGGTGCCCCCCGTTGGTGATGACCCGCCCCGCCTTGATTCTGGGCCGGCCGGTCGTAAGGCTCCCTCCCACGCCGCTGCGGAGGCTCGCGGGGTGGTAGGCCCTGACGCGGCAGATCCCGGGCGGCCTGATGCCCTTGTGTCTGGCGAGGTCCTCGGGGTCGCCCGCGTTCCACCTCGTACTCGGCCTGCTCCACCTCTCGCCGATCCTCTTCAGACACGTGGTGCACGTCGTGGCGCCTTAGACGTTGCCCCTCTGCCTTCTCAATCCCCGGGTATACTTGGGATGCCCTGGCTTCCTCCCTTCGTAGAATTTACCCCTCTTCCACATGAGCATAGACCTCCATGACATCATACAGTTGTTCGACACGGCTCAACCGTTTTCTCTCCAGCTTGTCGGCCAAGGCTTCATTGCTGATGCCTCGCCGTGCGGCCTCGCATATGGTCTGTTCGGCGACACCCTTTACTTGGCACTGGACTTTGAAGAAGCGACGTTGAAAAGCTCGGATGGTCTTGCCCGGATGCTGCCGGAGGTTGCTAAAATCTGTCGAGGTCATCTCTTTATTGCAGCACCCTTGGAAATGCCCATGCAGTTTGTCCCGTAGCTGCTCCCAGGAGTATATCGTGCGGGGCTCGAGACCGAGGTAGCACGCCTGGGCGATGCCTGTGAGGGCGAGAAGCAAGCTCTTCGCCATGATGGCCTCGCCGCCTCCTGACGCCATCACAGCCGCCTCGTACACCCTTGTGTACAGGATCGGGTCCGTCGTACCCGCGTACTTTGGTAGATCGGCGGGATGAAATTTGGGTGAAAATGGAATAGCTATGAGCCCTGGGCTTAACGGGCTCACCATGCTGGTGAGGTTGATGACCTCCGGGTTGCGGGCAACATGTGCCTGTTATTGGTCGATGTGTGCTTTGCCTAGGCGCTGCTCGGCGCGCTGGTCTCCCTGATGACTTGGTCCGCCTTCGCAGTTGCGGATCACTTCGCGGGCGGCTTGCTGATTCTGCAAAATGCTTGACCTAAGGCGTGTCGCCTCGAGGTCCACCTCGCCCACGTACACCGTAGCCCGTGCCCGCGCCTCGTTCAAGTCTCGAAGAAGAGCCTCGGCGGCTGGGGTGGCGACATGTGTCTCCACGCGTGCAGCGGAGTGCCCCTCGGCCAGCTGGCGACGCAGTTCCTCCGCAGCATGAGCTTCCAGCGGCAGCAGCAGGGTCGCCAGCACTCGCGTCGCCTCGAGCTGTGCCCGGTACAGGTCGGCCACCTGTTGAGCCTGGGCGTTTGCCTTGAGACCTCCAATTCTGCCGCCTGAAGACGTGCCTGCATCGCCTCCAACCTCTTCGTCGGCTCCTCGGCCTGTCGCCGAAGACCTTCCACCTCGTCCGCCAGGCTTCACGTACTCGCCATGGCTTCGGCCCGTGGTGGCGCCTGTGCCCCCGAGGCTGGGTCTACAGCCTAGGACCCTCCATCCACCGCAACGCCGGGGTCAAGCTCGCCCGGGCGGTCGGGTCCCGCCGGCGCGACCCTTGTCGCCTCCAGTCCACCCGCGTTCATCTTGCCTTCCGCTGGGGAGGAAGGGAGCTGAACCTCAGGTCTTCCGCTCACCGCCGTCTTCCGACTAGCTCCCATCGCTCCCTTCGTCGGTCGAGGTGGCATGGTGCAGCTCCAGGTCAGAAGTACATCGCCCCTTCGGTCCCCACGGTTGGCGCCAACTGTCGACGAAGTTGCCCCCGGACAGTAAACTTAGGCACCCCGGGTAGAAAGACCGAGGTGCTAAGAGGACGACTTGGGGAACGACGCCTAGTGACCACTCGAGCTACCCCGAATTATCGTCAAAGATTAATACGGAAATTGTAGTGGAAAATAGGACGAGAACTCAGTGAAAAGAAAACTTGGATTGAACTGCCCTGATATGGGGCGCCGTCTCGCCCTTATATAGGCAGAGGTGGCTTACAAGTGAATATACATCACTGCCCCTAGGCAGATTACGGTTTTACCCTGACCTACAGTGCCGTACATCAGGCGAATCTGTATTCTCCTTCTCACCACTACCTACTATATGCGCCGGCATATCCTCGATACGCCTCGCCGGTATGGATCGCCACCCTGCTCGATTCCTTTCCGCTGATCTTGGCTTGGGAAGGGTTTCTTCGAGTTTCGGCGACTGGGCGAGATGCTATCTCCTACCTCGGCTTGGGTGCAGTCTACTTCAGCCTCGTCCTGGGAGTTGGTCCGTCGTCTCCTGAGGAGTCTCGCTCGCCTCGGCCTCGCCCTGAGTGACCTTGGCCTCGCCTGTCGACCTTGCTGGATGCTTCTGAGTGTCGACCATGGGTCCGAGCCGGTTAGCATGTGTAAAGGCAAAAAGATAAAAAGGAGGTATCTCGTCCGGACGACCAGGCCGAACTCCTCCAACACTCCTTTTTTTCTAAAAAACAGTGAAGCGTTCCAGAGTTGAAACAAACAAACACGGCTGGGCATAAGAAAACAAGCAAATACGCGCTGTACTTCGTGTGGACTTGGGACGAGGTTGCGATCTATGCGAAGAGTTTGCTTGGCGAGGCAAAGATGGCACGCGGACGTGGGAGAAAGTGCCGGGGAAAGGACGAGGTGTTGTGGGTGTCGCACGAGAAATCACGCTCGTCTCGCCGTGTCAGCCGTGCGCCCACCCCTCCGCGGCCCGAGCGCGAGCCCCATTGCCGTCCTGCTGCACGTATGCCCGTGTCAGTTTCTACACTACGCGTCTGCGCGGCGTGACATGCGGTGGATATCGATCAGCGAGCAGCAGGCAGCGGTACATGTATAGTACAGTAGTGCCTTGAGAGTCATGCAGCGGTGTACTCGTTTATGGTCTACCTAGTCACCAAGTGCGAAGCTGTACCGTCTGCATATATATATATATAGGTACCATGTGCGTCGTACGTTACTACGTAGTCGCGACAAAGTCGGCGCCCACTGAAATGTGTTTACCAACCGTGATCTGGACTTTTCGAGTCGTTTGGATCGATCAGCCAGACCCGATCCGACCTGGCCGGGGTTCCAACGACCCATCACCACAGTTATCACTTGTGTTACGTACTCTTTTTTCTTCTACAAGGAATGCGTCGCCTACTTAAGCGTGGCCGCTTGGGATCTGGTTTGTTGAACATGGGAAGCTGCTCCCATGGACAACACCAAGGGCGCCTAAATCCTACCTACCGCCACTTAAATCACCTTCTTTTTCTTGCCGTTGCCACCACCAGTCTCTACACGTCCACTTTAGCGCATTGAGGCTTTTTGAGCGGTGGTGGCGGCGGTTCAGGCAGCGATCGATTTGGAAAAGGCTACGCGGGTAGAGTCCTCCAAATTAGATCAAGATGGTCGACCGACGACGTGCTAGGATATGCATGGCGGATGCGAGCTATGCACAATGCAGGAGATCGAAGATGATTGGTACAGGGTGGCGCTTGGGTGCCATGCCCGGCTGACAGCGAAGCAGGTGCACCCTTGCGCTCCTGCAACTGGGTCTAGCGGTCAGCGGCATGACTTCTCTAGGTGCCGCTTTCGGCGTGGAAAGAGATGGTGGATCGTGATAGCTTGACTAACCAAGGAGGAGATTGTGGCAGAATTTTGCCTCCCTATGTAAGCGCATTCCGTCTTGACGTGACCTCCCCTTCGACTGTCTGGACTCTATTTTCGAGGACAAACAGCGACCTTGATGATCCACAATGACAGAATTAGGGATTTAGCCGAGGCTATGGTAGTGGGCGACATATGACGAACACCAGAGCTTTGAGGTAAAAACTCTCGATCTATCCTTCTTTAGGTGGATCTGGCGATGATGGCGTATGAGCATCGTCCCTTTCTTGAAGGTGTTGTCTTTGGAACAAAGACATAGATTTTTCAGGGTGAAAATTCTTGATATGTCCTTCACCGGATGAATCTGACAACGGTGACGCATAAGTGTTCTAGCGTCGTTTAGGTGGTTATTCTGATTGTAAGAGTATTATGCTGTCGCACGAGCGGTTATCGGTTTCTCCACCGATGCCGGCCATAGAGTGGCATTTGTTACTGTTTTGTAAGCCGATTTCAGCATTGATATTTTTTATATTGCTCAAATAAAATTTAACTATGTGCATCGCATGACATACAGGCCGGGAGGTTGACCCGTCCATTATCTTATCTTAAAAAAATCACAACAAATTGCCAAACAGATTCCCACGGGCCACAGATCAGCCCAAAAAGAGGGCAAAGTGAGCTTTAGGACTGGGTAGTTTGGGCCGAAAATTTCTTCCGGACCTGGCCTAAGTAAGAATTCTCTAGGTTGTTTACGGGCCTAATGGGCCGCTTCGAAATCGTACCCCGATGTGGCCCATTTGCGTTTACGAATTCCCTTCGGCCTCTTTCTCTCCTTTCTCCATGTAGGCGTGTACGATGGTGGCACTGGTACACAGGTACATGAGTTACTGCACTACTGCTCGTTCACAAGCCAATACAAACGATCGAAAGAGCAGCAACAATATTCACCACAGAAAGAAAGTGTAGACATTACACAATGGAACGCAGATTTTCCGTATGCCCATGCTCCATGTTAAAGAACATACACCAAACATGCATAGATGCACAACATGTTACTTGAATGCAGAATCACTGTGTGTGTGTGTGTGTGTGTGTGTGTGTGTGTTTCGTTTTTTGTCATGAAAGATACACGCTGGAGCAGGGTCGCCGTCCGGCAGCACAAAGCCACGTCTCCCAGGAGATAAACGCCACACCCTGGTTCTCCCAGAACAGCCGGTGAAGCGAAACCCACAAACAATTGCACAGAATACCCTCCTTGATAGGGCAAAGCCTTCTGAACAGGCGAGGGGCAATGGATTGGAGGGGAAGAAGAACGCACTCACGGGACCACCGGACAAAAGGAAAGCGGAGCCGACCTTGGGGAGCTCATTCCAGCTTTCCATCATTAATTGCCAAAAGGTTTCGGGGACACTGTCCTTGATCTATAAATAGGAAAGGAACGATCCAATTATAATTTGTTTGGAACTGATATACTCCTACTCCCGGAGTGGAGGAGGAAATAAGACACCATCCATATTGATGGGGACACTTGAGGTGCTACTGTGGCTTGGATTGTCGATTTTTGTCAGCCGATTTGATTTGGTAGCAGTAAGTTGATCATGGTAAAATAGTGCAATAGACATTTGAGGTGCTACTATGGCTTGGGTCTCCAGCCGATTTGATTTGGTAGTAGTAAATTGATCATGGTAAAATAGTGCAATGTTATTTCACCTATAAATAATGTTCCAGGGCTGCAAGTATGTGCTTCTGTTTTTATATTCACTACCGTTGCATAGTTTACGTGGTAAGTTTGAAAACAAATGCACCACACGACAAGAGGATTGGATTGTAACAGCGTAATTACCATCTTACCTAGCGGGAAATGTGAAAAAGAAAGATGCAAAAATAAGTTCAATTTCTAAGTAACTTTTGGTGTGCTATTGACATGTAGTGCTAAGTGGCTGCTCACGTTAGAGATATTGCGAAGGCACGAGGGCCTCACGATGACAGGCATGTGTTTTACCACTAAATGCACACTCGTGTATGGCCTAATAAGGAAAGCCAAATTGTATCGATCCTAGGGACTAACTAGGCCATCGACCCATCTGAATGCTAAGTGGTTGTTCACATTGTGCTTGTTATACTATCATATCTGTGCTCGTTGTTAAGAATTGACTTAATTATGGTTAATCCATGGCTTAATGGAACCGCTCGGCAGTTGCTATTTGGCAACCGCCACCCATTTCTCGTATCCCTTCTAACAGTCACATCCCTTGACACTGTATATATATACTTCAATCATCAATAAAGATTCACACTTGATCCATTTGTTGATTGCAATCCTCAAGTTCAAATACGTTATCAGCACGCTCTGCCGAGAGCAATCCGGCCCACACACTGCACTCAAAAAGCAAGAACAGGAGAGGAACCGAAGATCAAAGGAAAAGGTGAGAACTTCACCATGCCGAGGGAGTTCTTCTCCAGGATGCATCGCTCTCGCCGGGTCTTCGTCTCTCGCCGTGGCCACCGCCGCTCTGGCCCTTACCGTCCCGCCGTCGCCGCGCGTGACCGCACTGCCGTGCCCGCTGCCGCACCCGCCCCCGCGCGTGGCCGCCGCCGCCGCTGCTGCGATGGATGGGCCAGCCGGATGGGCCGCTGTTGTGGCCGCCGTAGCCGCCGCCGCGTGGCCACCGCCGTGCCCGCCGCTGGGTGGCCGCCGCCGCGTCGCCGCGCGCAGCGCCGCCATGGCCGCAACCGCTACCGCCGCCGTCGCCTCCGCGCCGCCGCCACGCACCGCGGGTGCAGCCGCCGGCCTCCGGATCGCCGCCGCCGCCGCCGGGTGTGGTTAGGGTTTTCAAACCCTAACCGCACCGCCCCACCCGCATGCCCCTTTTGCGCCCCCACCCCCGCGTGGGCCTTAAGGCCGGCCCACCGGCCCCCTCCCTTGCGCGCCCCTAAGCGGGCCGAAAGGCTGTCTGGGCTTCGGCCCAGGTTTTCTTGGCCCACCCGGGTCAAGAAGAAATAAAAAGAAAAAAGAAAGAAAAAAAAGGATTTCAGCACTGCTATTTTTGCAAATTAACCCCTGTATTTTTAGGAAATTGCAAAACAGCCCATAGTGCAGCTTAATCTATTTTTTTCTCTTTTCTTTTAAGTCTAGCAGTATTTTAATTCTGTTTAGATCCTTTTAAATTACTGTATTTTCAATTTCAGTATTGTATTGCTGTCGAGTACTTTGTATTCCAGAATAAAAGTGATGCAATATATTTCCATGTTATTCTATATGTCGAGATTAATTGCGTCCACTATTTGCAATCGAGATTTTTAATTTCTTGTAATTAAAAATTGATTCACCTTAATTAAGTCTTTTTGACTTAATACGAGCAGGAATCAATTTGCAAAATTAAAAGTGATTTTCTCCAAATCAAGTAATGACATACGGCATTAGGTATATGAGTGTCTACTGATTTCATCAGATTACACTCGAGTATCTACTGATTTTTATCAGATTTTTTCCCAGCGTTGAATGGCATTGGGTAAATAAGTATCTACTGATCTTTATCAGATTATACTTGAGTATCTACTGATTCCATCAGAATATACTCCCTAATAAAGCGAGATTTACTCTCCAATGTGTCATACTTAGCAAATTTGAGATTCACACTGATTTTTCCAACTCAACTTCTTGGAATTTTTCATTAATTTTGCAAAGTTCATTACAACATTAACCATGATGGTTTTAATTTACCCAGCGTAAATTAATTATCTCTGGTTTACCCATGTAGGTCAACGATGACCGCAAAAGAATTTGAGGAGCTTGCCCTCAATGGCCACAACTACCCTACATGGGCCATGGACATAAAGATCAGTCTTGCATCCCGTGGGATAGCGCGTGCAATCCAGGATCCGGAGACCCCTCTATCGGATGGAGCCACGCCACTGACAGAACAGCAGAAATATAGCAGAAATATGCTGCCTCATACATCATAAGGCACCATATTCACCCGGATCTCAAGTCTGAGTATTAGAGGAAGAATCTCCTCACACCTTGTTCCAGGCCCTCAAAACGAGGTATGAACAGCAGAAGGCAGTTGTTCTGCCCGAAGCACTCCACGATTGGACTCATCTCCGTCTTCAGGACTTCAAGTCCATCGGAGAGTACAATCACGAGGTTCATAAGATTTGTTCTAGACTACGCTTTTGCAAGAAGGAACCTACTGACGTGAAAAAGATAGAGAAAACTCTATCCACTATGCTTCCCGCAGATAGGATCCTCCAGCAGCAATACCGCGCTCGCAACTACATCGTCTATTCTGACCTCATTCATATCTTACTTCAGGCTGAAAAGCATGATGAGCTACTCACTAAGAATGGCTCTCAGCGCCCAGTTGGGGCACAACCTTTACCTGAAGTTCATATGAATATTGCGAATGGACAGCGCAAGCGCAAGCGCAGTAGGAACAAGAAGCCTAGAAACTCAGACAAGGGGTCAGGCACTGCAAAGCCTAAGTATGACAAAACTAAGCTTTGTGACAAATGTGGATGCTACACGCATCCCACTGACACGTGCAAGACCCCAAAGCATCTGGCTATTATGTACCAACAATCCCAAGGACGTAAAGCACCTCAAGAGAAAAGGTTCGAAGCCAACTTCAACCTTCATCCAGACAGTGCCGATGGAGATGGCAGTTCGCTCGATGTTCCCCCCAGACCGAGCAACACCATGCCTTTCCATCAGCCAGAGGACCCTGCCGACACGGAGAACATGATGATTGAGTTTGCCTCAACCGACATGTTTGGAGACTTCGATTAGTCTCTCAATCTCCTTTACAATCTATTTATTTATGTCCATTTGTGATGTTGTAATAAGAACATAAGTATTGTTGTCGCTTTTATATTGTATCAGCACATATGATATAATCAGATTGTCTACTATGTATTTACATGAGATTTTCTTCTCGAAAATTCTCTTATATATAGTTCTCTACGGGGACAATTCGATGGAAGAGGAATTATGCCTTGTGGACAGTGCTACCACAAGCTCCATACTAAGGGAGCTAAAATATTTCTAAATCTGAAACAAATGAATGGAGATATTTTAACCATCGCTGGACACGATACGGTAATTGTTGGCACTTGACGTGCCATATTTACCCTCTCAGGGGGTACACAAGTGACAATTGCGGATACTTTGCTGTATCCCGACTCGTCACGTACTCTAATCAGTTATGGAGATATCCGTAAAAATAGTTTTTCACATTGAAAATCATGACGACAACAATGAGGAGTATCTACTTTTCACCAAAGATTATGGATATGGTAAGCAAGTACTTGAAAGAATTCCTTCTCTATTGTCTGGATTGTACTATACGTACATCAAGCCCGTAGAACATGTTGTGTACAAGATAATTTTTCAGAATGTCATCACATTCCAAACTTGGCTTACTCGCCTTGGCCATCCCGGCATAGGGATGAAGTGGAAAATTATCAGCAATTCCATTGGTCATGCCTACAATGATGCTAAATTCTAAAATAATATTTGGATTTTATGTGCACTATATGTGACACAGGGAAGCTAATTTTAAGGCTCGCGCACCTTAGAACCCAAGCTGGACCACTCAGATTCCTTGAACGCACCAAGTCGAGGCAAGTGGCTCTTCCCAACCATTGACTTAACTATTCAGGTATTCCATGGTTCTAAAAGACACATCTACACGATGGTCTCACGTGTGCCTTTATTCACACGAAACCATGCATTGGCTTATTATCCTGAACATCGATTTCAATCAAATTCGAATGGACAGCATGCAGAATTCTCCTTGCGTGCCTTCAATATGGCCCTACGATTGAAGTTTAGCACTATGTCCTATATGTCCATATTCAAAATGATTTGGTAGAATCCCTTATCCAGAGAATTAAGCTCATTGCATGATCTTTACTTCAGAATTGCAACTTACCAACATCACGTTGGGGTCATGCAGTTTTTTTACACGCTCATGACCAAACTGCATAATATTATTCCCCTCTACCTTTGATACATGGAAATCTACTAAGTATTTTCTATCTGCGATAATTCAGTTTCACACCGATATCACCACCCCGACATACATCATTGGCCCCTTACCATGTATTTGGGATCCATGTGAGGAATAACTGTATTTCCATCAATACCTCAAACCCCTCACACGAGGAGCTATTCAAGGCCAGTATGCTAATTCAACGAGGACCATTTCCAGGCATTAGGGGGAGATTTCAAGTACCATGAAGAATACTAGGAAATTAGTTGGAATGTCGAAGACATTTCCGCCTCGAATCCACGTACTCAAAGAACTGAACCCACGTTCAGTATATTTGCAACACATCGCAAATAACCTGCCAAATTCATTTACTGACTATACAGGTATCACAAAATCCTATAATCCTACAGAAATGTGCCAGAAGAGTGGAGGTACCAACAAAAACCGCTCAACTCCCTTTTCAATGTAACAGGTTGAGAAGTACGGCCACACATCAGGATTCTGCTTCCTGCAAGCAATAAAGGATATCGAGGCCTCTGAATCAGTAAATGCAAGTCAACTTCACGTTGACAGACACCTAATGGGTAGTATACACCCGGTGGATGGGCAACCTCCATCAACCCAGCTCATAGTGCACACAATGACTGGTACATCGGAATACCCAGACTCAACAGCAATTGGGAAATCGCGAACAGTCACCAAGGGTAATGATATTTCCATCAACTATATATACATATTCTGGAGAAATATATAACCGGAAGTCTACAATTATCGACATACATTTCTCAACTAGATTGCAACAACCTTTCAAATGATTTAGATCCAAAGACCATGGCCATGGCAAAGTGTGTACAACACTCGGACTGAACTCAAGCAAAGGGTGCAATCCAAGCAGAAATAACCTTGCTCAATAAAAGGAAGGTATTCACGAAAGCAAAATACCTACACCAGTTTTCTTCCTGAAACGGAATGAGAACAACGAGGTGGTGAGACATAGAGCGAGTATTGTAGCACAAGGGTTCACGCAGATACCCGAAACATGTTCTCCAGAGGTAGAATCTCTTTCCGATACTTTATCTTAATGATAGTACAAATCATCTACCTTTGCAGTTGGTAGACGTAGTGATCACATATCTTTTATGTGTCACTTGATTCAGACATAAAGGTTCCTTATGGAATCACAATGATTAAATCCAAACACAAAACGCAACATATATTGTGTAAAATCAATAAGTCATTACATGGCTTAATTTAGTCGAAATATATTTGGTACAACCGACTTAGTGAGTTTCTTATACAAAGGGTTACTCCTACAATGATGATTATCCATGCGTGTTCATCAAGAAATCCTCTACAGGACTTTGCATTATCTTAGTATATGTTGATGATCTATTCATCATTGGCAACGCACAAGATATTGACGATGCACGTGATCATCTAAAGATGGACTTTGAGATGAAGGATTTGGGTAATACCATTACAACTCAAGCACCTTTACTCATGTGCTGTGGTACACCAAGCTGTCTATATCCAGAATTTATTGGAGAAATTCAATATGGACAAGATTTATCCATCCAAAACTCTCCTGGTTGTTCGATCTCTAGACGTAGAGAACGATCCTTTTAGACTATGAGATGATGGAAATGAGATATTGGGACACAAGGTCCCATATCCTAGTGCCATTGGACCTACCAAACACAATTGGTCAGTGCTCAAGGATATCTTTGCATATCTCCAAGGCATCAAAAGATCTTGTCATATTCTTTGAGTTTCAGAGAAATCTGGACACCAATATCATTGGATACATCGATCAGATCCCCACTATGTCAGATCACGGACATGCTTCATGTTCCTACTTGGTGTGATAGCCATCCTATAGAAGTCTTCGAAACAGACCTAGTGGCTATATCTATCAATCATCCTGAAGTACGATACATCACTTGTATTCTTGTGGTTTCACAGGATGATAAACCACATACAACAGTCATGTGGAATTGGTTCTATCGAATCACCTACCATTATCTACGAAGATAATGTCGCTTATGTTGCCCGGATGCAAACAGGTTACGTAATAAGCAATATCACCATATTGCCCATCTTGCAATCTAAATCATGCGACAACCTCGCTGATTTATTCACGAAGTCTCTACCAACTTTTATATTTCAGAAATATGTTCATAAGATTGGTACGCGACGATTTCGAAATTTGCAAGAATCAGGGGGAGTGTCTTCCTGAACTATTCCTGTTCAAAAGCATCATATTATACTCTTTTCCCCTTTATGAGTTTACTTTACAGGTTCTCATTAAGGTTTTTAATGAGGTGATATCAACATAAGATTATATGTCATATTTTCTATTTTTTCACCGGGGTTTTTAGGAAAGTATATACGACATATTTATTGCTCTCTAAACTCTATGGGTATTCTCGTATTGAGTTAAATGAGACAATAATCATTATATGCTATAGCATTTTTTCCTTATTTTCCCATTGGGTTTACAGGAGTTTTAAACAGCATATCAGACTCTATACTCCTCACATTTTTCCCACAGGGTTTTTGGGAAAGTCATTATTCAAGATGATGTTGTTCGCAAGGATAAGCATGGATTAGGGGGAGTGTTAAGAATTGACTTAATCATGGTTAATCCATGGCTTAATGGAACCGCTGGGCAGTTGCTATTTGGCAATCGCCACCCGTTCCTCGCATCCCTTCTAACAGTCACATCCCTTGCCACTGTATATATATACTTCAATCATCAATAAAGATTCACACTTGATCCATTTGTTGATTGCAATCCTCAAGTTCAAACACTCGTGAAGTAGCTTGCATAGTTGATATGATGTTGTGAGTTAGGAGCTTACATAAGAGTTCACAGTATCGAGAACCAAAATAAAAGGGAAGAGAAAAGTTTTAATGTTCGCGAGCGCCTCCATTGCTTCTATCTTATTTTGGATGAGTTTCTCTTTAACCTCTCCGAATTCTGCGAGGATCAGGATTTGAGTCACATTTATCAAGAGTATTGTATAGATGTCGCTTAAGTTTGTAAATTTTGATGTACAAATGATGCTAGAGTGTAGTACCTCATTTGATTGGCACCGTAATGAATTGCTTCATGCAAACTAGATGTAACTACAAACTAATGTTTTTCACGTGTTTATATCAACACTTACTTGAAAGCAAAGGACCTACTTACCTTTCTTTGCATTTTCATACTTCGTTTAAGTATATTAAATGTGAGCATCTGAAGCATGTCATGTCTTAAAAACTAATTAATGATTTATTTCTTAGGATCAATTCCCCGTTATTCACAAAAAAAAATCCCCGTTGCTGGAACGCAATATATTATGCTTATTTTATAAGATATTAGCGAAGCTATAGTGTGATGTTGGGTGATTAAAATTAAATTAAGTATCTGTCAAAATATATCCTTAGCTATCTTTTCCTACGCAATATCTGTTAGACGAACTCTATTGTAGACTACAATCATGTCAATTATAATAGATCATATAGCGAAATATCATAATAATATAGGATTTCACCAGACGAGACTATCCTCACATGGCCACGTCGGTACTAGACAACACATATTACACATGCTCCCTGTTACGAGCGAGGCCGTGTGCAGTGTTGGTCAAAACCGGGGGCTAAGGCAGTATAGACTCGAGTCTAGCCCTCACACCACCTTAGAGCTAAGTAAAAAATTTCTAAACCAGGCTCAAGTTTAGGCACTGGTTCTAGCAAATAAAAAATTAGTTGTTGACCCAACCGCTAGTACTTGGTCATTAGTCATCGACAATTGGGTATTCAATTTACACAAATTTTCTGATCAGCGAGTGCCACACATAGAGGCTAAGCAAAAGTGAGCATTGCCCTGATTTTTGGTTTCTTAGCCTTTTTATACGTGGTATATTCTTAGTCTCACCACATTGCTCATGCACCGAGAGCCGATCGTACTAATGAGAAACCAGGCTGCCAGACAGCAGCAATTCAACTCCTTCTCTGGCCAGCCGATTCCGCGCAGGCCACGCCTCTCCCAGGTCCCAAATAAGGCCTTCCTTGTTTCAGGACAATTCCTGTGGGGGTGTTTTCGTCAATGGGAATAGCAATGATAGCACAGATTTGTTTGGGACCAATGAGCTTTAAAAAATTATTTCTTTTCCCACTATCCCTTTCTTTCTTTCGGGGCCTTCAGTTATTATTATTTCCTTTTGGACCTGCCGGCCCAGGTCTCGAGCCCCTCTGATCACATTTACTGTTCAGAAGACTGTAAAAAGTGAGGAAGGTGACTGGCGAGGGTAAAAAAAATCACGGCACAGGATTCTCTGCCCTGCAGCTCAAACGGTGCCAGCGTGTGCTGCGTTTCAATGCAATGTCCAATCCAACTGGCCCAATAAGAAAATATCACTGAAATAATGACATGTGTAAAATGGATAAGGTTTTTTCTTTTCACGGCCAGTCTATCCAAGTAAGGTACGTACATTTTCAACAATTGCTTTTACTCACTTCATCTACAGAAAAAAACAATTGCTTTTACTTGATTACCTGCAACCGTAGTTGGCCAGGTTCCGGGCAATTACGGTCTAGAGTCACAATAGATATATCTATCTTTAAACAGCGATGTATTTGCTATTCAGAACGCGAATTTACCATTTAAATGTAACTGTGATAATTTTATTGTACAGTGTCTGATTTATTTAAACGTAAACAAGACTCGTCAAAATGAGTACTCCCTCCGTCCCAAAATATAAGGCCCCTTTGTTTTGTCCTAAGTCAATGTGTTTTAAGTTTGACCAAGTTTATATTAAAAAATATCAACATCTATACTACCAAATAAATACACTATGAAAACATATTTCATGATAAATATAATGACACTAATTTGGTGTTGTGGATGTTGATATTTTTTAATATAAACTTGGTCAAACTTAAAACACATTGACTTAGGACAAAACAAAGGGGCCTTATATTTTGGGACGGAGGGAGTAACATACATCTCTCTTGTTTCCTTCTCTCTTGTTCCTAACCCTCCGAACGAATACAAAACTCTTTGAAATTTTATTCCAATAGTACAAAAGATATATTTGAAAGGACAAAAATATCACCTAAAAGGAATGAATAGATGTTTTTGGAATTATTATAGATTCGGCTTAATCCTGATACGAAATTAAATCAATTGAATTCTTTTATAAGCATAAATCGTAAATATGCTAGACTCAATTAAATGCACCAACACCATATGTCTGGATAAGGTTTGCAATCTTAGGGTGATAAGCAAGCAATTCAAAATCTACACAACATATGTCACAAGTCAAGTACGAGTATGAATTGCAAGAATGTAAAGTCAATATGAGACAAATAATATTTCTTCCGAAGTTCAGATATCCGTTGATATCCTATGTCTCCGTTGAGGTGCCTAGTCACTCGTGATCAAAGGAGGACTCTTTTTCAAGCCATTTCCTCTTAAGAACGCTGTTGCGTTTCTCGATCTATATGGCTAGCTTCTTTCTCCACTCTGAAGATGGCGAACTCCACAACCACTTCACAAACCACTCGGACCTCTTCAAAATCTTCTTGAACAGATTGCCTAGGAGTCAATGGCCTCCAAGAGTAACAAATTATCTGACTCTCACTCGAACACGATCGTCACCGCGAGCTCAAACTGAAGCAACAAATGCAATCGCAAAGTGCAACCGATCCACTAACACATGCACTAGAGTGATTTAGATTGGAAGAAAGCAAATGGAGAAGGTCAACCAATGACTCTAGTGGCAACATCAACTCACTCAGGCCGGCATAAGGTAGCTAGTAATAGCCAACCCTCAAACATTAGTTGTTTGGGAGTTCTGGTTGAGGCTGACGGTTTAAACCAATTTCAGGGTTGGTCCAACCGACTAAAGCATGCATTTTACATAGAGTTTATTTATTACTTTTCCATTATATTTGTAGTAATTTCATACAATTTTCACTTAATAAAGTTTGTATTTTTAGGATCACTAGAAATCTGCATTCTGCCTAGAAATTATTATATTATCAATAATAGTAAATTTTTACACAAAGAATTTCACTGAAACCCTCATTTTCAGAGAAAGAATGTCGAGACGCAGTAGCAGCCGAAGGGCCATGGCCGGAGGAGCCCTATGGGGCCCAAATGGCAGGGGGAGGCAATAGGCTGGGCCATTGTCACACCCCAATTTTTTGAAACCTGAAAATTAGGGCTAACAAAAACTTTTTACACTAATAATAATAATTGTAAACAAACTGAAATAAAACTCTACAGGCTCTCGTGTTCACACCACCATCCGGGTATAACCATCGTGTGATCTCTTTCTTCTCTTGCTGCGTGTGGTCCCAACCTCTTTACATCTATTTCTTCACCAGCTCCACCTGGCGTCCCTCGACGAAAGGAAGTTACCCGCCTCTCTTTTTCTTGCCGGATTTCTTGCGTATCCATACACGCATACCCGCATAACTGTATATGCAAACCTGTACGTACCCATATGCATATATCAGTATGAGTGCATGTATGCCCCCTGCTGCATAATCACTCTTGTGTATGTGCGCTGTACAACCCAAGAGCCCTTGCACGAAGATATATGTATATATATATATATACACCCCTGCAGGCACATCCGTCACTTCTCTATCTCCTGGATGCTCAACTCTAGTCGGTCTCTTCGCCGCCCCGGCAACTTTCTCCTCTTCACCATGGTGACCCCTGCACCAGAAATTATGCATTCTGCCCAACCCACCTTTTGCTTCCAAAAGTACCAAAATGCCGAAACCCTGTTCTTTGGCACTCATCGTTTGATTCTGTCACTCCGTATGCATATACATGGGTATACCGGCAGTGATCCTCAAGCCTTAACCCCTCATTTACTAGGGCCAGTGGGACTCCAAATATTAGGGGGGAAACGTTCTCCCTTAACATTAAGCTTAACTCCATGTTCATCTGCCCAGGTGGTTTACAAAGTTTTCAATTAAAAAATTTGGAAGCAACTTTCGGTTCATTTAGGAATTAGATTATGGTGCAAATTTAAATTACAGAAAGATCGCACTAGAAGGGCGAAGTATCTTCTATCTGTTTCGAGCCCATCTTTGACCCTAAAGCCTGTCTCCTTACTTACAACATCTGGCTATAATAATTCCTAACAAATCTTCTGACATGTTAGTGATATTCCCCTCTCCTTCCTTGCTAAAGTTACACGGAGTGTACCAACCGATTTGTCTTGGTTCCTCTTCCATGTGGGCCTATGGCCATGACTCATCTTCTTCCTCACTCTCCTATGACCAGCCACTGCTCCCTTTTGACACGCATTACTGCCATCAAGAATATGTGCCTAACTCCTCCTCTTGCCACAGCTATCGGTGCCAAATTTCTACTGCAGCTACACCTCGTTGCCAGGCTCTGCCACTGCCCTGCGCCCCATGTGCTCGGTCTAGTATTGCTCCTCTTCCTCCAAATCCCAAAGTCCTCTTTTGCATTGACTCCAAACCGAGCTCTGCTGCTCCACAAATATCAGTTGCTTACTCCCCACTGAGCTATCCCATCTCTATGCCTTCCTTCTTCTTACCTGAGCAGCTGAAACAGCAAGCTCCTCCCTAATTCATTCCAAGCATCTCTTCCCCTTCCAACTCTCTGTTTCTTCAGCTTCTTCCTTGAGCTAGCAAGGCAAGCTGCTACCATCACTTCACTTGAGCTTTTGCTCCATTTGTCTCCCAGCTTCTTTCTCCATTCCCCACCACACCCGGCCGATCAGCTTCCCTTTTCCATCTGCCGGACTCAAGCAAGTCGTGCGCCCTTCTCCCCTGCACCGGAAGCGCGCCGAGGACCTCACCTCAACATCGCCAAAGAGCCGCCCCCAGCAACGGTGGAGTCTACAGGGCTTGGATTCCAACCCGCGCCGCCGCCCCATTCGACGAGGGCCGCCGATTCCCCTGCCCATCGTCAGCTATAGCCGAGCCCCAACTCTTCCTCCCCAAGCGCACCTTTTTCCCACCTCCTCATACAGAGCCAAAGGACCATCGGGTCCTTCTTCTTCAAGCTCGGCAAGAAGCATTGCCCCGGCCGCCGTTTGATTCCGCCACTCCCAGGACCTGTCCCAGCGGGCGCTCCACCAGCCGTGTTGCCCAATCCCACCGGCGCCACAATCTACTCGCCACCAGGCCGCTCAGGTGGTCGCCGCCGGTAAGCCCAGTGGATGCTACGCCCAGGGCCGCTATACCGCCGGCAAGGACCCCACGCGCCGCCTTCCGCCTCTCGCCATTCACCCTAGTAGCCCCACTTCGGCCACAAATCGGCCCCACATACCCGGCCCAACCACCGCATCCCCTTGGCCTTTGTGGCGTACCCGGTTTTACGGCCGGATAAGCTCATTGTGTTTTCCTGTACTGGTCCCATGATCAGTAGCCAGTACACACAAATATCTTGGCAGCATTGTCATACATCAACGATTTATTACACAAATAGGCCATTATGGTCATTTTTACACAACTTGGCTGGAAGGCCGAAATTAAACAGCAGCGGAAGATAATAAAACGTAGATAGTCCCATCAATGTGCCAACCCAACAGGCAATTGACTGGGAGAACGCCCTAGCCCTCGTAGTCACTGTCGTCGTCATCGGAGAAGACCTCTTCTTCTTCTGGCCAAATCAACAAGCCAGGTGAGTACATGGAATGTACTCGCAAGCAAATCCCCTCGGGAGAATAATACGGCATTATTTCATGCAAAGTGTTATTCAACGGAATGAGCTCTAACCTAGGTTTCTTGTTGTGCGGAATTGTAAGTTTTAATATGAATATAAGGCTAGTAGATTTCAAAGCATTTTGAAAATTCACGATTGTAGTAATAAGTAACATCTCATCTCATCAAAATGGAGTAGACACTGCTACTCACTTATCATCCTAGCACCGTTAGCTTCATCTATCATCGAAGGCTCCATCTATCCTTGGATAGCTCCATCCTTCGACTAATAGCTCCAACTAACCGGCACCTAGGTCTTGCTACACCAGCTCGTATGGTTTTCACCATCCGACCAATCCGGCTGGAAGCGATTCACCTGCAATTCCTTGCCACCGTAACGTGGTCTTAATTGCACACTGTGGACACGTCATGCCCACGTCCTTAATCCCATTGCCCAACTTTCTCAATCAAAGCATAGTCTAACCAGTGTGTGGCCTTCCCAGTTCGTGTCCATAACCGAGGACGCGGCTATTCGAATAGGTTTAAACACTCTGCAGAGGTTGTACGGCTTTACCCACAAGATGTGAGACACCCTTGTTGCCAGGGCCCGGTGAGCACATTTCACGAGATGTGCCGGCAGGGTTATCACAACAAGGCTTTCACCCGCTTCCATGTTAAAGCTGGACCCGCTAGATAAGATCTGCCCAACTCCGTTTGTGCCCAGGCAGCCTGACACCACAACCCGGAGCGGACTCACCTTTGTGTCGGATCCCTACCTCCATATCGTGTAGAGACCCTCTAGAAAGACTCATCTGACTAGCACATACTCCTACTTCCCACGGGTCCAAACTCTAGCATTTGCCGGGCTAATACACCAGGACCTTCCCATAAAGGTCATGTGGACGTACGGTATGGAACCGGTTTAGCGGCACTTAGGTTCGGTCCTTAAACGATTCGAGCAAGACTCCATTCCATCACACAGCATTCATGTAGCTTCCGGCTACTCCAACATCACCCATACACCCTTACATTTCTTGCCCGAATCAAAAACCATCTCCATTCTCTTTCACTTAGGGTTTCGAAAACATCACTTTCCAAATCATCACCCCGGACAGCAATGTCGGGCCGAGGGTTTTATTCCCAAATCCTGAAAGGGGTGTAAAGTAACTTGATTCAAAACGGTTTTAACTTCTAAGCAGGGCTAAGCAGGGCTAACGCCTATAACCTAATTACTTTGCCGATACTCCAACGATCGACAACTAATACTAGGGTTACAAGGATAGGGTTTACGAACCTAGGCTGGTGCAGCTACTGGGGAATAACTATTCTACATAAAATATCGAGGATAACACATAGCATGCACTTTCGCAAACAAAATAATAATACTTCGCAAATATAGGATTTGACATGATCAAAGGGAAAATTGCTTGCCTGGCAGTTCTTGCTCCTGTTCCGGCTGTGGAGGTGACTTCAGTTCTTCCTCGCGCACGTACCTCACTCCGTCAACTATGCGTCGGAAAAATCAGCGAATAAGAAGCAATCAAATGAAACAACTCCAACAAAACGACAGCGTGCATGCATGCCACATAAAATGACGAGGTCATCCGGGCCAGGAAAATATTTGTCGTATTAGATAGATAGCTCAGAACATTTTCCTATCGTCCTGACTATTGCTACGAATATAATTTCCATACTGTGGAGGTTTAATCTTTGGGAATGCGTATGGTATTTGATGCCACAAGAATAAGTATAGATTTAGACCTTAACACACATGCTTTAAGTAGATTAAATTTTTTTAATTTCTTTTGAAACGAACATTTGTATTACTCCTAAACTCTCTGGAACCAGTACAATAGTCACAAAAATTGGTCACTAAAGCATTGAACCGGTCGGAATAGGGCACCCGGTTCTGAACCAGAAGAGAATCAGCTGGATTAATGCGCTGTTAATTAACAGACGTGGAAGCTCGGTTAGGGCAGGACTAAAGCGCAGTAATTAAAAGGGGAAAACAACGGCAGCTCGGTTAGGACCAGATAGTTGCGCTTTAATGATTGTGAAGCAGCAGCCTGGTCGGGACGCACTACCTGCTCAACGGCGGTCCGATTCCCCTGGCTGGTCCACGCGTCGGCAAATCCAGCAGCTTACCTACTAATTGGTCGATGGCTACCTCCTGGCGGCGCGGTCGGGACCCTCCTGGCGGTGCGGTTGGAGCTCTCCTGGCGGCGCGATCGGAGCTCTCCTGGCGGCTCTGGACCGGACAGAGTGACGGCGGTGCTTCGGGCGGAGGCTACTGGTGGCAAGGCCGCAGCTCGGGGAGGCGGAATCGGTCCCTAGAGCTCGGCCCGACGGGCTTCGGTCTTGGCCAGATGCGGCGGGAGCGTCCAATGGCGGGGGTGGCAAGCTCCGATAAGGCGAAAAGGTCCTAGGGGAGCTGTGGGGAAGAACTCGAGCAACAGAGGAAGAATTGGGAGATGGCTTGGGGAAGATGGGCGTCCGAGCTCGCCCTTTATAGGCGCTCGGTGGCGGTTCGGTCCACGGCTGCTCCGGCTTAGCTCGGCATCACGAGGGTGTCGTGGCTAGCTAGGACTGGCCAGCGGGCTAAGCGTCGGGCGGCACAGGGTCTTCGACAAGCGACGTGTCCTTGCCGCTGCTCCTCTGCATGCTCGGCGACGGGATGTAACCGGGGCGCTCCCGATGCCTAACAGGGCGGCGCGAAGCTCGGGAAAGGTCGAGGAAGGGGCATGGCATCCGGTCATTGGTTGAACGGCGCTGGACTCGGCGGCTTTGCGCTGACTCCGGCGTTCGGCGCGGCTGTTCTGTGGTGAGCTCGTGCTTGGAGATGGGACGGCTCGGGGAGAGTATCGAAGGCGGGGCTGAGCTGGGCTTGGTGAGGACGACACAAGGAGCAAGGTGGCGAGCTGGACGACGGGTTCTCCGGCGGGTGGCGCGGCCATGCCATGGTTGGCATGCCGGTGCCAGCCGGGGCGCGCACCGGGTGGCAAGGGGATGCCGCCAGGTGTCCTAAGGAGATTTGATGCGCAAAACTATGTCACAGGGGCTCCTAGCTACGTGTTCGAGAGCTCTACGAATTTAGGCACCGAATGGGACCTTGTGCAGGGCTTGCCATGCATGACATGAGGTGTCACATCTTGGTTTTCAACTGGTGTTGAAGGGACGTAAGCTGCCCTGAGGTGTGTGGGGGTACAGGGACATTGGGAAGTTCAAGGAGGGGCCCCACGAGCTGTTTGGTAGGGTTGGACTGAGGGCACCTCAAGATTTTATGCGGTGAAGGATTTTGGGCATAGGTGTTCGATACGGTTCATCTTGGATTTTAGCATATGACCTGCCTATGTTTTTATAGACTTGGACTCCTAGAAGCTTAGGGATCATCGTGTGATTTTATTAGAATTTTTGAAGTTATATTTTTAGGGGTTGCAGTACAATGCTCCGTTTTATCGTAGAGCTTATCAATTTTTTCTACCAATATTTTTGCACTGGACTTTATTGTTTTATGTTATAATTGAGTTGGTGCTAGCGTTAGGGTGTCCCATAAATTATGTCAACATTTTCGGAGGGGCCGGAGAGTGTTTTGTTTTATGATTAGGGTTTCGGAGGAGTTAAAATTTAAATACGGAGAAAACGGTCGGGAGCTAGGGTTAGGGTTTTTGAGCGCGGCAGGGTGATGTGAGTGCATGGGAACTTTTGGAAGTCCTTTTTCTCGAATTAGGGTTGGTCTGTTTCGGGGTGCCGTAGGCGCACTGACGTATACGCCGTATACGCAGCGTTAGGGTTTTAGCTCGGGGTAGTGCGTGTGTGCGTGTGTTGATTCCATGCTTGGCTAATGAGGTCATGCCACATATGATGATATGTCGTTAATGCAGGTTTTTAAAATTGAGATGTGACAGCCTTGTTGTGGCCGAGCACGTCGCCGCCGCAGGCGCTGCCGGAGAGAACCCCGACGCCGCCGAGCCGCCCTTGTGGCCACCAACGAAGCGCCACCCCTGCCACTGGTAAGTGCTGCCGCCCCAACCACCGGCGTCGCCCACCTGCGAGCCCCTTCCTCTGCCCCGGTCGCCCCACTCCAGATGCCACCGGGCGCAACAAGCTGGTAGAAGCCCCAGTCACCGCTGCCCATCTAAACACCGCTGTTTCCATCTAATCTCTGGCCTCCCTCCGTTCTATTTACTGGTGTTCTCTAATCCCCGCTTGCTCCTAATGCTGGTTTAGCATCTAAGTTACCGAGGCAAGAGTCAAACAGTGGGTCCCACATGACAGTCCCCTAATAAACCGGTGGTTAGCTCCTATCCTTATGGCATGAATCTTCTTCTTGGGTTTGTCTAAATTCAAATCCTTCTCAACCGTGCAGCGTTCCTAATACTTGAAATGTTTGAAAGTTAAATTCGAATATGAATCAAAACTTAAGTATATGAGGAATGTCCCTTTCAGCGTAGCTCCAATTAAAATGATTGTTGTTCCTAAACTCACCTGGGATATCTCGGTTTAGTATTCTGCTAGGGCTCATGTCCAAATAATTTTGAAACCAATAAAAGCTCTATATTTTGTCAACATCTGTTTGCATACCACTTATTACCAAGATTCTTCGAATAAAGATTTTAAGAACCTTATGGGTATATCGTCGCCTCTGTTTTGGGATGGAAATAAGCAACGCGGTACTTAACGGTTAATGAAATCCTAACATACATAACATAAAGGAATTTCCAACCTTCTATATCTCATCGATTCGAAAACCCAAAACCTCTTCATGGTAGAACGCAAAGGAACCCTCGTTCCCTCGAGACCCTTTTAAAATAATTCCTTTTACCGAGTGTATCCGAAAGTGTTTTGAATTATTCCTTTTTAAGAATATCTTTAGGGTTAATAAACTCCTAGAGGACGGACATATGAAAACCTAGAGTGGCGAAAGTACTAATAGATCAATTAATCAACCAAGTTGTGGTTTCCACTCCGGCGAGGATCCTTATTTCATGTGACGGGGATTCCTCCTCCACCTTCTGCAAACCCTAATAAACAGTTAGGTCTAGGGCGCATAATTTACAAGTTCATGATTGTATGTGTGATTCTCATTTGATTCTTCCTCGCATCGTTGTTTATTCGGTGTTTCCGACGTGTAGATACGGTGTTACGAGACCTCGCGCAAAGGATTCCAGACGGTCGTCGTTTCAGGTTTAAAGTTCGGAATCGGCGAATATTGCCAGGCAAGCATTCCCACTTTAATCATGTTGAATCCCATATGTGCAAAGACTTAATTATCTTGTTTGCAACCCTGCATGCTATGTGAATATCACCGTTATTTTATGCTAGATTTAGTTATCCCTAGTAAATGCATATACTCAGGTCCGATAAAACTTTTCTTTGTAACCCTAGTATTAATTGCTGATCATCGTACGTTTGGCAAAGTATCTAGGAATATAGGCAATAGCCCTGCTTAGACCTGCCTAGAGAAAAACTATTTTCTATCGGTGTATACCGACTCTTTCAGACATGCGATAAAACCCTCGGTTGGGCATGTGCCCTCCGAGGTGAGTGTTTGAAAAGAATGCTGTCAATTTCAAAACCCCAAATAAAAGTGGAGAATGATTTTGATTCAGGTGAGAATGCTAAGGGCAGCTTGGGGATGGTAGAGTAGCTGATAGCGATATGGATGTCTTTGTGACTATGGAGTCTGAGTGACTGTGGAGTCTTGCTCGAATCAACCAAGGACCGAACCTAAAGTATCGTCAGACCAGATTCCTTACCGTACGTCCACATGTCCTTCATGGGAAGAACTTGGCCTATTATCCCAGCAAGTATTAGGGCTTGGACCGGTGGGCAGTAGGAAGAGTGTGCTAGGTAGATTGGCATCCCTAGAGGATCTCCACGGGATTTCGTGGGTAGAGTCTCTTAGTGAGCTCCACGTAATACGTGGGTAGAGATTCGACACAGAGATAAATCCACCTCTTCGGGTTGTGGTGTCAGGCTGCCTGGGCACAAGCGAGGAAGTGGGTAGATCTCATCTAGCGGGTCCAACCCTAGTGTGAAAGCGGGTGAAAAGCCTCGTTGTAATAACCCTGCCGGCCCTCCTCGTGAAGAGTGCTCATTTGGCCATGGCAACAAGGGGGACTTACATCTTGTGGGTAAAACCATACAACCTCTGCAGAGTGTTAAAAACTATTCGAATAGCCGCGTCCTCAATCATGGACAAGAACTGGTTAGGCTACACACTGGTTAGACTGAGTTTTGTTTGCAAAAACTTGGGCAAGGGATTAAGGACGTGGGCATGACGTGTCCACAAGAGAGCAATTTAGGCCACGCTGCGGGTGGCAAGGAATTGCAGAAGAAAGAGGCTAGCCGTACTACCCGGGGTAGTGCGGGCTGGAGCCATGAGTTAAGCAGTGATAGATGGAGCTATCACTCTAAGATGAGAAAAGGAGGTAGCGGAGTAGCGGAGTCTACCTCGAGTGAAGTTTTGTTGCTTTGAATTGTTCTAGTTTTCAAAACTACTTTGGAATCTACTATTCTCATATTTAAGTTAAATACTTACATTTCCGCACAACTGACAACTTAGGATAGAACTGTTCCTTTGACTCACACCCTGCATGCTATATTGCCGTATATTTCTCCTGTGGGAATTGCTTGCGAGTACATTCAATGTACTCACCTGGCTTGTTAATTTGGCTAGACGAAGGTGAGGACATCAATTCTGAAGTTACGACTACGATCATAAAAGTTAGGGCGTAACCCCATCGCTTGATTTCCGCTGCAAGTTTATAGCCATTGGGCTACAGGTATCAGACAATCGACCTTGACGGTCTATTTACTTAGTGTATATTGATATACGTATGTATGACAATGATATACAGGTTAACTTGTGTGTACCGGCTACTGATCCAGGGACCGGTACAGTAATCACAAGGGAGTATCCGGCCTTAAAACCGGGTACGCCACAGCCACCCCCTAGGCTACCTAGCCCACCTAGGTCTCCATCAAGGGTGCACTTCGGCAGGGGTCTTTGTCTTATACTTCTCTTCGTGACAGCACAAATATACAAGAGGAGAAACAGATGTGTAGAGGCCCAAGAGGAACAGAGAGGGTTCTTCCTCTCACTTTGAGAGGGAAAATCCATCTTCTCTGACGGATTCCACCATATTTTACCACAACTCATCCATGACCATCGAAGGATGCCATCATCGTCACGCTCTAGCAGTCTCCATCTTCGTCATCTACATGTTCACTTTTGTTTATTGGATTGAATTCCTAAACTTGTTTTTAACATTATCGATACTGCGTCGTGTCATGCTTGAATTGTTTAGTGGGTTTATTTATATTTTCAGAATGTGATACCTATGTCATTCACCATGATCATGAACACACGTCATATTTGAGTAGTCTATTGTATTCTTGCGGACATGAGGCGATCCTAGTTGAAGTTATGAGTGAAGTTTAATGTTATTGTGGTTATGTCTTGATATTTTGTTGTTGGTTTTATGATGGTGTACAGACGTCAATTGTGCATCACTTGCCTTTATGAGCATTTAGATAGGCACCGTTATGAGTGTATGGAATGGGGATGGATGGGGTGTGAGTAGCCTCGCTTCAATACTTCGCACACATTGCGGGGAATTTATGTTATGGTTGGGAAAACCTTAATTATGATCACATATAGAATGTATTTGTTTGCACGCCATAATGCATAATACTCACATAGTCACTACGAAACACTTCGCATAGCATTGATAGATTCCTTAGTGGACACTAGTGGAGATCCCCTACCTCAAGAACAACGTTTTTATTATATTTACACGCTCTCTTTATATTCGATTTACTGTTTTTAGCATTTTATTATTTCTGAATTTTTATTATCAATTGCTCCCATTCTCAATTACAAAAATGTTACTTGCCTTTAATTCTTTAGTATATTTCATGAGCGACTACCAATTTATTGTGACACTATTTCCTATTACTTCTTGTGGGTCTAAAAAGCTTTTCTTTTTAAATCTTACTACAATTGAACATATAGTCTTGCAGGATAATCATAGCCACCGAACCCCCTCGAACGGTCCAAAAATGACCGTTGGACACACTGACTCACAACGAAGCTCTAACACCCTGGAGTCTCCAACACAACTACGGATACTCTGGATGGAGACTTCCCAACGCACATAATGAATCTCAGAGTGTCTGGACAAGAATCTGCGGGCAAACCAATCCTTTGTCTTGACACGGAGACTCTAGGACAACTCCCTAAGTCTTTGGCCAGGGTAGTTGGTCTGACCGCCCACCAAAGTCGATCAGACCGACGCTCCTAGAGATAGTCTCCAACAGTTGGTTTGGCTCCACAAACCTTCGAATTATTATCCGGACACTTCGAGTAAAACTTTCCTCCTTACTCCATGATACGTCAAAAACGTGTCGTATTATTCTGAGTTTAATAATGTCTTCTCCTTATACATTTTATTATATATTATTTATCCATTTATTTTGTATATATGGGAAAAATGTCGCAAAAATTTAGAAAATCGAGCGTATTCTGGAATATTCCAGAGGGGGAAGATTTCGTGCGAAAGGAGGCAGTTGGGAGCCCTAGGGTTTGGCGGGCCGACAGGGCCAGGTGGTAGGTGGGGCCGTCCCCTTTTTCCACTTGGGCCCACCAGTGCTCACCCGGTACCACCCTTTGACGAGTAGATCTAGTTCATGCCCAAAGGAGCCCCTATGGAGTTTTGCTTACATATACAGAAGACTTCGTGTCAAAACAAAGGAAGAGGCTTTGGGATAGAGAAGACGGTCGCCATTGGCAACGACAATTTCCATCACCACCATCACCACTATCATCTCCACCCATAGATCATCACCCACACCAAGTCTCAGTAGATTAGACTCTCCTTATACTTTATCTACTTAATCGGAACCCTCAAGATTGGTTTGTTCATTGATACTTTCAGTAATGGAATCAATTTGTTTATCTGTCGATGCCACTGGGTGTATATTAATAGCTATGTAACATTCTCTACTTATGTGTGATAACCATCCATCATCGGCGTTACCAAATTATTGTTATAATTATCATCTATTTTTAGTTAATCAATTATTTTCTTAGGATGATGCTATGTTTTTAATAATTTTGCTTGATTGTGTGTTGTGAATTGGTCATCCATAACACTTAGCATTGCATTAGTTGCTAATCATGGAAGATGCAGTAGAGCTGCCAACCGTGTAGTCCTCTCTTGTATTTTTTAGCAAATTTTTTAGTATTATTCCTGCTCATGCCTCATGTACACGTCAAATTGGTGGTTGGATAAGGGGTAGATTCATCTCTACTTATTACTAATAATACTAGCCTCGTTTAATTCTTGCATATTCGTAGTTGATACTTTTATATTGCACAATCTCTATTACTTTCTTGAGAATTGCTACTAGTGAATCTATATACTCCATGCCTCATTTTTAGCTATTAGAACATATTTCCTAGCACTTTTAGTATTTGTTCATTTCATTTTTTATTTATTCTAAAAATAGTTTTAGTTTTTTCTAGCTCAAGTAGTTGCATACTTTAATTGTGTATTGCATCCTAGAGGTCCACGACTATTTAAGAAATGTAGTCGTGTGTCTCGACGATTGCTTTTTAATATTGTTAATGTGATTTCAGATTTGGGCCAAATAAGCCAATCACCGCCTTTTTTCGGTTCGACATTCTTTCTTATCAAAAACGCTACAACTGATTCTGTGTACTTGCAGGCCATAACTCC
This sequence comes from Stipa capillata, assembly GCA_019208055.1. NCBI lineage: Eukaryota > Viridiplantae > Streptophyta > Magnoliopsida > Poales > Poaceae > Stipa > Stipa capillata. The sequence continues at coordinate 608,313 of JAGXJF010003127.1, forward strand.
CTAGCCTAGATTGGTCAGATCACTAAAGTCGATCAAACCGTCCACCTGGATTGGTCAGATCACTAAAGTCTAGACACAAAGTCTAGGAATAACTCACACAAACACCGGATGATGCCTAGAACCTCTGAGCACTCACAGCTTGGAACCTCCAAACAAGCTTAAATTTGGAGTTCTAGCACCTCCACTACAAAGAGGACACGGCGACATGTAACTTATGCAAGGGTTTGAGCACTCGACACACCCTAATACGATCTCCCTCCAAATTCCTTGAGATTGGTCAAATAGGAAAAACTACTCTAGGAATACCTTTGGCTTGCACATTCCTCTTAAGCTCGATAACATTTCATCCTTCGTCCAGCCGGAGCCATCTTGATCACTATCGCTTTTATGAAGTATTTCATGTAGCTCCCCCCCTAATCCATTATGGATGTCTTCTCTTGAAGGACTACAAGCTTCAAGCATATATATTTTCATGATATTTCTCTTGAGCTTGCTATCTTTAACTCTGATGACTATCACTGTTTGATGTCATCCTCGCATAGGCTAAATGGAACTGTACTTTTTGATGCAAACCCATAAGTGGAACCTAGCCCACATGCACTCTTTTAACACATGGAAAGTAGGTTAAATCAATAAATGCAATTTCCATGTCCACTTGATCATACGATCACAAGTGACATATCCTTTTTAAGATCTATATTGATCATCTATTCACTCTTGGGACTTCATCTTGGTTAATCTTTATCTTCTCTTGAGCTTCAGTTGAAGTTTACTTCTTCAAAGTCCATCTTGAGTTACACCATGATCTTCATCTTGGTCTTGTCTTGATCTTCTTTTGAACTTCATCATGATTACGTAAGGTTTACACTTTAAACCCACTTTTGATCATTAGAAGTTGACTTGTTCATCTTCTTCTCGATCACATGAAATTCACTTCTTGAACTCATTGATGTTCATGCATATCTTTGATTTGATGGCATTGATTCCTCGAATCCATCCAATACCCCTCATGCATCACCTATGGAACATAACTTCATATCCAACTTAAGGAACCATTAGTACATAGGAATTGATATTAATGACCAAAATCACACTTAGAGACTCGTTACACTTTTAGTATTATTTTTAATTAGGTTTAGATTATAAATAACCTATGGACTTATCTTTTGACACCTGTCAAATCTCAGCTCCTTGACCTTGCCACCCTCTCAAGTCTCAACACCTTGATCTTGCCACCTCTTCATAACCTACATTGTCATCTCCCCACGACTCTTAGCACCTCTACTATTCGAGGGTAAATTGGTCATTTCACTGTGAATAAGGTGTTAATAAAAAGATAAAATAATTTAAGTGTCATTTTATAGATCAACCACTGAATTGAGTGCAAAAACTAGAATGACATCCTAAAGTGCTATTACTTTTTTCACAAAATTTACACGGAAGCTTCCTATAATGGAAAATCTATACCACCACCACTTTCGGTGGCACCATTGCTCACACCATCACCTAATGGTGGTTTTAGATGCTATCATTTTGACCCAAAAATGTCACTATAAGTTGTTAAAAATTTAAAGTATACTTGTCCAAAGTGTCAATCCTTTTCGAAATAGTGACGACAAAGTTTTAAATTTTTAGCTACTCATGTTATTCTATGGTACCATCATGATGTACACATATGTTATTGTTTTCTAGTGCCTAAAAATTTGTTGCATGCGTTTTGGGCAAATTACTTGGACTGTTCGACCAAGATCCAACGCTCCACCAACTTTCTCCCTCAATCTCTACTATACAATACATATGCCATCACCCTCTCAATCCATATGCACCCACGAGCCACCACTACTGTCGCACCACTACCTCAAGTGGTGTCGCCTTCAACACTGGCGATGCTCTCCTGAGCCCCTTACTCATTGGTATCGCCTCCTCCTTCCCTCTCACTTAAGTCCGTCTATTGCCTTCTTTCCTTCTGTAGCCACCATTCTTGCCTTATTCCTCGCCATCGCCCCATAATGTTCAAATCTTGTCGATCCTGTCAACTGTCATCACTCACCCTAAACTAGTTGCTGCTGGCACCATTGTCTTTGCCACCCACCGTCGGGCCTCTACCACCTTGGCTATCACTCTAAACCCGGGTGCACCAAAGCCCTAAATCCAGCCGAGTGAATCATAACTCTAACCTCGCGAACCAAGCCCTAAAAATCTTAGTGAGATGAAGACTTGAGGTGGTGGTGCACACCACACAAAGTGAACAATATGAATTGCATACCAAATACATGTGACAAGTTTATAACAATTTCCAACATATGAATGCCCAGTTTCAAACTTGAAAAATCTGAGTAGTTCAAACATGAAAATAATATTTTCCGAGAACTATCTCTTGGTGGGGTTGTAGAGTTGTGGGGCATGACTCTACTCCCACCAGTGTTCAAATCTTGATACTCACTACACACAAGCGGGTGCATTCAACAGGAATTTAGTGAGAATCACGGATTTATTCTCGATTTTTGTCAATTATAGCATGTGATTAAAGGACGCGTTCGTATAGATATATATATGTGGTGTCTATAAATGATGGTATATATGTATATATGTATCTTTCTTATAATTGTAAAAAGAAAAAACATCAATTTTCAGATTAGAGTAATAACACTTCGTTTAAGATGGCGGGAGTACTACATGGTCACGATTTTTTTGCCATTCGCTGTATTAGTCTACCACAGTACTGTACCATTACAACATCAACATGCTCTCACGTATCGTACGTGCTACCACACCGTAGAAAATAAGAAAACGGCCATCAAAAGTCCCAGAGATTTCTCGCGGTCAATACTCAATACCTTCGCATTGACTGACTACTAGTCTCATCTCACACTCTCGCTGCAATAATTTTGGTCTGTACAGTCCACAAATAAACCCATGCCTCGTAAATAAAGTGGAAAAAAATATGAGCAGATAAAACCTAGGGTGAAAAAAGAGAGAGCTTGAAGCAGATTGAAAACGATGGGGGAGAGAGATAGGAGGGAGAGGGAGTACACTTTTTAACCTTTTTTATGTTGCACGCATCCATGGACGATAGCAGTAGAGAGAGAAGAGGCCACATCCACACACAGCGAGGAGAGAGAGACGGACCATAGCAGAGGGAAGGCGAGGGGAGAGAGAGAGAGCAGAGAGAGCAGAGAAGAGGCACAAGGCAGGCAAGGGCACACACTGCTCCTGCTTTGCCCCCACCTCCTCCCTGTTCTATACTCAAGGAAGCAAGAGCCCCCCATCCAAACGCACCAAGAAAATCCTCGCCATCCCGCGCGCCGTTCCAGATCTCGCCGAGCTGGGGGCGCGCTATTATGTGGGATTAGGTAGATGAGGGCGGCGCTGTTCGGTGCCGAGCGGAACGGGGGAGTAGACCTCGCTGGCAGCGGAAAGGATCTGTTTTGGCCGGCGGGGAAGGCGCTGGTGGAGCCGAGGTCCGTGCTGGACTGCTCGCGGAGGCTGAGCTCGCCTAATTCCACATCGACGCTGTCGTCGTCCCTGGGCGGCGGCGCGGCTGACTCGACCGGCGTGGCGGCGGTTTCCGAGAGCAGCGCCGGCGACGCCGAAGCCACCAAATGGGGGGCACCTGGAGAGCACGGCGGCGGCGGCGGGAGGAAGGAGGAGTGGGGCGGCGGCTGTGAGCTGCCCCCAATACCGGGGGCCCTGGATGTGGGCCTCGTCGGTGGCGAAGGTTGGGACGCCATGCTCGGCAACGCCGCCGCCGCAACCGGGCAGGACCAGACGTTCTTGAACTGGATCATGGGTGCGGCCGGCGACCTGGAGCTGCCCGGGCCGCCGCTTCCAATGCATCAGCAGACGCTTCTCGACAATGCAGGGTTCGGGTTCCCGGCCGTGGACCCCCTGGGCTTCTCGCTCGACAACCACCTTGGCGGCGTCTCCTCTGACCTGTCGTCCTCCGGCGCCATGTCGCACACAACTACCGGTGGCAGTGGCGGCGGCGGCGGTAGCAAAGCCTCCTCGGCCTTCGGCCTCTTCTCGCCAGAGGCTGCCGCCCTCCAGCCGCCGCCGCCTCCGATGCTGTTCCATGAAGGTATCGACACAAAGCCCCCTCTTCTTGGCGGGCAGACTACCGGCCTCCTCAACCAGTATCAGCACCAGCCGCCGCCTCCCGCCGCAACCTTCTTCATGCCCCTCACGTCCTTCCCCGATCACAACCAGCGGTCGCCGCTTCCCCAGCCACCGCCCAAACGCCACCACTCCGTTCCAGACGATCTCTACCTCACGCGAAATCACCTGGCGGCGGCGGCGGCGCAAGGTCTCGCCTTTCCACCATTACATGGCCCAGTTCCGTTCCAGCTCCAGCCTTCGCCGCCGCCTCGCGGGGCGATGAAGACAACGGCTGCAGAGGCCGCGCAGCAGCAGCTGCTTGACGAGTTGGCTGCGGCGGCAAAGGCAGCTGAGGCCGGCAATTCCATCGGCGCGCGAGAGATATTGGCGCGGCTCAATCACCAGCTTCCCCCGCTCGGGAAGCCTTTCCTCCGCTCCGCCTCCTACCTCAAGGAGGCCCTCCTCCTCGCACTCGCCGACGGCCACCACGGCGGCCCCCGCCTCACCTCGCCGCTCGACGTCGCCCTCAAGCTGGCGGCCTACAAGTCTTTCTCCGACCTGTCGCCCATGCTGCAGTTCGCTAACTTCACGGCCACGCAGGCACTTCTTGACGAAATTGCCTGCAGCGCAGCTTCCTGCATCCATGTCATTGACTTTGATCTTGGCGTCGGCGGCCAGTGGGCTTCCTTCTTGCAGGAGCTCGCGCATCGCCGAAACACAGGCGACGCTCCTTTGCCGTTGCTGAAGCTAACGGCCTTCATTTCGGCTGCTTCCCACCATCCACTGGAGCTTCATCTTACTCAGGATAACCTCTCACAGTTTGCTGCCGACCTTGGAATTCCTTTCGAGTTCAATGCCGTCAGTCTTGACGCTTTCAGTCCAGCGGAGCTCATTTCTCCCACTGATGATGAAATTGTAGCTGTTAGCCTCCCTGTTGGTTGCTCTGCTCGTGCACCACCGCTGCCGGTGATCCTTCGGTTGGTGAAACAGCTTGGTCCTAAAATTGTGGTCGCCGTGGACTACGGAGGCGATCGTGCTGACCTCTCATTCTCGCAGCACTTCCTGCATTGCTTTCAGTCTTGCATGTTCCTCCTTGACTCGCTTGATGCCGCTGGAATTGATGCTGATTCTGCCTGCAAGATTGAGAGGTTTCTGATTCAACCAAGAGTTGAAGATGCAGTGCTTGGGCGACGCAAGGCCGACAAAGCAATGGCGTGGAGGAATGTGTTCGCAGCTGCTGGCTTCACACCTGTGCCGCCCAGCAACCTTGCGGAAGCACAGGCTGACTGCCTCCTGAAGCGGGTGCAGGTTCGAGGTTTCCATGTGGAGAAACGAGGGGTTGGGCTCACTCTCTATTGGCAGCGCGGCGAGCTTGTCTCGGTATCAGCATGGCGGTGCTGATCAGTCATCACCACCACTTCCATCAACATTCCACCACCATTGCAGGCATCTTCAAATCCAGTAATGTGCATTTTGTCTTGCAATTAAATGTTGCAAAGGAAATTATTGTCTTGGTTGTTGAACACCCCGTATTGCTTTTCATCACAGCTTATTAGCTAGGCCTAGTGGATTTAGCAATATTGGTGTCAGTATCTCTATAGTGTAATGATGTTGCTCTAGGTTCTTACCACGCTGTCCTCACTTTCTGCTCAGTTGGGCTTTATTATGTCATTTGAAGCACTGCTTGTGAGTAGAGAGGATAATTTAACCTGTCAAATGGTTCCATGGTACAGTATTGATATTTGCGCTTTAGTTATTCGTGGTGTAGTAATTGTGCATTTCGTTGTTATGCATTGAACTGTAATGGATGATTTTAGCTATGTTTGTATTTTATTTCGCAATGATGGCACCATTCATAATCTTAATGAAAAAAATGGGGTGACTATGGTAGGACAAATATACATGAAAATAAAATTTAGCTTGGCCTTAGGGTGCAGATCTTGCCAGAGTGCAGATTCAGGAAGGGAACTAAGGATCCAATTGATTTCCATTTGATAATTCAAATGGAACTTATTTTATGAGTGGTACTAGGTAATTATGCAATATTGACATTAGGCTAGAGGCATCATGGGTATGGATTTGTCTAAAATCGATTATCTGACCATCGATTATGTCTCGATATTGAACCTCTCTCAAAATTTAGGTTGTTTATAGCTAGAGGAAGACCTTAATGTGAACCCTTGATTAATTTGCACATGTGATATGGTTCCAAGATAATTACAGAAGAATGCCAAGGATGTTCCCTTCAGCAAGCAACAAAAAAGAGTTATGTGAAGTGTCTCTAGGAATGGATAGAGGTGCTTGATTTGCTAATGTGCCAAACACACAGGGCAAGCGACATGAGCAATTCGCACTTCACAGGTCATTCTGTTATATTTCCGCAATAGACTTTATGCCAGTAGAACATGACAAGCACAAAACTACATATGCCTATTGTAACTTTCAGGATATGTGCTGTGATGAGGTATGTATACTCATTTGCAAGCTAGTAAAGAAAGAAAACAATGTTTCGGTATGTGCTGGCGCCTTGCTGGTATTTATTTCAAGATAGGCCTAGTTTGGATCTCAAAAAAAAAGGGGAGGCCTAGTTTTCTCAGAGATATGCTTACGTCAGCGTGGTGCCTTGTTTGTATTTATTTACTTGGCCATTGCCTTGCAAACGTGTGACGTAGATTGCTGTATATACGAGCCATTTGGTTGCAAAAATGTTAAAAGAGTGCTCTTAGACTAGAAACACAGCCTTCCTCTATAAAAAAGTTAGGCGTCGGATTTTTTTAGATATCTGTGAAAATCTGACTGTTTTATATGAAAATTCAAATGAAATTTCTATGGAGCACCTAGGGCATGCCTTGGCTTTTGATCTGTTCCCGTTTACCCATAACTGTATTACTGGGTACAGTAATCTGCACTGCATGGTTTTGCTTGACACTGACAGTAGAGACATCTCTGCTGTTTTTTTTTAATCCTCGTTTACTGCCTGCATAATGCATGCACATATCTCGACCAGCGCCATCATGTGATGTGTCCTACCTCGGATTAGAAAATGTGAGGGGGCTATTTTATCTGCGAGTTTATTAAATACAAAAGCCTGAGAGAACCGGACAAGGGCACTGGCCCTATTATTTCTAGGGCTTATTTCATCTTTGCTCATCTCCCACATGGCCGTGTCCCCTCCTGCCCCCTGTTTCACATTCTGCCTTCATGATCGCCTGCCCCTGTGTTGGCTTCCAGCCACTTAAAAATCCTCGTCATCTGTACTAATTGTACTAGTTGAGAAGCTGGTTTTAACCCAAGGGCGTGAACAAATCTACGATTTGAGAACTTAAAAACCTCATGTTACCGGTGTGTCACAGTCAGCTCACGTTTTTTCGCTAGCGAGGATCTGCATCAGAGTAAAAAAGGAAAATGTTATTGTGTTCTCAGTTTGGACCAGGGGTATTTCTTTAAAAAGTCTCAGTATTTAGTTCCAGACAGGCCCTTAGGATTTAGGACCAGTTTTTAACCGTTTCATCCAGAAATAGAAATTGACACTCTAGTTCAATTGCTAGAGTACCAATGTCAATCACCTAAATGGTAGTGTTAAGTACCCACAGACCAGAGGTGATTCTGTTGACCATTTTGATTTGGCAAATTTTGCCACATCACACCGTTATTTTCAGCAATTTGCTCAAACACACGAAAAAACGTGTCTTTGCTCGGTACCATTATGAAAGAAAACTCGTTTGTTGAAACACACCGCAACGATTAAAAAATAATTCTTAAGCTAAGGGGTAGAGAACACATCTAAGTGGCAAAAATGCCCTTGGCTGTTTTGGCTTAGGCTTAGACCGCGAAACCCAACCGGACCTGATCCAACCCGTGGCTTCCCAGGTCGTTGCGCCCCTAACCCTGTGTCTCCTATGCTCACACCACGCAAGCTCGTCGCAACGGCTTGCTAAAATGCTCTTAGATTTGCATTTGAATCGTGCGATTCTTTTTCTCTGTAAAGGACTGACACGTGTGAAATGGCATTGAAATGGTGCAAATGGCATGCCCAACCATGACCAAAATGACGTGGCATGGGCATGGTCTGGTCCTAAGCAGCCAACCTACCATGTCATGGTCTAGTCCTAGCCCAAACGGTAAAACAAACTGTTTACATGTGTTCTATCACCCTTTACTTAAGAAATCTATTTTACTTGATGTGGTGTGTTTCAACAAATAAATGTAATTTTATAATGATACTGAGCGAGTTTTTATGATGTGTCTGAACAAAGGGTGCAAAACAAAATTGTGTCTCGGCAAAATTTTTTTGTTGATTTAGATAGCTATGGGAGCAATGCACAAACATAAACTTGCTCTGAAGAAAACATCCCCTTATTTTTCCTCTTCTTTGATTTTGAGTTTTCTCATACTTGCCCCCTCTCCCTCCCTCCTATCTTTGATGACCTAGTCGGTGACAAGGGAGGGTGATACGACTTGTTGGTGTCTCTTGTTGTGCACACTAGTTCCTTTAAGCATATTCCTTTTTGTTAGATAACTTTTTGGATCTAGACATCATCTTTCTCCCAGCAACGGACCCATGGCGACGAAGTTGGCTTCCTCTTCCTCAGTGATGGTATCCAAACTATGTGTCTTCACCTTAAATAAAAGCTTTCCCATGGAGGACGTTTATCGCCATTTTCCCTTATCATGATTTGTGTACGTGTGTGTATATATATCAGCTCATTTTCTCACCTACCCCCCTCCCGCCCTCCCATTTTCTGTAGTATCCACTGAGTTTGAGTTTCAACACCACAATCCCCCATAAACTCTGACACAAACCTCACCATGATCTGGCCCTCTCCGGGCCTTAAGTACAATTTTTGGGAACAATGGATTTTCTCCTCACCAACATCTTCTGCTGTCACCTTCGGCTTGTCCAAGGATGGAGGCAAAAAAGAGACAGTGGTCCTGGTTAGGTGGATTTTCAACAATACCACTCATTACTCCGTTAGTATCTCCTCTGGATGTTTTTTCTGCGATCCTCTCAGATGAGCTACACCCTAGTCCCATTCATCCTTCTTAGGAGGATTTCTCCCCATCCTCGATCTCAGTCCCTAATGGTGAAGTCATACTCTCTACCATGGTCGCCGAAGACATCTAGAAGCACCATCAACTCCACCGCGACGATGCGTGGAAGTTACCTAGCTGAATTGGTGACAAGTGTCATAAATGACATTCTCGTAATTTTCCTTTCATCCTAGGGTTTCCTTGCAATGTGAGGGGTACTGTCCAACCTCGTAAGATAATCAGGTTATTTATCCTACAAAATATAATGTAAGTTTGCTACGCAATGCAGAGGACCAGGAGAGAAAATTACATGAGAACGTGCTCTTGATCATGACGCTGACAGCTCCATTTGTTTAGTAAGGCGTGACGACAAGCTACACATTAGTTTATGTCGCCATGCACCCATTGCCCCCTACCTTTCCCTCCAAATGTTGCAAACCCTCTCGTGAGCCCGCTGCATATGCACACCCATGCATGCCACTCTGGACCTGGGAGAGGCAGGGACTAAAGCGCTGTTGCTCCTTTTTCTTAATCAAGGCGTTAAGCAGTGCCCATCCATTCTTTTAAAGCTATGTATGTTTGTTACGACTTAGTGCTTTCATCCAACATGCATTGGCTTCTTCTTTCTGTAGACAGACAAGCTGTCCAGCCCCTCCCAACAGTGTATTGTAGGTGAAGAAAAGGATGGCTCAAATTTGGGCAGCTCGATTTCGGGGTCCTACGCTTGTAGCCCTTAATCAAATCAATTAGGCAGCCTAATCTGATTTTAAAGAAGGTCCAAATCAATTGGAACATTTATCTAGAAAAATAAATCAATTGGAAGATCTGCACAAAGGCAACCACTCTTGCTTACCTACCAAAAATGTACGCACGATTAGAACATAAAACTGTATCTTGTACACAGTACTTGGTTCCGTTGCTTTAATCAAAGTCGGGAGAAAAGCCTGTTCTTCAAAAAACATATTGAAATGGAAGTCGTGAAACTCGAAGGTTGATATCAATCATGGCCACCCTGCTATGGAAACTTAAAATCCGTCTTGACAAGACATCTATAATATTAAACCTAGAGTTTAATCTTTGGCAGACATAACTTATAACCATTTTTAGTAACCATTTTTTTTTCCGATAAAGGAAGAGCTATATTTTTTTGACGCCACATCATGATGACGCACTCAATCTAAAGAGTTTCTCCCATCCTCTGCACTGGATATGCATATAGTCAAAAGTTAAATAGAAAGAAAAACAAATAAAACTGGACTGAACACCAAGTTTCTCAAGTAAAAAAAAGACATAAACAAGTGAAGCCAAATTGAAGAATATTCGCAGTGCACATAAGCGATGGCTAAACCCCCAGCATTGCTTGGCAAAGAGCTCATGCAACACAGTCGGTCTTAAATGAACGGCACACCAAGTGAACTACCTCTCGGTTCTTCGAGCCCTGCAACACTGACCAAGATCGCAGCCAGTGCGTACACCTGTATATAACCTGCACCGGATCATAAAAATTTTATTTGTCAAAAATCACATCATTTCGACATAGCCAGACTAGCACAACACGGAGATCCCTACCTGAATTTGGGCATGTAGGCATTTGCCTAACCCCCTGAGCCAAAGAACCAAACAAGTCGACTACACTAGTAGGGGGTGTAAACCAATTCTTGCATGTGTAACCAGCCATGTGAAACGAGCCATTGCGTGGTCAGAAAAGAGATATTGAATTTTTCCTCATTATTATAGAAGCAACACTTAGGACAGCCTGTCCAATTCATTCTACGAAGGTTGTCTTTTGTGAGTATTACCCCGGCACCAAATGAATATTTTTATCTTGAGAGGAGCTTTCAATTTCCAAAGTTGGTTATTTTGTGTGGGCATATCCTCATGCACCAGACTTGAATATAATGATTTCACGGAGAAATTTTCATTTTGATGTAGATTCCATCTAAAAGCATCTATTGGCATTCATGTTGACTTGTGTGACACGAATGCTAAGAGTATGTAAATCGAGTTAATTCTGCCTTATAGTGGCCCGTCAAAATGAAAATTTCTAGGGTCAATGCTCAATACTTGTGCTAGTGTCGCTTGTTTCTTATGAAAAAGGTTGAAAAGAGTCGGATATTATGTAGAGAGTGAGGGACTCCCTAACCGAGTATCCAACCAAAACCAAATTTGAGATCTGTCTTGTAACCAAAAAAATCATGACGAAACAGAGTGGATTTCGCTTTCATAAGGCTGTTCCAGACATGAGAGTCCATAAATTTTCTGTGACAATATCAAGATCTTATCGTTTAGTTATTTGTTTCTGAGCAAATACTGCCGCATGCCCTCCTCGTCTCTACTGATCACCTAGACAGCTAAACTCTGATAAATTTTCTGTGACAATATCAAGATCTTATTGTTTAGTTATTTGTTTCTGAGCAAATACTGCCGCACGCCCTCCTTGTCTCTACTGAGCACCTAGACAGCTAAGAAAAGACATGCATGGAGTGGACACGTTTCGGACAAGTCCTCGAAGGATTTGTAGTTTGCACAGACGTATTGCGGCGACCCACATACTACTCCTTCGGATAATATGTCGGTCTTTGATGCATTGCAGACAAAGTGCCTTCTCATCCACAATACATCTCATAGAGTAGCACATCAGAAACATTGCAGCAGTCCATATACTACAAACTTAATTTATAAACTTGAAGAACAAATACAAAGTCTTACAAACTTATTCCCACAAGTACAGGGAATTTAAAACCGTTATCACTTGGTTACAGCAAAAGCCTTATCTACAACTCTCGACTCACACGATCTACTCTTCTACTCGGTGGTATTCTCGTCTCGGTGCTCGTTGTAGTAGTCGACACCCTCGTCTTCCTTCGACGGTATCTGCTCTTCAGGGACTTCCTCTTCGACTTCGACGTACACCACCTCCGTCTCCACCGTCGGCTCACAGTCTAATCAAATGAATTAGAGTAAAGGGATGAGTACAAAAGGTACTCAACAAGTCTAGAAATAGCAAAGAGGTGTTTGATGCACTATCTACTGAGAACAGCAATGCTCTCCAAAAAGCAATGCAATTTTGTAAGGTAAGAGAGTCAAGTTTTAATTTAAGAGACTATGATCTCATGCCTTATAGGCTGCTAGGATCCTCGATAGATCTCTTTCCTACCGCGTTCGCAGTTCCAACCAGGAACATGGAGTGACTCAGCCACTCTGCAGAGGTGCGCAACTGTACCCACAAACGACCAATAGTCGTGGTGTTCACGTCGTCACAGGCACAACCAGACCGTAAAATCACAGAGCCGTTTCACCGCCCTCTCAGTCATACCCTGCGTTGTAGTCCCACACAACAGGCCAGGTACTACCGATCTTATGTTGATACTACAGATCCAACGTATCGTGGTTAGCCAACAGCTAACACCACCTTCCCAACAATTGATACTCCAGATCCAACTATTGAGGTCTTCCTTTCCTGGGGGAGTATGACCTATGGCCAATGTACTTTGGCTCAGCCCCGCCCATACAAGGTATGTGGTATGTGCGATCACTTCGGCGCTTAAGCACAATCAATCATTTATTACTTTAATCTTATATGAACAACCCGTGTGATGAAATCCACATTCCGATGTGCCCCGGCAACTTTTCAGGATTTCACCACCCACCATGCTCACGCCCAAAACCGGTGGTCAAATAAAACAATAATTGATTCATCTTTAGAAAATATATTTTCATTTTGTGCATGTTATAGACGAGAAGGAAATTTTTGTAAAATGTTCTCAACGGATATGAGCAATAAACTGGACTTGCCTAGTAACGGATAGGTAGTGGAGTTCGACTGGTCTGCTTGTGGAACTCCGACTTCTGAAAAAGAAAAACAGTATAGTCCGATAAGGATTAATCTAGCAAGATCTCAAAAATGAATGCAATGACATGGTAGCTCATGCATGACAGAATGTATATGCATTAAAACTGTTCTAAGGAATTTAGACACAAACCTCTTAGATATTCTTCAAAAGATTTAGAACTACTTAAAGAAATAACCTAGATCTAGTTATTTTTAAGAGTCACATAATAATATTAATCAATTTAACTTTTGATCTAATTTACTTAAAGTTTAATATTTTCTCTCAATCTCTTTTAGTTGGCTTAAGATACTATGTCAAGATTTTAGGAATTAACTTAGTGGTTAATTCTCTTCTTTAGAATAACATACATATACATATATATATATATATATATATATATATTAGAGTAATTTACAATTTTAGATAGACTCAATTTCCTTTCCACGAAAGAAAATATTACTTTGCTTAAGTAATTCTTTTTAATCTATTCTAATTTCTTTTTCTTTTCTTCTTTTTTTATATGCGTTAACCTCCGGCCGGCTTGCCACTTTTTGGCCAGCCCATATGGCCCGTTCGGTGCCTTGTTCTTCTCCTAACACGCGCACACGCAGGGGAGAAATTTTTCCTTCATCCCTTCGCCTCCTGCCTCACACACGACGCCGCCGCCACCTGAGCTCACTCCGGTCCGCTGCCTCTCGGTTCAGCACCGCCGACTCCTTGGCTTTTCGCTTCCTCCGCTGCTCCCGCGACCTCTCTCTCTCCCGCCGGTCTCTCCTGAGCTCTCCTCGGCCTCCAGGCACACGCTGCCGCCTTGGGTGGTCGCCCTCGCCATCCTTGGTTTCATCCGATACAAGTGCCACCCTGCTATCACCTGGGCTTAGGACCCAATCCCGCTGGCCCCCGCTCAGTTGCCGCCGCCTCGGTTGCCTCGTCTCGGTCGCCGCCTGGGATGGCTGTGGCTGGCGTTGCAGCCCCGCCACCGGTGCTCCGTCGGCCCGCCTCCCGTCGTTGGCGTGCCGTGGCTCCCCAAGCCGTCGGTGCCCTCTCTCCTCTTCTATTTCCCCAGTCCTAGGGTTCCTACCTCGGTTGGTCCGATTGCTATACTCGCCCCCTTTTGATGCTTAATTCTTATGCAATTGTTCATGTGGTGCTCCTAATGCTCAACCGGTCTTGGATTGCATGATTTCGGCCTGGTGTTGAATTTTTCTAGTGGGTTGTTGTATATAGGTTCTATTGTTCTTTGATTTGTGCACTAGAATTGGCTATTAAGGATTTGAGACTTGAGTTGGCATGCATAGTTTAGTATTGTTACATAACAATTGATGCCTCGAGTGATTTACTGTCGCTACGGTATGGTTCAATGCCTAATTAGGAAAAGAAAGAACCGATGTTACTCTTGGTCCTAGTTGGATGTGTCGGATTGCCTACATGGTGGTGGATTTTTAATTCTGATTGGTATATTGTGCTTGATGCCTCTTTTAGAGAACTGATACAAGCAACTATTTCTTAATCTTTGGCTTATTCTTGCTTTCTGTACATATAGTATGTTGGTTATTAGATTGAAAAGCAGATACTCAGTTTTGATCTTAGCTTCTCTGGTTGCTACATGTATGTATTGCTATCCACCCATTACACTGGAAGAACATATGCTTATCTTGATCTTAGATAGGCAACTATGCCTGGTATTGAATTCCAATATATATATATATATATATAGCCTGATATTGATAAGGGCAGATGCTACCATGTTGCCTATGTGTTGCCTTGATTCATTGTGATGATCTCTCTGAGAGAATTTGAGGAAGGTAAATAAGAACAGATACTGCACATGCTGCCTACGGAAAACCCTGTGATGATTCTAAAATCGGAGGGTCCCTTCCACATATCTAACATCCATGCATATGTATAGGCTATGCTGGTCTTGGATGAAGAATTTACCTTGTCTTGGTTTGGACAAGGATAAGCCTAGGCCTCCTAAGTTTGCTGGCTTCTCCTTCTTAAGTTGAGGCCTTCTTTCTTCTCTCCACCTTGCTCCTTACTGATCTTGATGGCTTGCTCCCTTTACTTCTTCTCTCCACCTTGCTCCTTACTGATCTTGATGGCTTGCTTCCTTTACTTCTTCTCGACCGAGCCTTTGGTAGTCTCCTGGTGCTTGCCTCCAAACTGTTCTAGTGTCTGGGCTTGGTGGTGACTACTATTGTGGTACTGCTCAATTCAGTTGCCTTAGTACTATTTCTACTGAGCCTTCTCTAAGGTTCTTTGGTGGCAATATCCTGCCACCTCCTGCTTATGTCACTATGGCTGTTATTTTTACTTGAGCTCAACTTGCATACGAAGTTACCTTGAGCTAAATATCTTGCTATTGGATAAGGTCATTTAGTGGATTATTGCCTTATCTACATCCTTTTTGTTTTGTAAAAATGATTCCTTCAAAACAAATTATGGAGGCAATGTAGTATAGGAAAAATTAAAACTATTTTATCCTTTCCTTTCACCTCTCTTCTCCATATATATATATATATATATATATTTGTCCAACGAGGGTCTTAGCCACATGGCCTTCGGACGTTTTCAAAACAAGTTTTCTTTTCTAAAAGCTATTTTCAAAACTATAAAATTATTTAGGTTCACTCGGCACTATTTTGCCCCCGCAACTAAACCTGCGGATATCGGCGGAACTGTGCCAGCGTGAAGCGACCCTGTACACCACTGCATGGTGTAGTGTGCCAGTCTTTGATATAATATAACAAAATCCCATCTCATTATATTACATCTATCAGAATGTACAACAGAAGCATTGATGGTCCAACAACTATATATATATTACAGACTCCAAAATATACAGAAGTTATTACAGAAATACAATAGGATAAGTTCAACTGAAAATATCAACAGAAATATAGAACTGAAAATTTAACTACAGAAAAAGTAAAACTGAGATTTTATTCTTCTACTAAACTAAACTATTCTTGCTCTAGTTCTGCCC
Source organism: Stipa capillata (assembly GCA_019208055.1). Lineage (NCBI taxonomy): Eukaryota > Viridiplantae > Streptophyta > Magnoliopsida > Poales > Poaceae > Stipa > Stipa capillata. The sequence goes on from JAGXJF010003127.1 coordinate 624,258, forward strand.
CGTCTTGCTCTCCATAGTCGATGTAGTAGTCGACTCCTTCGATCCCTCCTGTCAGGTCCGGCTCCTCCTTCCCTTCTTGGACTTCAACTTCCTCATACCCAACTTCTAAAGATTCAGAGTCTAACAAAGGGAAGATTTATGTAGGGGATGAGTACAGAAGGTACTCAACAAGTTCATAATAGCAAAAGGTGTTTGAATGACTATTTCTACTAGGACAAAGTCCTCAAAGGATATGCATGATTCCAATATTGTTCCTGGATAGAAGTCAATTTTAATTTAGCTATATTCAGAAGGCTTCACGGGTCGTTAGAACCTCCGATGGTTCCTTTCCCGCCACGATCGCAGTTCATACCCAGAACAGGGAGTGACAATGCCACACTTCAATACACTCTGCAGAGGTGCGCTACTTTACCCACAAGTGGTACTTAGCCTTTAGCCGGGTACGAGACCCATCACACTCCCATCGGTGCGCGGCCAGGTCTAAGGTTCCGAGTCATTTTCATCCTTCCCTTTTTGCAATATCTCCCCTTACGTAGTTGGTCCATTACCAACTACCCACCTCGTCATTATAGCGTACTTTTTTGTGTATCTCAGGGACATAACGCCTCCCCAAGCGTAAATTCAGGGTTTATCGCTCCGCTGGGCGAGGGACATAACGCTTCCCCAGGCGTTACTTTACATACGTTCCTGGGAGATATGCATTAAGAAGGTACTACTTGACTCGCCTGTCCCATAACAGGTCTTGTGGTTAACGCTATCTTTACGGCGTAAGAATGCCAACTGACATTTGTTATTAACCTTATGATGATACCATATGCAATGGAACCCTGACCACCCCACAAGTTCCAAACCTGGGTTCCACTGCCCACCAATATATGATTCAACGAATCATAATGCAGTCCATTTATTAAATATCACAGGTGATAAGAAGAAGGAAATTGCATATCTGTTGGTAGAAATATTCTTCAACATGAACAAGAAATGAACTTGCCTTGAGATGGATAAGAAGTGAAGTGAGATGTCCCTTCGGACGAAATCGGTAGAACCTCGGGATCTGAAGTGGAATAATCGTCCGATAAGGACTATTTCCGAAGATAGCAATCGTATATGCAGATATGCATGCTTATGCTGATGAGGTTGATTTACAGAATATTAGATTGATGTGGACTACCTTGTCGAAGACAATGCAATAGATGATATTTATTATAACTTCCTTGATTTTTTTATCTGCTCTATCTTCTGAATTTATAAAATTTACTATTAATAACTTTGCGGTGTGGTGAAGTTATTAAACATTTGCAATTCGTGAATTTCAAAGTAGTTACACAAAAATCTTGAATTCTGAATTTGCAGGGAGTTATAAAGAAAAATAGTAGATTTTCTCATAAAATATATGTGTAACGATGTATATTTATGTATACCATTTAATTTAAGGAAATTCCTATGAGTGATTTAGATAGAATTTTAGGTCATTCTAGTTGAATTGAAAGTTTAAGTATTAAATTTTCAAATTGTGGGGAAATTCTTAAATAATTAAAATGAATAACTAAATCATAACTGGGTTGGGCTGGCCGAGGCCTTATCTTGGTCCAGGGTCGATTTGGCCCTAACCTGGCCCATTTGGCCCACTCAGCAACCCGGTTAGGGTGAAACCCTAACCGGTTCCGAACCCCTCCTCACTCTTCTCACACGCCGCCGCCTCCCTCTCATCCTCTCTCTTCACCCAAAATCCCCAAATTCCTAAATCCCTACACCCGCATCCTCTGCTCCTCTCCTACTCTCCCATCGCCGCCGGCCCTCCGGCCTTCTCCCTCATCTCCTCCACGCGCGGCCTCCTCGGCTTCGCCGCCTCGGGCTCGCCCCCTGTTGCGCCCCCCGGCCTCCCTTGTCGATGCCTCCATCGCCGGCCGTCTCCTCACCCGGTCGCGTCTCCACGAGCCTAGGGCTCCGGTGCGGCTTGTCCCGCGAGCCCCGGCTGCCACGAGCCCCACCCGGCTCGGGTTGTCGCCTCCGCCTCGGCCCATCCACTCGGCCCTGCCGCCCTTGTGCGCCTCGGTCGCTTCGGCCGCCGCCCGGGACGGCCGCGGCCGGCGTCGCAGCTCCCTCGCCGGGGCTCCGCCGGTCCGCCTCCCGCCGGTGGCGAGCCGGGGCCCCCACGCCGTCGGATTTCCTCACAGGTAAGTGCTTTCTCCCCCATTTTCTCCTTACCTAAACCCCTAATTTCTAGGGTTCTTGCTCTAAATCATTTCGGTTGATAAGAACAGAGATTACATTTGATTTAGGTTTATTGCATATTGATTCTTCATTTTGAACACTTCAATTTGATGCCTAAATGTGTAGATGAGTTGAGGACAGACACTAGCATGCCTAATATTTTTATTTGCTGTACTTTGGTTATTAGCATGAAGAGTTCATGATTCTCTGATTTATCAAGATTAAGAACGGATATATGCACTTGATTCTTGGTGGATGTTCTCTGTTGGCTTGCCCTCTAAATACATCTATTCATTGATATAGATGCGATGCATGGACAGATGCTATTCTTGATTTTTTAGCTCACTTTAGCTATTAAAAACAGATGCTAACACTTGGTCTTAACTTATCCCCTTCTTCCCTTCATCTATCTTCAGAACAGATAGTACTTTTGACCTTAGTCATTTTCTGCCCTCTTCTTGAATGCATTATCAGCATCAGTTATTGAACATTGCTTGATTACCATGATGTTTAGCATTTTAAGATAATTGGTAAGAGTAGATACTGTACTCTTCTTTCCTTATTCATTTCCAAAAACAGATACTACCCTTGCTTAGTTTATTCCTCTTTTCTATTTGATTCCTCTAAACAGAGAAGAACAGATTACTATACTTCTTCTTAGTTATTTCTTCTCATCTTTTCTCTAGCTCTTTCTTGTCTAATTCCAAAACTAATAAGAGCAGATCACTACATTTTTCCTTATCTATTTAAAGAACAGATACTTTTACTTGATCTAGAGAAGTGGTTCTTTTAACCTAACGCAGATTATTTCTGCAGAGTTTAAACACTTCTCTTTTCTTTTTCTAAATGCTCCTATCCCCTCTACTATACCTTAAGCAAGCTGTAGCTTGTTCTTGTGGTATTCTGAGACCTGCTTCTTTAGGTTTTGCCTCCTCCTCCTTGCTGCCTTGCTTGCTTCTCAGCTCTTTGCTATGGTTGTAGAATGGTTCCTGGTTGCTGTTGGCTGAGAATGGAGCTCTAAAGCTCTATTTATAGGTGCTGGGAGGTGCTGGTGTGCTGGATTTCGAAATTGGCTAGTTTTGACACCTATTGTGTGACTAATCTCTTAATTTGGTGAGTAAGCTGCTTGCATGGCAGCCTCTAGCTGATCCTTATCCCTCTCTCAAGCTTGAGGTGGCAAGGTAATGCCACCAGCAGCTTGTTGCTGGTTCAATCCCTTTGGACAGATTATGGGAAAAAATGAATGAGTTTGTCCATTATTGCTGCACGTTGGCTGTTGCTAGACTTAGCATTTTGGCTGTTTCTAGGTCTTGCTGGATTCTTTCTTGAAAGCAAACCTAACTCATTTAAACTTAATTGGTTGCCTAAATGGAGGTTAGTTTAACTAAAATTGACTTAGGGCTTAATCTATTGCCTTGTTGCCTATATGGGATCAGCTGCCTATACACTTGTTGCCTATTCGGATTCAATTGCTTGATGCCTTGTGATATGTTGCCTCAGAAGTATTACTTGCTGCCTTTAAAGATTGTTGCCTGTTGCCTTAATTCGAAGATTAACTCTAGGTCAATTTTAACCTCACTTGAATCCAGAACTAGTTCTTTGGATTCACAAAACTAGCCTCCTAAACAAATGTATTTTCAAAAAGAAAATGCAATATTTTAATCTTGACCAAACTCTCTCTTTTTGGAGTATTGTTCTTTTGTTTATGTGCAGGTTGAAGAATCAAGAATTGGAGATAAAGAAAAGACTTAAAGAGAAGAATGAAGACATTAGCTAGGGTTTTTATTGTAGATGTTTTTGTAATAATCATAGTTTGTAATATTGAATTCTTTGCGAATCAATTTCCTATACCTGTAATCGAATTACTTAAGTATATTCATATGTCTCTTTAAATTAATTCATATTACTCATGTACATGGATTTATTCTGAAATTGTTTAACTCTTGTGTATTGAATTGCTTTTGCATATATATATATGTATGCGAATTGTTTATCAGATAAGAAATTTTTTTAAATTTTCTCAGATGTTGACATGCATGAATGACATGAATGAGTTCAATCATCTGATCCTAATGTTTAGGTTTTAGAAAACACGGGTTCTCACACAGCGAGACCACTTGTATTTCAAAATACTTGTTTTCGAAAATCTTTGCCTTCTACAGCACAACGTAATTCCAACAGTCTCGAGTTCGCGTACTCGACGACCTCGGATGTCGCCAACATTTCATAAGACTCCCCCCTCCGACTCTTGGTGTTTCACTCCAACTCAAAGACTCGAAGATTAGGTTTAGCTTGTTGTGTAGGTAGAAATTGCATCATGTAATTTCCTTTTCTTCTTCTTTATTTATTTTTTGGTAAAAAATGTTATACTAATACATTTGTATCATAGTCTTTAATTAATAAAGTTCCAACGTTAATTGTATTTGAATGTGTATAATGATCATGATGAATGCCATGAACAATACGAATGCACAACAAATTCTCTCTTTCTACCTAACTCTTGACGTTCCTCGGTAGAATCAGTTCAACTCAACAATGCGAGTTGATCTGACTTCCCACCTGAGGCCTCTTACGGTTAACCCAAAAAACTAGGTTCTCACGCGTATCGAAAACCCTCATGTGGCACACTCGAGGACACGGTCTCGTGATGCGCCAATTGGTCCGAAGAGTAAGGTGTCATATCCTGACAGTGAGAAGGGCCGCTCACAAGGTGACGGGGAGGACGGAGGACCTGCAGGGTGGGGCGCGTGGAGGGGGTCCATACCTCCATTGTGCACACGGCACACTCCATCCAAGAGCGGCATGAAGGCATGGCGTCCACGTCTACAGATATGTGTGTGTATATTGATTACCTTCGCTCCCGACCCAAACGCGATCCATCCCAACCCCCGCATATGGCGGAGGGTATAGGATGAAGAGATCGATTGACGCACACGGACGCACGCACGCAAGACGGGGGGAAAGGAGAGAAAGCAAAGCTACACGATCACCAACACGCAGCAGTAAGTTCCCTTGCACTGCAAGGCCGTGGTGTACGGTGGCCATGAGACGAGTGAGGACCACATCCACACTTCGCAACGCGTGCACCTACCGAGCAAAACCGCACCATGATTTGATCTCCTCGATTCATCTTGTTTCATGGAATTCTGGGCTTGTCCTCAGCTGCAACCTGTTGGATTGGATGGAACAGGCAGCGGCAGCAGCAGCAAACGGCAACGGCAGCAGCTACAGCGGCTGCGCGGGGGAGATGGGCACCGGCTTGGGAGCAAACAACGGGGCCGGCAGTCACGCGACGGAACGAGTGACCCGATAAGGCGAAAGAAAGGGAGAGAAGAAACGGCGAAGGGGTGATTTCTTCCCCGTAGCGTGGGGGGTTGCTCTCCGGAAATGAAGGGGACCCCGGGTAGTCTTTTGGCAAAAGAGGCCACCTTTGCTTTCTTGCGCCTTTGGACGGACGTTCCAAAAGATGGCAAGATCAAATCTTGTGGAGGCGAAAAGGCGGAGAGGGAATGTTGCATCAACTCACCAGTGATCCGATTTGATGATGATCCCCAACGATGCTACTACTAGTGTTAGGTTTTAAGAAGTCCTTTTTGCCGATCAGAAACGTTCATTTGTAAACACAGAAAAAACATTGTTAATCTCTCTGTTGTGGCATGTTTTGTTGCTCACACTTCACTCGGTACACAATTAATGCTGGTATGATATGTATGGTATGGCTTAGTCTAAAAGGATTGTGCTTTTCCTGGCTTGCGGGCAATGTGCAGCCAAAGGGGAGTAAGATCGTGGAAAAGCGCGCGCAAGATTGTTTCCTTGTATGCATGGGAAGGTACTTACGTGCCCGCGCGTTGATGCGTTGTGGTTCCATCTGAGAAATCCTTGTTGCGGATGAGACATTGCGTGATATATGCATGCGTGCATGGCACTGAAGCATCCACGTTGGCGCGAGTTTATTATGCAGCATTCCATCAAAATCCTTACGTTATATGTTGTTTCAAACACAGATATTCTAAAGTAGACTGAAGTATGCAGAAAGCACTCTCAATCGTCAAATATCCAAAAGCTTCTTTGGAAGCCATCAGAAGAGAAAACACAAGAATAAAATAGAAATGCATGTACAAATCACAGAGTTTGACAACAAAACAGAAGACCGTAACATGGCCGTTTGAATGTTTTGTAGGAATTAATGGAGGAAGTTGTACCGCTAGGTTTGGGTGGATTTCTTTTAATTTCCCCTTATAAAGTTTTTATTTCCTCATTCAGAATTATAAAGTCGTATTTTGACTGTCCAAATTCATGCATTGACCGTAAAATATTTTTATAATATTTTGCTAATAGTTACAAAATCACAACTATAAGAAAGTGTTTTAAAGAAGAATTCAATGATATCAATTTTGTGTCATGTAACCTATATATTATTAGATTAATTATTGGTTAAAGTTTTAACTTAAAGTTAAAATATACCCTATGATTCTAAATGGAGGGAATAGAAATAAAAAGAAACATGAAGCAAATCCTATGTTTAACCCATGGCCAAATCATAAATTCAAGGACCGTAGAATGAATATATTCATATAATTTTTTGGAGTCCTATGTTGTCTTCCAAGCTACGATCTAAGCCTAGTATGCAGTACAAGTCAATTAGTAGAAACAGCGAAAGGTGGGCTTCCTAATTCCTACGACTTGTGAGCGTTGACCTGCCATTAGCCTCTTTCACATTTCTCTGACTTCCAACGAGGGTGTAGTTTTTCATTCATATATGTATATCGTCCTCCTATTTACATAATCCAAAATGTTTAACATTCATGTAAAACATTTTAATCAGGTGCTTTACATTTACATCCTCAAACTATTGCATTTATATTTTTCTCTACCGCCCACCCTCTCAGCCCTCTCTCATTAATCTCTCTCCCCAACCCACAATATCTCTCGTCTCTCTCTCCCCACCGCTGCTAATAGGGAGCTTGCTCATTTCTCTCTATATCTCTCTCATCTCGGGCGCAAATGGAGAACGGTTGCCAGCAATGTGAGTGTTGCGTCCATGCGAGGCCGTCGAGGGCCGTCAGCGAGAAATCCAGTGGTGGCGACAGTAAGTGGCCGATCTAGACCTCGTCTCCGACGACGCAACACTCAGATCTGGATGTTGGTTCAGATCTAAAAATTAATGGTCTAGTAGGGTTGAAGGGAGCCTTTTTTCTCCCTTCATGATCGGCACATTTTTTTTCTTGTGATTTGGTTCATGATCTTAATAAAATGTTGTGCGGAGTATATCTTGTTTGATTCATGGAATTTTTTGTAGTCTTCATGCTCCTGGGGTAGTAAATCGAACCATGAATGTGTACCCATTTTGTTCTTTTAAATGAATGGTGAACCGAACCGTGAACAAACTTTTTGTTCAGGTTCTTAAATTTTGTTCATAAACTTGGAAAAAAATATGAACACTATACTTTTTGTTTGATCATGAACTAGTTCAAACGAATTAAATCTGCACTATATGTTACTAAATGATTCAATAATTTTATTGTTTGTGAGTTAGTTTGGATGCTCTTATATATGTGTAGGAGAGGAGATGATGGATGAATAAGTAGAGAATAAGTGGAATAGCCTGAGAATGGGAAAGAGATGAATTGATGTGTCTTATATAGAACGAGAGATGCTGTATAATGAAAAAAATTCAACGAAGTTAGTTTTTTTTAATTTAACACGAATCTTAAAGTACTTTGTACAGTATAAATTGTAAGAGAAGACCTGTGAGTGGAATTACCTTTACTCTTCCAGCGACAGGGACTTGCACAGTTGCGCCGTAGTGTAGCTCTTTAATGCGATGTCAGGTAGGGAAAGGAGGTTGCCAAATCGCATCGACGGCGACAGATGTTCACAAATAGACACCAGCTGCGAACTCATAAATGGTACGGTACGACTACCTCCAGTGCTCACTACAAGATATTATGCGTACTGGTGTGCAGCTGCAGTTGCTGTGGTGATGAATTACTTTCACGCTACTCGCTAAGTTATCTCATCTCAACTGTGTTGGTTAACTGTCATGTTGTTGTATGTACCGTGTGTAGTGTTGGAACAGTCGGCATTCGTCACTCTAAGCTGCCCAAATCCAAGTGATAAGTACGTCGCCAACACTCTGTACGACTGTACCCGAGTCTTGCTAATGGCGTGAAACAGGTCAAATTTTCTGTACGTACTGTTAGCAACTAGTTTGTGCACGCGATGTGTTTGGAAGTACATGCCGAATTTTTTTTGTCTAAGTTTTCTTGAAGAAAGTAGTAATTTTGTCTGAGAAAATGTTTGATCGGTTCTCTCTTTGCTCTGCACAAAAGGAAAATGGAAACGGAGAACATCTAACAATCTGCTAACCACTTTTGTACGTGGGGGGCAAAACATCGAAAGCAGGACGCTTAGGATAAAAGGCGCAAAAGCTTAGCCCTCAAAGCAGGACGGTTACGTTAGCTCAGATGGCAATGATCCGATGATGCCTGCCTGATGAAACGCATGTGTTTCACTACCTGCTTGGAAGCAACCAATGCATGCTGCCCTGCTGTCTGGTCCAAACTCGAGAGTGCAAAGCAAATGGAGCGTAACCTGGAAATGACCCGTCTTAAGCTTGACAAAAGTTCACATGGGGCGGCACGCTGGCAGTCTAACTTGAGCCTGACATTACAGTGGCACATGTCTTCTACACTAAACTGAACATGCCAAAAGTTATTTTACACTATTTCAAAATAGTACTCCTATTCTAGCAGAAATTAGGGAATGGGGTCGCACTTACTATTTGATCAAAACAATGCGCAAGCTAGATCTCTACAATTTAGAAGTCTTTAACGAATTAGTTAGTTGTGATAGTACTACATGGGACACATTAATTAAGACTTCACATACATCGTCAATGGTAAAGGTGAGGAGATCGAATCAAAACAATGAGAGGAACACGCGATAAGATCTTCCTCAGATATGCAGAGTCGAGTTGTGTGTTGAGATGGAAAGCTGGGAGCCAAGAAGAAAAGACAAGCTAGCCTCTCAGGTATCAGTTAAGGTCCGAATCATGGGGTAAGAAGAATACAATATAACCTGCACTAATGAGAAAAAGAGCATCGTTGTCCTTATCAACCAAGGCTGCAACCTTTTGCATCGGAAGGAAAAGAGAGAGAAGAGTAAAGTGGATGGGGGCAAGTAGAAAAGGACCAATTGTACCAAGCAAGGGTGCCGTTGCATTGCATCTGCAGCCTTTGATGGAAAAGGCCATCGATTAACACTCTGTATTGCACACCAGCAACCGATGCGTATATTATGGTACATGGCCGAGGAGGCCTCTCGTCATCTCTTTGCCTTGGCCGGGCCTCCACTGCTTGCAAAGTGCTGTAATAATGCATAACCTTTTCGATGGCCAAAAGGAGAGGAAGAGTGAGCGAGAGAGATATTATGTACAAGTGGTGGTCATGATACTCTTTCTCTTTTCATTCACAGGGGCGTTTTGGCTTGAAAATTCAGACCCCAAGGTTGATGTGATGGGACCCACACGAAGGACGGACATGCATGGGTACTTTTCTCCATCTTATTAAAAATGGTAAAAAGAAAAACAGAGATGGAAATAAAACTCTTGAGGTAAGGGTAAAGTTGCCCTTGCTCATCATGTCAATGCCACTAACCATTAGCATCCATATGTCTTGATCAATCAGTGAGAAAGGGAGCGCGGGAGAGGGAGAGGACGAGAATGCAAAGGGTGGTGGTGCTCCGGGAGAAGTACATGGGCACACATGTAGAAAAGATGACCAAATATGGCCGGTCATACGTGCATCGGCTAATCATTGTGTGTCATCGATCGAGCGCGTAGGGTAAACGCTACCTCTCCTTTGCACAAAATCTTTTCCGTGCTGCCGTCGCCAAAAGAATGCGCTCATCATCATGCTTCTCGAAAAGCTATGCCTTGAGAGCGATGGAGGGGGACCAATTATGTATGTATTTATTTGTAACTATTTTATGCTTGTGCAGTTGTGCAAGAGACACCTCTGCAATCTCCTCTTCTGTCACTCGTTTTGCGTGGTCCTCTTTTCACCGATCTTTCTGTGCCTCTTTGGACGACTAGCTTGGGCACTTGTAGCCAAATAGAAATGCGCAGAAAGAAAGCTCTAAAAGACTAGTAAAACTCATCGATTCAACCACTGATATTGTTCCTTTTTCTTAGCGAACGATATTGTTCTTCTAGACATGAAACGTCCTAGCTTTCAGTGGCTAAACCTCACGCATGCACTGATACAGATAAGAACTGTTAGGATTTCTGAACTTCCAACAAAAGTCCAAAAACGATTTTTTTTTCATATTTTTGAGGTGGCCTATTAAAACAAGTGACCTAACAGGTCAACCGCTCCAAGCAACACACACCACAGCAAAACTCGTAGCTTTGACGGCCCACACGCCCTTTCACGGAATTGCTGCGGCACCAAACAACAACAGCAGAAGCAGCAAAACTAAAGACCGGCGAGCGAGTGCTTGTCCTTGTTCTCACCTGTTCCTGTCACGGTTTCTCCCTCTGCTCTCCTCGGGTCAATGCTAATGCCTATCTACGTTTGGTTCCTACTCTTCTTCGCCCAAGCAAATAACCATTAGCTTGGCTACCGTCCCCCACGTGGAGCTGGACAAGAGACTTTCGCTTTTGGTTCGACCTCCTCTCGACTGATCCGTGGTTCGCCGCGCATCGTTGTCCAGCTCCCATCCCAGCTCTCGCGGTCACGGTCCATGATCCATATCTATCCATCCGTCTGTGATCTATCCCTTGCAAGCCTTTTTCGATGTGCGGCATATATGGGCTCGATCGGGATAAGGGCGGCCAGTGTACGGCCATGCGATGTGCTGGTTCGTCTGTAAATCGAGCAGCTCTTCACCACTAGTTTACTATTGGCACGGTGAGGAAGAAAGAGAGAGGTGAGATTGACATGCAAGATGGAGCTCTAGCTAACTTGGCTTTGGGCTGCTGTGAGGTGTGTGTCGAACACGCAAGGAGAACTGTCAATCATGTGGATCTGGTTTTGTACGAAGATATCATTTATGTATGTACCAACAAAGCAGAGATTTTCGGAGGACAAGAACCGGTTAGATTATACAGCCGGGTACACTCAGCAAGGCTGATGCAATTTACAGATGTGTTCCGCCTAGAATGTACTGGTACTCTTTTTTTTAGAATCCTAGAATGTACTGCTAGACAGGAGGAGCGCTTTGTAAAGTGCATCTAGTAGTGCATGATACAGGGAATATATTCTTGTTTCCGTCAGGATGAAGACTGTTCGTTACTTCGTAGTATCCGTCCCTCTTTTTTTTTCATTTGCTTCGCCGGTAGGCAAGTAACCAACTCGATTGACTGTATTTAACTCACTTGCAGAAATTAACTGTATTTAACTGACATGTGTGTCGGGTGGCCATTTTTTCTTCTGCTTTGATAGTACAGGAAGATTAGGTCGCGAAGAGCGTGTATGTGAAAGATGTGGCTAAGATGGTTGGTGAGATTTGAATTTAGGTCTTGGACAGGACAAGAATAGGAAACTTTGGCTAGTTGTTGAACAGATCCATGAGGAACCTACGCGGCCCAGCTAGCGTGCTGCTGGTGAAAATGGCCTGCGAGCTGAAACCCATGTTGGCCCGCGAGCGCCGCGCCGCCGCACCGTCCCCCCGGGGATTACCTCGCTATAGCCCAGTGATAGATCACGCAGCCTAGGGGGACTGTATATCTGCCCATTTACTACCTCGCCGATGAAATTTTATAACCAGCGCGAACACGCAGGAATCGAGCCGGACACCTCATCCTCCTCCCGAACTGAGCTAGCACGCGCTTGTAACTTTTAAAGGAATGTGCTTATACATAGAATACTAATTCTAGTCAGCTATGTGCACGTAGTTAAGTGATTTTTTTTCGCTGGTTTGGTTTTCCATCGATCGAGAAGTGGTGGATCCTAACACGTGAGCGAGCGGTACTTTATGTATAGGAGGAAATAGTTATGTAGCGTAGACAGTAGAACGGCTCACTAATACTCTACGAGTCCTGTGGAGCAGTTCACATATTTAGAAACGATAGAACAAAAGTAAAGTTACACGAGACAATTCACGAGTTTCAGATGACAACATGAAAAAGCATATGCAACAATTCACGATTACTACCGAAATAAAAATTTATAATAAGAGAAAAAAATTAAATTCACTTGAAACAAAAATTTAATACTTATGAAACAATTCACGACTATTGCAAAATAACATAGAGGAGCATACGCAACAACTTAAAATTCCTAGTGGAAAAAAGATTATAATATATGAAACCAAAATTTGGGTCGCGTGGAACAATGGACAATTCCTACTGAACAAAATGAAAGTGTTTGTGAAGCAATCCAAATCTACATTGAAACTGCTTATCGAGCAATTCAAAACTACATGAGAAAAAAATAAAGTATTGGCAATAAAAATAAAAAACCTTGTTGAAAAATTTAATATTACTAGTGGAAAATAATAATTAGTGAAACAAATGGAAAGTGCTAGTGGAGCAATACTATTAGAAGAAATATAAAAAATATAGTAGAACAAAGTGATCGTGCCTATGCGTCAATTCGAAGATAAAATTTAGCATAAAAACTGTTCATGCAGGTATTCAAAAGGCTATTAGTGAAACTATTAAAGAAACTAAGAAAAAGGAAAAAAAGAAGAAGGAAAGTTGAGCTTCCAACGCTGCTTGCCAAGAGAAAAGAAGGACGCGAGCTAGCCTAACGCACACATACACACGCTCCTAGAGAAAAGGTAAAAGGAGAAAGGAGAAGCCAGCCCAAGACAGATGGAGAAGGCAGTCTAAAGCAGGTCAACTATTATGGGCCATGAACCCAGCCTGACTCCTGCGCAGTCCAATTCCTTTTAGAAAATATGAAGAGAAGCCAGCCCAAAACGAAAACCATATATACGGAATTCCTAATTCCCCCGCTCGTAGCGGGAGGTAAGGAATCACCGCGCATTCTCTCTCCCACCAGAGCCGGCCCATTAAACGTGTTTTTTTTCTCTTTCTTTTTTCTGTTTTCTTTCTTCTTGCTTAGTTCTTTTCTTGTTTTCGTTTTTCATTTTCATTTTTATTTTTCTTGTTTCATGTTTTCTTATTTTGTCATTTTTTCCTTTTCCTTTTATTCTTTTATTTATTTTCTATTTCCTTCTTGTTTCATTTTCGTTTTACATTCTTTTTTATTTCTTTGTAGAGTTTTAGGTGTTTCACCAATTGTTATTGTTTTGCCGTCTCTTTTTGTAAAAGTGTTTAGGTAATGGTTTGTTTTTCACCAGCGTCATATTATTTGTCACAATAGTGATCTTTAATTGCCTCGGTATGAAAATAAAAGTTTAGCACAAATAAGTCAATAATATGGAACAATTTACATGAATTAGGTGAGCACTTTTTGAATACATGAACATTTTTCATAGAAGGTATAACATATTTAAAAAATATTTTTTCATGGGAACATTTTTTGATCTAGAACATTTTTTATGAGTTGCATGAATATTTTATTTGATATACATGATCATTTTTTATGGGTGGTGAAGCATATTTTAAAAATATTTTTTGATGCGAAATATTTTCTGAAATTTATATCAAAATAATTAAAATAGTTTTTTATATTCCCTTATTTTTTTATATTTATAAAAATATTTAGAAAAATAAAAAATTAAAAAGGAATAGCTAGGCCAGCCCATTGGGCCCACCCACCTAAATAGCACATTGGGTGCTGCCTCCTTTGCTCCTTCCACCGCTTACTACAAGATTTAACAAATGCACGCACACTACTTTCTCCCACGTGTGTCGCCCAGTAAGGAGGAAACTTTTCTATCCTTCAGTAAAAGCAAGTAGATCAATGTAATTAATTAGAACTGGAATAAGTGGCTAGCATGCTTCGTTCTCAACTTGCTGGTTGACTCGTATTATTTATTTATTTTATGCAATACTTTTATTTTCTGGTGAACTTTCTTGCTTAGAAAGATGAACATTTTTTTAGCAGTGGAACATTCTTTTGAAACTGGTAGAACATTTTTCACGAACTGCTGTAACATTTTCTTTTTTCTCAAAAAGTGGAACATCTTCTTCTGGATAACAAAATATTTATCACAAGCTATGTGAGCACCATTTTTGAGATAGATAAGCTGGTACGTGTAGAACTGCGTGTCCCTAGCAAGATGTTGGTAATTTGTAGTTCTGCGAGAGGGGTCTGGCAATGAATTTGATCCTCTTGATCAGTGTCTCTGTGAGTCTGTTTTGTGCATGAAAATATGGTACAGAATGCTCCACCTTAATTCCCATCACCATCCAATAATCATGGAATTCTTTTGAAGTGAATTCTCTAGCATTATCTATTCCGATGGATTTGATGTGGTGATTAGGAAAATTGGCCTTCAATTAAATGATCTGGGTAATCAGCTTTTTGAAAGTGTGTTTCCTCATTGAGAGCAAACATACATGTGACCATCTATTAATACCATGAAGTACCTAAACAACCCAGAAAATGGTTCAATAGGACTGCAAATTTCTCCTTGGGTTCATTCAGGAATGCCATATTTTCATCCCTCACTTTAGGTGCGGATGGTCTAGTAATTAGTTTTCCTTATGCATATACAATGCACACAAAATCTTCTTGATTTGGGAAGTTCTTAGTGCTAATACCGTGACCAATAGCATTATTTATAGTCTGCGGGTTTCTCACTTTTTAGTCTAAAGGTTTGGCTTCATGCCTGTCCTTGCTACTGTTGGGAAGCGGAGTGTGTCGAGTATGGCTGACAAACTTCTTGTTTGATGAACTCGACGTCCTGCATATTCAGATTCATGTTGAATTTTTATTTAATATCTAATGATGAGGATAGTTACTTTATATTGGCTATGCAAGAACTAATCTTTTGTAGCTAAAAGAACTATGAGATGAAAAGAAGGTTTTCAAATTATTTATCCATCATGATGGAAATCCAATATGATCGAAAAGCAATAAGTTTAGGGGATCCTCCCTCTCCCCCAATTGGCTAAGTATTCTTGTTCCTTGCATTAGTATTATGATGATGGTTATTGTGCATTTCTTTAATTTTATAGAACTTGATATTCTTCCTTTAGGTTGGCTTAACCAATACTTTTCGTTTACTTTTTTATTTTTGAATAAACTAGTAGACGAAGTTGAGGAGTCTATCTATGATATTGCCTACATGTGATCTATGTGATCAAACAAGTGGTGTTAATGAAGATGTTAAATTCAATTTTATTATCCATGCTAGTTGCTATAATTTTAGTTATAATGGTTATGAGAGAAGCATTGCTCAAAGCATCTCTTGATGACGACGAGTTGGAAGGAGACATGCCGGTTTAGGTATATTGTTTCTTCCTTATTGAAATAACCGATTATTTTATGTAAAGTCATATGACAACTTTAGTGCATCTTGTCCATTAATCATTAGTACTCATTTACGACTTATGTTGAACTCATTTATTAAGGTTATGATTTGGGATAGTCAATCTATTCTTGTGACATCTATCTACTAACTTGCCATGGTTCACTAAAATTTTAAATGAGAGCATAATACTAATTTGTAATGAATAGGGGTCAGGTGTATATTGAGCTAGGTTCAAGCTAATGGGGAATAATTCTAAGTATAATAAAATTGAGTTACTTGTTGTTTTGATTTGATGCCACGTTAGTCAAGTATGTTATTTCAAGTTGGTCATTTCACTCTACCTTATTTGCTAGCCTCTACAGTAATCAATTTTGCATTTATCACATTGATATTTTGCATACTTCGCTGGTACATCCATATCCTTGGGATATGTCTCTCTAATAAATTTTAAAAAGAAAGAAATAAGGATGACCCTGAGGAGGCACTAAATACTGTAGAAACAGAATATGCGGTGCAAAAAGAAATAGAGACATGCCAAAAGCTCTTCAAGTTTTGCCATTTCTATCTACCATACCTATCTATTATGGCACTCTATTTTTGCCATTCGAGTATTTATTATTTATTTATCATTTTATTAGAGTTCATTTTTCTTGCACACATATAACCTTGTTCTTTAGCTCTTCGCTGTTATGTCTTGTAAAGATCTCATAATTGTAATGAATCTCTTACATTTTGTAGGGCTTTGAAAAAAGGGGGAAAATAAAAAAAATATAGTACAAGCGTGATTTTCAAAAGCTCTAATTATATTTTTCATGTGAGATGGATAATTTATAGGCTAATACATATTTTCAGCAGTAGAATTCATTAGCTCATATGATACTTATATTTTATAGAGAGATTTCACTTATATCATTTGAGAGCATTCACTTTGCTCATGTCCTTTATTTATATCATTTGAGAGCTAGCATTCACTTTGCTTATGATCTTCACTTATATCATTTGAGAGCACTCACCTTGCTCTTGTACTTCACTTATTTTATTAGAGAGCATCTCTTTTTATATGATATGATTTTCACTTGTGTATTTATATGATAATCTCTAGTTCTCTTACAATATCGATAACCAGGACATTACTAGGGCCTGAGAATCACTTTGTTTTTGCAAGATATTTTCTATTCCTTTAATCGATTTCTTTCCTACCCTCACATTATTTTCTAATAACTGGAATGATGAGACATCAAGTACTTTGTAGTTGACATGGTACAAATGGTTCTCTTAATAAAACCTTACTTTATTCCTTTGAAAGCGACTGGCACTAAGGAACTTTATATTTTGGTACGTAAGGCTTTGCTCTTATGACTTGCCTCTAGTAGATGAGCATCGAAAGTTCCATTGTGATATTCTTTTGCTCTGTATGTTACTTGGAACATTTTATTTCCCCCTAGATATAGGTTGGAAGTAAACTAATGAGAATTTATTTTCTGTCTGAATCGTGATCTTAGCATTTGAGTTTCAGAGACAACATAGGACTTAATGATTGGTAATAAAATTTTTTGGACAAATGCCTATAGACTACACTATTTCTCTTGCTAAAGTTTTCAATTCTTACTTTACTACCAAGAGCCATTAATTTTAGATCTTTGTACTCATCATATTTCAATTGCTGAGTGCAAGGCTGGAACACGGTTTTAAGCATTCCTCTTAAAGTACTTCTTTCAATCTATGTGTTTCGGATCTATTTTTTTCTTCATGGCTTTTGCAAGTATGCGTGGGTAATCCCCTTAGGTTATGGGTTGAGGCCTAGCCTCGTGGCCATTTATGTTTTTGATTGGATCAATCCTATGTGTTTTTGCTATCTCTATGTGCAATTTGTTTGTCTTGTCTTTGCATTGTCATAGGACTTGATGATACTCGATGCTCTGATGAACGATCAAAGGTAAAGGTGGATGATAGAGAGGCACCCTAGAATAAATTCTAAAGCTAGTGATAGCAAGTTGAAGTAGGGTGACCGAAGCAAATCTCTAGGATATCACTGTATAGTCACAACATGGTCATTCATTGGTCCGTTATATTGTTATCTTAATGAACAAAGGTGACCTTTTAGATCAATTGCACCGGGTTGTATATCCTATGGTGCGATGGATGTCGGCCTAGGGTATTATGGACATGCCTCCCACATTATTTCGTATAACAATCTTATCAAGATAGCATAGAAATATTATTGTTGTTTATCTTATGATCGAACATAACCTCTACCTAAGACTAACCTCCATCATCAATTATAACCCCGTCTTCAAGCTTTTAGTTTTAAATTCTGTTTTTAGTATTTCTAGTTTTCTTTTTCGCAAAGAACAATATGTTTGCTTTTAGGAAAACTGACACTTTGTGAATCATGACTGAAGCGATCATGGGTCGCTCAAAATTTTCCATGGATACCTCTGCCTCCTCTAGATTTGATAACCTTAGGAATATTTAAGGTAAAACTACTGCAATTGAGTTAGTGTGCTTGCTAGGCCAGTATCAATTATCTCTTTTATTATGTGTACACAGAAAAATATTGTAAAAATAAGATAATCCACTGTATTCAGGAATGTTCATGAGGAGGAGTGTGACGCGAGAGGGCATTGACATCGGAGAAGGGAGGTGGCCCTGCGACGGGACCCACAGCACCCCCTGTAGCAGCCTCCTGCTATGTGGGGCCCACAGGACTCCGCCTTCATCAATGTTTCGTGTACATATTCGTTTCGTCCCCTGAAACCCTCCCGCGAGGGGTTCCCCTACATGTACAGAGGCATCACATCACGAATAGAGGGAAAAGCGTTTGAAACAGAAGTGAGTAGGCCATCGGCAATCACGATTTTCCATCTCGACCATCACCCACCCAGGGACCATCTAATGCATCAAGCCTCCATAAATTAGACACCCCTTGTACTTCATCTTCTTCATCCAGACATTCGGGATTGGTTTGTATCTTGGTATTCTCCAAGTTATGAATTTTATTTATTACTCATTTTCGATGATTTGCATGATGTCTGAGTAATCCCTTCGATGCGACAAGGTGTGTAGTAGTAGCTATGTAACATTCTCACGATTATTGTGATGGTCATCCATCTTCAGTATCGTCGACTCATTATTATGATTACCATCCATATTCGGTGTAATCAATTATTTGTTTTGGCATTAATGTATTGCATGCTATGTCTTTTGATAAATTTTATTTGATTGTGTGTCTTAAGTTGGCCAAGCAAGACACTTAGCATCGTGATGGCGTCCGCCGCCGACACGGCCAGATCTGGTGAGGTCCTCCATGCTGCATCTCTGGTGCTGCCAGATCCACCATGGGACTGGAAATAAATTTCCATTGGACTAGAAACAAATTGCGATAGCATGGGAAACAATATGCAGTAACGTCGGGAGTGCGTGGTCATAGGTCGCGCCGATGAGCCAGACCTTCACCACCCCCACCATTGTTACCGTCGGCACCATGTTTAAGCACTGGCTCTACCCCAACATCGCGGCTGCCGCGCGCCATCGTGGATTCGCCAAGGAGCTCGCTGTCGCCGGATGAGATCTGAGGAAGACGGGGAGGAGGAAGGGGATTACAGAGGGGCAAATGGCTATGTTTGATAGAGATTTTGTTGCAACATTAGAGAGGCACTGATCGACATGACCACAATCCTATGATGTTGTATTTACGCAAAAAATTTGTTTATACCTTTTTGATCTTGTTGCATGCCTCGAGCCACGATGACGAGGAAATATCTCTGTTACACAAAACTTTTGCTTCTACCACACATAAAAAATGTTTTCATAGCACAAAATACGTGTTTCCATTAGTAAGAAAAAATGTTTCTAGCACATGAAAAAATGTCTCTATCGCCAAAAAAAGCATGACATGTTAACAAAACGGGAGTGATTTGCTTGATTTATTAGCTGGAAACAAATTGTTATTTATAGGATTTGCTTCACGAAAATCCAGAATTAGTTTCCTTCAAAATGAGAGCATATGGTGTATTGCATACAAATAGTTGCCCATGTTTCCTATGGTCTCCAAAATTATAATGACACAGAACCTATGATGTTGTATTTACGCAAATTTTTTGTATAAATAGTACAATGAATTTGTTGCAACACCCTTTTGATCTTGTTGCGTGCCTTGAGCCACTACGACAAGGAAATGTCTCCGTTACTAAATTTTTTTGTTTTGCCACATATAAAAAAATGTTTCTATCACACAGAATACATTTCCATCGTAAGAAACATTGTTTCCATCACACGAAAAAAAGATACCTCTATTGCCAAAACAAGCATGACATGCTAACAATTTGGGAGTGATTTGCTAGATTTATTAGTTGAAAAGCTTCATGAGAATTTGGGATTAGTTTCCCTCAAAATTAGACACATAGAGTATATCTATATTTATATCTATACCAATATAAAAAGTACCAGTTTAATTAGGATACTATTGATCTCAACCGTTCAAATATTATTAGTCTATTTTCTAATTATCATCCGACGGCTTCGATCCCTTAATCCTCTTGCTCTATCAAAACAAAAGAACACAAGGGAGAAATTGGGTAGTGAAAGGGATACAACTCAATGGAGATTGGATGGAGGGGGGGGGTGGATCAATCCAATCCGATTGGTTCGCCTAGTGGTTTGTTTCCCACAATCCATATACAAGGCCTAAAAGTCCATTTGTCTCCCAAGCCATCAGCCCACAGTCTGAGATAGCCCAACAACATATGTGTACCGTATACGTAAAGTCTTCAAGGTTATCTCCATGAACCCTCTTTTCAAGGTTATCTCCATGAACCCTCTTTATCCCCCCTTACCTCTAGTTTTTGGATTTTATTCCCGCTCACTAATTATTTCAAGGATTACTTCTCGTGGATGCAGAAGGATTAGTTCTTCAGTCTTTTAATGTACTTTTATGTGAATTAGAACTCACATTGAGCTCTGATTTGTGTGGAACTATCGATACAGGAAGCCAAATTAGTGGATTTTATTACAAGGAAAGCACAATCTATTTTGTGATTTTACAATGTTTTTGTCAAAAAATGTGTAGCTGCAAATTTAACTACACGATTCACATCTCTTTGTTAATTAATTAGTGGGAACAATATTTTTTAAACTTTGTACACCCATTCTGGAAAACCTGTGCGGCGACCCACATACTACTCTCTTGGGTAATATGTCGATCTTTGACATGTCGCAGACGAAGTGCCTTCTCGTCTACAACACATCGCACAGAGTAACACACAGAAGCATTGCAGTGGCCCATTTATTACAAACTTAATCTTACAAATCAGAGAACAAGATGTAATTATACAAATATATTCCCAAAAGTATGGGAATTTAAAACCGTTCCATTCGGCTCTAGCAAAAGTCTTATCCTACATCTCTCATCTCCCACTTCCTATGCTTCTACGCTTCAGGGTCTTCACCACGGTAGTCAAAATAGTAGTCGATGCTTTCGCCCTTTGTCGCCTTTGTTGGTTCTCTGGAGACTTCATCTTCGACCTCGATGTAGACTACGTCTTGATCTGTCATCGGCTCACCATCTAATCAAAGGGATTAAGATAGAGGGATGAGTACAGAAGGTACTCAACAAATCTATGAATAGCAAAGAGGTGTTTGATGCACTATCTACTGAGAACGGCAACGTTCTCCAAAAGCAATGCAGTTTTGTAAGGTAAGAGGGTCAAGTTTTAATTTAAGAGACTAATGATCTCCTGTCTCACAAGCTGCTAGGATTCCCGATGAATCCCTTTCTTACCGGGTTCGCAGTTCCAACCAGGAACATGGAATGACAATGCCACAATTCTATACACTCTGCAGAGGTGCGCAACTGTACCCACAAATGAACTTGGTCATGTGTCTGAGTTTGCAAGGCCCATTCACATTTCCACGATCACAGAGCCTTTTCGCCGCCCGCTCGGTCATATTCCGCGTCATAGTCAACTTAGGACTACCATTCTCAATTCCTAATGTGGTGTGACAAGCTGGCTTACGGACCTCGTCACCTGTGATAAGCTGGCTTACGGACCTCATCACCTTCCCGGTAGTCGATCCCACTACCGAGGTCTTGCGTTCCTAGGGGAGTATGAACCTAGGGCAAATGTACTTTAGCTCAGCCCCGCCCATACAGCGTATGTGGTATGCGCGATCGCTATGGCCCTTAAGCACACTCGATCATTGGTTGCATTAACCTTATATGAAACATTCCCGTGTGATGAAATCCACCGCCCCATGTGCCTCCGACACCTTTCAAGGATTTCACCACCCACCATGATCACGTCCAAAAACCGGCGATCAAACAAAACAACAGTTGATTCAATTTAGAAAATAGGTTTTCATTTTGTGCATGTTATAGACGAGAAGGAAGTTTTGGAAAACGTTCTCAACGGATATGAACAAGAAACTGGACTTACCTGGTATCGGATTGAAAATAGAGTTTGAAGGGATTACTTGTGGAACTCCAGCTTCTGGCAAAGAAAACAATATAGTCTGATAAGGACTTACCCAAAAGATTCCAAAATATGAATGCGATGACATGACATTGTATGCATGAAATGATGCATATATTGAAGTTATCATCAAAATCTTTAAACTTAAACCTTTTTAATATTCTCTTAAGGATTTATAATTTTCTAAGAGTAACACGAACGCTTAAATATCGGAAACCCTATGTTCACCTTTCACATGATGGTGTTCACCAATTTAACTTTTGTTTTCATCACTCAAGCTTTAACATGTTCTATTAAATCCAAAGTTCTTAACTTTAAACTTTTAGTTAAGATGTCAAGAAGATTAACTTAGACTTCACTCTCTTTTTGGAGAACAAAACATATTACTTAATTTAAAATGATTCATAGTTTAATTAGCCTTAAATTTCTCCTCCAAGAAAAGTCCATTATAAAACTAAATAATTCATTCCAAATTTTCCATTCATTCTCTAATCCTCACATATATACCTACTATTTCTTCTTTTCAACTTTCTTTCATTTCTGATTTAAAGAAATCAGAAACCTACATGTATATATATATCTATATATTTTTAATTTGCCCTTTCTTTCGATCCCCAAGCCATTTTTACCTTTTCTCTCTTTTTTTTCAAAAAACCCACTCTGTCTCTTTTATTGAGCCTTAAGCCCGTTTCGGTTTCTGCCAACCGCACCCGACTTTCCCCACTCCTCTCTCTTTCATCTTTCTCTTCCTCATTCCCCAATCGCACGCCTTGGTTCCTCCGGCTTTGCCTAACACCCCGAGCACCACCGCCGCATAAAGCTGCCTCCGCCTTGGTCCAACGCCGCGACCGGCGCCGCCTCGTTTCTTCACTCCTCCTTCCCCTCGTTGTCTCCTACCTCCACGCCTCCGTGTCCGCCGCCACTCGGTGCTCCGCCGCCCTCGGTTTACCCGGCATCGGTGCCTTTTCTGGTGCTCCCCTTAGCGTCATCTCGGTGCTCCCCTCAGGTCTCGCCGCCCCCTCCTTGGGTCACTCTACCGGCTCGGCTCCTCTCGGTTCAACCGTCCCGTCGCCGCCGCCCTTGCCTTGGATGCCGCTGGCTCCACGCTCGGCGCCATTCTGCCGGACGGTGGCGGAGTTGGCTGCCGGCACAACCGTGGTGGTGGCACCCCTCCCAGGTAAGTAACCCCTACTCCTCCTTCTATTCCTCAGTCTCCCCAATTAGCCCCTTTTTCCCAACTTGTTCTAGGGTTTAACCTTGATTGGGTGAGGAATGGCATGGTTTGATCGAGACATTTACTTATTTGTGATTGGATTCGACTGATGCTTTAGCAAAATTCATCTATGGTGATTTCTTACAGTTAGGGGTTGATCTTAATGTCGGGTTTAGCAAGTTATTGGTTGATATGGCTAGTTTAGTGCTAAAACTGATGATCACCTAATGCCCTAACTCCTGGAACCATTTGTTTTTTCTTTGGTCTGATAACAATTGTACTGCAAAACTGATCTTGTTCATTTTTACCCCGATTTAGGGGTTGATCTTAATGTCGGGTTTAGCAAGTTATTGGTTGATATGGCAAGTTTAGTGCTAAAACTGATGATCACCTAATGCCCTAACTCCTAGAACCATTTGTTTTTTCTTTGGTCTGATAACAATTGTACTGCAAAACTGATCTTGTTCATTTTTACCCCGATTTAGCTAGTGTAGGTGTGTGTCCTGATTTTACTATACTGATGGTGTAAGCATTCTGCTTAAATGCTAGATTAAGTTCTTTATATTCCCTTGTCATTTCTGCTGTGCGGAGGAGTTCTTACCTACACTAATTATTTGTGCTACTGAAATCCTTGCTTCGGTAATTTGTTGAATACATACCGCTACTGGAAATTTAGCATGCTTAATTTTATTATTGCAAATTGATTAATAACTAGCGAATAGACATCTACTCCCGATCTGAACTAGTTAATCCTTATGATCCTGATTATTCTGTGCCTTTTCTACCAGCACAAAACCAGCTCAGTTTATTAGCTGAGAGGAACACTATTAAACTCAATTTCATTTGTTTATTGCTATCTTGATGTTTTTATCTGAAAAGGTTTAGTAATAGCAATCTTTAGATAAGAATAGATAACACCTGATCTCAATTCTCTTCCTATTTCTCACATTTTTGTAGGTATCAATCATTGGGCTAAAGAATCTTTTACTGCACTCCATTTTTGCTAAGCTAAAATGCTTACGATTCTTGATTCCTTTTCTGCATATATTTACATATATATTGGCTAACTTAAACTGAAAAACATATGCTATGTTTGATCTGTAGTTCATTTCTGTGATGCTTTTATATAAATCTATTATGAACAGATGTTGATCTTGGCTCTTAGCTCCTTTTTCTCTTATTCATGCCTATCCCTATATAGGAGCATACCAGACCATTTTAACTGAAGAAATATGCAATATACTTGGCCTTAATTGTTTTTTCTGCTTTCTTCTGTATATGTGATGCATACATCAGTTCATTTTCTGAATAGAACAGATGAACTACCTTGTTCCTAAGCTGGGCAACTGAATCTATAACCTAACTGCGACTCTCTGGTAATCCTAATTACTACTCTACCTGGTTGATGTATTTAATTTTGATACTATAAATTACCTATGGTTCTGATTGATATGCTATGTTAATCTTAAGGTTTTGAGGTTGCTAGTTTTTCATAGGTTTAGTATCCATCTGATTGAAAATTGATTTTAACCATCAATATTCTATTCAACCTCTAAATATTTGGGATGTTTGGTCTTCAGATATAGCTATGTTGCGATATGCATTGCTCCTTGCACCTAGGTTCTCGAAAGAGCAGTTATGCCTATGAATTTGAAATGTATTTGTGGTAGAGTTAACTTTCCTTTACCGATAAGATCATATATTTCACTTGATTCTTAGTCTATTCCTATTTTCTATATATGCATTATACCTCCCCATATCAGTCTAATGAACTGATAGAACAGATTTATACTTGACCTTTGGTTAGCTAATGAAGATGTTTATACATCTGAAGCATCCAAATATAAGTTGGTAAGAACAGATACACAAGGGTTGCTTTATTAAACCCGATGATGATTTTAGAATTAAAGAAAAGACTTGAGAAAGGTATAACTTGATAAGAACAGATGTTACGGATGCCTTACTAAAATCTGAGGGTCCTTACCTTTAACAAAATTTCAGCTATATGGTTATGCAAGGCCATACTGGTTTTGTATGAGGGTATAACTAATTTCAGGCTTGGATGGTAAGTGTTTGACTTCTTAAGCTTGCTGGTGGCTTTGCTCTTCTTCTCGGCTCATGGCCTGGTCCTTGCTTCCTCTCCTTTTGCTTCGGCTACTCCCTCTCTTCCTGAACTCCTCCTTCTCCTGAGCCCCTCTTCTATTCTTGAAGTCCTCTTGTTCTTGCTGGTGGTCTCTATCCTTGCTACTCTCTACTCTCTGAAGGAGTGGTGCTTTTGGGTGTTTAACACTGTGGTACTAGCACTACTCTACTGTTCTATTGCCTTACTCCTTCCTTATTCTAGCTCACTGGAGCTATTCGTTGGTACTCTATTACTGGCCACCTCATGCTTGGCTTTTCGGTTGAGCTGATCTTTTGCTTCGGTTGCCTTATAAGCTAAGCCATTTGACTTATGGTCAAGATGTAAGGGCTGTGGATATTTCACTCAGATGACTACAGTGGCTATCTGCTTGCCCTAGGCTGATCTAGATATTCACTTGGTGAATATTTGTGGCTGCTGGATAATCTTTGATGTGTTGCCTTGTGGGCTAAGGCAATTTGACTATGGTCAAAAATGTGTGGGCTAAAGGAAAATGGAGGGTTGCCTTATCCAAGGTTTTGTTTTTCTCAAATGATTTGCAAAAATAATTTTCTTTAAAAAAAATTATGGAGGCATTTTAGATTAGGAAAAAAATAAAACTATTTTGTATACTCTCCTCACCTCTTTTCTCCCTATTCAGAAATATAGAAGATTTGTCCAATGAGGGTCTTAGCCACGTGGCCCTCGGACAATTTTGAAAACAAAAACGTTTTTCAAATTACTTTCCAAAACTAAAAGCTATTTAGGTCATCGGCACTATTTTGCCCCCGCAGCTAACCCTGCGGATATCGGCGGAACTGTGCCGGTGAACCACCTTTATTTAAAACAATGTTTTTCAAAACCATTTGCCTCCTACAGCAATCTGTGGGGTCCTAACGGTCCCGAGTTGTTATACTCGGCGGCCTCGGACTTCGCAAATATTTTTGGAGAATCTTCCCCCCTCCGACTCTTGGTGCTTTTCCACTACAGATCAAGGCTCGGAAGGTCGAAGATTAGGGTTAGATGTTGTATAGGTAGAATTTGCAACATGTAATTTTATTTCTTCTTCTTCTTTAATTCATTTTGTAATAATGTTGTTGTATCATGACATTTGTATTATTTCTTCAATCAATAAAGTTTAATTTCAATTGTATTTAAATGCGTTTGAATAATGAATGCCATGAATGCGTAGGTGAGTTGACTTGATCCCACCTCACGACGCTCAACTCCAACTCTGAAACTAGGGTTCTCACAACCTAGCACCACCACTGCCCTTGTTGTCCGTCACACCTCAGAACGTATTGTGCATTTGAAGGAACAATTGCATATCTGTCATTGCAATTCAGGATTGACCATCTCAATCTGATATTGTGTTTGAAGCTTTGAACTGTCAGCATTCTTCTGTTCTGTTAAAACAGCAAAAAGGCAGCGTGCGATTTACTGAAAAGACTTTTCTGTTTGCTTGGATTAGTTGATTATCTCACTCTCACTAATATTGGGAGATCCATGTATATTGTCAGTGTTGTTAGCCTTATATTTATGTGTCCAAAATCAAATACAGATTATCTTTCAGAACTGGTGGGAATGGACAACAGAGTTCCTATGGCCGACTGATCGATAGTTATGGAATGCAGTGGTGGTGCTAGTCTGGTGAATGATATGGAAGGAGAGAAACAGTAATTTTCAACAGCCAAGAGTAACCGGAGCTAGGGGTGGCTGACAGAAATACAGAATCGTCGATGAAGCTTCACTCTCAGCGCAGGCAGGGGTGCAATCAGTCCCTGGGTGCAGTGACCCGGATCCCTCTTGGCTCGTTGATGAGTCTCTCTCTGCATGTTAACCTTAAGTACAGAGCCTGTAGAGTCTATTTTCTGCCCGTTTGTAGATTAGTTTCTGTAGCATTTCATCTGCTGTCTATCGTTGGTCTGTATGTTTCGTGGCCGTTTAGGCCATTCTACAGTCTCCCTTTCCGCTAATATTAACTGAAAGCAGAGGTGCTGCCTTTGGTCAAAGCTGATCATTTTGTTTTGTCTTCATACATACACACAAGCCGTCGGTTATACCAAGAATTATAACAATTCTTCATGGAATGATAGGTGTATAATTAGTTGCTCAGTTATGACTTATGTTATTCTCTACCGTGTTTCTTTGCAGTTCATGGTGTGGAATATGCATCTGATGCACATGTCTATTGAATTATCGGAGTTTTCCAGGTGAAACCTTTTGTCAATTATCAGTCCTGGCTTCAAATTTGGGAAATCAATATTTAATGGACAGTTAATTGATCCATTTTTGGTAAACCTGTTATTTGTTTGATCCATTTTTGGTAAACCTGTTATTTGTTTGCGTTCTGTGATTATAGATATGTTGCAATAGCAAAGGTCCGTGATCATAAAAAGACGATATATGGCGAGACACCTCCATCGCTCCAGCTTAACATTAGGCTCGGACATGCACAAGAGCAGCATATGAGACGAAATTAAAAAAAAGTGAAAATTCGGTGATTAGCTAGGGTACATTAGGCTTCACACATGGCATCAAATGCAAATATGTTCTAGTTTACAGCAGTAACAGGACTATGGCACCAAACACGGGGAAAAAGAAGAAAACGGCGAGCAGTCTGATATAGAACGCAACACTTTGCTTCCAGGGAAAGAATAACAGGAAAATGGATGGCCATCACCAACGGAACGAACTGCAAGAACAGGAGCTGGTGCAGATCAACGCCCTGTGCTCCTCGGTGGGGGTGGGTGTAGTAGGGCCAGGACTGGGTTTTCAGAGGGCTCGCGCCTTTACGATGTCCATGCTCATCTCGCTTGGGTCAGTTGCCTGTACCTCCACCTGGATGCCGTCGAGCTCCCTCTTGAAGCGGTCCTTGGAGCTCGCGTACAGCATCTTGCTCCTCACCCTTGATGTGTCAGGAGACCTGCAGAGAGTGGATGCACAAGCATGATGCTTCAGTGTTCAGCTGAAATAGCAGGATGCAGTTCCGTTGCATTGCGCATTTGACAAGCAACGGAATATGTATATGCTATAAGGCAAACATAATAATTATGTTCAATGAGTTGCACAATCATGCTTAAGGATCTATGATATTAGAGTCATTCGTTAATATGGAGACTAAGATTATTTAAATCAGGACGCAGATGGTTATACGAAACGGCTTGTGGCCTTTTTAGAGTATTAATCTGAAGCCATGCTGAGAAATGGCCTCAAATGATCACTTCACAAATTCAATATATGGAAAAGGATCGAGGCAGGTCTCCCTTGCTGAGGATCTGTAACATAAAGTTGTATTAAAAACTTAATATCAATTTCTTAAGATGCTAATATCAAATTCTTAAGATCTGTGGCGTTATATACACCGTCTGGGTGAAACGTGTCACCAAAAAAACTTGCAATTGAGACAAAAAAAAATCGTTGCTCCCGAAATTGACACTGTTCATCTATGTCCCTACTCTCTCAATTTTGTCACAAGGCCCTGTGCTTCATTAGTTTTAATTGAAGTTTCCCTCTATCTGTTAAATTATTTGCCCTGAATGACTCAAAATTCTCTTTGTCCCACATTAAAAGCTGTTATCATGTCATTTCATTCTTATCACTTTAACTGGTGAAGGATAGTAGGACTGATGTCCACTAGCCACAAATACGTACCTGAACAAATCGAGAGATTTACATAAAAAGAAAACAAATATGAGTACAGGTAAAAGTCCCAAATAATATCTTCAAAGGGCACAAAATTATGTGTCTGATATCATTTTCCTATTGTAAATATATGCCGCCATTTTGCCTGCGGTAAATATGCTATTCAGTCTCTTTTTGGTTCTTCTGCAGGCTGATCTAACAAAAATATAGGCTTTCATAATCAGTAACATACGAAACACATTTCCAATTTTATCTTTGATAATGGCTTAGATGTGTTATTTTGCTCGAGAACAAAGCAAAGGGTGAGACCTGTACTGTAAAAATTGTTGCGTTATATCTCGTAGAAGTCAAAAGATCCAAGGAAACACCAAACTGAAGTGATCTAACATGCATGCGTAGGTGAGAGAGGATAGTATCAAAATTCAGAAATTTAGGTCAGCAACTGCCACATATAAGATCAAATCAGAAGGCCTAAAACAATTCAAACATACTATATAAATTGAACGCTGTATGATCATGAGCAAAAAAAAATTATGCTTTTTTTGTGAGGGAAAATTTTATGTTAACTGGGGAGTTGTTACCAAGAGATGAAGAAGATCTTGCTCTTTTGGCAGTTCTCATCAGTGACGAAGTCAAAATCAAATACCGCGTAGCGGCACTCATCAGCGGGTAAGCAGGCGGCGAAATCATCATAGCTCTCATCAGGCCGCCCCACCCTGTCCACCACCACCTGCTGCACCTTCTCATTGATCTTGAAGACGATGAAGCGGAAGCTCCTCTTCGCCTTAAGGTCCTGAAACTTGAGTTTGCATTCGTCGCACACAGCCATTCCCGACGCCGAATTCGACTTACAACAAGGAATCCCCATAACATATTAACATACACCACCCCGTTGAAGAACAATTATTGAACAACATTCTGAAAGAAAGAGATCGGACTGTACTCACCATGGTTGATGCCTCTCTTCCTTCCTTCCTTTCTTCGGTTGAGACAAACAGGGGGTGGCGAGGACAGGAGAGGAGGGGGAATGTGCAGCAGCGCAAAGAGGAGCAAGTTTTGAAGGCCTGAAAGAGAGAAGGGAGGAGGCAAAATATAGGGGAGAGAGGTGGGCGATGCAGATGGAGGCCTGCATGATACCACCACGTTCGGAGAGGGGCATTTGACCAAGCACGTCCCCTCCTTCGTGTGAGAACCAGAACCGTTGTGTGCAACTAACATGCGCGCCACCACCCGTCCCTATCCCCTCGCTCAGCAAAATTATTTGCAACATCAAAACTGCATGGTGTATATTTACTCTGTTTCTTTTTATCATGTGATATATTTGACCTGTGCCTTTGGTGTGAATTGGTCTTTTAAGAGTCCCTTTGTAATTTCCTCTGATTACAAAGCGGAGTGTGTTTCTTAGCTCCGTAGAATAAATACGACTTTCCCAACGGTAAGCATATACATCAAAGAAGAATCGCTTTGGTCTATCTGATACAAGTATAAGACTTACATTCTGTCAGATTGCTGTTTGGCATTGTTCAGACCTTGCCTCAACCAAACTCGATCCTGGTACTTTGCTGAGACCCTTTTCCATCATCATTCTCCGGACATCCTGAACATCCCTGCATCTGTCAGCTGCAGCATATATGTTCCCAAGGAGCACGTGATTTCCGGTGTTCTCCGGTTCAAGCTCAAACAAATGCTTCGCCAACCTCCCCGAACACAACATTCTCGTATAGAACACAAGCACCCAGCAGAGCACCCCACACCGAGGCACTGGGCTAGATTGGCATGTCTTCGATGAGGCGGTAGGCCTCCTCGATCCTCCCAGCACATCCAAGCACGTCAACCAGGCACGAATAGTGCTCGGCATTTGGTATCAGGCCATGAATGTTCTGCATGCCCTCGAACAACCGAAGGCCTTCGTCTACCATCCCGGCATGACTGCAAGCGTAAAGCAAGGAGGCAAAGGTCACAGTGTTTGGCTTCACCCTCGACTCCACCATCCTGTCGTATAGCAGGATGGCAGTTCGGGCATGTCCGTGCATACCAAACCCGGTGATGACCGTGGCCCAAGCAACAACATCCTTTTCAGGTAGCCAGTGGAAGAGTGCCCATGCCACGTCCAAGTCACCTGCCTTGGCATACACATCGATTAAACCAGTTGAGATATCTGTGCTCCGAAAAAATCCGAGAGTCAGTAAATAGCAGTGGATGTTAGTTGCTTGTCAGGTCCGCAGATCTCTGCATACGCTGGGAGGATGCTTGCCATTGTTGCAGAGTCTGGACGCACCGATTCTGCAGTCATCCGCTTAAACAATTCTGTAGCTTTCTTCTCCCGTTCACTGTGAGTATAACCCCAGATAGCTGCATTCCATGTTTCCGTTCGTCGTGGGCCCTTCTCAAGTGTCAACTGCATCAGCTTCATCTTATCGCACTTCCCATAAGCGTCGATAAGTGCAGTCTCAACAACAGTGTCTGATTCAAGCCCAATTCTAATGCATAATGCATGTGCACTTGGCACGCTTTCCTGACGGCAAGCTAGAACAAGCTGAGAGCAGGTACGCCATGGTCACTGCATTGGGCAATGGAGCACCAGAGGTCATCAGCATGTCACAACCAAGAGCAAATGCCTCTCCCGCACGGTCATTCAGCACGTAAGCGCCAATCATCACCGTCGAAGAAACAACATCCTTATTGTTGACGACCAAATTGGGCAGTACCCCCAGATGGGCCGAGTGCGTCGGGCAAGATTTACAATGTTACCGAATCGTGGCCCAGGCCGAGTGGTGCGGCGTCCCCGAGTCCCGAGTACCCGTGGCCCTGAGCACTCGCACCCCCGAGCACTCATCCCCGAGCACTCATGTCCCCAAGCAGAAGATCCTGAAACAACGCTCCCGAGTACCAAGCACTGACGAGATCTGAGTGTCGGACCCCGAGCACTCGGCCCCGAGCGTTCGCACCCCCAAGTACTTGCGCTCCCGAGCACTCGTGTCCCCGAGTACTCGTGGTCCCGAGTAAGACAAGTTCTACGGAGCGCGACCGAGTCCCAGTAATGCCAAGACGGTGGACGATTGGTGACGTTCCCGAAATATCCTACGAATAGGCCAAGGCACCAGGTTTCAAGGAGAAATCTTTTGTGTTCGAAGCCTTAACTTGGGGCTCAAGGAATAGTGGCGGATCATGGCGCTTAAAGGAAAGTCCGAGATTTGGAAAGACTCCCGGATAATATGGAAGGACATCTCGTATGCGAGGCGGAGTCCCGATCACGGTGGTTAATTTGATCAGATTAGGAAATATATCTCGTACATAAGGCAGAGTCCTGATCGTATCAATCAGGATAACCATAGCTTTAGGAAACAGCTCGATTTGTATGGAAAGCCATATCATGTACGATACTGAGTTGTATCTCAGCCCTAAGACCGGGCGTACCCTATAAATATGAAGGGTACATGGCCGATTGAGGTGGAACTCTCCCAATCGACGCAATCAATACATTATCTTTTCATCTACTATTTTTCTCACCCTTGTTTTTCTGCTTCTCGTCTTCGTTGTTCTTCGTGTTACACGGCAACGAAACTCGAGGCCCTAGGGGCGATCAGGTCGACCTAGGGCAGCCCATAGCCGCCGCACTCCCTGACGGGGTCCCTCCCGGGGGTGCGGGGTTTCGGGTTCTCAAAAGCACCCGCCGGCGTGTCTTGCGTATCGCGCTCCCGGCGAGTCTCCCCCGGCTCCGTGTCCCGCGCATCGCGCTCGGCTCCGGGGGTACACGGTGACGTGTTCGTGTGCGAACACACTTTTTGGCGACTCCGCTGGGGAAGAAATCATCATGTCCAACAATCAGCTTCCACAACTCGGCGAGATCAGCACCGATAACATCATCAAGCCAGGCTACGATGAGCTATCGGAGGAACATCGTCAAGCTTTTGAAGCATACAAGAAGAAGCGGGAGGAGGAGGATCTGCATGCGTTCCTCGCAAACTTCAAGAAGGATCGTTAGGGAAACATCACTCCGGTTGGAGAAATCAAGCTACCTCCCCTACGCGGCAAGACGGCTCAGACCCCGGTAAGTAGCACGTTTTCCCCAGAGCAGATAGCCGAAATACAGAGTTATATTTCGGAAGGCAATACTCTTGTTTACAACACGTTCATGAAAAATACAAGTGCCAAGGGGAGCACGTGTCCAACATCTAGTGGTAACGCCGGTACGGCTATAGGTGTGGTAAACCCTGATCCGACCTCGGTAGCAGATTCATCGGCGCTTCCCGTGCCATTGAATTTGCGCCCCAGCCAAACCAACCAACTCGTAGCCATACCGCCAGCCCTAGTCCGATTATGAGCATGCCCGGTTCGGCGGTAGCGCCGAACCAGAGCCTGATTGCACCTTCCATAAATACGAGCACGGTTAGGCCGATGCCGAGTCACGGTTCGGCGTATGGGTCACAGGCCGCACCCATGACCAGTCGTCCCACGGCGACTTCGTCCGCTCCGGACGAAGTTTTAGCCAAACTCCAGGAAGATATGAAAAAGATGTTTACCGAATCCTTCGGACTCGAGCCGAAGTTTAGAAGTCGGATGTACCAGAAGCCATATCCCGACTACTATGATGCTATCCTATACCCCCCGGGTTACAAGGTTCCCGACTTCGCTAAGTTTAGCGGTGAAGGAACAAAGACTACGTGGGAGCATGTCAGTCAATATCTAGCGCAGCTAGGTGAAGTGAGTTCCATAAATGAACTGAAGGTACGCCTATTTCCGCTGTCACTGACTGGCACCGCTTTTTCATGGTTCTCCGCTTTGCCGCCTGGTACTATACTCTTATGGTCACAATTAGAGCAGAAATTCCATGATCATTTTTATAGTGGCGATAATGAGCTTAAGTTGTCACATCTTACATCGGTCAAACAGAAGCACGACGAGTCGGTCACCGACTACGTCAAAAGGTTTAGGGACATCAAGAACCGATGCTATAGCTTGGTGATAACCGAGAGAGACTTGGCCGACTTGGTACTTGCCGGGTTGAAGACCCATATTAGGGAACGTTTAGAGAACTATGAGCTCTTAAGTGTCAATCAAGTATTGCAAAAAGCTTTGGCTCAAGAAAGCCGAAGCATAGAAGTCAAAGAAATTCATAGGTCCAAGCCCGATCGGCCTAGGATGCACATGGTCGAGTACGACAGCTCGGGCGACGAGGGTAACATGTATACTGCCGAGTTCGTTTGGTCCTCCAAGACCAAACCATATACTTGTGACGCTCTCAAGCCGACTCGCAAGAATCGTGAAGAAGAG
Source organism: Stipa capillata (assembly GCA_019208055.1). Classification (NCBI taxonomy): domain Eukaryota; kingdom Viridiplantae; phylum Streptophyta; class Magnoliopsida; order Poales; family Poaceae; genus Stipa; species Stipa capillata. The sequence goes on from JAGXJF010003127.1 coordinate 658,585, forward strand.
ATAAAATTCACCTTTGATGTAGCCAAGTGTGATAAAATATTCGATTCTTTGCTGCAAGACAGGGTCATTAGGATATCCCACTCTTTACCGCCGTTTGAAGAGCTAAAACGGCGAGCTTATTGCAAGTATCATAATTCTTTTTCTCATGCGACTAATGACTGCAATGTTTTTCGGCGACAGATACAATCGGCTATTAATGAGGGACGATTGAATTTCGCCGATATGCAAATCGATAAACAGCCCTTCCCAATGAACGCTATGGATTTGGAAGGGAAGAAAGTTTTGATTCGGCCCGACATAACCGAATCAGCTAACAAAGACAATGTGGTCCTTGGTGAACCCCGGGAGAAAGAAGTCGGCAAAGCTCCGGGAAGGGAAGTCGTGCTTGAGAAACGACCCGATGGCAAAGAAACATTGAAGATCACTATCAGGAATCACGCCCTCGGGGGGCAATCCCGAGTACAAGAAGACCACACCAGTACACTCGGGGGGCAGCCACCGATGCCAGAAAATACCCGGGCCAAGTTCATCAAACCCAAGAGTCCGGAAGTCGGCAAGTGGAAAACCAATGAAGCCAGAGCTCAGCATAAAAGAGTGAAGCCGACTTTCGATATGTTGCTTTCCAAATACACCAACCAAGCGGCCGGTGTCATCCCTAACCGGCCATCGCGCTTGAAACGCCCAAGATCACCTCCAAGGCCAGGGTTTCAGCACCAGGCCGGACCGCAAGGGTCATGGATGCCGAGTCCATGGATGGTGCCACCTCCATACGCGCCGTGCATGGACAACTTCAATGGAAGGTGGGGGCAGCACCCAATGGTTCCCTACGCTTTCCATCCAGGATGGTCGGCATTGAGGAGACCTATCCGAGAGAGGCTCACTCATCCCACCCGAGGCCGACCAGGTGGTGATGCCAGTTGGCCGACACAAAAGTTCAACCACCCTGTTCGAGGCCGACTAGCTGACAATGCTAATCGGTCGCCACCGACTTCCTCAAGTCAGTCGGCCCGAAAGGAGTGGCGTGCTAAATTGCCGAGTGCTAATGCTCCGACAAACGACGGGCAAAAAATAGAGATCAACGAACTCGGCAAGGGACCGATTACTATCAGTAATCTGGTCAATTCTAATGATAACATAATCACTGTTCAGCAGGGATCCATGACCAATGATCATGAAGCTGGTACGAGCAAGAGCAGGCCCATAGAGCCCAAGTACACTCAGCCTACATGGTGTCCTCCCGGGTTGACTAAGACCAAGAAAAGGAGGCTGCAGCGCATGAGAAATCAGGAGAAGGCTGAGCGAGAAGTCGAGAAGCTGAGGGACGAATCTTTCAATGAGATTCGGCCCATGGTACTCACAAAGCAGGTATGGAAACCTAAGCGGGTGGAGGACGCAACAACTTCCGAAGACACATCTCCTCTACTCGGCAAGTCGCCGAAGTCGGTAGCTACCACGGAAAACAACGAAGAGGAAATGGTGGATTACGAGTCTACGCCGATTCGTGGAGGTATGAACATAAACATGGTTTATTATTTACCTGCCGAGTTCCGTGCTGTAGATGAAGACGGGGAGATAGCCCAGTTCGACTTCGGTCCCAAGAATGCCATCTTCGAGAAGCCGACAGAACCGGTGAAACACTTGAAGCCATTATACGTCAAGGGCCATATTAATGGATCACCGGTGGCGAGGATGCTCGTGGACGGCGGTGCTGTAGTCAATCTGATGCCATACTCGGTCTTCAAAAAGTTGGGTTTGCAGGATGAAGAATTGATGAAGACCAATATGGTGCTCAACGGATTTGAAGGCAAAGAGAGCACAGAGGCCAAAGGCGTGATGTACGTAGAGCTCACCATTGGGAGCAAGACCTTGGCCACTGCCTTCTTCGTTGCTGAGGTGCAAGGAAATTACAACGTCATACTGGGCCGCGATTGGGTTCACGCCAACCAATGCGTTCCGTCCACAATGCACCAATGCTTGATACAGTGGGTTGATGAAGAAGTCGAAGTCATCCACGCAGATAACTCGGCTTGTGTCGCCTTAGCCGATGCTTTGGTGGATTGGCAGCACCCCAACGCATGCCTGACAGGGCGAGACCTTTTCGGGTTCGACTTCCTTAGTGCCACAAAGAACGGGTTCGTACCCGTATCTTTAAAGCCAGTCGGCGCCGACCGACTTCAAGCCAACTCGGTTTTAATTGCCTTGGTCGATGTGCTGGCGAGTCGGCAACAACCCAGCAACTCTTTGGCGGCCGACTTCCCTAGTACTAAAGGAGACAGCCGAGTACCCGCAACTTCAAAGCCGGTTGATGGCAATTGGCTCCAAGATAAGAAATAATCAGATGGATCCTAACTCGGAGTGGTTGCAAAAGCGACTCGCAAAGTATCGGTCTAATAAGAACGATATGCACGAGTCTATAGAAGAGTTAGATAATATGGATAAGTTGGGGCAAGGTTTCACGTCGGCCGATCCATTAGAGGAAGTAGACATAGGGGATGGTTCGAGTCCCAGGCCGACCTTTGTAAACAAGAATTTGAAAGCCTACTGCAAATTTAAGCTAGTCGGCTTACTAAAGGAATATGTTTGCTGCTTTGCATGGGAATACCACGAGATGCCCGGTTTAAGCCGAGAACTAGTAGAGCATCGGTTGCCTATCAAGGCCGGTTTCAGACCTTTTAAACAACCGGCCAGGAGATTCAACCCCGAGATGTATGACCGGATCAAAGAAGAGATTGGTCGGTTGCTTAAAGCTAACTTTATTAGACCTTGCAGGTATGCCGACTAGATCTCTAACATCGTTCCCGTGGAAAAGAAAGGGTCCGGCAAGTTGAGGGTGTGCATCGACTTCAGAGATTTGAACAGAGCCTCACCCAAAGACGAGTACCCTATGCCTATAGCCGATATGCTTATTGACAATGCCTCTGGACATGAGGTCATCAGCTTCCTCGATGGCAACGCGGGATATAATCAAATCTTCATGGCCGAAGAGGACATGTCCAAAACGGCCTTCCGCTGCCCCGGGTTCCTTGGTTTGTTCGAGTGGACAGTAATGACCTTCGGATTAAAGAATGTCGGGGCCACGTATCAGAGAGCTATGAATCTAATCTTCCATGATCTACTCGGCGTCATACTAGAAGTCTATATTGATGACATTATTGTCAAGTCAGACGCCTTTGAATCTCACCTGGCCGACTTGCGCTTAGCTTTTGAGAGGATGAAGAAGTATGGCCTGAAGATGAATCCGTTGAAGTGCGCTTTTGGCGTATCGGCTGGGAAGTTCTTAGGCTTTATCATACATCAGCATGACATAGAAATTGACCCCAAAAAGATAGAAGCGATTCAGAAGTTGCAAGCTCCGACATGCAAAAGGGACGTGCAACGACTCCTCGGCAAGATCAATTATCTGAGGAGATTCATAGCCAACTTGTCGAGAAAGGTCCAACGCATTCACCCCTATCCTTCGGTTGAAGAATGACGACGATTTCACTTGGGGGGCAAAGCAGCAAGAGGCGTTCGAGTTGATCAAAGGCTATTTATCTACCCCTCCGGTATTGAAGGCGCCTAGACATGGTGAACCCTTCCGACTTTACATCGCAGCAGAGGAGGGCGTCATCGGAGCTGTGTTAACCCAAGAAGCCGGAGGAAAGGAATATGCTATCACCTATTTGAGTCGGCGGCTACTCGACGCCGAGACAAGGTACTCTTTCGTGGAGAGATTATGCTTATGCCTATATTACGCTTGCACGAAGTCGAGACACTATTTGCTATCTAGTACTTGCACTGTGGCCTGTCAAACCGATGTCATCAAGTATATGTTGCATAGGCCAATTCTTAGTGGCCGAGTCGGCAAGTGGGCTTACGCGCTGACCGAGTACGATTTGGCTTATGAACCCTTGAAATCTATGAAGGGCCAAATCGTTGCTGATTTTATTGTTGAACATCGGGTTGACAAGCATAGCATTAGCATTGATCTTATCTCTCTAGTGCCATGGAGATTATACTTTGATGGTTCAGTCTGTAGCAATGGCCAAGGTGTCGGTGTTGCCTACATATCTCCATATGGTGTTACTCACGAAGCCTCATGCCGCTTAGGGTATTATTGCACAAATAATCAAGCCGAGTACGGGGCACTACTATTCGGCTTAGAGCTTCTGGTTGCCATAGGTGCCACACATATTGAGGCTTTCGGTGATTCGTTATTAATAGTCCAACAAGTATCCAAGGTTTATCAATGTCTTGACGAATCACTTAATGTTTATCTTGATAAGTGTCTAGACATAATCTCTACCTTGGATTATTTTAGCATTGCCCATATACCTAGACAAGAAAACTGGGTGGCAAACGAGTTGGCGCAGCAAGCATCCGGCTACCATGTTAGTCGTGGTATCTTTCATATTTCTCAAGAGCCGATGCCTGGGCCCAACTCGGTAGGAAAGGCCGAGTCATAAATCATTGACTCGGTCGCCAGTGAAAAACCGAGTGTGAGCAACGAAGAAGACTGGAGGAAGTCGATCATTGATTACTTGCAAGATCCGACTAAGAGGGTAGACCGAGTTGTTTGGCGGATGGCCTTCAAATACATTTTGATTGACAATGATCTTTATCGCCGAACGGTCGACGGAGTTCTTTTAAAATGCTTGGACGAGGACCAAGCAAGAGTTGCAGTGGGAGAAGTACATGAAGGCATCTGTGGCACTCATCAGTTGGCTCACAAGATGAAGTGGTTATTACGTCGTGCCGGGTTCTATTGGCCGACTATGATCAGTGATTGCTTCAGATATTACAAGGGGTGTGAAGCCTGCCAGAAGTTTGGTGATATTCAACTCGCTCCTGCTGCCATGCTGCATCCTATTATCAAGCCGTGGCCATTCAGAGGTTGGGGACTAGACTTCATTGGGCATAGAAAGGGACAAACTAAGGGTAGCTAGAGCATACAACAAAAAGGTTAAGTCGAAGAGCTTTCAAATCGGCGATCTAGTATGGAAGGTAATCCTACCAATCGGCTCGAAGGATAACAAGTTTGGCAAATGGTCGCCGAGTTGGGAAGGTCCTTTTAGAATTGCGAGAGTGGTTCCTGGAAATTCATACTTAGTGGAATCCGTGCAGGGCACTTTGCTGCCGCGAGCTCTCAATGGCAAGTACCTGAAGAAGTTCCACCCGAGCGTGTGGCAGGAGGCATAACAAGTGCCGTGGCCGATATATCATATCGCCCTAAGAAAAGAAGAGGCCGATGAGATGGTTCGCATCGCCCTAAGGACAGGACTTGTTATTTTCGGTAAAATACATCTTTATACCGAAAACAGGGGGGCATGTGTTGACGACCAAATTGGGCAGTACCCCCAGATGGGCCGAGTGCGTCGGGCAAGATTTACAATGTTACCGAATCGTGGCCCAGGCCGAGTGGTGCGGCGTCCCCGAGTCCCGAGTACCCGTGGCCCCGAGCACTCGCGCCCCCGAGCACTCATCCCCGAGCACTCGTGTCCCTGAGCAGAAGATCCTGAAACAACGCTCCCGAGTACCAAGCACTGACGAGATCCGAGTGTCGGACCCCGAGCACTCGCCCCAAGCACTCGGCCCCGAGCGTTCGCACCCCCGAGTACTTGCGCTCCCGAGCACTCGTGTCCCCGAGTACTCGTGGTCCCGAGTAAGACAAGTTCTACGGAGCGCGACCGAGTCCCAGTAATGCCAAGACGGTGGACGATTGGTGACATTCCCGAAATATCCTACGAATAGGCCAAGGCACCAGGTTTCAAGGAGAAGTCTTTTGTGTTCGAAGCCTTAACTTGGGGCTCAAGGAATAGTGGCGGATCATGGCGCTTAAAGGAAAGTCCGAGATTTGGAAAGACTCCCGAATAATATGGAAGGACATCTCGTATGCGAGGCGGAGTCCCAATCACGGTGGTTAATTTGATCAGATTAGGAAATATATCTCGTACATAAGGCAGAGTCCTGATCGTATCAATCAGGATAACCATAGCTTTAGGAAACAGCTCGATTTGTATGGAAAGCCATATCATGTACGATACTGAGTTGTATCTCAGCCCTAAGACCGGGCGTACCCTATAAATATGAAGGGTACATGGCCGATTGAGGTGGAACTCTCCCAATCGACGCAATCAATACATTATCTTTTCATCTACTATTTTTCTCACCCTTGTTTTTCTGCTTCTCGTCTTCGTTTTTCTTCGTGTTACACGGCAACGAAACTCGAGGCCCTAGGGGCGATCAGGTCGACCTAGGGCAGCCCATAGCCGCCGCACTCCCTGACGGGTCCCTCCCGGGGGTGCGGGGTTTCGGGTTCTCAAAAGCACCCGCCGGCGTGTCTTGCGTATCGCGCTCCCGGCGGGTCTCCCCCGGCTCCGTGTCCCACGCATCGCGCTCGGCTCCGGGGGTACACGGTGACGTGTTCGTGTGCGAACACTTATCATATTTGTCGTCATCAAACACCCTTCGTGCATCCTCCAAGCTCCCGCACTTCCCATACATATCCATCAATGTGTTCTTCACCGCGCCATAGTCCTCCCCAAGCCTCTCTCCTCAACCAACCTGAGCACGGCTCTCCCGGTGCTCAATTCCTTGGCTTGCGCACATGCTGGCAGTACCGACACAACCGTGGCACGGTCAATCCCGGTACCATCACCAACCATCTCGCTGAACACCTCCAATGCCCTTTCTGCACAGCCATTCTTGACGTACCCCGTGACCACCGCATTCCACGACACGACCATACGGTTCTGCATCGCACCTTAACACCGCCTCCGCTGCGGCCACGTCGCCGCAGCTCACGTACATGGAAATGAGCGCGTTCTGCACGTACGCGTCAACGCCGAAGCCAGCGGCAAGCGCGCGGCAGTGCACAGCACGGCCATGGCGGCTGAGGCGGAGGCGGAGGCCGGCGCAGGCCTTGGCGGCGAAGGAGAAGGTGAGATGGTCGAAGGCGCTCATCTCCGAGTAAAGAGCGACGGCCTCTCGGTGGTGGTGGCCAAGACCGGTGTAGGAGCGGAGGAGAGAGTTGGCAAAGGAGACCGGAGGTGGGTGACGCATTTGCGCGAGCAGGTTGTGGGCATTGGACGGGCGGCCGCAGCCACAGTACAAATGAAGAGGGGATAAAGGCTGCGGTAGTGGAGGTGTCCGGACGTTAGGAGGAGAGCGTGAAACCGGGCGGTGGTGGTAGGAGCGAGCGGGATCAAGCTCTTGGAGTGTAGGAGGGTAACGCATTGCTGGGTAAGCGGGCTGGGTTCCATTCTTTTTTTTAATAGGATATCTGTATTATAATATAGTAAGAAAAACAGACACCTGAAAAGGGACAGCACCCTCCAAATAAGCAAAAAAGTCTCTAAAAAAAATTACAATCACATCCCTGGGACAATCTTCGCCCACTCGATAGAGAGATGTTTGGTTGTCTTAATGAGTCGGACTAGTTAAAATCAACTGGTGTTGACCATTGCAATTGCAACCCCGCGGCAACTCTTTTTTTTGGAATTTTTTTACGAAAGAATATTTTTTAATTCATTAAGTAGAAGAGAAATAGCCCTATCCATAATAAAAATTAGGCTACAAATGCTCAATTAATTAAAGAAAAATCAATTGAACAACGAGCCAACTAGCTAGCTAAACTAGGTACGAGGTATCGTCAGATGAAATGGACAAGTCGGGAAAACCGACCAAGCACGACAGACACGAAAAGAAGCACTCCGCACTACCGCTTCTAGCCAAGTCATCGTTATCACTCATCACACCTACATCCCAATGACTCCGGCTTTGCCACAGCAATGCCACCCGGAGGCACAACTCCACCCTTCCTATTGAAACCATGACCGCCACAATCACATATACCAGCCCACCGACCGAGGAAACAATTCAGGTCTAAAGAGAAGCGGTTCTAGGCTTCTCAAGTTGCTAGAGGATGATGAACATGCCCGCTCAACGTCATTCACACGCCAGCATCACCCAAGCAACACGAAGCCTGCCGATGCAGGCCTCATGCTGGCCTTACCACCACTTGCACCACCAGGCTCGCACGCCACCTCAGGGGTCAAGACTCCAAAGATGCCTCCAAGGAGGGAGTGGCATCAAGGACACCGATATCGCCCGATCTAACAAGTCGGATCTGGATTTTTCATAATTGTTACTACTCAGCCGACTGAGATTTTGTCTCAATTGATTGTGCTTAGCTATCAAATTATTCTCGTGATTCGCTTTTTTGATATAAAATTATTTTTTTCTTAATTTTGACCATATGATGGCGATCCACCTGTTGATTGAGACATTGTTAAATCTCATTACTAGAGCCTACCAGACCTCTTTCTTGGGAGGCATTTATTAATATTGATATATCGACGCGAAATATCTCACTTAAATTGCATTTGATATTGCAGCGGATTATGGTGTCTTGTTGACTAACCAGTTTTTCTCTATTTTATTCTTGAAAAAAGTTCACTACCCCGTATTGACCCTTTCCTGAACACCCTTTACTGACGGGCGCCACTTTGCCCGTCACTCATATAGTGTATCACTGACGGGCGCATGACCGCCCGTCATTGGAGATGCAATCAAATTGTAAGATTTTGATCGAAAAACATCTGATTCTGTCCTACCACTGACAGGCGATAAATTCAGCCCGTCAGTGTATTTTTGGCCCGCTAGAAACCCACCCCGAGCCCGCAATCCTTCCCATATAAAAAAACTAACCCTAATCGGCCTCCCTCTATCCTCCCTCTCTCCCCCGCACCCCACCTCTTTCTCCCCCAGCCCCGCTCCCTTTCTCCCCCCGCGCCCCGCTCCCTCTCCTCCCAAATCAAACTCCCCCTCCCCGAGCTCCCGACGGCGGCGCCGGGCCCCTCCGCCTCTGCCCCGACGCCGCCGAGACCCCCACCGCCGCATCTCCCGCGTCGCCTCCTCCCCGACGCCGCCTCGGCCCATCCGCCTCCGCCCCGATGCCGCCGGATCTCCCGCGCCGCCTCCTCTCCGACGTCGCCTTGGCCCCTCCGCCTCCACCCCGACGCCGCCGGGCCCTCCCGCCGCCGGATCTCCCGCGCCGCCTCCTCTCTGACGCTGCCTCGGCCCCTCCGTCTCCGCCCCGACGCCGCCGGGCCCCCCGCCGCCGGATCTCCCGCGCCGCCTCCTCTCCAACGCCGCCGGGCCCCCCGCCGCCGGATCCGCACCCTTCCCCGCCTCTGCCTCCTCCACGACGCCGCCGGGCCCCCTCGCCGCCGGATCGCCCCCGCCGCCTCCTCTCCGACTTGCCCCCTTCCGCGTCGCCTCCCTCCGACTCCCTCCTCTTCGCGCGGTGCTCCTCCTCCACCACGGCGACGACGACGGCCGCGTGGCACCGACGTCCGAGCGGCGGCAGCGGCGGGACCATGGTGGAGGTGCGGGACCGTGCGACGTGTGACTGGATCCGCCGGCTGCGGCCTCCCGGCGACCGGATCCGCCTCCTGTAGCCTCGTGCAAGGTGGCGGGCGCGGCTCCTGCGTGGCGACCACGGCAGCTCCAGCGCGGTGGCGGGCACGGCTCCGTTGCGGGCTACCCGGGCCCGACCCATTTTTTTTTGTTCCCCAGCTATATCGCCACTGACGGGCATGGAGCCCGTCAGTGGCTCTTTTAGCACCACTGACATGTAATTAGTGACGGCCCCAAAGGCCCGTCAGTAGATGCCTTTTTTGCCTGTCAGTACTGGATGATTCTGCAGTAGTGGTTCATTTGTGGTCCACTCAACTGTTGCAAAAGTTCAAATGTGGTCCTAAACTCTAATACTTACGGTCCCTAAACTCTAATACTAGACATTGTTGCTCCTTCAAGTGTCAAAACCATCTAAATTTGGATTTTTTACGGAAAAAATTAGAAATAATCCAAAAATGTCACGAACATTGTAGGGATTTTTAAAATACCTAACATGCAGGAATATTTTGAATTCATGGAATTCGATAAAATTCAGAAGGTTTCCTTTTTCTACATTTTGACTTGTTTTTCATTTTCAATATTATGAGATTTTTCAGTCATTTTTCTTCTCTAAAATAGTCATGATTTATTAAAGTATCATGGTTATTTCCGAAATTTTTATATATTCCTTCTATTTTCGTTTTTCAATGAATTTTCTTGTAAATTTTCATTTTGAATTTTTTTAATAAATGTTTAGTTTTCTAAAAGGAATCTGATTATTTTCATTTTCCTAAATATTTTGAATTTTTTATCTTTTTTTATTTTTTCAGATTTTTCTTCAAATTATTTGAGTTCTCCAAAATTTTCTTCAAATTTTCTGTGTTTTACTTTTTCCTGATTTCGCCGTTTTCCTGATATTTTTTTCCAATTTTTGTGCTGATTGGGCTGTGATCTGTGCAAAAACCATATCATCATCCAAATGTATTATGTGGGGCAAAAGGTTCAATCTAGACGGTTTTAACATTCAATAGACCAAAAATGTCTGGTATTGAAGTTGAGGGACCAAATAGACTTTTGTAATAGTTGATGGACCAAAAATAGACTTTTACCTTCATTGTTGGTTACTAACTCTTTTTTTTATTTTCGTGCATACTTTTCTATAGCAAAACACAGTTTAACAACCATAAATTAACCAAGCCTTACATGCTCTGTAATAAAGAGAATGATTACTGTCGTAGCTACGGGACTAGGCAGTGTACTTTAGGTACCCCCGATCGATTACGTCGACCTTCGGGAGTACTAGAAAAGTACGAGCAAGTGTATTGTTCGTTGAGGGGGGGGCGCGCGGCGATGTTACCGGCTAGATGGAATGTGGAACACTCGTGTCGGGGACAAATGGAAACTCTCGTGTCGGGACGAACTGAAAACTCTCGTATGAATTTCTGGGATTAGGGTTTATATCTGAGAAATTTGGATCCCCTTCTCTCTCCCCCGGGTCCTATTTATAGGGATTGAGGGAGGGATGTGAGAGATTACAATTATGCCCTTTGGACAACAATACACCCGCAAGGTATTTTGGTCTTTTTACAAGAATCTTTATGGGATATTCAAATACTCTAATATCCGAACACTCGCTGCCATGACGTCGTGTTGTCCTTGGCGACGGGACGGAGCGCGACCTCGACGCCCGCAGGGACGGAGCGCAGCCTCGACGCCCGCCGGGACGGAGCGCGACCTCGACGCCCGCAGGGACGGAGCGCAGCCTCGACGCCCACCGGGACGGAGCGTGGCCCTGACGCCGTCAGCGATGCCAGCAGAGTTTGTTGGTACTGGGTGAAATAGGTCAACGCCGGGAGGGGGATCTTAACGTTGTCAGGGAGAAGCTCGTCGGTTCGGGGTAACGCGAGGACCCTTCCCCCAACAGTAGTCCCTTGCCGGTTTGGGTGGTCGAGTGACGCCCGTCCGAGCCGGCGCACCAATTCTGAGGGGTTGGCGCGCAGGCCGAACTGACGACTTCTCTCTCCTTCTTTCTCCTCCCCCTTTTTTTTCTTTTTCTCCCCTTTTTTTCTCTTCTTTATTTTTCTCCTTTTCTTTTCTTCTTCTCTTCTTTCTTTTTCTCCTTTTCTTTTTCTTCTTCTCTTCTTTCTTTTTCTCCGTTTCTTTTCTCCTTCTCTTCTTTCTTTTTCTCCTTTTCTTTTCTCCTTCTCCTTTTTTTTCTTCCCTTTCTTTTCTTCTCCATTTTTTCCTTGGCCCGATCAGCCTCCTGGTTTACTGGGCCATGGCCCGCTCGGTGCCCTAGATGGTTGGGGGTGGGGGATATTTCTCCACCCTGCCGGCCCCACTCTCCCCTACACCGCCCCGCTCCCCTACATCGCCTCCCGCTCCCCTACACCGCCTCCCCGCCGCCGGCCGCCCACCCCGCCAGTCGCCTCCCCCCTGCGCCGCCTGGCTCCCACACCGTCGGTCTCCTCTTGCCGCTGGGGCCTCTCCTTCGCGCCGCCGGATCCCGCACACCCCGCCGCCTCGCCGCCGGATCCTGCCGCGCCGCCGACGCACCGCCGAATCTTGCCGGGTTCCGCCGCCCCGCACCGCGCGCTCGGCCGTGGGTCGCCACGCCGCCGGCCGCCTCGTCGCTGGCCGCCCCGTTGCCGGCTACCGCACGCCATCTCTCCCGCCGGCCGCCACTGCAACACCGTCACCCCCGCCGGCCACCGCTCCCTTCCACCGGCAGGCCACGCCGGCCCTCGGCCCCCAGGCGCGGTGGCTGCCGTGTGCCATCTCCCTCGCCGGCCATCGCTGTAGCGCCATATCCCCCGCCGGCCGCCGCTAGCTCCCCCGAACACCCCCAAACTCGGGGCAGGCGGGCTCTTGGAGCCGCGTCGGGCGTGCCACCGCGATGCCGCGACCGCGTCGACGAGGTCCGCCGACTTGGTAGGTTCGAGGCGCCACGCTAGGCGCGTCGTCTCCACTAGTTCCCCCGAACACCCCCGAACTCGGGACGGGCGGGCTCTTGGAGCCACGTCGGGCGTGCCGCTGCGACTGCGCTGACGAGGTCCACCGACTTGGTAGGTTCGAGGCACCACGCCGGGCATGTCGTCTCCACTAGTTCCCCTGAACACCCCTGAACTCGGGTCGGGCGGGCTCTTGGAGCCACGTCGGGCGTGCCGCCGCGACGCCGCGACCACGTCGACGAGGTCCGCCGCGGTTTTGGTTAAGATACGGGGCGTCTGTCTTCTTACGCCTTTTTATGCTGTACTTCCCCTGTCTTTTGTTTTTGCCGTTGTTTATTTGATAAACTGTTAACCACCTGCTTGTGCTGATTGTCAAGATCGATATCATCGAGGAAGGTGTCATTTTCCCACCGTGCTGGGCTGAAGCACGGAATGCCGAGCGCAGGGGTGGAGAAGAACATGATCGAGGAGAAGGGCAAGACGACGGCCCCGGTGACGCACACCGGCTACCTCGGTCGCTCTTCTACGGATGCGAGGCTCTTTCGACGGCTTGCCGAGGCGGGCAAGATTCCCGACCCTAGCCACGTTACAGGCCCGGAGTCCCCTGGTCGCTCTGACGTGAGCGGCTCGCCTGGCCAGGGGCGGATCGTCATCTTTGCCGCCCAGTTCAACACCGGATTGTGCCTCCCGCTGTCCGACCTCTTGTAGGGGCTACTGTAGTTTTTTGGAGTGACACTGTCAGACCTCCACCCTTCGGCTTTCGTCCTGATTGCTGCTTTTGAGTGGGCGGTCCGAAGCATGGGGTTGGTGAGCTCGCCCGCACTCTTTGCTTGGATGTACGTGCCAACAAAGGCGACACTGCGGGTTTGGGAGCACCGGGGTCTTCCTTCAGTCTACGGGAAGGTCAGCTTTGGCCGGCGCTGCGGGCGCAGCTTGAAGGACTACCCTGCATTTCCTCTGAAGAAGATTTGGAGGGACTGGCAGAGGGCGTGGTTTTACTACCGCGATCCCTTCTTGCAGCGACTGAAAGGGGTGGCTGCACCGTTCTTCGGGCAAGCTCGCCTCGGCAGGCAAGAGGACGAGGGTGTGACTATGTTTCGACGCATGGCTCACGAGCTGAGCGTGCGCGACTTGGTGGAGGAGTACTATTTACTAGGCATTGCTCCGCTCGCTCAGGGTTGGACTCTGTCTCTCGCCCCGCCGAGCTCGTCGCGCTCCCTGCGTGTCCCGCGAGGGTACACGCCCACGATGTGTGAATGCCTCTTGCTTTTACCTGCAGTTCATTTATATTGACCTTAACTCTGGCTAAACCTCGTATGCTCTCATGTTGCAGGCTCCACGCTGGAGGACGGAGAGCTGTGTGCTCACGAGTTGTTGGGCCGCTTCACCCTTGTGGAAGCCAAGGAAGTGAGCCGATTGATCAAGGGGGGCTGGCGCAACTGAGTGTGCGAGGACTTCGGGTGGGGGTGCCTACCTGGCCGTTCCCTACGGTTGCTAAGGCCTTTACCGTGAGCAAGCGGAGTTGATCACCTTCTCTGTCTTCGCCAGAGCGGCCAACTCGAGCGCGTGGAGCCTCTGGGGGTGTTTCTTCGAGCCCAACCCCGGAGGTGCCGCGACGTCGCCCCGGGGCCGGGAAGGGCCCGATGATGGCGTCGTTCGTGCGGGATGTCAAGTCACACTCGCGGGACTACGAGGACGATGTCGAGGTGTCCACTGAGGCGGACTCGCTAGCGCAGCGTGACCTTGGGCCGACGGGGTTGCTTGACTTGTCATCATCTTCGAGTGAGTTTGACCTACGGGTCGTTGGAGATGACGAGGCTGCTTCCCGCTCTCCCGCGACGGCTCTCGCGGCGAGCCCTGAGGCAGCGACCCCGTTGTCTCCCGAGGGCCACCCAGCACTGACCCCAGCGACCTTTGCCGATAACAGTGTCGAGGAGGGTAAGGCCAGTGGGCCGCACCCTTTCTCAGTTGCTGGTCGGCTGCTCTCGGCTCACTTCGCCGACCCTAAGGCTGAGGTGGGCTTTTACTGGGACGTGGCCGCACAGCTTTCCGTGGCCGACCTTGACACGGTGTTTGAGGGTTTGTCCTTGCGACAGATCCGCGCTGCCTCTAAGTCTGCCATGCTCAAGGTACAGTTAGTGTTTTGCTTATATGATGTTTTTGTGACGTGATTCTCGCGGTTTATGCCTTTACTATGTTTCCTCTTGCAGGCCTTCTTTGCAGCAGAGCAGGAGTGGGAGATGCGCGACGATATGGCTGAGTCCCAGCGAGCTCACCTCCGTGAGGAGAAGAAGAATGTTTCGGAGGCCCAGGCGGAGGCTGCCTTGGCCAAGGAGATGCTAGGCCAGCATGAGGAGGTGATCTCTCAGCTTTGTGCTACCCTCCATGCTGCACAGACTCTGCAGGAACAGCATGAGGGGAGCTTTCTCAGCTTCGCGCTACCCTTCATGCTGCACAGACTCGGTAGGGAGGGTTAGCCACTCTGGCAGACATGGCGTGCGCGGCTGCTCGCGAGCTCGGAGGAGTGCTCGACGTTGAGCTTGACCTTCACATCGGTACTGATGAGGACAAGATTGCGGGTCAGCTCTAGTGGACAGCAGCGGTTTGCACTGCCATACGGGAGGTGGTGCCAGACCACGGGCAGGACTGTGCCCAGGCCTCTCTTGAGTTGTCTCTCGCTTGCCTTCGCTTAGCTGGCTGCGACCCTGTGGGAAGATTTCCGACGGAGGGCTACGAGGTACCGAGTCGGGCCGACATCCAGTGGGCCCAGGCTCCCTTGAGGTCTGACGCAGAGGCCTTCCTTTCAGGTGTGTGGAAGAAGAATGGTGAGAAGTACCTTCGCGGGATACGGAGGGCCTTCCGCTACCGCGCTCGATAGATCTTCTGGTGGATCCGACCCGCCTTTTCAGGTGTGAGACTTGTTACTTGTTACTTATCTTATTTTGCTTCTAGGTTTACTTCTATTTTGTAGTTTTTAGGTGATACTTTCAGCTCGTCCTAGCTCACGGGCTGGGCCGTCGCGGCGTCGACGTGAGCCCCTTGCACTTTAGGCGTTTTGGGAGCTTCTTTTGTAGGTTTAATGAGGTCAGAACTTTCTTTTGGTAGGTTTAATGAGGTCAGAACTTTCTTTTATAGCCCTCATGTAACCCTGTTGGTTAATGAAAAGTCAAAAAATTGGTGCAGCCATGCTTTGCCTCTGGTGACCATTTCTTCTTTTTGTATTATTTGCAGGTTGTTGCTTTGAGGCGAAAGGACGTGGTTAGGCGGTACGGCACCCAACCCCTAGTACGGGTGTCGTACAAGCATTGCTCATTTGGTCGTTTGACAAAGGGCAAATGGCGCGATGGCAACATACATTTTTTGTCAAGCGAGGAGATTGCGTTGTTTGTCGAGAGAGATGTATAGCGACTTGTGTGGATTTTTTATGTTATTGTCGGTGCGTTGAGTGTACCTTGTACCTGGATTTGTTGTGACGAGTATTTATCCCCCAACCACAAAAACTAGCGTCCGAGACGTTCGTCGTGGGCGGTCATATCGTTCTGAGGGCGTGGCCCCAAAACTCGCGTGGCAGTGAGGGGATTCTCTACGCCACGGTGGAGCGTGCTCTACGCCACGGGGGAGACAAAGTTGTCCCGACACGGCGATGGAGACGTTGCTCACATGGCGGTGAGGGGACCCTCTATCCCGCGTCGGAGTGTGTTCTACACCACGGTGGAGCCAATGTAATCCTGACACGGCGACGGAGATGTTGCTCATGTGGTGGTGAGGGGATTCTCTACGCCGCGGTGGAGCATGCTCTACGTCACGGGGGAGACAAAGTTGTCCCGACACAATGACGGAGATGTTGCTCACGTGGCGGTGAGGGGATTCTCTACACCCGCGGTGGAGCGTGCTCTACGTCACGGGGGAGACAAAGTTGTCCCGATACAGCGACGGAGACGTTGATCACGTGGTGGTGAGGGGACCTCTACCCCGCGTCGGAGCGTGTTCTACACCACGGCGGAGCCAATGTAAACCCGACACGGCAACTGAGACGTTGCTCACGTGGCGGTGAGGGGATTCTCTACGCCGCGGTGGAGCGTGCTCTACGTCACGGGGGAGACAAAGTTGTCCCGACACGGCGATGGAGACGTTGCTCACGTGGCGGTGAGGGGATTCTCTACGCCGCGGTGGAGCGTGCTCTACGTCACGGGGGAGATAAAGTTGTCCTGACACAGCGACGGAGACGTTGCTCACGTGGCGGTGAGGGGACCCTCTACCCCGCGTCGGAGCGTGTTCTACACCTCGTAAAAGGCGCCCGACGGGACCTCAGCTCACGTGCTTGCGGTGCGCGCTAGACCGTCAGCGTCGGCATTCTCCGTGCGTGGGAACTGCTCTGCCCGCTGGGCTGCGGCCGCGGCCGCTACCTGCTGCCTTAATGCCTCCATCTCTCGCTCAGCGTAAGCAAGGGCCCCCGAGGTGTCTGGCCGGGTGGCCTGGGCATTGATGACAGGGGCGATGTCATTGTTCGTCGCAAGGGTGGCCGCGCGTGTTGTCGTCCTCGCGGTGACCTGGGGGGCGCGAGCCGGGGTGCTCAGAACCAGGTTGGCGATGCTTGCGACCTTTCGCTTGGTTCCCTTCTCTGCCTTCGTCTTGGGAGGCATGCCTTCTTACTTTGCGAAGGAGCACGCGTGTGGTGTTGAAGACCAACACGCGCGTGTTACAATCGTCGGTGTCGTCTCCGGGCCTCCTCTCGACAGCGTCTCAGATGACACAACTTCTTGCTCGATTCCCACAGACGGTGCGAACTGTCGTAGCTACGGGACTAGGCAGTGTACTTTAGGTACCCCCGATCGGTTACGTCGACCTCCAGGAGTACTAGAGAAGTACGAGCAAGTGTATTGTCCATTGAGGGGGGGGGGCGCTGCGGCGTTACTGGCGAGATGGAATGTGGAACACTCGTGTCGGGGACAAATGGAAACTCTCGTGTCGCGGCGAACTGAAAACTCTCGTATTAGTTTCCAGGATTAGGGTTTATATCTGAGAAATCTGGATCCCTTCTCTCTCCCCCGGGTCCTATTTATAGGGATTGAGGAAGAGATGTGAGAGATTACAATTATGCCCTTTGGGCAACAATACTCTCGCAAGGGTATTTTGGTCCTTTTACAAGAATCTTTATGGAATATTCAAATACTCTAATATCCGAACACTTGCTGCCATGATGTCGTGTTGTCCTTGGCGACGGGATGAAGCGCGGCCTCGACGCCCGCTGGGACGGAGCGCGGCCTCGACGCCCTCCGGGACGGAGCGTGGCCCCGACGCTGTCAGCGATGCCAGCGGAGTTTGTTGGTACTGGGCGAAACGGGTCGACGCCGGGAGGGGGATCTTAACGTTGTCAGGGAGAAGCCCATCGGTTCGGGGTAATGCGGGGATCCTTCCCCCAACAATTACCATATTTAAACTTCGAAGATCAAAGAGCAGTTTCTACGGTTTGGCACCATTTTTGTCAACAGTGAGACTGAAGTTAAATTTTTGGAAGACAGGTGGCTTGATGGTCACGTACTCAAAGATGCATTCCCCAGCCTATATCGTATCACCAGGACGCGGCATGCCAATGTGGCGAAGGTGCTCAGTCCTATCCCCTTCAATATTTCTTTCAAGAGGGCCATTGTTAGGAATAGACTTGTGGCATCGAATGTGTTGGTTGCAACGGTGGCATTTATTCACCCCTCACCAGATAGAGACAATTTCTATTGGGACCTTCATGCTAGTGGCCAATTCTCGATAAGATCGATGTACAACGCTCTTGGGGATTTCAATTCCAACTCCGGTCTAAACATCTTTGGAAATTAAAAGTACCACTCAAAGAAGGGTCTTTCTTTGTTTCCTTGTGCGAGGGGTGATATTGACAAAAGACAACTTAATAAACGGAATTGGCATGGTCGCACGTAGTGTGCCTTTTGCGCACAGGAGGAGACAATTCAACTTCTTGTTTTTGATTGTCATGTTGCCTGTTTTGCATGGTAGGTGATCTTCATAACATTTGGTATCTCGCCACCGTGTAGTGTCTATCATATTTTTGGGACTTGGTTGCAGGGGGCACATAGAACTCTTCACTCACAGTTGTTAGTGGTTATGCAAAAATGATAGTGTATTTGAAAAAAAACTGCTAAACTAGTCCTTTACATATTCTATTCTTGTATATCAACTGGTTATGATCGTGGTCCTTACTACAATAGCCGTCTTCTGCGTAGGAGCAAATGGTTTTTGATGCCAAGAAGTTGTAATTGGCTACCAGGAGATTTATGTCCCAACAGAGATGGCGGTTTAGTAACAGGCTATGTAATTTTTTTCTTCTTTATATAGTTTGTGTTGTTCTTCTTGGCCCATGGGCATACTTTTATTCATGACTTTATAATAATTAGTTGTGTGCAGCTTTTGATGCAAAGGCCGAAGAGTTCTCTCTTCCATTATCTAAAAGGTAATCACTGTCACCGCTCACAACTACTATAACAGTAACTGCAATCAAAATTTTAAGCAAACAGTAACACCACCAAATCAAATGGACCCTGATTAAAGCAGGCAATCCACCTTGCAGGGCAAACGCCGGAAGAAGTTCGCCGGCACGTCGGGCAGCCTCTGCCGGAGACTCGGGTGTCGCATCAGATAGAACCCTGTCAATAGTGCCACCGCCCGGAACGGCGCAACGAACGTGATCACAGCAAGGCACAGGCATACCATCAGGTACATGGCCGTGGCGCGGGGGTCCCGCCAGGTCATCACACACCGCGCGCGCTCGACGTGCGCCGCGACGTCGCCGACCATCTCCTGTATCCGCGCCCCGAGGCTCCTCAGCCTGTCGTACCGCATTCGCACGACCTCCGGGGGCTGCGCCGTCGGGAACTCGTCGAACTCCTCGTCGAGCTCGTCCAGGTGCGCCATCTCGGCGTGCGACACCTTCGTGTCGACGTGCCACGGGTGCCTCGGCCGGCGCCGGTAGTTCCACAGGCCGAGGCAGAACTTGTACAAGAAGAAGGTGGGCAGTATGAGGGTGGGGCAGCACACGAGCATGGCGTAGATGACGTGGACCGCGACTGTGGTCACCGGGTTCCTCCAGTGGCAGACGTCGACGAACCATTTGAGCGCCGCGAACAGCGGTGCGAGCGCCGCCATGATGCGGAAGAAGTGAGCCTTGCTGCGCCGCATACTCCAACGCAGCGCGTGTGCCTCGCAGAGGTGCTCCACGCACTCCCGGCGCAGCGGCAAGTCCATCCGGCCTAGCCGGTGCGCGATGAGCGCGACCGCCTCCCGCCGCAGCGTCTCCTGCTGCACCACGGACAGCGGGCAGTGGTAGTGCATCGGCGGCAGGTGCGGCTGCGCGTACGCCTGGAGTAGGCCCAGCTTCGACGTGTTGGAGAAACGCACGGCGAGATGGAGCTCCCCCATCTTCTTGATGCCGCCACCGTGGAGGGATATAAGCGGATACGCGTGCGTGTAGATGCGGCCGATCTCGAGCGTCGAGAGCCGGATGCGCACCTTGCCGAGGAGGACGTCCTTGACGGGGTCGCCGGTCACGAGGCCGCCCTTCTCGCCTATCTGGCAGTTGTGGAAGACGGCGACGGTGAGCACGGTGCAGTGGTCGTGCACTTCCCAGAAGCACTGCTGGTGGAACCGCGGCGCGAGGCTGTCGATGACGGTCTGCGTGCGGAACCACTTGACCCCGTACTTGGCCACGCAGTAGGCGTCGCAGGAGCCTCGTCCGTTGCGCGTACGCAGAGCGCTGAGGCCGAAAGCGTTGTGGATGCCGAGCTCGACGAGGCCAATGGGAGGCCGCCTGTGCCACAGCTCCCTCGCCGCCGGGCGGACGTCGCTCAGATAGTGGACTGGCTCTGACAGCACCCTGTATCCTCCTTCGAGGCAGAGCCGGACGCATATTTTCGAAGAGAACTTCTCGATTTTCGTGGCGCCCTCTGGCTGCAACAAATTATACCTGTCGAGGAGTGTTTCGGCAATAATTATGGACAAAACCAATCTTAACTTACTTTTTTGCAAAATACTAGTTCCTAATTTGCAGCATGTTTTGCAAGATATTTCAAGCTCATGCGCTTACCATCTTGGGCGTATCGGGCGTGTGTCACAGCGGCGCTCAAAGTCTGTGAACTGAATGTGGACGTGGCCGATGACCTCCTCCTTATCGACCTTGACACGGTCCTCGACGGAGATGATGAGGCGATCCTCAAAGGGTTCGGCGGCGACGAACAGGTGGTCCTCGTTCCAGCCGTAGGACGGCAGCCGGGAGACGCACGTCTTGGTCCTGAGCACCTGCGTCGATATGCGTGACCGCACGAACAACTCGCCGACGCGGGTCTTATCCGCGAAGACGATGTCGCGGGCCTCGATGACATTCACGCGCACGTACCACAGCCGCGGCACCGTGTACTGCTTGCACCGGATGTGCGCGGCGAGCTTGGCGTCAACCGCGAACGCGGCGTCCGCGTGCACAGCCAGCGGGAAGCACTCGTCCGCCTGCGTGCCGATCCACACGGCGATCATCACCTCCCCTGCGCGCTCCTCCTTCTTGTCGAAGACGTTGTGCCACTGCGGCGCGAGTGCGCTGTCGGGCGGCACGCGCACCGGCACGTCGGTCAGGTCAAAGCGCGCCCGCCCGACGTAGTCGTCCTTGGCGAAGCCCCGGCCCCGGACGAACACCTCCAGGAACGGCACCTGAATCCTCTCCCTTGAGAACGCGAACACGTCGTTCCACTCGGGACCGACGGTCTTCTCGATGTGACGCGTGGTGCAGGAGTAGCTCCCGACCTTCAGCTCGGCGAGCGGGTCGAAGTCGCCGCTCCATTTCAGCTCCCGCGCCTTGACGACGCGCACGTAGAGGTACTCCATCCGCTCGACGAGGTCGTACCCCCCGGTCCGCCCGCCGGGGAGGCGTGGCCTCGTCTCCTTGATCCCGAACTCATCGTACGGGGGCAGCGGGCCGAAGGGGCCAAACCTCGGCAAGACACCGGCCATGGCCACGGCAAACGCTACCTTTGATCGGGAGGACGACG
The DNA here is from genome assembly GCA_019208055.1 of Stipa capillata. NCBI lineage: Eukaryota > Viridiplantae > Streptophyta > Magnoliopsida > Poales > Poaceae > Stipa > Stipa capillata. The sequence continues at coordinate 679,955 of JAGXJF010003127.1, forward strand.
CTGATCAGTGAGTGAGGAAGTCACTCTTATGTGCGTTCTACGGTCTGGCCACCAAACGGCCGTGACGTCGTGCGCGGTGAGCTCATGCATGGCCTTTGGGTTGGTGATCGACACGGTTGGTGTGTCCGATGTGGGACGTTGGTCATCTACCGAGCTTAGTTGTTAAGAGTAAGATTGTGTGGAAATAGGCATAGCATGATTGTGTGGAAATAGGCATAGCACGCTGCTACATGACTTCAGCAGAGTAATCAGGGCGTGTGCGCGGCTGATCAACTAAGATTAACAACCACGTTGTCGAGTACTGTGTGGCCGTTAGGGTCAGTCTAGCCTTGACGCAGCCACGTAGGTGATGCTATCTGTATCTGGAATGGTTGTGAGCTAGCATTTCTTTTCAAGTCTCCAGCTCTTGCTTGATACAAAGAGGATGTTACAAGTGATATTCTTCCCCTTCTTCTAATTGGTTGATGCATGCACTTCATACTAAAACTATATAGGAGGAGCTGACTAGTTCACTAAGTCTTGGACACGGACACTCGACTTGGAATTTTTATTTGATTAGTAAGCGCGTGCAATGCACGTTTCAATTACTAAAAATTATAATTATAAAATATTGTAAGTTAAAATACTCATAGTACAATCACTACTACATAAAACGTCAACACTGACGGGCGGAAAACCTTTATCAGTGACGGGTACCCGTCCCGTCAGTAACTAATGGTCAGTGGTGACTCGTATTATCAGTGACGGGTAAATTACCCGTCACTGATAAAGGTCATCACTGACGGGTCAAACAATCCACTCGTCAGTGATGACATTTTTAGATGCGCGAAAAAATTCATCACTGACGGGTAGAATATTTGACCCGTCAGTGATGACTCACATCACTGACGGGTGAAGTATTATACCCGTCAGTGATGACGTTTTCAGAGATGCAAAAAAAACTGAAAACGTCATCACTGACGACTAGAATATTTGACCCGTCAGTGATGACTCACATCATTGACGGGTGAGGTATTATACCCGTCAGTGATGACGTTTTCAGAGGCGCAAAAAAAAAGCCCTACCCGGTCAGTGCCGGGTAGGGTTTCACTAAAAGAGCTGTAACTTTTGCATACGGTGTCCGTTTTGGGTCCACGACCACTCAAAATGACCGTATCGACGAGGCGCATCTAAAAAATCTACAGGTCAAAAGACCCGTACAATTTTTCACCTCCAAATTCGCCCTCTAAGACTGACTTTTGCCCCTCCGAACGAAACATCGCCTCTTCCGACCCTCCGTTGAACTTCTTCCCGAGCTCCAAATGCAGTAATGTTTGTGGATTCCGAACCGTGAGGGAGTAGAGCTGCTAGAAAAAATACGAGAAAAAATTTAAAAAATAAAAAAATTTCACTCCAAATTCGGCCCCGAATGAATAATCCCCGCTACCGAACCCTCCGTTCCCTCCGTTGAACTTCTTCTCGAGCTCGAAATGCAGTAATTTTTGTGGATTCCGAACCGTGAGGGAGTAGAGCTGTTACAAAAAAATACGAGAAAAAATTTAAAAAATAAAAAATTTAGGCACTAGTAGAAGGATGAGAAGGAAGAGAAGGGTGGAAGGGTGGAAGGGAGGAGAGGAGGGTGCTCACCGTGACTCCATGGAGTTGGAGAGGAGAAGGGGTCGGTAGTGGGCATGAGGATCTGACAGTGGGATGCTTGAGGAGGGTGCTTCTAGGAAGGAGAGGAGGAGAGGAGGAGGGTGGAAGGGAGATGGAGAGAAATATGGATCTGGATTTGAGTGGAGTTGAGTGGAGTGCGCTGCACTGAGGTGAATTATATACCCGGCGGGATTCTACAATTTCGGGTTTTGAAATTTCGGAGTTGGGCGGGATTCACATCACTGACGGGTTAACTTTTTAACCCGTCAGTGATAAGTGAAAAATTTCGGGTTTTGAAATTTCTGAGTTGGCGGGATTCACATCACTGACGGGCAGACTTTTTGCCCGTCACTGATATTCTTGACATCTCTGACGTGTCTAACTTCATGCCTGTCAGTGATGTGAATCCAAAGAGTTAGGAGAGCCGGGGGTTACCACTGACGGGCGCACCATAAATGTCCGTCAGTGGTTCTGGGCGCATCATAAAAATTTTGGGCACACCAGCCTATCCCGAGCACAGCGCCCAGGCCCACGAGCCCAAGCCGCGCAGGGGACCAGCCAGAGGCCTATCCCGAGCACAGCGCCCAAGCCCACGAGCCCAGACCGCGCAGGGGACCAGCGGCGGCTCGAAGTATCAGTAAAGGTTGTAAGGAATTCGGAAGTCCAACGCGCAGCTGCCCTTTTAAGCTAGTGCGCGCGCTGCTCGCTCGGCGAGGTGGGACTAAAGATGTGCAGTATAAGTGGTGGTAGCGTTACCACTGACGGTCGTCCCTTCTAGGCCCGTCATTACTGAAGTCATTACTGACAGGCATACTTTTTGCCCGTCACTGATATTCTTGACATCTCTGACGTGTCTAACTTCATGCCCGTCAGTGATGACTTTTCGTGAAATCTCATGTTTCTGCTGAAGTCATTACTGACGGGCAGACTTTTTGCCCGTCAGTGATATTCTCGACATCTCTGACGGGTCTATCTTCATGCCCGTCAGTGTTGACTTTTTGTGTAAACTCGTGTTTCTGCTGAAGTCATTACTGACGGGCCGACTTTTGTGCCCGTCAGTGATGACTTTTCTCCCCTGAAACGGAACATCTGATAGAGTCACCACTGACGTGTATCCGGCTGCCCGTCAGTGATAAGTGATAAGTCTGACGGGCTTTTTTCTGCCAGTCAGTGATAAGATATAGTGGATGACCTTTTTTGTAGTAGTGAATTTCACTAATTTTTTAAAGACAATAGTAATTAAGCACACATAATACAATCGCATTGCTCAATATATACCACGTCAAATATGAACTCCTTTCTAAATTCTAAAGTTATATTTACTCTAATATAATCCCAATAAATCTTTCAAACTTTTTGAGTCCTTTCCACATAACGTCTAAAAAATCTATAGTGTTCCCTGGTTAAACGCACGTCTCAACTAACTATAACTAAACTTTTTGTAAATTATATTAATCATAGTGTAATTTCATTAGAATTTTAACTATGATTCAATTACATCAGTATCAAATATTTTTAAAAAATTATAAGATATTTACTTTGGTCTTCATGTTTTATTACGCAAACATAATCTAATATAGATTAATAAAGCAAATACTCCCTCCGGCCGACTTTGTTAGGCTTATTTCATCCCGATGCGACTAACAACGCAGGCGTCGACGGACTAACCTGCCCCTATTTACTCGCGTCGCTCCCCGGGAAGAATCGCTTCGCTCGGCGCGCCCGCGTTGTGTACGTCTCTCGCCCACGCCCGAAAATGCTGAGCTCAGCCACCCCTCGTCAGTCGGCTCGCTTGCTGCGCGCGTATACTCACAGACCACGCCCACGCTCGCCAACACCCAGATCTCGTCGACTCGCCCGCGCTCGCCAATTCCTTTGCTGAAGCTGGCAAAATTTTCATTACGCGCCAGATTTTCCATCGATGATTAGCGCCAAATTAGTCAATCAGGGCAGAAATTTGTGTAATCGCAAGCGCCCAGTTTTATCAATCGGCAGCACAATTTCCCGTTTCACTCGGTGTAAACATCAATTGTTAACAGCGATTGTAACATCATTTAGAATGTGATGTTGTAATGATTTTTCTTGCTTATCTAGTTGAATTCTAGCTTCGATATCTACTTCAGACTGGCAATGAATAACCGCTATTACATGTTATTGTAGCTACGAGACTAGGCAGTATACTTTAGGTATCCCCGATCGGTTACGTCGACCTCCGGGAGTACCGAAGGAGTACGAGCAAATGTAGTGTCCGTCGAGGGGAGTGCGCGGAGCTACTGCCGGCGAGATGAACGGTGAAACGCTCGCGTCGAGGATAAATAGAAACTCCCGTGTCGGGGCGAAGTGAAAACTCTCGTATTGATTTCAGGGATTACAGTTTTTCTCCCATAAAATGGATCCTATCTCTCTCCCCCCCTGGTCCTATTTATAGGGGTTGAGGGAGGGATGTGAGAGATTACAATTATGCCCGCTGGACAGCAACACACCCCTAGGGGTATTCTGGTCTTTTTACAAGAATCTTCATGGAATATTTAAATACTCTAATATCCTAATACTCGATACCATGACGACGTGTTTTCCTTGGCGACGGAGCGAAGTGCGGCCTCGACGTCCGTCGGGACGGAGTACAGCCTTGACGTCTGCCGGGACGAAGTACAGCCTCGACGTCCGCCGGGACGGAACATGGCCTCGACGTCGTCGGCGATGCCAGCGGAGTTTGTTGATGCTAGGTGAAACGGGTCGACGCAGGGAGGGGGGACTCTTAATGTTGTCAGGGAGAAGCCCATCGGTTCAGGGTAACGCGGGGACCCTTCCCCCAACACATGTACTGTAGCTAGTCCAACAACAATATCTGTTCGTCATCTCAAGCAAACCAAATCATGAATTCTGTTTAATCTCAAGAAAGAGAGGGAAACATAAGCTTCAATATGGTCGGACAGACCTCTGCCGCAATCTTATCTTGTAGCTCCAGCGAGTGAGCCCACGATCTGTACGTATTGCTCGTCGTCATGGCTTACCTTGAAAGAATCTGCGACAACCTCGTTGCCATGGTGGTGCCCCGCGAGTGACTCGTCAAAATGCAGGGCGTCCTGATCACGGCCGACGAGCGACTCCTCGTCATGGCCTTCCTCCACCGAATCCGCGATGACCTCCTCGCCGTGGACGTGCCTGGTGATTGAGTCGATGAATTGCACGATGCGCCCGGTGAGGAGATCAAATGGGGCAACGAGGGGCTTAACTTGGTGCGGCCGACATCTGAAGCATCAAGAGCAGCAATTAAGACCAAAGGGTAGAACGGGGAGAGACGAAGGAAAATACGCTCGGGAGTTGAGCTGCGCCTTACACCAGCGAACAAAACGCAAATGGAAAGACGCCTAACAAAATCGGACGGAGGAAGTATAATCACATAATTGTAGCTGTCCACTGCTCATCCTTGTCTATTTCTCTCTCTCACTTTCCCCTTTCACTCTCTCATTTCCCACCGACTTCATCCATTCCTCTCACTCTCCTAGTAACCGCTGATGCTCCTATCCAACCTCGCCGCGGGGTACCTCACCGACGCAATCCACCACGCCGACGGCACCACCAAGAACCTCCCTGCCGACGTCGAGCCCCTCGACATCTCCCGCTGCTTCGTCGCTGGGGACAGCACTGGCGCCAACATCACCCACCATGTCGCCACGCTCTACGCCCTGTACTCCCCTCCTTCGCCCACGGCCGGCATCCCGCCGGCCGTGGTGGTGGTGGGCGGGTAGGATCCACTGCGTCGTGGCACTTCCGCTCCCTGACGATGACATGGCACCCGGGTATCATCAAGGAGGACGAATCCGGCCCTCTGGCCACGGGATGGGCCGAGCCGACTACTCGGAGTCCGACTCCAACACGGGGGCGCCTCATCAACGTGGAGTACAAGACATGGACTAATACCTGTCCGGCATACTCGAAATTAGTTGTAACAAGTTAGGAAATCAATCTGTTAACCGATTCGGAGTCTTGTAACCCTACCCCGGTCGCCTATATAAGGCCTGGTAGGGAACCTCCGATCGGA